>CAMTZB010000016.1:6965000-8215000 GCA_947086495.1 Morpho achilles
CGTGTAAATCTAGATACCGTGGATACCTTTTGGTTAACAAACGAATTATATATTGGCATAGAGAGTTTTACGCAATCATAAGGGGGCCATTTTGTTATTTTTACCAACTGTGAATAACGCGCATTAACGTATTATCTTTAATCTTTACATGAGTTAATCTTGTGTATATATATATATTTTTTTAAATTACGTAAACGGCTTCAACCATTTTCATGAAACTTAGTATGTAGGGTTTCAGGGGCGATAAATCGATATAGCTAGGCTTATTTTTTTAAAATGTCGTTTAGTCCCTGTTTTAGGCACTGAAATACCGTGTTAATTACAATGTTCTAATGGCTCAGTGGGGAACGAGCGGTTTAAAGAAGACGATATCACCTTCCCTTTCTTTCTTTTTTCTATTGCATTTTTTAAGATTTTATAAAATTATGGAGCAAGGCTCGGTCACCCAGGTATTTTTATTATATACAAAAAAAGAAAAATTATTTCAATTTTAACGCAACAAAAATATTAAAAAGTAAATAAATTAATATTTAAAACACTGAAACTTTACAACCATTTCTGAGTAATAAAGAAGGATGGAAGGATTATTTTTCAGTCATTATATGCACATACATTACACTATTAATTGTATACAATGGCTAAATATAGCTTAAGGACAAGTTTAATTCATATATTAGGAAGTGAAACTAAGTATTTCGAAACCGTTACTACGATAGCGGTGTAAAAAATTGTCTTTGATTAATTAGTGCAAACAAGTTATGGACATATGCCTGGTACTTTGCCTGCTATGATCCTCCAGCCCTTATCCCACTCTGAGTGGGGACGGCACTCAGATTTGGCTACCTATTTTACTACCAGCCGCCTGCCTGTCAACTTACCTTGGTCGTGTTTTACGATACCTCGATATGAAATGAGGGTAGTCTATTCTACTCAGCCGGATACCGAACGGCGGGGATGGAGCGAGCTATATCTACAAACTAGCTTTGACAGCGGCTTCACCCGAGAGAAAATCAGTGTGCCACAGAAATTTTCCCCAATTAAAATTTTTAACATAAAAGAAGTTATTGTGAGTTAACCATAAGAGATAGAGACATGCTGTCACGGACTGTTTTGTAGATCTACAATTCTCTAGTACATTATTTTAGTGTATCTCTGCGCACGCGAAATATGTTTACAGCAGGAGTTTTTTACAACCGCGCGAGCTCTTTAACACAATATACATAGAACAGTAATGTATTATTAACCTTCCGGAACAATTACACTTTCTTTAAAAAAAAACTGTACAAAAATCGATTTAGTAGATTCCGAGAAAATCGATCAAATACAGACAGACAGCTTTTTGAGACTTTGTTTTATAATAAGTATAGATAAGAAATTAATTGCAAATTGATTTTCCTATAAAAACAGTTAAAAAAACCTAATATATGAGTACGTTCGCTAAATATTTTTCACAAACTCGACCAGATATTTTGTCAAAGTATCCAATTTCGGCCGCTATATAATGGGAAGGAAATGTAAAAGGGTTGTCGTTTAAACGTATTAAATACGAGTGAACGGTTGCAGCTGACATGTCCTTAATTTGATTTTGTGTTCACCTCTTATTAACTAAATGGTATACTGTTTCTGTACTGAGATATTTATATAATGTTAACATAATCTCTTATAACTTATATCCGTATTTTATTTATTTTTAACCTTCATTATGTATTTTATTTCCGGTACCTTAAATATATTTGGTAATTACTGAAGTTAGCCGTGTGGTATCCGGCTGAGTAGAATAGTACCACTCTCATTTCTTACCGAGGTGTCGTAATAGGCGACTAAGGTAAGTCGACCCACTGTGTGGTAACCGGTTTCGTAGAATAGACGACCCTCTTTCTTACCGAGGTGTCGTAAAATACGACTATGGTAAGTTGATGTCAGGCAGGCGGCCGGTCGTTAAAACGCAGCCAAATCATGTGACAACATGTTTATAATATGTTGAGCCGACCCCACTTAGAGTGGGATAAGGGCAGGATAATGATGGTAATTACTGAAGTAATATTTGAAGGAAATCACACTAAGTGTGAATGTGGGGTAGAAACTAACCTAATTGTAAGAATACCACATTGAAACATACGGTGTTAAGAAAACTGTATATTAATATCTTTTATTATAGAACTGCTTATAAATAATCGATAATTATAGGAAAATAAATTTTGCGATTAATAAAAGAGATTTATGGTTTACATTGAAGTGAAGTTCAAAACTATGAACTGAGCATTAAGCCATATTTTCCGTCGAAATTATCACTATTTGGAGGTTAGTTTATGTACTACTTTACTTTACTTTCAAGGCAGTAAAGAGTTTTTCTATTAAAAAGTTGTGTTCCTACATTGATATTTGGTTTTCTGTGATATGTGTAACCTACCAATCCGTATTGGAGCAGCGTGGTGGGTTTAAGCTCTAACAATTGTCCCCTAATAAAGAGAGGCCTATGCCCAGCTGTAGTATAGGAATAGGCCATTACTTTACTAACATCATACGATTTATCAGCCATGACCGTTAGAATCATGACTATGTAAACACATCTAAATAAAGTAGTTTATACAGATACAATGAATTTTACGGATTTCTGTAAGGTTAAATTCTAAACGGCACTTGAAATATATCATCTACCACTTAAGTTATCTGGCACAGCTCAGAGCAACAAATTATTATAGAAAACAACAAAACGTCTAAAGTAACAAAGCACTTTATGGTAAGTATATTCTAATTTATCACCTATCTAATAATAACATGGGATAATTATTGATTTGTTAGCTATTTACATCATGTATGATCACCTTAACCAATGTCATAAAGTACTGCTGTGTAGGCTAAGCACCCACCTTAACAAAAGGCCTGTTGCAATGCAACATCACAGTAAATATTAATTTCTGAATTTCCCATGCTGGAGATTGAGTACGTATTCGTCGGTCTTACCATTAGTAACTCTTCCAAAGGCACAGGAGACTTTTGCCCAGCAGTGGACTAGTAACAGACCGCTACTTTAATTTCGCAAATAATGAAACATGGTATTATCAATTTTTGGGATTTCATTCCGGGATTAAACAGAATCCACTTGAAACTTTATAATCTTCAACACAGAAAATAAGAAATTTAATTTAACGTTTTTAAAAATGCCTTTAACAGATATAAATAAAGACAAAGTTTGTTTGCAAAACAAGTATATTATTTATTATTCTGTAGAGTGCATACACTAAACTATGGTGAAGATAGTCAGTGTTTATTGAAATGGATAACTAGGTTATATATAATAATATATTACGTAGTTATATTATAACTAAACTAATACAACTACTAGTGTCTGTTTAACTTTTCTACTAATAAATAGTTATTCTTTTGTCTATTTTTCATGGAATATATCTATGCTTCATAGGGAGCGTCAAAATTCGTAAAAGCCCCATAGTTTATCCATTTAGTAGATTCTCGATAATTCTTGAAAGTTTCCTTATCTTCATAATCTAAGTAAGCTCCTTGACTATCATCAATAAAGCAAAATTTGTTGTTGTTGTTATTTACAATACTTATTAGCAATTCAGCTGAGTAACGCGTAGGCGATATAAGCTATAGTGTCGTTAACAGCAATCATATGTTTATAAATTATTAATCCATATAATTACCGGCATATTTTCTTAGGTATTTCTGTTATAAGATCAGATGCTATAATTTATTGAGAGGCGTATTCTATAAATGTAATTATCTTGACTTAAATATAGCAGGGAGGACATGCATGTACACATAATCTAAAGTATATGCGCAAGCAATCCCGCAAATTGTTATTACGAATTTTAACAATTCAAAAAAATTACACCAAAAATTATACAATTATTAAAAATTCTTTACTATTATTAACTGTATTTTTGCCGAATAAAACCATTTCCGACATTAAACCATTTTTTCCGATAATGCACATATCTTTTTAACTCTTATAACTTAGTTTACCTACCTAACTAACTTAACTAGGATTTTCCGCGGCTTAAACCACGTGGAAATTGGTGTGTGGTTTTCTTATTTCCATTTACATAAAACCGAAGAATATTATGATAAAAACATAGCTTTTGGGGACTTTGTTTTAAATAGGATTTAAATTTTCGTTAATTCTTTTTATTACACCTTTTTTTTCTAGAATAAATGAATTCTTATACTTATTGGATAGCTAGTAAACCAAAAAAGTATAGTAATTTGTACACACATTGTACAAATAAAAGCTTATTTTTTAGGAAAACGAGTATTTCTTGAGATTTCTTAACAATTTCCGCAATTATAAAATACTGTAAAGAATTTATTAGGCTTTGTAGACTTTTCTATGACTTCTATGGAAAATAATTTTAAGTAAATCGTAGTATAATCTTCTATAAAATTTTATTTAACTCAAAAATTAGATTTTAATATCTTATATATGTTTGAGTTTTGTACAGCGTATTCTATAACTAGATTTGAAGAGTATTAGATAAAGAAGCCACTTTAACTTATCACAAGTAATCTGTGTCTTTGCACTATTGTATAGTGTCTTCCAAACACTATACAATAGTGCAACGATATTTCTTAGTGTCTATTCGAGTGCTGTAATAAAGTCCAACATGTATATACATAATGTCTTCTTCTTTGTTACCGCTTATAACACTTAATGTACGGCCGCACAAATGAATAATGTATGTGACGACTGATCTACGCGGTGTTACCTTATTTGTGGAACTAGATCTCGGTGTCTTCCCCGGTAATTACGCCTCAGTATGAGGCGGGTTTTATAAAATATATGATTGCAAATAATTGGTATCGATCGCGGAAGTTTCTCATGACGTATAAATATATATTTATATTATTATGTGTGAGGTATTATCACTGGTAATTTGTACTGTATCCGCTATATGGTCGGTGTTTCAAAATAACTTCACTATTTTATTGCTCTCTGCCAAGTAGGTGTCGAGTTTATCTACTGTCTTTATTGACCTGTTAACATCTAATAGAATATTAAGACGGGTAGATCATCAGGCTTTAGCTATATATATTGATCCGGAATCTAAAAAAAATGTAAATCGACACTAATCGGTGAACATTATATATTTCCATAGAAATTTTTCTTGTTTTTGCTAATTCGAGCCCGCTACTAAAAATAATTAAGTTGAAAATTAAGATTACCCCAAAGCATTTATTTAAGTGTAATTGTACTTTTTTGTAAATCTTTTATGTAAATTTTATGATGAAGTGGTTGAGTTTGATTCTTTTATAGTACTGAGAGATTGTAATACTTGTCATACCTTTAACGTTTTTTAAAATATATTTTATATTAATATTTATGATTTATCAAGCTTTGCAGTGCAAAAATCCGGTGACAATAACAAAAACTCACATTAGAGAGTGATCTTAACAAAAGGATTGACGACTTTTAGCATAGTTGTGGATGGTTTTTCTTTAAATTAACTAGGTCAAAGGAATCCCCTCGTCAATAAAAAATACTTTATTTATGAAAGATGAAATCAGTTATTACTTTCTTCGTTTTCAAAGAAGCTATGTAAAAAACCTTTAAAAGCAAAATTAGAATATTTTTAAAAATCTTTTACTTAGACTGGCTAGAAAAATCTAATCCAAGTATTTTGTCAGGAGGAAAATACGATGAAATAAATATCGTATGTGAGGAGTTACTTCAAATAAAATAGTACTCGGAGTCAGACAATCGTAACAATACATCAGCCACATTAGCACAAGGTGTCGCTGAACGCTGACCTCTCTACGCTGTCATCTGTCGAAGCGATCAGTAGAATTTACAAAGTTATAAATTGAAGCTTTTAAAACACTTTTATACATAGAATAAAATGTAAAAAAAGAATGTAACTAGTAAAAACATGTTTAGTCTTAAATTTTTTAATAATAATTATTTATTTATTTCGTTAGATACATAAATATTATAAACCCAAGCTTGGCAGCTACTTTTACGAGTAACAAAGCCCGTGTCAGAAGGCCCCGCTTTCCATAACAATTATTATTTCTGCCCCTATCCCACTCTAAGTGGAGGCGGTTCGACAAGGTATAAATATGTTTTCACATGATTCAGCTATGTATGGCATAGACTGTAAATAGATAAATAAAAATTTATGCAATAAAACAGTCCGAATTGGTCTAAAAGAAGCAGAACAGAAAGTTACTAAATCTTGTATTACACAATCGTATGTACGGGACAGTGCCTAGACCAAGAAATATCACCGGCTATAGGAACATGTAACAGATATTACGCGAGCCCTAGTTGCATGCAGGTACAGATATATTCCGCAGGCTGATAACGGAGCGCGTTATCACCGCGCCCGACCGTTGTACAGTCGCCACATTCACTCCTGATAAACTGCAATTGACCAGTCTTGATACTTGAACTGCTTGTGATATTTTATAAGATAAACGCAAAGGTAGTGTAGTTTGTGTGGGTTGAGATGTGTGTACCTTACCTTGTATATTTATATACAAGACAAACTCTCACACTAATACTAATGTACCAAGAAAACATTACACTGTCTCAGAATGCACCACGTTAGTAATACAAGAGCCCTTGGTGAGAGTGGACGTGTAATTACATATTTTGTTATTTTTTAGTGCGTGTTTAAACCTGTGTTATATTCATACAACATTAGTCTAAATTAAGAGTTATTCTATATTACAAGTGAACGCATACACCACAGGTACGTTTACGTAAAATTGGATGCCTATACAGGTCTAGAACCTATTATGAATCAACGTGTTATTTTTTTTCTAAGAATATTTTAATGAGGTCGTAGGCACGCTATCAAAAATGTTGACTTAGTGATTCATAGTGGTCATTGTGGTATTGTCCCTTCTTTGCATATTAAAGTAACTATGTATAGATACATATATGCATAAATGCTGACGTGGATGTAGACGTGCTGCTTTCAGTATTCCTGTGTCTACGTCATCAAGCAGCGCGGTAGAACACCATTAGGTTTTAGGCGATAAAGATCAGTTAAGTATATCTGATATTGCATTCTGCGAATAGCAGTATCTATGAAGGTATCCAGTTAGAAAAGGCATGTATGTAGTTCAATCAATAATTAATCAACATTTTAATTATTGCTTCGAAGCTATTTCATGTAGTTAGTTTACGAAATAAAACCGTGATGACCGAGCTGGGAAACCACGTGTTGAGTTCAAACTCCAGACAGGCACTTCTGAGTATAATGTTCTTATTATGAGTTGTCTTATTAAGACGTCAACTTACCTTAGTCATATTATACGAGGTGGTTTATTCTACTCAACCGGATACCGCACGGTGGGTTAACTGTAGCTTTATTATTATATTATGAAATAAATAAATAAAACGCCGTGTGGTATCCGGCTGAAAAGAATAGTACCACTCTCATTTCTTACCGAGATGTCGTAAAAGGCGACTTAGGTAAGTCGATCCGCCGTGTGGTATCCGGCTGAGTAGAAAAGACCACCCTCATTTTTTTACCGAGGTGTCGTGAAAAGCGACTAAGGTAAGTTGACCCACCGTGTAGTATCCGGTTGAGTAGAATAGACCACCCTCTTTCTTACCGAGGTGTCGTAATATACGACTAAGGTAACTTGATGTCAGGCAGGCGGCCGGTTGTAAAATACGTAGCCAAATCATGTGACAACATGATTATAACATGTTGTGCCGATCCCACTTAGAGTGGAATAAGGGCAGGAAGATGAATGATGGATGAAATAAATATAAAGAAAGTTAAGTATCAAAACACATACACCATGCTATATAAGAGATCATGCGATGCTTGACGCTGGAGTCAAGGCGAGCGGCCGGCGCCGACCACGCCTTCCCCGCATGCCCCTCGCCCCGCTTACCTACCACTGCACATCGAATAGATTCGACTGTACCGTAAGGGTGGTCGCACATTAGCAGACTATACAAAATAATCAAATCAATATTATTATATTTCATGACGCTACGAAATTCTATAGCGCCCATCTTGAGTATGACATATTAATACTCTACTACAGTTATAAAATAGATAGAAAATTGATTAACTTTACCCGCCATTTATTGAGATATGGTGCAATAGATTCTACAATTGTGCATCTGTAATTTGATATCTATATATAATATAACTTGTACTTCGAAATATCACAGTCACATATGGTGATTTTATTTATACCCCTATAGTAAGTACCTTGTTAAACTTGACACAAGTATTAAGTTACTTACTTTGGGGACTGACGACTGTGATATATATTTATTTATTTATTATTTATCCTCCTAGTACAAACCTCGAAATAAGGTATATCTTAATAGTTAAAGCGTTTAAGATTCTTAGGACACGTGCTTTGTATTTGTTAGCGTGTCTAATGTTTAATCAATAATTCAGTCAGTTTAAAACAACCTGATCTTTGATATGGAGAATGTATTATTTTCTTTTTCTTGGAACTCCACAAAGTAACACCTACTTCTATAAATGATCTTTGATCTCTAAAAGGCTCATCTTATCTGATAAAAACAATGAATAAACAGAAACAAAATTATTTAATTATTTCCCGACTTAATAAAAACTTGTGTGCGGAGAGCTTTACGGATACTATGGCATTACGCCTTAACAATCTGTATCACAATTCTATGTAGCGTAATTAATAATTATTAAGAATTTATGAATCGATGGGGTTTCTTTGAGTTTTAATCAGTTCAGAGGGTAATATTCAAGGATGTTAACAGGATATAGTAATAAGAATCATTAATCATCGGAGACATTTTTCTTATAATACCTATCATAATTCAAGAGTTACTATGAAAGTCATTAAAAAGAATTCTGTGGCAAAAAGTGACAAACCTAATATTACAAAAATAATTAAATAGTCATACGTATCTTCTCCGTAAGTCCGTCTCTGTATTTTCTTGAATTATACAATTATTATTTATTTTATGTGGTAAATAATGTTTCATATTTAGAAATTTTTTTATTACTACTTTTCGTCATAATAACAGTCAATTTGTTTAATATTATATCAAACAGCGATATACAGGGTGTTTGGAAGGTCGATGCAAAGCTGCAAACAGGAGCTAGTATAGACTATTTAGAACCATTTAAACTCAACTTATGTTAGGCGAAGTGCGACTATTTTTTTTTTATAAAATTTTAAAGATTTTTGAAGAAAAATCCGAAGTTATGTCATTATTTGCTAATAATCGGCCATTTTGAAGCCAAAGTCAATTACTTTTTATTTTATTTTATTAAACTAATGTGTAAACAGTGTAATAAAATATGATTAAGGTATCTGTGTTAAGAGATATTTTTTTTACAGATATTTGAAGTCAATCATTTCTTTTAAGATCAGAGAAAGCTGATTTTTGATGGCATTTAAAAAAAAAATAGATTGTGCTTTTTTAGTTCAAACATTTTATTAAATATGCCTGGTCATTGTTCTTTATTTTGAGGTATCAACTATGCGGATAGCCCGCAAATTATTGAAATTAAGATCTACAAACTTAATTGCGAGAGAAAATTAAAATTTATAGGCGAAGTAATTAAAACAAAATTTTAATGAAAATCATTTATTTTTCGTGTTCAAAATGTCCGCCGCGGTGTCTAACACAGGTCCAGCCCGTCTTATTATTTCTGTTGTTGTTATTTTCAACTTCATGTCCATTTACATTGGTCGGGTTACAAGCTCGTGCGAAAGATTGAAGGGACTCTTCTAACAAAGGCCGACGCGTGACGTGTGAAATGAGATGGCAATAAACTTTTTCTGTTCCGTGTGGAACCTGGAGTCAATGCAGGTAGACATAGTACTGATATTGAGGATGATATTTTGGCGGCGTTTCAAGCTGATCCACATACTAGCACGAGAAAAGTAGCACGAAATTTAAACATTTGTCATTGGAAGGTGTGGAATACAATGCACAAAAACAACAAGTACCCGTTTCATGGTACGGGTGTTCAAGGCCTTGAAGAGCGAGATCCTCAGAGTAGGATTCAGTTTTGTCGTTTTCTTCTCAACTCAGACATTGAAGATGCATGGTTCCTGAAGTCAATCTTGTGGACAGATGAAAGTAAATTTTCAAGGGAAGGCATTATTAATTTCCATAACCTTCATCTATGGGCTGAAAAACATAATAATCCACATTGGAAAACGCAAAAATCATTCCAAAAGAAATTCTCGGTCAATGTGTGGGCCGGAGTTATTGGCAAAATTTTGATTGGGCCTCATTTCTTACCAGATAATTTAAATGGAAATAATTATTTAGAATTCCTGCAAAATGATCTTCCAGAGCTTGTAGAGGAGTCTGGGGCCTTGATATTCGTTAGCGACCGAGAGCTCATTTTTCAACAAGATGGTTGTCCAGCGCATTGGACATTAAATGTACGGGAGCACTTAAACAATTGTTTCCCCAATAGCTGGATCGGCAGAGATGGGCCCATCCCTTGGCCCGCCCGTTCACCTGACCTGACTCCGCTTGACTTTTACGTGTGGGGTCGGGCTAAGGAGCTAGTATACACAAATGTGGAAATAAACACAAAAGAAGAATTAATTGACAGAATTAATTCAGCGTTCGCGACGATGAAAGTGGAAATGAAGTTGAAAATAACAACAACAGAAATAATTAGACGGGCCGGACCTGTGTTAGACACCGCGGCGGACATTTTGAACACGAAAAATAAATGATTTTCATTAAAATTTTGTTTTAATTACTTCGCCTATAAATTTTAATTTTCTCTCGCAATTTAGTTTGTAGATCTTAATTTCAATAATTTGCGGGCTATCCGCATAGTTTATACCTCAAAATAAAGAACAATGACCAGGCATATTTAATAAAATGTTTGAACTAAAAAAGCACAATCTATTTTTTTTTTTAAATGCCATCAAAAATCAGCTTTCTCTGATCTTAAAAGAAATGATTGACTTCAAATATCTGTAAAAAAAATATCTCTTAACACAGATACCTTAATCATGTTTTATTACACTGTTTACACATTAGTTTAATAAAATAAAATAAAAAATAATTGACTTTGGCTTCAAAATGGCCGATTATTAGCAAATAATGACATAACTTCGGATTTTTCTTCAAAAATCTTTAAAATTTTATAAAAAAAAAATAGTCGCACTTCGCCTAACATAAGTTCAGTTTAAATGGTTCTAAATAGTCTATACTAGCTCCTGTTTGTAGCTTTGCATCGACCTTCCAAACACCCTGTATATATAAACATTTCTAAGCTGCCATGTTTACTCGTACCATTTCCTCGTAGTTTATAAATAACTTTTTATAACGGTAAAAAATAATTGCTATTAAGTTATATAAAACGATCCTCCTCTTCGAGTCATCTTCGTCAATGCTGGGGGTCGTGACCCCTACCACGGATTACTTTAGTGTAACTATGTTACGTCAACTGGGTCTGTTGTTCGCAGCGTGACTGGCCTCGTAAATCCTGCTATCGAGAGTGGTGCGGGTTTGATCTGTCCAGCGCATTGGACTTCCTCCTGGTGTTCTTTTCCTCTAGATTTTGCCGGTGACCACAATCTTTTCAAAGTTATTACCACTTTTACGAGCAATATGGCCAAAATACTCAATGCAGACAGATAATTGAAAGGCTGAGCCTGCTGTCTATTTTGGCATCTAATCTAGGGGTTTTTAACTCTTGTGAGACCAGCACACAGTTTTGACAGCAATTACACAACTGCTTATACTCGTATAGGGCTATTAGTATGACAGTTAACAAACGAGCTCGAGTTTATAGCAGGAACTACGGACGAAAGAAGACTGTAAAATAATTAAATATAACTATGTCGTAAATATGTTTATTAATTTCCTTAATTAGAGACTTAAAGCGGAGAATTATGAATCAAAATTAAATAAATCACTAATCAGGCAAAAAATTCAAGACTAAATTAACATTTTCTTAGCAATTAGTGAAAGAATGTGTTCATATCAGCCTAAAAGACTAATGCAATTTAAAATATCTCCAGTTACATAGTTAGTGTGCCTAAACTTGATTTATAGTGACATAAATTGATTTATATTTTAAACCATTAGATGTTAAATGATCTTGTTTCGTTGAAAACGTGCGTTTTGAACAAGCTCTTATAGTTCAGCACAAGTAAAAATATTTATAGTTAATAAATAGCGAGACTTTATTCATCTTCTTATTCTTTACAGAATTTCCATTAAGTATAGTTTAATAATGTAAAATTGAATATGTTTAAAAGATTGACCGCCAAGTTTCTTTCTAGTTCTTTTCGGTAAGAGCAACATTCCGAACCAGTTGTAGCTTCATTAATCATATTGATACTTGACGATTCAAAAGTGCTTCAAAGAGCTTATTTGAATAAAAATTATTTTGATTTGATTTGATTTGAGTTACCAAAATGAAACTTGCTCACACTTAGAAGACTTACACACGGATCTGTAGACCCGTTGAGTAGTTGATTTCTGGGATTCTGATAAAATCTCTAACATTAATAACTTAAATATATAAAGTAAATTTGTTATATTCTTCAATGAATTGACACAGTTGTCAATTTATTTTATGTACGAGTACATTTCAATAATTTTAATTAACTTTAATCTTGTTATGATAGTTTCAATTTAACTCCGTTCAAATATTTTAGCGTCTATTTCACGCTTACCTATGAGCAATAGTGAGAAATGTCACTTCAAGTGCTATAAACTTCAGGCAATTATTATTTCTTGGCGTATTACAGCATTTATAATTAGGCCAACGATATTAATGGGCCACAAAAGTGTAAGTAAATACGGTAAAATTATTACTGACACCTTCACTTGTATAAAGTATTACAAGAATATTAAAATATATCTGTGTTTTATTTACAAAAATAAAAATATCGCATTAATATGCTCTTGAACACAAAAATTGTAGAATATTTTTCTATAAATGAAATATAAAAATATGAAACAAACGAGTAGGTACTAAATGTGAGTGAGACCGAAAAAGACATGGTTGAATTGTGTGAGGTATGACGTGCTTATAGAAGTAGTAGCGCCAGAGTTGACGGATGATAGGAAAGAATGGACAACAAAATAAGCTGACCCCACTTAGAGTGGGATACGGTCAGGAAAACGATGAAGAATCAATAATTTGTAAATAAAGAAATTGTCTTCTATTTATAAAAATTAATTAATAATATTTCAAAGAGCCTTTTCAATGAACAATTAAACATGCAATTATAATACAATTGCATGTTTGATAATTATCAATCATAACCAATTTGAATTTTCAATAATCTATTCTAATGTTATAATTGCGAAATTCCGTTTGTATATCTGTTATTATTAACATGAAATTTGGTAGAATGAAAGCTTACACACATGGGAACATATACGATAAAAAATCTCGTTTTTCTTTAGGTCAAAGAGAAAAACATATTGGATTATTGAGGGTACACACACTTAACTTGACGCGGGTAGAGTCGCAGATAATCTTGTTTTCCGTATAAATAAGTATTTAATATAAAAATATATATTTCATACTAGTGCGCTTATGCATACTACATTACGTTCATCGATGTGTCTGCAAATTCCGATCAACCTGTGGGGTCTTCTGCTACGATGCGCATTTTAATTTATGTCGCCTACGCGTTCTTCGTACTGAGAATCGAACTCTTAACTACTACCGTGAATGCTGAGACTGTAATAGATTCTTTAAATTTAAACAGTATGTTGTCATTAAAGGTTTTAATTTTACAGTACCTGGTTGACCGAGCCTTGCTCGGAATTTTTTAATAAAAAAATAATAGGGTAGGTGGGGCTAGATCCTAAGTATTTTCAATATACTAATTTCTTTCAATAAACTTATTAAGTTTCTTCTCGCGACCACACGTCCCCCCAAATAAGCTACGCTGATTTGACATTTAACGAAAAAAATTGTGTTTTATATATTCATTACAAATGCCTAAACACAGGAATATAAAGTTTTTTTTTAATACAACCTAGCTAGATAGATATTTCTTCCCCAAAACCTCCTGCTTGCTGAATTGAAATGGAACTATAATTTCTAAAATATTGTCTTATATTTGGCTCTTTCCGTTTACGCCTTGGTATTCGGGTTAATTTCTTAATAACCCATAAAAGCATAAAGGGTTTATAGATTTCTTTAGTTGCCTTTAAATTAGTGCTTCATTTTACTCGACATGTGAAAAAAAAAAGAGATTAAAAAAAGCGCTTTGCAACTATCGACAATGTGTCTTGTATATAAAATAGTAAAAACATGAAGAAAGCGATTTCCAACTGTCCATTATGCACTATGATTAAATGACGATAACAATATACCTAGAATATAACCGAGACTAAGTATCTGATATAATTTACACTTCAAAATTTATGTAAGTAAATTGTGATAACAACTATTTACCCGTTTATAACGAATGAGACGTAAATATCCGTGATAAGTTCGCGGTATGTACCACATAAATTATTTAATCAGATCACCAGAACATTACGGATCTGTGGTGTTACATAGATACCTTTCCGGCTGGCCTAAGCGGATACTTTAATTTAATTTGTATTGCAAAAGTAGCACAACTCAAAAAGGATATTTTTTCGAACATCAAACGCATATCAGCGATATTGTTTAGATGAGTTAACGATTCTTTCTATAAAAACCGTAAATACTGACTTTAAAATAATCCTTAACCCTCGTTTTAGTTTAATAAAATTATTTCTCGAAATTCTTCCGCCACCCGATTATTTTTACAGGCCACTCAGTCCCACGGCCCAAAAAACTAGATATAAAAGATCTTTGAAACTTTATTATAAAAACATTAGTCTCCCTTTAAATAACTTACTGAGTATATACATTTTTGAATTTAAAATATCGTGAGTGGTATTCATAATTAATGTATAGAAACCGGCAATACTCACGTGTTATTTTATAGGATGAGTATATACATTACTGCTAATTCCTGACATCACTGCTCCATTAGTCCATTACGCAGAAACCTTTTATCCCCCAGAAAAAACAGATAACATTTAGGTAATGTGTTATATGTGTAAACTCTTAGGAAAATTGGAACTTTTGTAATTCACCAGTTCAATGGATTTTCCACGTTATACGATCTATACCGCTTACTTTTAGCCATTCTCCGTGATTTTTTTGTTTTAATGCTTCCAACACTATAAGGTCCCGACTCCAAGAAGTTCTACTGGATCATTATAACAACGTAGAATCTTTCAGTGCTGTTTGACCACTCCAACACTTTCAGACTTTGCCTATCAGTTCCTTGTCTTATCTACTGCTGCTAACCCATCCATCGCTACTTCAATGTACGAGGTCGGAAATTTTGGTTTTCTACGACCTCACAGGGGCCACCATTGGAACGACGTCACCCAAGTCTAGAAAAGCTTCTGCGCTCTACTTTCTATGTTTCGCAAAAAAAATCACTCAACCACCTATCTCACTGTAAAATGTTATTATAAAAATTACAGTTAGTCCTAGAAATCTATGTAGGTATCTTTTCTTTTCTAATTTGATCAAGCTACTTCCTGACAAGCTATTTGCTATAAGCTTTGTAAATGCCCCAGAGTCGCATTCACTACTCATTTACAAGTCTCTAACAACACTCATTGTACGTAGACTTTGTAAAGTCTTATAAATGATAGGAACCTCACTCTATTATAAGCAGCAAAAATTTAATATTTTGCCTTATTACACTTTCATTAAACAAGTGCAACTCATTAAAATTAATGAAGTCCGCCTCTTGAGTCATAGCTTATCTTGACTCGCATTATATTTGATAAGACCTCGGATTATAATTCTAAGCCCTCGTGATTTACCTACTTGCAGATTTTTTTGCAACCGAAACACGGTAGCTATTTTGTAACAGCATAAATTAAAAGTGACTGTCAACAAAAAATAAATTCAGTTAGACAGGTATTTTGTTTGTTCATTAGTTGTCTGATATGGGTAAATTTACAAAAAAAAAAAAATATTTTGGCTAATTATACAACTTCCTTTTATCTACTGATAAGAGAAGTTGTGGTAAAACTATATTTTAATTACTATAATAAATCGTATAAACGTATTGGTTGGTGTAAAGCATAATACTCACTATTTTTAAACTTAAAATACTTATACTTATCCTTAATCATTATCTCCAATAAATCTCTCGAAATTATCAACATTATTACCAATGTTTTATTCACATCTCCGAAATAAGTAGTTTAAAAATAAGAAGTGTAATAGTAGAATAAGAAGTTTGTACGTGAATTTCTTTATCCTTATTCTTTTTTATATATGTAAGTAAAATGACAGAATATACAGTAACATACAGATGTCGTGGACCTTTAATAATACTTTGTAACAAGTAACTTTCTTTTAGTTGAAAAGAATGCAGTTCTGATATATCACAACGTATCATAGAGAACTAAGTGTATCAATTAGTTCAATTTACTTTATTAATAATAAATTAATTAATTTCACATGTAAACATACGACACTTTGTTAAATAAGCTATAAAATTTAAAGATAAGATCGCCAAAAGCGTACGCATAAATTATCATAAGGTAATTATTCGAAAGAAAAGCCGTCGAAAGGGACGCTCGGTATGGTAAGACCCCAATCGACATTTAAGCTGTCAAAATGTAGACATCCAAATTTCTGTATCGAGTAGGATAGTCCTTACTACCATTATATTTAATAGCCTATTATTAAACGATTAACTAAATCAACTTATGATAAGCCATCATTATCTAAGACTACAAGGTCAATATAAATGTGGGCATGTCACATCTATCAAAGCTTTAACGAGTTATATTACTCGTGTCCAAGGTAGCACGATGTGGTCCTCCGTATAAAAAATATTATGTCATGACGACCAGTGCGCAAGAAAAAACTTAAAAGTAATGAACTGTATAATATAATGTGAAACAAATAATTAATAATGCAAACGTGATAAAGTATTTGTATATAAACAAGTCCTCATGAAATACTAAAAAAAATATATATATTTTAGTGTCTCTTTCTAGTAGCGAAAATAACATACTAAACACAAAAGTAACAGAAAATTATTTTGCTGTAATACGCGATTAAGTAAATTGGAAATACAATATTGCTAAATGTAGAGTGGACTATCCGTTTTCATATTTGCTAAATGCAGGATTCGTAAAAACACATGCATAAACCTCCACAACTATCACCACAATACACAAGCACTTCACACGTTCACTATCACAAACTCAACAATCGTTTCACCCCGCAACCGAAGCATCATCAGGAGATAGACTCCACGGCAAAATCGCAAACATGTATATTGTAAATGCCCACAACCTGTTTACTAAACTTAACAAAATCCTGCCTGCGACAATATTTTGAAACTATTTTAATTTTAATATATTTTAAAATACGTGGATTTACGTCAGCAATATCGTAATATTGTTAAAAATTTGTAATTAATATATCATTTAATAAACGGTACTCCTACATTTGATGCAAGAATCATTAATAAAGGATATTAATGCTTTTTTTCATAATAGCTATATTTCTAGAATTAGGCGTTACTTTACGGAGGTACATAATATAAAAGTAATGAAAATATTATTTTCCTACAATCCGCGATGAAAGAATGTATATATGTAATATAATATATGTAATGCTAAATGTAGAGTGTACTATTCGTTCTCATACCTGCGATTTTGCGATTTAGTCGTTGGGTCTATCTCCTGACGATGCTGCGGTTAAGGGGCGAACATTTGTTGCGACTGTGGTGGTGAATGTGTTACACAATATTACACATTGCTTGTGTAATATTGTGTTATTGGTGATGGGTAGTGCATAAGTTTTACAAATTAAGCATGTACTCGTATCAGGTATGAGAACAAATATTACACTCTACCTTTAGCATTATGTATATTTTCTTTTATCGCAGATCATAGCAAAATTATATTTCATTACTTAAGTATTATAACTATATTTTATTATCACGTTGATCAAAATTTAATAATAATATTTCTTTGGTAAATTATTAATGTAAAAGATCGGTAGCGTCCCATAATAATTGCGCAAGTCTGGCCGCCCTAATCAAAAATTCTGAACCAGTTGGGCATATTCGGCAGTAATGATTATTATTTTCGACTTTAATTTCGGCTCAGCGGCCGCCGTCTGACCTTTTCACTCAACCGATATTTTTTATTTCAGATGCGGTTATCATCAAACGTTGATCTGGAATGGTGGCAGTGGCGGCTCGAACGAGGCTGCTACATCCGTTCTCTAAGGTCTTTGACGACCACGCCCTGTTCGATGCCTACTCGACTATAATACGCGCTACTGCGCAATTGAAGGCAATTCATTTGGATATACTATTTTGCTTTTGAACGCTAAATATGTCTACGGGTTTTTTGCTGCGATATAAAAAATGTTAATGACACCTACTGTACCTAACCCTATATAGTCTAAAAAAAATAGCGCATAACGATCCTTTTGAGTAAAACCTCATCCATTCCTTTGATAAGAATATCATAAATTGATCGGTTTGTTCAATAAAAGGTTAATGTTGCATGACATATTTTGGAATGTCTTAGATTGGATAGATGGATGTTATAATAAGTATTTTATATACGTATAATAATAACTATTTTTGTACAGTTCGTAAAACTATATTTTTTTAAAACTCCTTTCCAAAAATCAAATAATCATCGCTGATTAAATGAAATAATGAAAGTATATAGCAAATGTTCATCTATTGGTGAAAAAAATAAATATTATGTAGCTGTGACTAGTAAATTTATATCCTGTATTTGATTATGTATTTGGCCGACGATGATGCTATGTGTGTTTATACTATGTGCATATTATAAAATTGGAATAATTCACAGAAGCAGACGTTACTTTGCGGACTTCCATAGTACAGAAGAACAAACGCGGATTATAGCATAATAATAGTATCATA
The DNA here is from genome assembly GCA_947086495.1 of Morpho achilles. Classification (NCBI taxonomy): domain Eukaryota; kingdom Metazoa; phylum Arthropoda; class Insecta; order Lepidoptera; family Nymphalidae; genus Morpho; species Morpho achilles. Next base: position 6,983,916 of record CAMTZB010000016.1, read on the forward strand.
AATTCTGCATAAAATTTTATAAAGAGAGTCGTATGAGACACTGCTGGGCACATATATTCTCAGGGAGTTTGTCTAATTAAAATATATATGGAAGCCAGAGCAATAGGTGTATTCTCTTTGCAAACTTGCGACAACGCGACATGCGCGTATGACATTATTAGATTTATGCAGGTTTTGTAGTCACTGTGTAGTTTCATAATAAAAAAAACTTAAATGTTACTCGTACATTCTACTACAAAAGTACGTTTATAAAAAATATTTAATAGAGAAATATCTACATATATACTATACTGCGTCCATCATATTATCAGTCTTTTGACAGCTCACGCTCATTAAGTTTTGTATTGCTTACGTACAAATATCATACAAATAATATTTGTACTTTATGGATGGGTACCGCCCACTTAGTGATGTCACACATAATGGTTACTACGATTATGCCACAGATTAAAAATAATCGGTAGAAATCGATGTTACGAGTATTAAAAGACATTTAATAACATTATATAAAGTTTTACTTTCTTCTTAGTTAATACATGAATACAAATAAAACAATCAGGATATTTTAATTTATTTTATTAGCACGAGTCGTCGGAATGATAATCAACACTAGACTCCTCCGATGAGGAGTCTTCAGTAGCAGTTATTATTAGCTCTTGTGTAGATAATATATTATCAAACGCAATATCACGTTCCCAATCAGAGAATATTACTCTTTTAGTTCTTTCCACCACACTTGCCCAGTTCTCGGCCGTTACGTGGGTGCAAGCATTTTTTAGCAATTGCAACATTTTATTCGCTGTGAATGGGGGGCTTGTATTGCATCTCGCAGCATGCCCTTTTACTTGTGCCCATATAAGTTCTATTGCGTTGTACTGGCAGTGGTATGGAGGAATCCGAAGAACAGTATGGCCATATTCTGCTGCCATTTCATTGATTACATAGCGTTTTGCTCTCTTTTTGGTTTTTAATATTTTTATTAATTCAACTTTTAACATTGAGTCGTCCACATTTTCTCCATTGTCCCGAAGCCAATTAATTATTTCATGCTTTTTATTAGCCTGTGTTGGCATTTTGTCAATTTGACGGGAGTGGTAGGGCGCATTATCAATAAAAATTATTGATGGTTCTTCCAATGAAATGAGCATTTTTTGAACCACTCTTCATACACATTTGCATTCATCTCTTCGTGGTAGTCATTTGATTTCTTCGATTTAAATGCCAACAGTGCGTCTTGTACAAATCCTTTTGCTGTACCTGCATGGCAAATGATTAGGCGCTCACCTTTTCCCATTGGTACTGAGGAAGTGGAATCAGCAGTATCATCAGTCCAGAAAAGAGATAGTGTGTGGTTAGCGTTGAGCCATGTTTCATCCGTGAAAACAATATTTGCCCAATCTTGTATTTTCTTTGCCTCTCTTAAAAAATCACAACGTGCTATAGCTATATCTGTGCGTTCCATTAATAATTTTCTTTTATTTAACTTTTTATATGAAAAGCCAATTGTGTTCAAAACTTTGACCAAAGAAGATTTTTCACCATGAAATAGACCACTTCTTTTCAAAGAAACAATAAGTTTTGTTGTCCAACAAAGTTGGAATTTCTTTTCTCAAGTAGTAATCATATACATGACGACGAATAGCGTCAGCGTCAAAGTCATCAACAGCTGTCACCTTATGAGCCCGGCGCTTTCTTTTTGGTGTAGATGGTTTGTTTTGCTCCAAGCCGCTCCTGCCGTAGGCATCAGTAGTGATTTTAGTCACAGTTGATAGACTGATCCCCAACGCGGCTGCAACACGGTTTCGGACTTGCGTGATAGGTATAAGAGGTCCGCCATTTTCATTTTCTTGCTCAAAATACTCATGAAGTTTTAACACTAACTGTCTCGATTGTGCTTTGATTGTGCTGTGAAAATGCCGAAAGGACGTGTGTTGACACGTCCTTTCGGCATTTTCACGATCAATTAATATAAGTTTCACAAAAGTTTTTCCGAGGAATAAAGCTACTTAACTCAAGGTGTAACAGATGCGAGAGAACACTCAGCGAACGTAAATGCGTGTGACTATCACGGGCGTTTCGTTGAGAGTGACAGATCACGTCAAAATGGCGGCCGAGCGGAAGGTCTGTTGATGTTGCCAGTTGATGTATAATATATTTTTTATGATTATAATAAATACACACGGATTAACATTTATTTTCAAAAAACTAAGGCAATATTAAATCAAAATGTTGATTTCTATATCTGGTATTAGTTTACGTAGGTTATCATTAATCGAATTACTTAGGCACGTAATTCGATTAATGATAGTAGGTACTATAATCGGAATGGTATCGCATACGAGAATCTTTAGGACATCACTAAATATGTAAATCGTCAATCTGTCAAAAGATGGTTAATATAATGGACAGTGTATACAAGCTTAACATGCGATGTAAACATGTACAAAGGCTAGCTATTACATTTTAATGCTAACATAGTTATAAGGTAAGTAGTCAATTTCGATGTTTCTACTACCTAACACATAAGTGAAACTACTGTTCATTTATCAAAAATAAATTTGGTAATACTGTACATGATAAATAAATAAAATATCACTTTATATCGTGTCCAAGTATCGTAACTCCTTGTCAGTGATAGCCGCCAGTGGACGCCTCCATAGGATTGATTGACGGGTTGTAATGATTTCGATGCGTTATTCATACTATAAAACAAAAGGTAAAAAGTAAATGGTAACTACTGGATAAATTTTCGTTTGCGTAATCGGTTAGTTACCGACGAGTTACGAATTGGAGCAGGTTTCTGTCTTGCAAGTCCTTTCGTTTGTGATAACGGATCTTTTTATTCATTACAAAATGTAGGCTTTCGAATATATTATTACAAATTTCAGATATAACTATGTACAATCTATGTTACCACGAGCTAATAATACGATTTATTTTATTATTGATTTCTTTATCTTGGCATTATCAGACAGTTATAACCGACAACAAAATAATATTGTTTTATAATACCATAGTGTAACAGTTTTAAAATGTACTTTGTAATATATATTGCTCATGGGCTGCAATAGTGGCACAATTCAAAAAATCAGATACTTGGATAAATGGGTTAAAGTTCTCATTGCTAAGGAAAATGTAAAAAATCATTTACTTTGATTAAGCGAACGTCCTAATATTGAATTATTAGTTTTGTAGGTAATGCTGCTGAACAGAATGTGTATTTTAACATTTACACCTAATCCTAGTGCAAATCACCTGTTTCTTAAGTTATACCACTATTGCAGCCCTTTTGCGATATATCATCCTGTCCTTATCCCACTCTAAGTGGGGTCGGCACAACATGTTTTTCTCTTCCATTCTGTCCTATCTTTCGTCAACTCTGGCGCCACTCCTTTTATATGCATATCATACTTCACACAATCCAACCATCTCTTTTTAGGCCTCCCTCTAGGCACATATCCATCCACATTCAAATTTAACACACGTTTGGTCACATGATTTTCATCCCTCCTCATTACATGTCCATACCATCTCAATCTTGCACTTCTCGACATTTCTATAATGGGCGCAACTTTCAGACTTCCCCTAATATACTCGTTTCGTATTTTATCCAGTTTTGTCACACCACACATCCACCTTAACATTCTCATCTCATTTGCATGTACTCTTCTTTCATCCGTTTTTTTCATTGCCCAACATTCTGATTCATACAATACGACAGGTCTTATGACTGCTTTATAAATTTTTCCCTTAACTTTAAGGCGCATTCGAGGGTCACATATTGTGCCTGAGACCTGCCGCCACTTCATCCATCCTGCATTCATTCTTTTACCCACATCTCGATCTATTTCACCGTCGTTTTGAAAAAACGAACCAAGGTACCGAAAATCAGAGCAGACTGGCAAAATGTTCCCATCCAAACCGATCGGGGAGAAATTGGAGGTCCCACTAAAATCGTAGTACATATGTTCAGTTTTAGTACGACTGATTTTTAAACCGACTTTCTCCAACTGGTTGTGCCATTTCGCCAATCTGCTTTGGACCTCAGTTGCATTTTCTCCGACGAGTACAATGTCATCGGCGAATAACATACACCAAGGAGCCTCCTCTTGAATTTTAGCAGTAAGTGCATCCATTACTAGAAGGAATAAAAATGGACTTAAAGCCGATCCCTGGTGTAAGCCTACAGCCACATCGAAATCGTCAGTTACTCCGGCTGCAGACCGGACATGAGTACTAGCCCTTTTGCGATATTGTTATAAAATGTTTTAGGTCACTATACGAGTACTTTTTGTTATTTAGTATTTATTAGCTCTTAATACCCTCGTACAATGACAGATTAGTACAAAAGTTGCAATTCATTCTGCATATACATTGGCTGGCCCGTTGGCGCAGTGGGTAGTCACTCTGCCTTCAGCTCCGTGGTCACGGGTTCGATTCCCACCGACAGCCAACATTTTATAAATCAATTAGTTGGTCTTCGAGCATTTTTGTATATTTGTATTTAAGTATGTATTTAAAAATTACTTAAGTATACATTCATCAGTTGTCTGTCTACCATAACACAAGTATTAAGTACACTGTACTTAATACTGTGTGTGGCGGGGGTGGAGGTTTGTGCATATGTTTCTATGAATCCTGCATGTATGAGGTTTGAAAACGGATAGTCCACTCTACATTTAGCATTAGATATATTTTCTATTTAATTTATCGGGTATTATATCAAAATAATGTTATTATTCCTTTTGTATTATGGAACTCCGCTAAATACCTAAGGTCTAATTCTATAAATTTACTTTAGAACTTTAACCTTAAAAGACAATCAATTATTATTCTAGTATGTATCAACTGTATTTTAACGTTTTTGAAAAATAATGATCTTTTGTATGTTGGAAGTACTATTTGATTTATTGGTAATGTAGATCAAACTTTTACTGAATTAGTATATATTCCTTACACACTTTACAAAGATCAAAATACAACAGCTGAATGTTGTCGCTTGCCTTGAGAGATTCCTGAGAATGTCCTAGACATGCGAGTACATTTTCAATTAAGCTTTTATGACTGGCATCCGTTACTACAGGATCTAGATTAAAAGCTCGACTAAAAGTTATATTTTTAACTTTCACATTTTTCGGGTAATGATTAGCATTTGTGTAAAATCCATAATTTAATTCTATTTGTACCGATATGTACAAAATTTATTTATTTACAACAGTTCAAGATTAAACAAGATGACATTGCGATAGTAGAAACTTCGCTGTAGGGGGTAAAACTCTCTAAGAAGCACTTTTCAGATTGCCGCGAGCACCATGTCGTAGTAGGTAGAAAAACAAAATAGCTTCTAATATTATTAGAAAACAAAAACTATTTACGCTGTTCAGCCATAACGTTATTATAGCCCAGTTGGGAACGAGCCACAGAATACAGAAATACCCAGATTGAGTCCATCTATTACCATACCAGCCCAATTAGCTTCTTTTGCTTTTTTTATATTTTTAACATTTGCATACATATGTAGATACCCGGACTGGAATAACCAACACATTGTTTAGAGAAAATATTGGCCCTCTGCGGGAATCAAACCCGCGACCCGCGGAGCTGAAGGCATGGTCACTGTCAACTGCGCCAACGGGCGAGTCAATAGTGCAGTATACAGACTATATATATAATATATAGTATATAGAATACCGCTGACTGCTACCGAGGTGTTGTCAAAAGCGACTAAGGTAAGTTGACTCACCGTTTGGTATCCGATTGAGTAGAATAGACCACCCTCTTTCATACCAAGGTGTCGTAAAATAGGACAAATGTTAGTTGACGTCAGGCAGGCGACCGATCATAAGATACGTAATACAAATCTTATGACAGCATGTTTAAAATACTTTGTCCCGATCCCACTTTGAGTGGGATAAGGGCAGGAAGATGATGAATCTGTTTAGATGAAAATCACTTACAATAAGTGCAGAAGAATGATGCCATCGTGACATAAATTATAGAAAAAATATTTATACCGTCCATACCAAAATTTTTTGAATGGGTTAATCTTGTATGTATATATATTTATATAAATATACTTTTTAAATCTCGGAAACGACTCTTAACTATTTTCCTGATATAAGCATGTAGGAGATTTTTGGGAAGAACAATCGATTTAGCTAGGTTTTATTAAAAAAAAAAAAACTGGTTTTAACCCTGTTTTTGGGCACTAAAAAAACTACGAAAATACAAATAGATACAAACTCATAATTTGAGCTGTCAAATGCAACGCTGCGAAGCCTTATGGTAACGCGCGGACCAAATAAGGTTTGAAACCTAGGTTCAATACCCACAGGCGGTGCTTTTTTAATATTTTATGGCATTTTTTGGATCTTTTAAAAAATGACCCAGGTCACCCAGCTACTTTATAGTAAAGACTTCTTAAAAGTATAAATTGTTACAATTATAAAAAATACGTTGCACTTAATGTGAAATGTCTGCTACAGTTTAATAAAATTAACACACGAATAAAATATTTTGAAAACACAAGGCTAACTTGAATCGAAATTTGACCATCGCAAAAGGTTCAATGCAGTGGAAAAATTGAGCACTGAATTATTGACATTCCTATTAAGTCACGCTGAATTAAGATAAAATTTTAACATTAACATATATTATATTAAGTGATTAATTACTGATAATTTTAATAAAGTAATTTTCTTTTCCCTGTATATAACTGCTTATATCTGGAAACCTAAGTTATGCATGCCGGTCAAGTTTTTATCACTATCTCAACTTATGGAAAGCGACGGAAGTACTAGTTATTAATATGCAGACCCCTTATCAGCCTATGTAAAGTATCGTTATATTGCCGTGTGGTATCCGGCTGAGTATAACAGAACACCCTCATTTCTTACCGAGGTATTTAAAAGGCGATGAAGGTATATTGAACCGCCGAGTGGTATCCGCCTGAGTAAAATAAACCACCCAATTTCACGGAGCTATTTACTATAAGTCGCAGTCATAGTCAATTATTCGTATTTTACGACACCTCGGAGTTGAGTAGAATAGACCACCCTCAACCTCTACTCAACTGGAATTTACTTTAATCGCCCATTACGATAAACCGGAAAGAAAAGAGGGTGGTATTATTCTACTCATCCGGATATCACACGGCAGTTCGATTTACCTTAGTCGCCTTTTACGACAAGTCGGTAAGAAATGAGGGTGGTCTATTCTACTCATCCAGATACCACACGGCAATTTTACATCGATGACTTATTTATTTTATAAATTGTTTATGAATTCAAGAAAAGTGAAGCTAAACGCCCCCGTTAACCTTTTGTACATAGCGAAACGCTTTATCGCTCATCGATACAATTATTTGCCGAGGTTATAATATTGAAGCAATTTATATTAGAACTTGACGTCCGTAAATAGAAAGAAACGCCACTAACTTAAGTTCTGCATTCACATATAAAAAGTGACAATTTTGATTGAAAATTTGCTTATTTTGTTAAGAAAAGAGTATAAAAAAATTTTAAAACACTTTTTATGAGGTTGACGAACATTAAACGAGTAAAACGAATTATGTTGCCATAACTGACGAACGATGTGAAATCGAGGTGATCTTCTTTTTTTTTTATAAAGAAAATATACATAATTTATGAAATGCAGTTCTGCTCCAACCCCGTGAATATGATTTAATGTCATGACTTTATTCAGTCATAATATCAACATCGTGCGCCCGCGGCAATCAACTACCAACTCAGTATTTAGTTAAGCCAACTCAGTTTTTATTTAATCAAAACCAATTTATTTCCCGCGTCACAAATTACGACATTTATCGATTTTCGAGAATCAGTAATTATGGGTTAATTTTTTTCTGGTAAGCAATTATGTTACCACAAATTTTGAGACATTATCCATAATTCTGTATACATCACTACCTGACCCTCCTGAACCCCGCCGCGTTCTTCAGTCCATCTGTTCGTAATAAGGTAATAAAGTAAAAAACTACGAAACTAATTTTCATTCAATTTTCACCAATAGACAGCAATTTCCCTATAAATTGGTTTTTTATGTCCTATACTTATATTATAAAGAGGAAATCTGTATGTTTGTAATGTTTTCACACAAAAATTACCGATAAATAACCGATAAAATTACCGATTTCAAAAATTCTTTTACCATTAGAAAGCTGCATTTTTATTGAGCCACACATATTACATTTATAAAAAAAAATAGGGATAAAACTAGGGAAGGTGTAAAAAAATAAAAATTACGCGAGTGAAACTAAAGGATTATTCCTAGTTCGTAATAAAGTAAAAAAACTATGAAAGAAATTTACATTCATTTTCACCAATAGACAGCGATTTCCCTATAAATAGGTTTTTTGTGTATAATTTGTTGAGACTTTCTGTAAACAAATTAAAATATAGCAGCATAAATAGAAAATGTCTTTAGAAATAGAAAATGGTTTGATAAATTGCAATATTAAATTTGTACTTAATAGATACAATATAAATAGATTTAAAATAATAATAATTTATACTGTACATAAACTTAATTATTGTTAAAATACTAAATAACAACGTCACAAGCGTCATAATTATATTTAAAACAGTTAAACCATCCGCCATCGTAAATTACATACAAAAGACATCAACGAACTTGCGATTATGTCTAACTATATTTGTATTAAACTTATAGAACATTCTGATTTTAAATCAAAAACTCACATAAAAATTGTGATTTAGTTGATATTAGAAATCAATGCTATTTATTTATTACTTCATATTTCAAAAGGCAAATATTTTTGCAAGAAAAATTAAAACAAAGACTACGTTAACAATCTATTCAATTGGAACAAAAGGAAACGTCAATTTTGCACAAAATTCCAAAAACAAATAAGCTTAGTATAAGTCGAACAAACTTTATCAATGGTGGTCAAATGAAAAACATAGAAGCTTCAAATACGTGCTATTTAAAATGTATAGACAATATTAGCTAACTTATCCGATTATATCAACTGCTATGGTAACGATCTACAATAGAAAAGTATTGCTTAATGATTAAATTAGACGGATATACTATCAATATAAATAAATGATTAAGTATTGTCCTATGAGAGCGATATATATCTGCTTATCAAAGCGGTCATTCGATCAGTTGTTCGGTTGCGATGTCAAAGACGTAAAGCGGGAAAAGGCTTAAGGCTTTTGAATTAATGATAGCGTACGTACAGGGCAGTGTCAGGCCCGCGACTGCTATCGTTCAAGCCTCGAGTACCGTTAGAGGGAGAGGGAGTGAGATGGCGTAGGGCGTGCGAGCGAGTCAGCCGCGCCCCGTCCGAGCCATCCGGAAGCCTCGCTGAAACTGGACCGTTTTCTTTTCTTGTTATTATTGAGATCGGCCCGCAAGTTCTGTTGTTGTCGCGCGGCGCGCCGCTCGCGCTGATAACATGATGCCTCGCCGGCCTGCGCACGCGTACGCTCAACTTTAAGCTCGCCCGCTCTGGAATGGATATTCGATGTGCTGTGGTATTGACGATATTGTGATTTTTTTTATAGAACGTGTGTGTGATTTAATCAGTAATTAACACTATTGTTTTAAGGATTAATTATTGAGGATATTTTTCGGACTTTTGTGAATTGAAAGTAAAAGTGCAGTACTATTTATCTCAATCTGAAAAAGTATAGCGAAGGAATTATTGCAAGTTTTTTTTTTTCTGAACAGGTAGGTGCATTTTTTTTTCAAGTGATCCCTTTTTGTTTTTAAATGAACCATTTAATTAAAATATTTTACGTGTAAAAATTTCGTATTTCGTTATCCATTCGTTCGTTTGAAACATAGCGCCCAGCCACGTGCGTCGAAGTCTGCAATGTATGGCTGTTAAAGTTTTCGTAGCTACGCTCAAAAAAAATTATAATGAGCCAATTTGCATAAAACAGACTTAATACATCGACATATCGGGTATTTAAATAATTAAAATAAAATTCTACATTCGCTTTCTCAATTAGTTAATTTAAAAATTAATCAATTAGTTACAAGACAATTTAAATTATTAAGGAATTGTAATTGTCCTTAAGTTTAAATTTATTTAAAGATATAACAAAAATTCAAGATTACAACTTCAACCAAAATTTATAATTTTCTATTTCCATATATCCGTAGTCATATCCATAGTATAAATATATCCATAGTCAGTATTACACGCAAAATAATTCATAACTTATATTGTTATTATTATTGTTTAACAATACACACATATTATAAATGATTAACAAAAAATATTATATTAACCTGCAGGATTAAATATGTGTTTTTAACATGAGAACTTAGAGTATTAAATTAAACATTTCAATAGACCATAATAATAAAAGTTTTTATTTAGGACATATATATAGCTTTTGATATAATTTAACTTAAAGCTACATACTACTTACTACTGATAAGCAATTAAGCATCATTTTTATAATTAAAGAAAAACTGCTAAAATAAATCGTAAAATATTATAAGCCAATCTTTTCCTACTCCTAAAAAGTTATTCGTAGTATTTAAAAATATCGCTTTTTGTAATAATATTATATAACGCTGAAATACAAAAATAGAAAATAATTTTAATAACATAATGATAAAACGCACACATCGTTACGAATTCAAAACATTTATAATAATTTTTCTTTTAATCAAACTAAAATATAAACAATTCGGGTTGAAGTACAATACAGTACAGATAAAAGTAATAATCGCATTGTTTTATTTTTTTTTAATCAATACAACTATTCTAAGTTTCAATAGTGCAACGCTCGCTAATAAACCCGAAAAAAAGCCAACCTGCCCTACGTTCAATATTAAAATTGCTACTTAAGTCACGGGACAGTTTCACTGCAATTTTCACTCCTATAACAATAACTAGAATAAAAAATAAACAAGATTATTCGACCTAGTAAACCAGAAAGTGAGTTACGCTACCCGGCGGCCGACGGCGGTTTTTTGCTTTACATCTTGCTCATTGTACCCGCACGGCAATTTCGGGACGTGCTTCAATGCTTCGATACATTTTTACTCTTCTTTACACATTCACGCTAAGACCACTTTCTCGATATTTGATGAAAAAAACATATACTTTCTACAGAACAAAACTGAATAAAGCTAAATACGGCTTCACATCCAAACTTCATTTTAATTATTTTGAAACTGAAATCTTTGAAATTATAAAATAAATTCACAATTAGTACAAACACATTATACTAAAATATATAATAAAATCACTGTATGAAATTATGTCTACGGATTTCCTTGGCTCCCGTTACAAGTTTCTTATCTCACAGGAAATATTAAAGCGATACAAAAATAAATATGGTATCTGCGTAATCCTTTAATAATTTTATCATTCTAAAGCAAAATGTAAAAGTGCAAGTTTATAGACGTATCGAAGTGACATTTTATGAGTGTTTTAAAATTTCACATTTTATTTTGTTCAGTTTTAAAAAGTTATCTTTATGTTTCTTGAATCGAACATTTTAAATGGTAGCAAGTTGAGTGTCCGAAAAGGTTTTATTTCTTGAATATTTTTATTTAAAACTACAATAAAAAAACCTGAACATTTTTTACGAAAACAATTTAAAAAATCTATTTAAAAACTTTTTTTGAAACAGAAACTACTTATTATAGTTGCGTAGAAAGTCAATCCGGTAATAGTGTATTAGCGACGAATAGTCTAAGTAATAATGTTAAATATATCAACTATTCACTGATCCGTCTTAGCTAATAAGCGCAAAGCTATCAATGTTAAACTTCCTATTCAACAACAGCTTTTCTTTCTCAAGTATAATAGAAAGTGAAATGCTAATCTCGTGATATAACTACCAATATACTTCTACAATCTAAATAATTACCCGCCTAATAGGAACGCCTTATCGGAGATCGCTTCGCAAGCTATTTATGTATCCCAAGCGTGTCTTTTATTTTTGAAGACATAGACACCGATATTTTATGAATCGAGGCAATGCATCGATTGCAATCATTTTACTCCGTCAAAAGTCAATCATACTTTTTTTAATCATTTCACACTGATCGAGATTGCATCCCGGTGGGAGGAAAAAGAATAAGACATCTGTACCGCCGCGAACCGCTGTGTCATCTCTGTTATTATAAAAATAAAAAAATAATTAGACATTTCGCTTTCACTACTGTAGGTGCGTAGAGTTAGATAACTGACAGACTTGTCTTGTTCAATTTCGATCAGGTGTATGACAATATTCCGGTTTATTATCGATATATGTCCCGATGGACATTTCGAGATTTTGTTTCAATGTTTATGTAACTTACGCTTCGGGGTGATTTTTAAAACTTGTAACTAGATGAAGATTTTCGATTTGTGATATGTTTAATGCTAATCGATTAGAAAAGATAAGAAAACTATTTATTGCGCATGTAGCATTGATCGACTAATAAAAAATATTTCATTTAGTCTATCGAGAATTAAGTATATTTCCTTGTTGAAATAATTTATATATATCATGTCACAATCTAAAAGCTTTCCTAAACAAGCCCGTTTCAGTTAGTAGATTTTTTATATCTCTTTATGCTGCGCTTTCGTGACAGAAGCTTTAGTAGTTAAACATTGTATTATACTTTTTAATAAACATAATATTAATAAATTCATTATATCATTATAAGTGCTTAAAAAAACATTTGAGTAGAACATTAAAATCACGTTACATAAAAACTATCCAAACGGTAAACCAACAGTTTTTAATAGAATGAAATTCACATATTATCAATGTCCAAACTGTCCAAAGTGTCCAAAAAATATAATTTATTGTACTTATTACCTGTTAACAAAGCTTATAAAATGAATTTTATCGGTAAATTACTTAGGGTAATGTGGATTTTATTTTATTAAGAACAAAATATGCACAGGTGTTTATGTTGAATAAAAAAACTTATTTATTACTTTTACCTTTGAATTAATTAAGTAAAACAGTAATAAAAATTTGTTATACATTTTATTAACACTTTTAATGGAATATATTATCAAAATATAAAGCGTAGTTTACACAATGGAAAAAAATTATGAATATATTAGACTAATTATCTTTATACTTAACGATTCATTGATTTAAATATTAATGGCAGTTATGCTAGTCACAAAATTATCTTGGGTAGGTGTGACAACGGATGATTTCAAAACGATTCTGCTCGATACATTTGCATATAATCGCAGTTCGCTTCTAATTATCTACGAGACCTGCCTTCATGCATGTTTATTCCTTTCCTGGTATTAGACGGTGAATTACAATATTTATAACAAGATATAAATCTTCCATGGTATAGGCTATGTGAAAATAATCTTTATGAATAAGTTGTTACAATTCTTTTATACGTAATTTAGAGCATTATGCGACTACAACGTAAATTATATAATATATATTTTATTATATAACAAGAGGCTCAGCCACGTGTTGCTGTGGCTCAGTCTGGTTTTGAATTCGATCCTGAAACAAAACTGTCACTGATGGTTCAAATAAGATACTTTCTGAACGCTAGTAAATTTTACAGGATTTTCCACTGGGTCAATCAAAATATTATATAAAAATTTCATTACAATTGGTCCAGCTATTTCGCTCTCTATGAGGAACACACATACCTTCTAGATGTACACTTCATATAATATAATGGAGTTGTTTTAATTTACTATTGGATAACTAACCGAAATTCGTAAGTTGTATTCCACAATGAAGACCAACCAGGCTTTACTAATGGTTCGAGATTTCCTTCATAAGCTATGTGCTGTAGGAGAACAGGCCAGGGATATAAATGAATAACTGAATTAAGTGTAATAATTAACGTTTATTCACTGTGCTACACTGGAAGGCAATATGTCCGATCACTATGACGTAGTTTTAAGAAGTAAGGAGACAAACATGGCGGACACTGCTTTTATACAATTAATTAAGGTTGGCCAGTTTATAAAATGAAATGTAATGATTTTTGTAACAAATAATGCATAAATGCTAACATGTGCTACCCGCGACTTTTTTGCAAGGATTTCAGTTTATATTATATTTTTTTCTATTCACGGAGAAAACTGTTTTTTAGTCTATATATTAGTAAAGAAATATGAGTTTTGATTATACCAAACTTCATCAATTTTGCTTCAGCATATTATCTATGTAAGCGTAGTAGACTTGACAGCAGACAGACTATAGCATTTATCATATTACTATAATTGTGCGTGATTGATTGATAAGAAGGGAAATATTCGTGGCGAAATTTGCTCTTGTTAGGAAATCCCTCAGAAATCCTGCCAATACACAATGGTAAATGAAAAGCAGCGTGGAGGGCCTTACATTATATTAATCATAAGTTTCCGATTTATTTGGTCATAATCATCCTCCTGCCGTTATTATAAATATACTATGTTATTATCCCCTGCCATATCCTCTAAGTGCGGTTGGCTCAACATGTCATAAACATGTTGTCACATGATTCGGCTAGTTATTGTATTGAACGATCGGCCGCCTGCCTGACATCTGGACTGACCTTTCGGGCATTAAAAAAGTGCTCAAATGTACAATTGAAACGAAATGATATTTTTGGCTGTCAAACGTAATGCTGCGATAGCCTAATGGTAACGTGCGGACACTAAGTTCTAAACCAGGGTTTGAGCCCCACATTTCACCTGCGCCTTCTTTTTCTATTTGAATTTTTTTTATCTTTAAAAAAATTACCGAGCAACGTCACCCAGGTACTAAATAAATTAATCCTTTAGTAGAAAATATGTAAAAATGTTATATCACGACTATAAATTATATTCATTCTGCATTACACTTGTGCAACTTATCTACAGTTCAAACAGTTACAGTTGTTCAAAACAACAGTGTATTCAAACCATCTCATCTACTGATTAAACAATTGAGATAATATTCATTGTTTGTGTCGATTGAATAAAGTAGAGACTATATAAATAAAATCACAAGATTACTATAGAAATGTAACTACACTTAAAACTAATCTCCATAGACTGAATAGATTTTGATGAAACATTTATCTGTACATCTAAATCTTTATAAGGTTATTATAGGTTATATTTAGAAGTTTCTACATAAAAAATAATGTAGGTATAAAAATGTAAAAATTCAATAGGTTTTAGATTTGTATCTTTAATATTTAAATGTTAATCTTGGATATATATACAAAATCTGGATTTGGAAACGGTTCCAACGATTTTCATGAAACTTTGTATGTGGGGGGTTTTACGAGATGATAGCTAAGTTAGCTAAGTTTTATTTTAAAAATATCGTTATATTCCTGTTTTCAGGCATTGAATATCTGCTAAAATATAAATTGAATTCAAAGGTTAATTTTGCTGTCATTTGTGAAGTTATATTATCTCAGTAGTACGAGCGGACTAAAGAGTGAAAATGCCCCAAATCGAGTCTCAGATATCTATCTGCCCTTTCTTATTATATATCTTTAAAAAATAGCAAACAGGGCTCGGCAACCCTCTTATCACTAATACATATTAAAATTATACTGCCTATCTTTATTTTAAAGTTTTTTATACTACATTTATTTGTTTTTACGTTTATCAATAACTCCTAGACAAATATATGAGATATGTTTATAGTTAGTTCTAGGCCTTTAGAAAAATATTTAAGGTTAATTAACAGGCTAAGGTATAAATATCTATATTTAAAATTAGTCTTCTTAGACGAGAACCACTTAGAATCGATAGTAAATAATTTAAATAAAAGAATCGACAGATGCCTAATCGATTATATAAAGCACATTCGTGATGCACTCTATTGTTGAACGATCAATTGTAATAGAAAGTAAGAGGACAATAAAGATATTTTAAAATTCGAATAATCGAAATATTATTACTCTATCGATTTTATTTATCAAACATCAACAAGTATGTATGTATTTCTAACGCTGACTATGCATGTTAGTTATAAAAGGCGATGGTGACGATAATTCTCTATATATCGCATGCATCTCGACTAGCACAAGCCACAAAGTAAGAAGACGATCGTATCACCGCAAATGGGTGAATAGTACTTAGCATCGAAATGTCCCTGGCGATAGGATCTTTGCATTGTGGCTATTGAATAACTAGTTACCATCTCTTGCCCGTTAATTTGTAGTATTAAAAGCGGTGAACGTGTTATCGCAAGTATCGTAATGGTTTGTAAACGATACCTATAGCTTTGTGTTCTAAAAGGGTATGTACGCACTAGGGAATAATATGGAGGTCAAAATATATTGGTTAAAAACATAAGCCTACTATTATGAAATGGTATTTCGAATTCTAGAAGTGTAAGATTTACCTTTCTGCAAAAGTTAGTTCAAATAAACTATGAATAAAGAGTTGAACGGGGCAGCCTCCCATTCACATATGTGGCCGTGATAACCAATTTGTCAGCGAATTGATATTGCGTCCAGCGACGCCCTGGATTATATAGAAATTTTTGATTTGGAAACAATTGCAAATACATTATTGAAATATTCATTTTGGAAAAGAGTGACCGCCGAGTGTCTTTCTGGTAAGAGCACCTTTCCGAACCAGTCGTAGCTTTATTGTAATTTGACGATTCAAAAGTGCTTGTAAAAGCTAAACCTAAGTATGGATAATTGCGGTATAATTTATAGAAGTAAGCGTTAGTTTACGAAAACCTCTAATACAAAAGTAGTTCCGGAGTAGTACGACAAAATCGCAGTCTGCTATTTTGTCATGGAGCCAAAATCTCCCGATGATGCCTCGGTTACGAGGAAAAGCGATCGTTGCGAATTTATTCGTCTACTGAATCAAAAACATGAATTACGATGCAGTAAATAAATTTGTCTGTGGGGGTAAATTTGCGATATTCGGCCACTGCATTCAAATTTGACTCTATTATGTCCCACTATAAAAAAAATCGCCTTCATCGAATATTGCGCGCGCTTAAGACATCATGCAAGTAGATTTTTGAAACGTAAACCGAGATATCTGATAAAAATTCAAGGAAATATGGAATAGTCTGCACTTCAAGACAACATTACTCAGATGGTAAAAAAATTACAGACGGCGATGGAGTGCATAATTTTTAGATTCATTTCCATAATGTGCAGTCAAACGTTTAAGGTCAATATCGAAAATATCTATATTTAATGTCTATGATGTAAGCAACATAATAAAAAATCGATATGACTTACAGCGCAGACAATGCTTGTTTATGAAAATGCATACACAGGCATAAAATTAGTAAAAATCTTCTATAAAGTAAAATTTGCCGTGTGTATTTAGTGGCTGAGTAGAACAGACCATCCTCATTTCTCACCGAGGTGTCGTAAAAGGCGACTAAAGTAAGTCGAACCGGTGGTATCTGGGTGATAGAATAAACCACCCTCATTTCTTACCGAAGTGTCGTAAAAGGCGACTTAAGGTAAGTTGTCCCACCGTCTGGTATCGGGTTGAGTAAAATAGACCGCCCACAGTTGTAGCTTCATTAAATATAATTTATCCTTGACGATTCCAAACAGCTTGGAAAAACTTGAATATAGATTATGTTGATTTGATTTGATGTGAACAATTTTCTTTTGTGTTATATTGGGGATAATAAGCTGTTGCGACTAGCTATTCTTAGGGCGAACAACTTATGCTGGGCTTCAATATGTCACTAGTTATTCAGGTTATTCTATTGTACATTAAGATTGTTATCATTCATGCGAAGATAATATAAAAAGTAGTTTTTGGAATTTATTAATACATGACACTGATTCAGAATTTTAATTCTTTTTCATCGATAACAAGTTTGTGTCTGGACGTAATCATTGATTACTGCATTTAATTTTTCTTTAAGTGATTGATAAGTAATTATAATAAGTATAAATATAAACGTGTATTTAATTTGTCCTTCTTTTGTTTCCAAAAGGAGCTATGGAATCTGTGATTTTTTTATATGTAGGTAGATGATAGCTGAAAACTGATCATCATCTCTCTGCCCTTATCCCACTCTAAGTGGGGTCGGCTCAACATGTTATAAACATGCTGTCACACGATTTGACTGCATTTTTACGACCGGCCGCCTGCCTGACGTCAACTTACCTCTGTCGTATTTTACGACACCTCGGTAAGAAAGAGGGTGGTCTATTCTACTAAACCGGATACCACACGGTGGGTCGACTTACCTTAGTCGCCTTTCCGACACCTCGGTAAGAAATGAGGGTAGTACTATTCTATTCAGCTGGATACCACACGGTGATAGCTGATATTGACCTTTTTAAGTAAGTACTGAGATATACACAAGATTTTAAGATATATTCGATATAAATCTACTCATACTGTTCGGTAACATAATACTTTTGTATTTAAGATGCGGATACTCCATAATACTTGCCATCAACCGAAGACCTTTAGAAACGTTCAGATACATCAATTGTATAAACATATGAAAGGCGTTCTACAATTTCTTATCTGGCTGATTAAGAGATTGATCCGATAGAACAATCGAATATGGCTTTCTCCTATATTGAACGGACATCCGTTTTGCATGTAGTCGTAGCATTTGCCGCTAAGGATATCATCTTTCATACTTAATAGTGGAGTCTTAAGGCGAAGCAAATAATTAATTAAGTATGCGTAGAAAAAGTTTTATATTATATTCAATTCGATTAGTTGCCAAAATTTACCGAATTTCATCGTTTTACTGGTCAAACTATTCAACTTTAATGTTTTCCATATAAATAGCGCATTTGTTAAGGATTTTTTTTCAAACTATATAAATACTCTATAAATAATCTATATACTTCACAGTAGTCCGTTTTAGAACTAATTATTTACTAGCATTCTTCACACCTTTTTAAAAATATATATTTTTAATTAATAAACACAATAATAATTAAACTATATACCAAAAAAAATCACCTCAATTAAAGCAATCAACTTAGTTTTTGCCTTGCGCAATGTCAAGCGATATAAAGATACAAAAACAATAAAATAACAGTTATTGGTATTGCACTAACAAATAAAAAAATCTTTAACGAAAAAATCATTAATGTAAATAAAATGTCTTAATTTTGAAATTAAAAAAAACTTTCCAGTACCTCTTACGGACATAAAAAGAGAAGGTTACGCGTTTTTACCGCTTTGCATTCGGAACGTTAAGAAATTTTTATTCTGCTCTCCGTTTACTTAAGCTAAAGCCAAGTTAAAGTTTTTACTATATAAATGTTTTTAATATATAACCACTATCTATAACCAAATAACTTCGAATTCATATTTGCAGAAATATTAATATGTTATTAAATCAAAATAAGCAAAATAGACAAAAATTATATTGAAAAATGAAATTATGGTTCTCTACTATTATATCAAATACCGCAATCTATATTTTAATACTTAATTGATGCCTAGCCTTAATTGATTCAAAGATAGTAGAAACAGATTTATATATAGTGAAATAGGTTCGTCCGCTACAAGTAAAGTAGATCAAATGATAATAACTATTTCATACAATTTATTTATTGCTAAAATATTTTAAGCTCAATGATAATTTTAATAGTAATTTTAAAATTGGATATCTTATTATTGAACAGATCGTGTTGCCACGCAAAAATCTATAAGAACTACTGTTTTAAGTGAAAAGGTATATGGAACGCTGTATGAATGGAAATTTGAAATGAATTTGAAGGAAATGGAAGTAATATGACCGGAAATTTCTTTCCCTAAAGAGTCGTAAGTATATCAGTTTAGGTGTAAAAATATCTGGCCAGGTTTTACATTTCTTGCACAGCTTTAAACCACGAACAGGCATCTATAAGTGTTCATAATAACTTGTATGCGTATTTTGAATGGCCCATTGGCGCAGTGGGCATTGACCCTGCTTCAGCTCCATGGGTTCCGGGTTCGATTCCAGCCGATGACCAAAATTTTCTTTAAAAAAATCAGTTCTGCTTGGTGCTTGCTTGTGTCTTTGTATTTAAGTGTGTATTTAAAACTATATAAGTATATATTTACCATTTGTCTGTCACCTATAAGACAAGTATTAAGTGCTTACTTTGGAGACGGATAACCGTGTGTTAAGTGTCCCATATATTTTTTAAAATCAAATATTAACCATTACAAATTTTAAGATTAATAAAACAGTTTGGTAACTTGCATTCTTAGATTTCTGCATACTTGGGAACATAAGTATAGATTGCATTACTATTGGCACATCCAATCTTTTTAAAAAACTGCTGTTATTACACTTTTAAAGATACACGCTTTCAAAGATATAATCCTTCTATAAAACAATAGTATCATAAACTATAGGAATCCGATATCGCAAACAGTAAGCTATATATAGACCTTACCTACAGACCTAGATATCTAGGTCCCATATTGTTCGTTCACACGTCTTTTCGCGTATAAAAACATCACTTTCATTATCTTTGCGTACATACGTCTTCTAGCATTGCGTAACATACATAAGTTAACCACGTAGATGGCAATCGGTGTATGGGAATCCAATTGTTTAATACAAAACACGTTCACACACACGAATGTTACCTTTAGGTTTGTATTGCATGCCTTGTTATGATCAGCTAATTCAACGCAAAAAACTAATTAGGTTTAACATTTGCAATTTTATTATTTGAGACTAATATTAATATACTGAGTAGAATAGAGCACTCTCATTTTTCCGAGGTGTTGTAAAAGGCGACTAAGTAAGTTGACATGCCGTGTGGTATACTGAGTAGAATAGATCACCATCATTTCTTACCGAGATGTCGTAAATGGCAACTAAGGTAAATTAACGTTAGGCAGGCGGTCTGTCGTAAAATAATTAGCCAAATAAAGTTACAACATATTTAAAACATAATGTGACAATGCCAGTTACAGGGAGACAAGAATAGGAAAATATAACGAGACTCTAAGTAAGTGAATATAAGCTGTGGTAGCCCAGCGCTAAGACCAGGCGACTCTTTTAACGAAGTCACGAGTTCGGAAAGGAAGCCTATGCCCAGCAGTGGGACAGTAACAAGCCTTCACTTTTTTAAAATACACGAATAATATTTAAAGATACTGTTGACCAATAAGTATCTGGTCTGGTCTAAGTATAATAATCTGGTGCTCTACTTAACAATATTTAAAGTTTTTCTTTAAATAAAGGTTACTAGCAATTAAGGTTACAAATTTCTAGTAAATTAACCCCTCCAGCTGAGCTAAATGCTTGTGTTAGGAGTGGATTCACGTCGGTCGAGATTCGAACCCACGACCTCTCGATGCAAGTCCGTTACCCTAACCATTCCGCTACCGCCGCTTAATTTTTGATTAATTTCACTATGTATATATAGTATAGATATAAAAAAATTTACTCAATTGTAGCAAAAGATAAGTGCAACAGCACAGTCAGTTTACTGCATCGAAGTTAAAAAAGTATTTTAATACTAAAAGTAAATATACAGGTTTATAAATTACGGCCGTAAATCTGTGAAAGTAGTCCTTAACATAACGTTCACGATAAGACGAGTAGTAGGACACTGCTCCAGTTTCAGGCTTACAAAATCGCGAAAATCCATAAACGATTGGTTTTATAACAATCAGCCACGCCAATCAATGTGACGCAACATTAATTTCGCTCGATTTCGCACGCCTATGGGAGCTATTGGGTTTATTGTTAAAAATCACGGTAACGCTTATAGCGAAATGGTCTGACGATGTAATTGTGAGCTTATTTAATTATAACTTTTCTTTTAGCGTTTAAAAAATATTTTTCTCCGCAATAATGATGTAATGATAACTAATACTCTAATATTGCTTTTTTTACTTTTGTGTCTGATAGGTATCCGGCTGAATATGATAGACCACCTTAATTTCTTACCTAGGAGACTAAGGTAAGTTGACCCGCCGTGTGGTATTCAGCTGGTCAAATAGATCACCTTAATTTCTTACCAAAGTTACTAAGGCAAGTTGACCCGTTCGTCTGGTATCCGGCTGAGTAGAATAGACCCTCATTTTTATCGAGCTGTCGAAAAGGCGACTAAGTTAAGCTGTCGTCAAGCAGACGACCATTCGTAAAATAGCAAGCCAAACATATAAAAGCATTTTTTAATGTTATGCCGATTCCAATTAGAGTGGGATAAGAAGGTTGATGAGTTTTGTGTCTGATTTAATATTTACCACTATTTTCACTTAATTACGCAGTCCTTTAAAGACCTAGAGCTGACACTCATATGAAAATTGATATCGCAAACTAAAATTCAAAATTCAAAAATCAAAGTATGAAGCAGTTATTTATTTAAATAATTATGATATTGTAAAAAAAACAGATCAGCGGCCGTTTGTTTGATGATTATTATAGTTCTGTGACAAAGGAGTCCAAATTCCGACAATGATTATCGACTTTCGATAATTTAAGATTGACAAGATTAAGAAAAACCTTACCAACTTACCTGGAGATTGAGTCTGATAAATATCAAGTGCCATAATCATTAAGGCCATCATTGTTTATTTAATATTTATTTAACTCAATTTCTTGTAACTACTGGCTACATTCTATTTAACACCATGCCGACAAAGTCGTCAACATTTGATTTTGAGTATTCTATATTGTATACTTATTTGGTATTTGGTTTTCAAATATTTTTAAATTATTAGTGTTTTAGGTTATTTTTAACTAACTTTTTTTCTTCTTCGTTTGCCTAATCTCCGCTTATATATCTAATCTGTATGTAATCTACGTAGTTCACCTCTTTATTTTATATACATTTATTAAACAATATTTAATAATAAAAAAAAATAAGTAATAAATTCAAATAAAAATTAAATATTTAATTAATAAAAGGTTTTATTAGATAATAACATCTTCTGATTGTCGTTTTTAGCAACTTCGATGCTTTCAAAGGATGAATGAACAGTCATTACTTATCAGGTCTCTTAGAGTACATCTATTTTTCCATCCAACGAGAATTTCAAATATAACAAGATGCGTAAAACAAACCAACCAGAGCAAAATAAATAAAATGAATAACTTATCATATAACGTGTGAGCTAATTATAATATAAAAAAATCAATAGAAACAGCTGTCTAGTATAGCTATTTGACAGTTGCGTAAAAGATGGCAATGCTAGAAGACTAGGCATCTTCACTGCCTATTTTCAGTGGTCTTTCACCATATTTTATTAGATGTTTATATACTACGTCATAAGTGACGTCTTAGAAACGTCACTATATCATTTACTGCGCTCGCCGGGTATATCCACGCCTACCAGCAACATTTTAAACTCGAACCCAGCTCCGCATCGGGGTTTTAATTTAAACTTTTACGTGAATTATCAGAGATAAAATTAATGAAATCGTGTGAAATATAAATCAGTGGCGATTAATGGTGCAAGATTTTAATTGGTCGAAATGCCTCGGCATATTTTAATATGCTTTGAATTTAAACCGTTTTCAATGAATTTCGGTCACGGAGATAACGAAATGAAAACCAATTATCTTGAGGGTTGCGGCTACTGAATTAAAGGAAAAATACAAATTAATTATTAGTAACTTTGCGATAAGCTTTACATCCAAGTCAAAGATGGACGAGTATGTAATTTTAATCTGATAATAATTTAAACGTTTATTTATAATATATAATTATAATTAATATTTATTTAAGGTTTGGTTATGCGTACAGGATTGTACTTTAAATAAACGTGGTTACATAAACTGTTGTATCATGGTTGGTAGCAACAAGGCACTGTAGTTGCAAATGGTATTCTACAAAATATTTCGATATCTATAGGTATCTTTTGTTGGTTTTCGTTATAGTTAAGGGAAATTGTAAGCATAGATTGATGAAATCGAGGTAATAGCGATGAAAGTTTACACAATATTTAGCGATCCATATAGTATCGCTAAATATTGTGTATTTTTGAAAGTATAAAATGTAAACATAACATACTTTTAATTACACATATTTAAAGTCCACAAAAATCTTAATCGTACCTAATTAAATTTATTTTCTTAATTAGAATCTATAAATAATGACTGTGGAATATTATTTAAATGGTAAAATATATAACTAGTATAGTATAATATAAGTATGTAACATTTTAAATATAATTTAAATTTTGAAAAACTTCGCTATTTATGACCTCATTTTCCCTAACAAAACTCTTATATGTGAAATCGCTCGCTAAGCTTTTGAGTTTCGTGTACGAATATATTTTTACATAAACAGTAAACAATCGGTTTCATTTACATTGACAAAATAAAATTTTGCATACCATCTATATCATTACACAAACCGGTATGTAATCTGTTAATGCAATCGTTAAATCTTGAATACTATTTAATAAATGGCAAACATAAGATCTATGCATTTAAAACAGTGTAACAGCTAACCACTGCTACCAGATTATGAAATAGAAAATGTTTTTCCGATAACAAATAATTACACCTTACCACCAGTTTAAATATTCAACGAGCCCTCTTATAAATCACCGAGGCTTTATATTCATTTATGCATAGTGATCAAGATTATACGTGGCTCAGTAAGAGTCTAGTTTATGCGTAGAAAAACTATATTTCTAAGCATGGTTTTACATAGCGTAAGAAATTTTTCATAACAAACAACTTTAAACTAGACTCGTGTGCTTAGTGCGAGTTTTTAACCTACTCGATCGCGTTAGAGTGACTCCGATTTGTATGGCACTGGAACAGTGGTCACTAGATGTCGCTATTGCAGCGTCACACAAATTGGCGTTAGGCTAACGCGATTAAGTTAAAAAAACTAGAACTAAGAACACTGACCCTGCTCCGCGCGAGCGACAGCGTAGTGTACGACGCGGGGGTCCCATAACATTAGTCTTCACAGTGTGATAGGTCGCGGTTTCCACAGCTGCGTTAATAAAAAGCGCTTTTTTATAATTTGGCGATAGCTCCTCATAAAAATTATTATAATGTTAAGCATAGAATGCATGAGGTAACTAACGCGTTTAAGCCGATAAGGATTAATAATGGATCTCTTCTAAATAGCTTTTCATTCCCGCATTGTATATACCATTGTTTGAGAAGTTAGAAATGGATATTGTATAAATGATAAAGAAATGATAATCAATAAATAAATCAACAAATTATAAAATTCAATTATCCTTCTAAATAACTTTGTACACCAATACCAAAATCCTTTCAGAAGTTTTGTTAAGTTAATAATAACTGATTTAATACGCCGTATTGACTTTTGTTTACAGCGCATAATTCTTACGGTAGATTATAAAGTTTAAATCAGACAATTCAGGCTAAGAAAGAATATTCATCTCTAAATTGGGTATTGTTAAAAATATTTGTAAATATGTATGCAGCTTATGCAGCTTTGATCTTTCAATGAAAAATACTTTCTTAAAATTAAGTATATTGCAACCTTTCAATTTTTTATAAGTCGATGAGGAGGCATTAGTAAAAATGGAAAGACGTTAGTTAGTCCATATGTTCGGCCGCTACAATACGGCTTTCAGGAAAAAAAAGCTTTAACTCTTACGACATGATGTTTTGAAGATAGAACCTGAATTATTTTATGCAATGTATAGAAATCAATTTTCAAATGGCTTTAATTAAGTCGATACTGATCGACCCAATTGATCGACTCGGTAAACACTTAAAGGCACCCGAATGTAGCAATTGATCATACAGTAAGTTTTTAGAACCATCTGTCATGCCATTATACGCGCCGTTACTTAGTTGTCCGCCAAAATTTACATAGGACCTTCGGCGAAATCTAGGCCAATAAAAATGTAGTCGATGTATGTTTTGTATCAACGATGCCAGCGTATTGTTGCTTGTGACATTTGACAAGATGCATTATACCTGTAATCCTTGAGAAATTTATACCTGCACAGTTTATGTTAAAAGTTATTAGCTGCAATTTAAATTTTACGTTTTTATATTACCGCGAAGCAATATAATTATTTTTAACGCAGCGTTATACCTAAAATGTGTTTACGAGTAGACGCTAAATATCCTTTCTTTAAATGTAGATAAGATAATAGATAGATAATTTTAAGCACACGCGATATATGTTTTTTTGGTAATCAAATTCTGCATACAGACATTGTCACACGAATAATTATTTACAATTTACTGATAAGCAGCTATTTTTGTTTTTTACTTTCAGTAGAGCTTGGGATAGAATTCAAATCGTCACATCGCTCGCTAAGTTTAATAGCCGATCATCTTGATAAAAGGATCTTTAAAAAATAATCGTGTCACTAGGAAGAATTTTGACCCTTTCAGGTTTTAAAATTGCATCTTTTTTGTCATTGCGAGAGATGAATTTCAATATAAAAGTTCAAAACCATACGTGGTATCCGGCTAAATAGAAGATACCACCCTCATTTTTTACCGTGGTGTCGTATAAGGCGACTAAGGTAAGTCAATCCGCCTTGTGGTGTCCAGTTGAGTAGAATAGACCACCCTCATTTCTTACCGAATTGGCATAAGAGGCGACTAAGGTAAGCTGACCCACCGTGTGGTATACGGTTGAGTAGAGTATACCACCCTCTTTCTTACCAAGGTGTCGTAAAATACGACTAAGGTTAGTTGACGTCAGGCACGCGGCCGGTCGTAAAATACGTAGCCAAATCATGTGACAACATGTTTATAACATGTTATGCTGACCGCAATTAGAGTGATATAAGGGCAGGATGAGTAGATCAAAACTACATTATATCATATCCTGTTATATAAATTAAAACATCTTATCTCCTAGTAACTAACTGTAACAAAAAGACCATTGATATTTATATCAAGATGGTCTTGGGATTTATATTATTATAAATATACATACATATACATATATACTACGAAAACGTAATCGAATACGGCCCGTCCAAGGAATGCGTCTAGCAAATCCATAACAATCGCAGCGAAAATCCCACGGCACATAATAATGAATAGCTAACGACGAAAACTAGGTGGATCTTTGTGCAATAGCCTAGTGTCTTTTAAAAGAAATATGATCATTTTCAATTTCACAACGTTTCCCACACACCCGATGAATGGACTGGCACTTGTCAAAGGCTGACAAATAAGCGTAATCTAAAACACATATCGTATGATTATTTCTGTGCACGTGCTGCTTGCGTGTGTACTTTGTGGAATAACACGGCGTTATTATGTTATTAATGAAAAGAAAACGCTTCTATTAAACTATCGTTAGTGAGGATTATGAAAATTGTACGGACCCACTTATGATACACATCCAATCTTGTACGACGTGAAGATATTTTATCGTGAAGATATAAATATGTAAATGAGTTAATCTTGTTTATATATATATATTTTCTAAGTTTCGGAAACAGCTCCAACTATTTCATGAAACTTAGTATGTAAGGTTTCGGGGGCGAAGAATCGGTCTAGCCAGGTTTCATTTAGAAAAATGTCGTTTCATCCCTGTTTTCATGCACTTAAAATTTTTCATTTCATTTTATAACTTTTACATTGCATTGTAAAATTTATAAAATGAAATTATTTTTGACATTCATATAATCTTGTAGAATGTAATATGTTGTCTGGTTAATAATCCTTTTAGTAGATATTTTGAGCTGAAGAAAGATTTGAACTACAATGAGTTATATCAGTATGTAAAATAAGTTGATAGAAAATATTTTTATTTTGCTAATTTTCTGTTTTACATTTTTTACTCTTTGTTTTTTTTTACCTGCGCTAAGTTAAGCTTACTTATATAAATAATTTAATCGCATCTTCTTAGCAATTCGTTATTAATCTGAAATAATATTTTAACTGATATTGTGAACTGTATTTATTTGTTTTAATTGCTCACGATTTGCAGTTCGCGTCGCTGTCTGTAGCCGTAGCCTGAGAGTACGAATCCGCACTTAAAAACCTCAAACACATAGACCAATAACCTCTGAAAGTTAAATAAGACAACTTAAAATACAATTTTAAACCACATGCTCGTTTGCCATCCTATACCATAAAAAACCTCACCCTTGAAAACATCTATTTACAGAATTGAACATCCAGTAGTTAAAACTATAAATAATACAATAAATAAAGCAATTGAAGAAACGCAAAGAGAGTCATAAACTAAAACAATAATGTTCCAACTGCAAAAACAATCTTTAAATTCAACTATATAAAACAATTTTACATTCTTACATAATTTTCAAACAATCATATCATTGCTTGTATCCCATAACTGGGACATGACCTCCTGTCTCATGAAAGAGAAGGACTAAACTTCGTTTTTCCATACTGCTTTGATACTGGTTACACATATTCCAGATATTTTGTAGACATGCTAGTTTCATACGACGTTTTCGTTCGCATCATGATTTTTTTTGTCCACCTAGATATAGTTCCCGCCGTGTGGTGGTGGAGAAGAATAGATCACCCTCATTTGTTATCGAGTTGTCGTTAAAGGCGACTAAAATAAGTTGACCCGCCGTGTAGTATACGGCTGAGTAGAATATACAAACCGACTAAGGAAAGTTGACGTCAGGCAGGTACCCGTAAAATAACTAGCCAAATCATCCAGCAACATTATTAAATCATGTGTGCCTACCCCGCTTAAAATTAATATACGTAATATCTTGGTGACGAGCTTTGCCCGGTATTATTTTTTGGAGATATAAGTAAAGGTGCAATATAAAAAAGCGCAGGTGATATCTGCACTTGATCCCACCGTTTCCAACTGAGCTATTATAACGTAATAAACATTTGTTTTCTAATAATATTGTAGCAGATTTTCAGTGCCTGAAAACAGGGATAAAACGACATTGTTATAAATGAAATATAGATAGATCGATTTACGCTCGAAACCCCTACATTCTAATTTTTAAAGAAAAAATGGAGTCATTTCTTCATAGTTTTATTTTGAATAATTATAAGAATTTCCACTTAAAAATTTATTACTAAAATCTTACTAAACACTGCTGTTTACACGTACACATATTTATCTATTATCATGATATGACTAATTTGTATATTTTCTTATAATTTATTCTTAAAGTTCACGATGATACATAAAGATAACATCTGATAGTGGCACACTTCTCACGGTCTAACTTAAATTCTTTAGTATTATATTCAGAACCGCGCCTTGGTGTGAGATGACTTAATTCAACATTTGCGAAACTTCACTCGTGATTTGTGTAAAGACGACATGACTGACAAATCTGGAAATATCTTTTATTGTTGCCTTAATGGCGTTGTTAAAAATGTTTATGTAATTTATGTCACATTTAGTATGATTCATAATAAAGTCCATTTAATAGGTAAAATTGTGGTAAAACTACTTATCCACTTTATAATAGTGATTAGCGAGATGACATCTAGATTTACTGGGGCTATCTAATAAAGTGTAGCTATAATATACTAACCATGGAGCAATGGCTCTACCTTCAGCTCTGGGAGTCGCATATTCTATTCCCGCCTAGGGTCGACATTTTCTTAAAACAATTAGTTAGTTCTTCAAATACGATTTTATTTATTTATTTAAAAATTATATATGTATTTACCAGTTATCTGTCACCTATAACATAGGTTTTAAGTTACTTACTATAGGGACGGATGACAGTGTTGGTAATTTGCACCGTATTTCATTTACTTACTAGGTAAGCGTTTTTGAGGTAACCAGCCTGACTGCACTAAATTTGGGTCGTTTTCTTATTAAATTCAATGTTAACTGAGATGAGCTAATCGAAAAGCTGACCCTGAACTACTAGCAAATTTCCGCAACTCTATGCTAGAAAATTTTACGGTCACGTATAAACAACTGGAGTACAAAAAACAAGCGATACAAATTGTATTTATTCAAGTACGAAGCAGGGTGCCGCTGGATTCCGAGCAACAAAACCGAGCCGTCACAAGGTAAAGATATCTCTAAAAGAGACCATTGTCGAGCTATGGACATACATTGATTTAGGGCAAACATAGTAATATTTCTCTCTAATTAAATCTATCTATAAAATATAAGTAAGTCTGCTGTGGTAGCCCAGCGGTAACACCGTGCGAATCTTTCGACGAGGTCACGGGTTCAAACCCGGACAGACACCAATGAGTTTTTCTATTAAAACTTATGTGCCTAATTAATAATTGCAACTTATCACACGCTTTTCGATGGAGGAAAACATTGTGAGGAAACCTGCATATTTCTAGAGAATTCTGGAGATAAGTGTAACCTACCAACGTTGGCCCAACCGCACTGGAACAGCGTGGTAGGTCTTGGCTCCAACCCTTCTCTCCATAAACGGAGAGAAGAGGCCTATTCTCAGCAGTTAGATAGTAACAAGCCGTTACTTTCATATTTTTACTTTACTTAACAGGATGATGAAGCATTTATATTAAAGAAAATATAAGCATAAAAAAATTAAATTCAAGAACACCACTACATGTTGAATACTTACTCAACCTTAAAATGAAATTAAAGAAAACAACGGAACTGTTACTGACATCTATTGAAAACTTATAGAACTTTGAAGTAAATAGGAGCCTTTAAGCATAAAAAAACTGTAAAGTAAGATTATTAACCGGGATAAAAACTCTACAATCACGTTTGTACGAAATTGGTGTATTGATTCTTATATTTGGTCATTTAAGACTGCTCGACCATATAATATTAACATCCTATTATTATCTGTAGCCTAATTAGTATCGATATTAAGAAGCCAATAATATTTACGACGTGACTATAACGTTTTATATTTCAATTTATCATGTAATTAAATCTTATCTCGTCTCGCTTATAAATATCTATTTTTATTATTGATAGTTAATGTATTATAATAAAATAATATGAACTATAAAGTAATTTCCCGCGAAACATAGACAAAATAAAACCAATAAATCTTGGGTTAGAAATGTAGTAAAATATGGTATTTATTTAATACTAGTAGTAGGTAACTCAATCTTTGATTGCGCCAATCTAAAGTTTTAACTTACCCTCAATAAAGCATCTGTGTTTTTCCTTGTTCCTGTAACAAAATGTTAATTTTTTATTTTATAATTTTTTATCGATGTATAAAGCTTAAATTGTGCTAATATATAAATATATATATATATATATATATATATATATATATATATATATATATATATATATATATATATATATATGTGTGTGTGTGTATATATATATATATAGTAATAAAATGCTATACGCCGTGTGGTATCCGGCTGAATAGAATACGACCAACCTCATTTCTTACCGCGGTGTCGTAAAAGGCGACTAAGGTAAGATGACGTCAGACAGGCGGCCGGTCAAAAATGTTTGTAACATGTTGTACCGACCCCATTTAGAGTAGGATAAGGGCAGGAGGATGATCAGTAATAAAATGCTGCAAATACGATTTCGTTCACAAAGCGTAACATACGGATAGACATACTTTCACATTTATAATATTAATACGAATAAGACATCTTTTGTTTGAGCGCTTTTATGTATCCGTAGTTAATAAATGACTCCTAGAAAAAATAGTATTGCCGTGCTTACTAAACTATAACCGGCTTTACTTAGATCGTAATGTTATCTAGATGATTTTTTTACGATATCAATATTTTTTTATCATGAATATGACTCACGTAAGCTCCAGTTCTAATAACGCCTACTTTCACGAGCCTACCTTGACAATTCACGGATTATTTATGCGACTTAACGCACTTTACATGTAACTCAAAGGTCACTTAAATTAGTTTCCTTATCAACGAGCCCCTAATTATTGTCGTAATGCGTTATAATGTGATGGTAATCTTAAATGTCAAATCTAAGTGACACCCATTCTGACATTGACGTCCGTAAAACGCATTAATTTGACATTTAAATATTGCGAAATATCCTTTTATGTTGCACGCATAAAATTATCGCGGTTTTTGCGTCACACTAATGTACAAAATATTCCCACCAAAACTACCTACAAATATTTAGCTATATTAATTATTTATTAACTTAATGTTATCATGTTCAATCACAGTATGGTACTACCTAATATCATATACGCTAATAGTAACAGATTATAAATTTCCAGATTTTTTTGTTTAAATAAAGAACGCCTATCGAAAAGATGCATTAAACTTCTTGCCTTCTATACCATAATAAATAAGATTTGAATATTTAAATAAAGAACAATTTGGAAGCAATATTAGAAAAAAACATCGAGGCTATACAAATAGAGTAGCACCGCCCCCTAGTGACAGAACATAGAATCACACATGTACTCTTCATTGTTATGATATCATCCCACAAAACAATGTCGAGACCTTAAAAAACGCAAACGAAAACATCTCAAGAACACACGCTCAATGCAAATTGGCCGAATGTCAAACTAAACTAGTATAGTATAATGACCTTACACAACATGCATCTTGACATTCCTTTTTGTTCTTCAAACATTCTCAGTGATCGTGCGAACAATTCCCACACGTCTGATGGTAGTGAAGATAAGCGTGCCCAGCGACCCGGCTAACCACTGCTTAAGATAACCGACTATTAACGCATCTGTTGATAAAATCGCGCTTTTCATTTCACTAAGATATTCTATTATTATATGATATCGTAGTAAAATGTTTGTAGTGCAGACGGCAGTGACCCTGCAATAATTTAATAATCCGCTATATCCTAATCCACTGGAACAATATTGATTACTACTATTGGAGCTTATGTATCGCGCTAATTAATATAAGGGATAAAGTTATCCTATTCCTTAGGATTTTTTTTAATGAAAACAGTATATAATTTAAGATATTTAAACAGTTACCGCAATCGAATAAATAAAGTACGGGCTATTAGTTTCCCTTTGATATATGATTGACTTAGAGAAAGGAAGGAGAAAAGGACTAAAGAACTTGGGTTAGGTAAGGAATATCTTAGATTCGCCACCCCGTTCCAATGTAGGATTGCGTAACCTGCAATTCTACATTGGAGCCAACGAATTCTCCTGAGATGTATATCTCTGGATATTGTTTTCTCACAATGTAAAGCGCATGGATTTTATTTCATTTTGGCTGAGTAGAACAGACCACCCTCATTACTTACCGAGGTGTCGTAAAAGTCAACTAAAGTAAGTTGACCCACCATGTGGTATCCGGTTGAGTAGAATAGACCACTCTCTTTCTTATCAAGGTCTGGTTAAATACTACTACGATAAGTTGACGTCAGGCAGGCATAAGAACATAAGCACATACTCAATGTTTCATCATAAACACTTTGTAATAATGTCCACTACTTAAGCAAACATCAATAACAAAATATGAACTAATAAGCACTTAACAACCGCCAGGAAATAAACAGAACACTGCGTCAAATATGCAATTTGCAACATATCCAAGCAGGTCAGCGTATCTCTATCCGACATTTCCTATCTCGCCCGTGATCCAGATATTTCCTGCTGTCAGCCGAACGTCATTAATTTCCTTAACAAGTCATCGGGCGTTTAGGTTATTCACACGATAAATTTATCGCAAAGGCCTCGCTTCCGCCGCAAGCTGATTTGTAACATCCACGCAAATATGAGATATTTCGTCCTCGCGCGCTAAATGTTCCCGTCCAAGATTGATTTGCTAATAAAGGATGTAACTTACAACGCATCCAAAGTAATGCAGGATGAACACAAGTGGCATTTATTGCTGGCTGTGTAACCGCTATTTTTATTGCTATATCCGAACTGATCAACATCCGATTCATATTAATATTTAAAACTAGAGGGAACTTGCGACTTCGCTTGCGAATTATTTTGCTTTTTATTATATTAATCCAATTATCCAATTTAAAATAACTAGACTGAACTGACGTGAAAAAAATCCGTTGACACATCTGTGAATGGTTAAGAATTTTAAGAGTTTACTATTAGAAACTTGACTAGCACTGTGGCAGTGACTATAGTTGGCAGTGAACCTGCCTTCACTACTGCGGGTCGCGGGTTCGATTCCCCTTGAGGACAACACACTACTAACTAACATTTACTAAAATATAATTTGTTATTTCTTCGACTCTAGGTGTATTTATGTATATAAGTATTTATTAAAAATTATATATGTATTAAATATTTAATCTAACCTTTAAATAAATATTAGCTTTTAGTATCGGTAAATTTACTAAACACACTAAGGTATCCAATAAAAACATCTCTATATCTATCTGATTCCTAAATTCTTCCTCGGTCTTTATAATGTATATGGTCTAACATCATAATTATTAGCATTCTATTTGCATTACCTTATCAAGGTTATAGATAAGTTTATTTCGATGTAACATTTATTAAATACGTGCAAAGTATTTATTATATAGTTTATAATATAGAGTAGAGTAGTAAAGTAGAGTAAAGAAGAGTTTAGAAAGTAATTTAACCTCAATGGTATAGACTGTGCTGAAAGTGATGAATTACAATGTCCTTTGAAAAACGCATCCTCACCAAGGTTCCATAGGATCGTTGATAATCGTTATATAAACTTATGAACTTAATTGTTATTAACAATTTATGACTCGCCTTACAATAAAACTGTACTGAAACCTATATACGCTGTGTTACTTTCAATCCAATCCTTGTATCGCGTGAGGGACGGGGACCTATAACCAACACTGGAATAATTAAAGGCCGATTACTAGACAGCCCAAAAATGCTGACTTAAATAATAGCTCGGTTTTAATTATAGACTTTGGTATAACAAGCCAAGTAAGCCTGCCTCTATTAACAGAAGCACCATTTTAAAGCAGCTCAAAAAGCATTGGGTAAGACCGCCCATTAACTTATTATTTCAAACGAGTAGCACACACGGGCAGGGATCGAAGTAAATTTATGATCGCTTACGAAAAGCAATCAAGGGAGGCGTGACCGAGAGTAATTATTTCTTAACACCATGACCAGTACGCGGCTACTGAACGCTCTCCATTAGACACTTCCTTTCGTCTCATAGTATCAGATACGGATGTTGGATATCCTTTATATAGAATACATAAAAGTTGCAACTGCAACCTCCTATTGCTAGAGAACGGAAATACCAAATATTATATCTCTGTACAGCGTGGAATGCGAAGTGTTTTTTTTTTCATCATGATAGGATTATAGACAGAATATATAAACGTTTTTTAGTACGTTAATGAGTTTTTACACTTATCTGTCTCAATGATATTTTTGGTTCACATTATTTTTGGTGAAAGAAATCGATATAAAAAAGTCAGAAGCAATCCCCAGGTATATGTGAGTAAACCAACCTTAATTGAAAAGTTTTCGGTCCAAGCTCTAACCCTTTTCTCCAAAAGGAGAGAGGAGGCCGATGCCCTTCAGTGTAATAGTAATAGGTTGTTCCATTTAAAATATAATTCCATTTAATAGCATATTTTATATAATATAAGCCCCTAAAGAGTTACAGTGGTTTAAATATTCTGTTAAAACGAATATAGTTTCAAAAAATGTCAAGGTTAAATAATTCCGCAATCTCCTTTGACAAAAGGTGCTTTAATACAATTTAACTTAGATAAAAAAAAGTCTTTTTTAAATATAGATCGTGTTATGCTAGCTACAATAGGAGCTTTAAACTTTACGTGTAAATAATAAT
The DNA here is from genome assembly GCA_947086495.1 of Morpho achilles. NCBI lineage: Eukaryota > Metazoa > Arthropoda > Insecta > Lepidoptera > Nymphalidae > Morpho > Morpho achilles. The sequence goes on from CAMTZB010000016.1 coordinate 7,019,432, forward strand.
AAATATTTTGAGGGTAAAGTAATCAAAAAATATGTATTCAAACGCCGTTACATTTTACGGCCATCTCTGATACTATTATTTCTGAATACGAGACAATTTCTGTGATCTAACGGGTTTGATTGAGATGCGGTGCGGCTAAAGAGTTAATTAGATCGGCTCAATAAAACCCTGCCCATCGGATATTTGAGTTTTCTGTATAGATATTTATTATTTAATTGCAGTAGGCTTAACGGCCTATCAATATTAAAAAAGACGAAGTGTGAGTTGGACTCATGATCCGAAGGTTTTGTTGTTTTAATCTTAAGAAAAGTAAAGGAATTCCCATCTAGGCTTAAAGTTATTTTTTACTTGTATATACTTGATCTAGCATAATCTAGGCGGAGCTCTAATAATTGCAGTTAGGCTAAATGGGACTCTTTTATCTTCCGTGACTGATCGTTTCTTCAATGTACAAATGAACAAATTGATAAAGTGAAATTTGCTATGGGGTAAACAGTTTCCTCCCTGGATGGCAATACAAAAATCCTCCCCTTGCTTTCCAATAAAAAGCTGTAATTTGTCTTAAATTAATCAATACCAAAAACCAAAATAGACAAAAAAAATTATAAAAATTCATTATATACCTCGAGAAATGTTTTTTAAACAAATAATCTTTGAAATTAAATTTACAAAATTTCAAATATCTTATCACAAAGTTATGTGAAGTTTACAAAAGCAATTATGTATGTTTTAGATTCAGACTAGAACAACGATTACAGAAAACTTTAAACATTATTTCGATAAGGAACCCCAAATATACATTCGATATACATTTAACACATACAATTACGTATGGATCATTTTAAAGGTAATTTAATAGCAATATAAAGCATTTTGTTATGAATGAAATCACTCGAAGATGATTATTCTATAGCCCAATAAATCATAACTAAACTTGTTATTCTATTGACGCGCTTGTAACTTGTTGTGAGCTTTTAATAATACTTTTATGAGTCTGTTGGTACTTTTTACGCATAAATAAGAGAAGGCGCGTTTACATTATCATGACACCGATTAAGTTAATAAAAATCCTCATTTCTTACCGAGGTGTCGTAAAATACGACAGGTAAGTTGACGTCGGCCGTCGGTCGTCGTAAAACAACTAGCCAAAACATGTAACATGTTTAAAACATGTTTTGCTCACTTAGAATAGGATAACGGCAAGAGAATGAATTGATCAGTCCATAGAGCCAGTCACAGATAATTCGGCGACGTTTCAAATTATTGAAAACACTCTGATAATATCAAGACATTCGGAATGCATTATGTTAGGTGCGTGACCGTTTTCAGCGTAATATCAAAGGAAATGCGCTCACGTACGGCCTTCGACCGGCGACAAGCGTACCACTTGCATTGTTCGGTGACATTTTAGCCTACCTAATGACAAGCAATTTTGATTTTGAAACATATATATGACTAGCTGTGCCAGCGGCTCCACCCGCGCGCAATTCAGTGTGTCACAAAATTTTCCCGAACTGAAGTTTTAAAGAAGTAGTTATAGTGAGTTAACCATAAGGAATAGAGACTTGTTGTCATAGACTTTTTCGTAGTATTTTTATGGACCTACAATTCTCTAATACATTACTTTATTGTATCTCTGCTGGTTTACGAGGCACAAGCGCCTAATGCTCCCAGCAGGCAAGTTTTGTAATTGCGGCACCTCTTCAACATAATCAGTATTTCCATAAGAAAAACATCCTCCTGCCTTTATGCAACTTTAAGTGGGGTCAGCACAACATGCTATAAACATATTGTCACATGATTAAGGTACGCATCGTATTTTACGACCGGCCGTCTGGCTGACGTCACCTTAGTTGTATTTTACGACGCCTCGGTAAGAAAGACGGTGGTTTACTCTACTCAACCGGATACCACACAGCGGGTCGACTTACCTTAGTCGTCTTTTATGACACCTCGGTAAGAAATGAAGGTGGTATATTCTACTCAGCTAGATACTATACATTTAGATACATAAATTTTAATATAAGAAACTCATTGGTGCTTTTGAACACGTAAACATCTCTAAAGAGTCGCACGGTCACACCGCTGGGCTATCTCTCATAGCCGCACTGCTTATATCAACTTAATCTACGATAACATATTACCAACAGATACATACTAAGCTATAACTCTGATTACTAGTATCATCAATACTGTATGTTGACATCGTGTGTTGTCATTGTCACATTGCTGACGTTGGTTTGACAGCCAGTCTGACAGTGGCTACGTGATGACGAGATAAAAGTATTAGGCGGTTTATGTTTGTGGACCGTTACTCTTTGCGGCTAAACTGGTCTTCAGATCGGCTAGTAGATAGGAAAGTCATCCTTAAAGTAAAAAAAACTATTTTATCTCACATCATCATTTCGATAATCTTTACAATCAAAATATCCGGTTATTTGATATGAATGTTAATTCAAATAAACTTAAAACTTTTTTACATATATAGATTTATTCGTGCCGTGTGGTATCCTGTTGAGTAGAATAGACCACCCTCATTTCTTACCGAGGTATCGTAAAAGGCGACTAAGGTAAGTCGCCCGCTGTGTGATATCCAGTTTAGTAGAATAGACCAAACTTTTTCTTAGCGAGGTTATAAAATACGACTAAGTTAAGTTGACGTCAGGCAGGCGGCCGGTCGTTAAATACGTAGCCAAATCATGTGATAGGTATATGATGTGACATTTTTAGAACAAGTTTTACCAAGAAATAAATATAACACTTTGTCTCCTATACACATACGAGGTGTGTTCAAAAAGTATCGCGAATTTTGAATTTTCGCGAGTTACATATATTCCAATTTCGATTTTTTTGTGGCGTTATGTTGGTACATATGTCTCTCACTTATGCTGACAAGTTGGGCCATTTTGAATGTTCGGTTAATTGTTGACAGCTGCTTTGCTTAAACGTGTTTTGGTTCGTCTTCGATTTTTACCTATTCAAAAAATGGAACAAGGAACCTGTATCGATATTTGTGTGAAAAACGAAACTTAGTGCGCGGATGCATTCCGAGTGTGGACTGTGGCATATGGAGAAGCTACTTTGGACAAAAGCAACGTTTATCGGTGGTATAAAATGTTTTTAAAAGGCCGAGAAGATGTGAATAACGAAGAGCGTGCATGACGCCCGAGCACTTCAACAACAGACGAAAAAATTGATGAATTGAAGAAAATGGTATTGGCCAATCTTCGAATCATCGAAAGAGAAATTGCCGAGGACCTAGGCATATTGATTGGCTCGTGCCATTCGATTTTAATCGATAATTTGTGGAAAAACAAAAATTGGCTTTTGCACCTCGATAACGCCCCTGTTCACACATCCCTGCTTGTACGCGACTTCTTGGCCAAAAACAACAGACCAATGATACCGCAGCCACCGTATTCCCTAGATCTAGCCCCCTGTGACTTTTTCTTGTTCCCGAAACTGAAGAGGCCCATGAAAGGACGACACTACGCCACGATTGACGAGATAAAGACGGCATCGAAGGAGGAGCTGAACAAGATACAAAAAAATGATTTTTTGAAGTGCTTCGAAGATTTGTAAAAACGTTGGCACAAGTGAATAATACCCAGAGGGATTACTTTGAAGGGGACAAAATAGATATTTACGAATAAATAAATAATTTTTGAAAATACACAAAATTCGCGATACTTTTTGAACACACCTCGTATATTTGCCAAATTGTATCATATAGATACATATATACTTATTATAAAATAAAGTTCTTAAAAGCTGTCTGTCTGTATGTGATCGATTTTCTCAAAATTTACTGTTTTTACTAAAATTTTTGTACGGTGTTTACTAAAATGTATTGTAATTCTTGAGAAAGATTTAGGCTAATAGTAGATTTTCCGGAATGGCTAAACCGATTTGGATGGCACTTTCACTGTTACTACAGTTACTACAGAATGTTATGGGGCAACACATAGGCATGTACAAATACAACATGTACTCTTTATCCTAGATACCCGCAGTTTTGGAATTTATGATGGAAAAGTATGCGACACACTGATTTCCACGCGTGCAATGCCGCGGGCACAGCTAGTGAAACTGTAAAATCATAATGCTTATTAAAATAATATAAGATTCCAACTGCACAATTTATATAACAATTTCTAGAACAACATTGATGCCACTTTTGAGTCTTCACTTTGAATGATGAGTTTGTTTTACTTTTTATGACGCATGATTATTTTACATTAATATTATGAACAAACCATTACTCTATATTGAAATCGTTTAAGAGAATCTCAAATGAGACTTACTCCGAAACTGACGTTATCATTCGCACACGTCAAAATACATTGAAAACTAGTAATGGATTCCTATATTTGTTATACGTACTTCCGCTTAAATGAATTGCAAAAGTACTTTTAGTGTCGTTGCATTACATATGCCAGTTTGCTGAATAAACACGACATAATAGAGACAAGAGGCTATTACAAAACGATGAGTATTCACTTTCGTTCAGCCAATGAGAAGAAGCAGCACGTGTCTAGGGTCAAAGGTGAGCTTGTGCCTCAGGGATCAAGCCAGGAGCGCGTGCCGCTATTGTTAAAAACAAACTGGTGAAATAAAACATTTCATGAATAAAATCTAACGCAATCATAATGGTGGCTGACCTTATCATAGGGATGTGAAAAATAATCGACTTTTTAAATAATCGATTTTTAATAATTTTTTAGTTTTTCATCAGGAATCGATTATTATAATTGTCCTTTTTATCTTTTTTACTCTTTTTTCTTGTTTTTTAAGATTAGATAAGAATTGTTGGATGAAACCAATGTAGACAAACTATACATTTTAATCGAATTTCACAAAACAGCGCATCTGCTATTATTTCTTGGTAGTAGTCCACTTTAATTAGCCTTTATTGTAATTAAATTATTAATATTAAAAAACAACTTTGCAAATAGTCAGGAAAAATCGAATTTTAAAAATCAATAATTTACATCAAAATAATCGATTTTTTTAATCTTTTTACTTTAAAGGGAAAAAATCTATTTTTTAATAATCGATTTTTCTACTCCATGTCACATCCCTACCTTATCATACTTGGTGTATTTTATGAATGACTACCAGTGATGTTGGAATAATAGTGAAAGGCTATATGGGGTTATCAACACGTTTGTCTGACAGTTCCCCTTGGAAATTTAGCGGCGATTTAAATCTGATACTATTTTCAAATAAATACGTGTCGGCAACCTGTCAATTTCATGCCAATGTTCTTCTTTAGTACACGTGGGTTGGGCCGATAACAAATAATGAAAACTGAAATGTTTACGATCGCCATCGCGCCAAAGCTATCGCATATAACGCGTAATGTCTGTAATGTTGCAAATTGATCAAACCACAATTTACATAGAGGCGTCAAGTTCTAATCGTTTGATTGTCATCGACTCGACGCAAATTGACATTTAAGATAGATTACTAATGCGTTAAATGTAATCACAATACGACTTGAATACTTTAACATATTGCATGTGCTGAATGAAAGTGTAAGGACATCCCTAAAATTCGAAATTTTGAGAAATTTTAAAATTGAAATTAATGATTTCAATTAAAATTTCTTTAGCTATTTAATTTTTGTGCATGAGAATAAATAGATTGGCGATGTATATATAATAGACAAAGTAGGAACCGACATAAACTTGCGGCCCCTGCTTTGCGCCTTATGTCGTAAGTTGTTTGTTGGTTTGGATGTTCTATAATAAAATGATGTCGTTGTACTATATACAATTTTAGCATTGCCATTACAGCAGTTTAATAAAAGGCTAATACATAGAGCTTGAGGATTACTTAGATGATAAGAATGCGTTGACATAGCTACATTTCGACCCTGTACAAGACATTAATAACTAAATGTGACAAGTAATAAGAATTATATTTTAGAGAACAACCCCCGAGTTTCTTGATGCCTCTTCTCGGTAGAAACAGCAGAAGTAAAGTAGTCCAAACCAGAAGTAGAGTTAATGATAGAATAATTAGGTATAAATAATATTTTGTTTTTTATACATACAATATTTCTTTCACATGTTTGTGCTAGTATAGGTATTTAATTTTTATGCATGAAATTATTTTTTATCACTTTAATTTAATCAGACTGGACCTAGATAGCTGTACTGTATCGTGTCACAAAGGGGGCGCGTCGGCCAATAAATCGACTCGGGCGCAAGCTTGGCGTGAAAGATGAAGTGCCCGTTTAACATACAATGACTCTGCACTATGTTGCAACAGAACTTAGGACGGCGTCAGAATAAGACCCGTTTAGACGCACTCTAGCACTAGCATGACTCAATTAAAACTGCGACTAAATCTAAACCTGCAAAAGAGTAGTGTCAACTATTTGTTACTGCTGACATTTATTGTTATCGCGACATAAAAATCATCCGTTGCATACACTTAAAAACTTACTTGCACTAAACACGTTGGAGAATGACACTAAATTAAGTTACAAGATGTAAAGATAATTTTAATGTCACTGAATGTGCGAAATTATTACAAGGAAGTAATTTCGGTTGTGTCATTTAGTTATACGTATGTTCGCTGGATTTTGCAAAAGTTGACCATAAAATATAAAAAAAATAACATACACTCTTGATAAATGACTTCCTAGATGCTATTTATCGTCCTCTGTAACAAACACGTAGCTCAAACTGCGTATATGTTATTGTAGAAAATTACACAATTTTAAATACAGAATAGCCTTGTCTAATATTCATTGAAGCTATTTGAACGTAGCACGAGATTAGCCTAAGCCAGCTAACGAGTCTGGGTGTGTCCTCTGCACCAAATAGCGCGGGTAATCATAATTGTGGGTGCAGTTAGGTGCAGTTATTGGACAATGTATACAACTGTCGAGTGACGACGAGTGATGAGTGTGCAAACTTACTAATTCAATACAACCATGCTACTAATTTATGAGATAATCATACTTGTACATATTGTCAGATAAATATTGTTATATGAATATAATGCAAAGCAACTATTTATATACAACGTCCACTAGACCAGCGTTTCGCAACGTAGGCCTCAAGACCTACAAGGGTACAAATTGATTGTTACATTTTTGATCATTTCTAAAATGGACTCGACATGAGTTAAACACTCGCTCGCATTTAAAAAGAACGTTCGATTTCGGCGATTAAATATATAAATACATAATTTTTTTTATTAAATACTTAATACTCAAAAAAATATTTTTTTAATAGAAAATTTTGACCCTTGGTGGGAACCGAACCATGTCCCACGAAGCTGAAAGCTATATCACTGCCACCTGCGCCCACGGATCAGTCATCAGTAATAAATTTATTATAACTCTTAGAGCTTTACATTTTATTCTTTATAAATATTATTTTAGATGACTCGTCTTCATCAGATTGATCGTCCTACTAACATAACGCAACTTACTAAGACGATATCATTATTTATAAGAGATTTATTTTTAATCTATTACTTCAAGGTAAAGCTGAGCTAAAAAACATTGGGAACTATATTTTTACCTTTACTCTTAAAAACATTTGAAGAATTTTTAAAAGTGTAAAGAATCAGTGATTACAATAGAGTCCATTAAATAAAGGACATAAAACTGCAAATATTTTAGCTTTTAATTTCACCGTAACGCAACATTAGCATACTCAACAATTACACATGCGTGTATTAACGTTAGCTTAGAGATGTTAAAAGCTACAACAAAATTAATTATACTCATTGAGACGAAAGATTAACTATTCTTTATCGGAGCAATTACAGCTGTCAAAACATCAACCTTGAGATTAGGAATAAAGAAAACATCAGCACGAGCTTGCTACAGTAATGACCGTATTGTTGCACTCCAGATGCGTGCCAAAGATAATTAGATGCGAAAAATGCAAAATACATCCATTGTTGAGTAGAGTTGTACATTTTTCACTTACTAACTCGGCTACTCATCATCCTCCTGCCCTTATCCCACTCTAAGTGGGGTCGGCACAACACGTTATAAACGTGTCACATATTTGACTACGTATTTTACGACCGGCCGCCTGCCTTCTTACTGCATCCCACTTTAGCTGAATAAGCTATTAAATAACTTGATTCAAGCAACACGACACAATAAAAATATTTTTAAGAAATCGAAAAATCGAATTAAAAAAAAATTATTAGAAAGGTTCATCTGGCGAAATAATTTCACTAAGTAACGACCTGTTTCTATCCCACTGCTGGGCATAGGCCTCTTCTCTCCGTATTTGGAGAGAAGGATTGGAGCTAAGACCTACCACGCTGCTCCAATGCGGATTGGTAGGTTACACATATCCCCAGAATTCTCTAGAGTTTAAGAGTTTTCCTTCACGAAAAACGTATGATAATTACAATTATCAATTGGACACATAAGCTTTTAATAGAAACTCATCGGTGCCTGGTGTAATTCACTAAGCAAGCTAATAATACAAAAAACAACAATCCAAATAGAAATCATAGGATTATGTCGATTTTGGCATGCTTATTTTGTAATGGCTTAAATTATGTAAATATTTCAAACATAACGTCTTTTGCATAGCCAAAAGTGATCAGTCATAGTACGCATATTGAATCGGCAAGTCCAACAACAAATAGAAAAGGAATGCCATTTTACAATCGTGGTTATGTAATGCTATCGAATACAAATGGGTTGCAGCGATCGCAGCGCACCATCTGATTGAGGATGGCGAGATAGGGAGATAGTATCTTTACATTTTAAGTTTATTGTAAGTAGCTTCACTTGCCTAATACCATCTTGATAGCGGAGTGATTTAGATAAACCTTAAGTGAGACATCTAACGATACGTTCGTGTTACTATATTTGTTCGGTTTTTAAGAATACAACTTGAAATTTTATACTTATGAAAGGGATATATTTGTTCTATCACTTATTTCGCAGCTTATTATTATTATATATAATTATAATTAATCATCTACTTGAGCCTAACATAAGAGAGACATAGACTGAATTTATGTATGTCGACGTAGTCAGACAGTTAAATTAATAATAATAAATCAGAATATGTCTTAAATCGATAAATTGATAAATTGCTAATGTAAAGAAATTTTATTTAACAGTAATATGGCCCTAAAATCTGCTCAAAGATTCTTCCGTTTAATCTAAATAATGTAAGTATTGCAAGCAAAACAAGGTAAAATATATTTAATACGATTATTGAAAGATTACATTATTGCAGAATACTTATGTATTTAAGTCCATACGCGCAAACCTCTACAAAACATGCTGTTAAAAGATAAAACTGCTTTGTAACTACGACTAGTCAGTGATAGAATTTTATGCCTATTATAATTACAAAACTAGTTAATAAGCAGTAGCGTCTATGAAACAAAGTTGAAAAATGTTGGCCGTAGTCCATAACAAACGTTAGCTTCCTGTTTAGTTGTATGACTTCTATGTCTAAATAAGTTGACATAACTCGCCCTAAGAATATGAAGCCATATTGGTGAACAATAAAAACGTCACTATATTCTAACTTATTCGTACAGTCATAACAAATGAATCATATATTTGTGCACTAAATGAGGCTTTTACGATAGTTTGCAAATTATGTTTATTGTCAAAACTCTATGTGAGGCATTATTATGTCAATCAATTTTTGTTCTAAGTTACGCTTTGTTATTGACATTTAAGATTTAAGTTTATGTAATTTACACGTTGTCGTAGCATAATACATCTATTGTTATAGAACGCTATTGATATTGGTTTAAAGCAAAGGTATAGCTGTCAATAGTATTATTACTGTCAAAGCATGTTAAGATAACACCGTTATAATTACTGTAGATAATATAACTTATAAAAACAATGGGGGCATACTATATTAAAAGTATAAAGAAAATTGATCGATGGCTATATGAACTCTGTGAAATTTCATTTCACAATAATAAGAAATGAATATATTTTCCTTTTTTATCGAATTGATAATATGATGTTAGCATATATGTAGCTGTATCATATATCACGTATAGTTAATCTGTGTGTAACAATGTTTTATGGCATAACAAATAGTTTAAACGAGATAAATTGTTCACGTGTGAACTAGAATAAAAAAACAAGAAGAGGCATTTTTTTATTTAGACTATAGTCTGTATAAATAAATATAAATATAAATATATGGGACACTTACACACACGGTCGTCGTGACAGACAACTGGTGAATATATATACTTATATATTTTTAAATACATACTTAAATACAAATATACTCCCGGGCTCAAAGACCAACAAATTCATTTATTGAAAAATGTTGGCCCTCGGCGGGAATCGAACCCGCGACCCGTGGTGCCGAAGGCAGGGTCACTGCCCACTGCGCCAACGAGCCAGTCAAGTATGATTCATTAGTATTTTTTATTAATAGTTATTAATATTATATGTACAACAATCTATGTATCGACATAGAAAAACGCAGAACTAATAATTTGGTTTATATTTTACAAACTTTCAATGCCACATTATTTATTGCATTTTGCAAATAAGACTGGGCGGGAACATCTCATTCAATCGTACACGTTGTGATTAACGATCCTAACACATGATATTGGTGTCTTGTAACAAATGACTTTTTACACATTAATGCCTTATAAAATATGAGTTCAGGTGCATAATTTAAAAACAAAGTAGTCAAAATAATACGTTTGGCTGAGATGGTATCCGATAGGTAAGTGGTTTTCGTAACGCCCCCGAGCGGTCGCGATGCGATCGGCGCGTGCACGACGCAGCTGTGTCTGTCTGTATTTTGTTTTATCTAAGCCTCAAGACAAATTCATGCCACATCTGGTCAGCGCTCATAGATAACGTAACACAAAAATAATAGCCAGAAAATTTATTTTCGCATTATATCTACTGTTCATTGTTATTGATTTTTACAGTGATTATAATGAGTGAGATATATATGATGTCATTATTGCTTTAATAATTTATTGAACAGAGAAACTAATTTTAATGACCAAGAGCTAGGGAAAGCCTCCTCTCTCCTTGGATAGAAGGATTAGAGATTCCACTCACCTAGAAATTATTGTGCAGATTTTCACATTACTTTGGAATTTTCTGGTTTCAGGACGATTTTCCTTCATCTTTTGATAAGATGTATAATTAATGTAACATCAATTAAATTAAAATACTTTAATTTTTTGTTATTAGAATATTTTGAAGGTTTAACTGCTTGTAATTTAAAATGACATGTTGATTTATCGCTTATTTACATTCACAAGATTTTTTTTCTATTTTGGAAAAAAAAGGAATTTTTTATCCTATATGTTAGCGCGGCATATATGATTTAATTCTACCAAATTTCATCAATACTGCTAATCATTAATCGGCTAATTAGCCGTGATTAGTTAACAGCGGGTTATCCGTGTAGGCGTAACATACAGACAGACATATATAAAATTATATGTTTAATAACAACGTGTAGTGTAAAAATCAAAAAACACGTCAAAAAATCGTCATATTTAAAAAAAATGTTTAATTAAATAAAACTGAACCACTGAAATAATACGTATATATAATAATAGTATTGCAGTCCCGCTTTGATAATAGTATCTCGCAACATGCAAACAACAATTTCCAATTATCCGATTTAATTAGAATGCGATACTATCTATCGCAAAGCGTTATCAGGTGTTCGGGCAAATCATAGTTCGATCAAACAAGGCCACCTAAATAACTATCGAGATGTGCGTTACAAAGATATGAGTTATGAAAGAGATCAGATAACTTGTAAAAGTCCATTGAAAGCGAACGTGATCTTACTCCTGTCAAGCGCGTGGCGCCGCTCTAACGGCGCACTCGGGAGTTTTATGTCGCCACAAATATACAATGATGTCTAACACATTTCTTATTATAACCTTTTTGTGGATCACGGGGTAACTTAAAGAGTGACTTGCTTCGACTCTAATAGAGTTACTACTATATATTCTTCACTTTTTACACTCTCCAAAATGGTTCTGCCACTCCCATCATAATGTATTAACTTTAACTGCATGTTATCAATCCCAAAAATAATTACTTTTGTTATTATAGTATTTAATACTTGATTTTGACTGGCCCGTTTGCGCAGTGGGTAGTGACCCTGCCTTCAGCTCCGCGAGTCGCGGGTTTGATTCCCGCCGAGGGCCAACATTTTCTATAAATTAATTTGTTGGTCTTTGAGCCTGGGTGTATATTTGTATTTAAGTATGTATTTATAAAATATATAAGTATATATTCTCCAATTGTCTGTCTACCATAGCACAAGTATTAAATTACTTACTTTGGGGACGGACGACCGTGTGTGTAGGTGTCCCATATATATATTTATTTATTATTAATATGTACTGTATAACTATAAAATATTAGTGAGCTACTTAGAGCAACCACCTAGTTTCTTGCTTGCTCTTCTCGGTAGGAGTAGTTTCGAACCAGCTTTTGAATTGCTAAATCTACTATTTAGCGATTCAAAAGCATTTGTTAAAGAGTTTACTTCAATAAATAAATTGGTAATTTAAATTTTAAAAAACAAACTTATTTAGTATTGTATGGTAATAACCGATTATACATTTCATTGAACAATGATGTATGTTTTAATTAGTTAAGAATGTTGTAAGTCTTAAAATCAATATTAGTAACAATGCGAATGCTCTGAGTCAGTCGAGGTGAAGGCGTTGGCTATCCCTTGACCGCTCCCACTAACCTTGCTTTCGACATGATCACATGATAACAAGGATTGAATGCTATTCAACATGATTGAAGTATATTGTAGTGCGATTCGCGCAGACCCCTGCCTGTGAATGGGCTTACCAAATCGCTAATTATTATTTTAGGACGAAACACAAGCGTTATGTTCAAACGATCAAACTATATTCAAGACTTTTACAAGTTCTTTTGCATAGTCAACATTATTACTGATTCGTAATTCATTAACATTGTATTTTAATTTATAAAATTGACACCTTTTAACTTAAATAAATAAATAAATAATAATAAATTCTTCCTACTCCTATCCTCCTACTAAGGGTCGTAATTCCGTAAGTAGTGGTTCGATGATTTTCCGGAAAGTTGCTCGCCACTTGTTTCTCTCTTTAGCCGAATGAAGACCATGTAGATTAACGTCCAGGATAATTCGCATCTCGTCAATCAACAATGAAAAATATATTAAGAGTCAACAATAAATTAAAACAATTTATTTATACGACAAAGTTTACAAAAAGATTAATGTTAACAAATTGAGTTCTTCTTGCGATTGAAGATTTACATTTTCACCGTGGATTAAAGACGTAAAATTAAAATAGAAATTAGCGTGTGACAATCTTCAGTCCATTCATTATTTCAATTCTAAACACCACATTGACTTGTCCCGTCTATAAGTGAACAAAGAATACGCGAAAAAACACATATTCTCGTTTATAATATTAAAAAGACTTACAATTGTATAAAAATCTATTTTTTTTATTAGGTGATAACCCTACTTGAGTGACTCACAATCGATCTCATTAATTGCGAACACTATTCTTTCGTAAAATACTATTGGATCAAATTACAAAGCAATTTATTACGTGTAATGGCTAATGCAGTTTTTGCATGCTACTAAAGGCCATCTTGACATGAACTCTAAACCTTGACTTCATTCCAAATTCAATTTTGGGTACTTAGTGGTTTCAAATAAATTCCTTACAGAGTACCAGATTTAATGGTCAATTTTATTTCATAACTAACAGTTTTATGTATTTATTCCTTTGTTCGTAATGTTTATTGAGTTTGTAGCTGTTTCGTAACTTCGCTTACTAACTTGTGAATATATAATAAGATCTTCTGATATCTAAATAAATAAATAAATTCTAAATATCAACCCGGTCAAATTAAATTATATTCTAATAAATTTACAATTATAATTTAAATATTATATCGCGTTCGTTTGTAGCAAATTGCAATAAAGCTAAGGGTAGCGCCTACAAAACTCATTAGTTTTGAAACTTGTCACCTGGAAAAACAAGAAAACACTAGTTTTTATTTAGTTCGAGCGTAATGCAAATAGGTAATAGATGGCATTGAAATAAAGATTACTATGTATCCAATTCAATGAAGCCTAATTTTGGATTAGATCTCTTTAATACTAAGCGTACTATACCTATGTTGTATTCACCCAGCGTTATGTATAAATAAGCTATTTTAGCTATACGTATAAAATAGTACACAAAAAGAAGAAATTACATTGAGGGATATATTCGATGCTGCTATTTTTTTCTTAGTTATCTAAAGTTACTTTGATTCAAAGAAGTATATACTAAATATTTAACTATATTATGACTACCGAACGATTGTATAAACCTACAAACGAAATGGTATTTGGTCAAGTAAGATATAATTAAAATCCATTAAAATTGAACGCAAGAAATAACCTCGCTCTTTGAATCACTGCTCGTCAAAGTTGACACAATCGAAGAAGCGATCGATATGTGCGTATCGAATCGAAAGTAATCGATATTACAATGTATGTCACTTGAAGGTCAATTACGTCCTTAAGGGATTGAGGTTGATAGCTTTCTGTAGATATGAGGCTGTCCTTGTATTTGATCGATACTAAATCGATACATTAGGATGACTCGATTTTGTATTAAAGAATAAAAAAGTGATGTAGAGCTGACTGGACCAATGTCTTAGCTGTAAACAAAGTACGTTCTCGCCCAAATTATTTTACAGAACAGGTTTTGAGATAAAATGTTATTGGTGATGACACACGGTGGTCCATTACGCGACTTAACATTTTGCAGGCCTCAATCAGTAATCAATTTATTTTATTCGAGTTCTCCAACACTTGAAATAAGTATAAGAAAGCTTTATACATTTTGGAATTTTCGATTGTTATATGAACTGATTTCAGTGTCAGGTTTTACTTTATAAGCTGTCTGAACTCCTAATAGTATATCCTAATAGTATACATGAGTTTATTCGGTACCCAAAAAATAGTGAGCAGTGAAAATAGACCAATTATTTTCAATAAGCGTGATAATCTGAAATCTTTGCATTTAATATTAAAGTAAATAAATAAGCCTTATTCCCCAGTTAAGCCCTCTTCCGACGTCGTAATGACTAATCAAAGTCATACCATCAACTCTCCACTACGCGTCTCCTTAAGCCGTGGTCCGGCCTTTCACTACCACCCTTAGGGCTCAGGCGTCCTTAGGACTACGTTCGCCGACGCTAGTAGAGCTTCTGTGCTCTGCTGTTCGAATTTCACAACCTGGACGATACTTCTACGCTAGCATCCCATCCTGCCCGGTTAGGGCTAACAGCATATAATCAGATCGAAAAAAAAGCATAAGGTTGATTTTTGCATGGAAGTAAGATATTTTCTCGCACTAAAAGTTAGCCTACATATAAGCTTACTAGCTTTTACCCGCGCAACTTCGTTCGCGTGGACTGTAGTCTTGAAATTAGGAGTGGCTTCTGTCACCATCCAAACCTTCAAATATTTCCATCACAAAAATTAGATCGATCCGGGATGAAGCAGAGGGATTTATCGTTTGATCAAGAGCTAAATATGATAATTTTAGTAAATAACCCGTACTTACATGAAATATATATTAAAATAGCGCAGTAAAAAGAGTACAAAAATTTTATATACATGAAAAATTCATAATGTTTTCTGGAATTAAATATCTCTATAAATATTATAAGCTTTGGAAACGTGTTAGAAAACTTATTTAATAATAACATTTATACGTAACGAATCAACTGTCAAATTGTTTTTTTTTTTTAATTACCTATACGTACGGCGCTGGATTCCAACGTTTTTTGTAAAACTACGAAAAATTAAATTTAAATTATGTTTTTGTTAACATAATATTTTAAAATAGGTATCGGAAAATATATTAAATTTGACTTTATTAGCTATAATGACTTTTCAAATATTAAAAATGGTGTTTAGAAATAAAATATTTTTTCATTAGCCGTATGGCTTAATTTCTATGGGATTAAATTAAATAAAACTTCCCAATACATGTCAATTAATAGTCATTTATTTCGTATTTGCCATAGACTACTAACTAAGACCGTTTAAGAATGCGTTTTCTTGAAACGTCTGTTTTTTTGACAACAAAAATTATATTTGATTAAATTTTACTTGAACTTAAATGATTATAGCTTACTGTTATATTTTCACCACAAATCCTATCTTTTTAATGTGTTATTATGGTATTTAGCTAGTAATTGTACATGTACATAACCTCAAACTATAATAAATAAATATTAGATAAAATAATAATTGATACTAAGATAACAAATATTTTTCTATTTAACAACACTAAAATTATTACTTTGGTCTGGGCCAAAAGATGTTACATACATCATTCTGGCGGTCTCTTTTTTATTAAATATTTTTCTCCGGTTTATGAAATAAACAAAAACCGAAATATTTAAAATATAATGATACTAACTTTTTTAAAGATTTTTATACGTTACCCGGTATATAAACATTAATTTTGCCAAATTTCATCTATATTGGTTCAGCGAATTGACCATGAAAACGTTACTAATAGACTTTTGGATTTATAATATTATTAGTTTATTTATTTTTCTAAATAACCCGTATTACTTATATTAATAATTCATTGTTATTACATTGTTACATTTTCTCAGTTAAATTTGTCCAGTAAATGAATAAAATAAAATAAAATATAAATACTCTTTAAAGATAACTCTTTTGACGTAAGCCGAAAAACTTGGAATCTAAATACTTCGTAAATACAGATTTGACTTGATTTTGACACATCGTAAATAAAAATTAGTTCCATAGGTTTATTATAGATGGCGTGTTGAATGTCATCGTATTTAATTCCTCCTGAATTTATTTCCTGTTGAATTAACAGGATTTATATAGCCTATATGTTACCCCGGTATATAAGGAATATTTATGCCAAATTTCATCGATATTGGTTCAACGGATTGGCCGTGAAAACGGAACCGACAGACAGACAGACAGACAGACTTTCCCATTTATAATATTAGTAAGGATTCTATCGTTTTCGGTACGATAATGCCTAACACATCTCGGTTACCTGGCTTGTATCATAGAATGTACAGGCACTTAACATTAAGAAAGAAAATATTTAAGCACAAACCTGTAATCAGTAAAAAAAAATGCTTTAAATTATTCATTTATCTTATTTAATAAAAATCCAAATCTAAGTGCAATTATAATTAAAAACTACACCTGTAAAAGGGTTTATCAACAATACAACATTTCTAATGGTTTGTACCACTCTGTAGAAGGCGTGTAAGTGAAACGGGAACATGTTTTTGTTTTAATAATATTTTATAGTTACTCCATAACTGGACGATGGCTGATCGGCTTTCTTGTTCTAACGATTGTAGAGTGGTATGTACACTAAACGGCCTTTTATAAAGTCTAGGATAGATAGTTTTTTATTTCTTTAATTTTTCACCTGGCATCGATTAATCATTCAGGATGATATGATATAGTCAAAGATGCGTTGATCTTCAGATACATTCTGATCAAATTGGAAATATGACTATATTTCCATAACGTTATGCTATGATATCATAATGTATTCTTTAGTCGTTGTTTATAACACAAATATATATGTATATACATATAAATTTTTTTATAAGCGTAAGATGTCAGACATAATTAATTTAATTCTTTAAAATAAATAAATAAAATGAAGCCATTTCAATTTAACATATATTACTCCCTGTATTAAAATAAAACGGGATAATAGGGATTAAACTAAGTGATAAAATTAAATTATCACAAATCACAGGTCAAACAGAAAGATTATCAATCAAAGATTATCAGTGTAAAAATATTACTAAACTCTAATTCCTACCTGTTATATACTTATACAACTATGGCTTAAACTATGGGTTAATACGAATACATACAATTTTAAATCGCGTGTGACCGAGGGTTAAGGGTAAACGTTGATATAACCCCAGTTTCTCTAAAGACAACTCATAGAGCCGAGGTAACAATGTACAGTTATGTACACGATATACCAATTTTATAACACTTTTTCTATTATTGCTCGTAGATTTGGAAAATTTCCGTAAAAAATTACATATATACACTTTTTGCCCCTATTTTTCACGACGACACACATAACTGTAAATATTTGGAGTTTAAATGCATAAACCTAACGTTAGGTCTTAAAAATTTTAACAATTGATTTTATCATAAAAAATAAAAAAATTAATTCACTCTTAATTGGCACTCAAATCTTTCTGCAACTAGTATTCGAACTCAAAGATCCAATCAACCCCATTCATTCACTGTAGAGAAAAGGAAAACATTATCCGTCAACCGTTCACTTCCTTACAAAAACCTATTTGAATAACGCAGATTTACATATCGAGAGCATTTTCACGTACATGGATACGTCATATATGCAACAGTAATGGCGAAGACCACCCACGTTCAGTTTTTACCTTGCGTATCACGTTACCAGACTTCGGTATTTAGGTTTTTTATATCCCTCAGAGCACTGATTGAAGTAAGGCTTCTATTTTTCACTTCGCTGATTAAAAGACTCGACATTGGTTCCTTATTTTTACCTTTAGTTATTAAAAAAGAAAATTATAGCTGATTTCATGTCGCGTATATTTTTAATGAATTGAGGTTTAAAAGCACGATATTTTAATTTCTTCAATTAAATACATTTAAAAGGTCCTATTAATACTAAATAATATCATATGTAAGAATCATTTTTATTGTTTTCTCGATATTAATGGCGACGGAAAAATATTTTAAAATCGTAGGGAATATCATCTATCTATACATAATAAACAAAAATATTCAATAAATATTGTGGTATCTGTTTTTATTATATGCGTTTAAGAGTTCATCGATCGCGATCATTCAGTTAAATGACAAAGATTTTGTTTTTCAACAATAAACAACATTATTTCGAAATTATACCACACTTTCGAAATTATACATTATCGGAGTAAATATTAGAATCCACCAAAACAACAACTTCATAAAATATACAGTTCTATGATACTTATTTCACTGCAATACAGAAATTAATAGTCTTGTTTTTTCGTTGTTTGATTTGTGTTACTTATACAAAATAATTCCTTCACCTTATTTTTATGTGGTAAAGAGCAGATAACCTAACCCGTTACTCTATTCTTTTATAGGTATAAATGCGCCAATGTCATTTCTACATAAAGTATTTAGTAATAACTCAATTAACTCCTGATATATGTGTTTTACGGTTATTTTTATTCTTTCTTTATCTTATGATTTATGCGTTCAATTAAATAAGGCGCTGATTAATTGATGCTTAAATGATTGCCGGAGAGATCAAGCACATATATTTTATTGCCAAATTTATATATTTCAGATAAGAATAAGTCGGTTGCCTAATAATTGCAAAGTGGGTTAACATTATTTTAACGGGCAAACTGAGAAAACATTTAAGTATTAATTGAATTTTTTACGACATTCCATATAATTTGTGTTAACTAGTGACAAATATTGAAAAAAACATCTATAACTGTATTACCATATAAAAATAAATAAATTCCTAATATTCTGTGTAGTTATTATGACTTGAATGATGAAGTATATGTGTAATAGTTCATCCTCCGCTAATTATTAAATCCTACTAATATTAATTATTAGAAATTCTGGAATTCGATGAATTTCGAGGGTAATTTGTATTACATTAATAATAATCACGTGCAAAATCTAAAAAGACAAAGAGGAAATGCATAGGCCTATAGGCATAAGGGAAATAAAAATCAACTCTCCTGAAGTATCAGTGCCATGGCAAGAAAAACTTGCGATATAATTACAATAAAGCAATTAAATGAATATCACTTTGTTACGTTTGTGTTTTACTCACCAGGTAATCCTATTGCGTCTTCAATCTCGTTCCATATTTTTATTTTGTAAATATTGTCACTGTAGTAGTGTGACTGCAAATCATACAGGCTGCGTCTACTTTTCACAAATTCAATATGTCTTTCATCTGCAAATAATAAATATTTAATTTATTTTTTATTTTTTGTAAAACAGTCGACCATTTATTTATTAATTTAACTCTATGCACTTTTCTCAAAAAAAAAGGCACATAGAAAGACTAAACTAACTACTACTAAAATAATTATAGCAGAATTATTCTTTATCTATAACAAATGTTATAAACCACATAAGAAATAGTTAACTTTTTCTGAACTCTATGATTTATTACCATGTTATAAACTTGTTGTCACATGATATGGCTACGTATTTTACGACCGGCCGCCTGCCTGACGTCAACTTATCTTAGTCGTATTTTACGACACCTCGATAAGAAAAAGGGTGGTCTATTCTACTTAACCGGATACCACACGGTGAGTCAACTTACCTTAGTCGCCTTTTACGACATCTCGGTAAGAAATGAGGGTGGTCTATTCTACTCAGCCGGATACCACACGGCGGGTCAACTTACCTTAGTCGCCTTTTACGACACCTCGGTAAGAAATGAGGGTGGTCTATTCTACTCAGCCGGATACCACACGGCGGGTCGACTTACCTTAGTCGCCTTTTACGACACCTCGGTAAGAAATGAGGGTGGTCTATTCTACTCAGCCGGATACCACACGGTGAGTCAACTTACCTTAGTCGCCTTTTACGACATCTCGGTAAGAAATGAGGGTGGTCTATTCTACTCAGCCGGATACCACACGGCGGGTCGACTTACCTTAGTCGCCTTTTACGACACCTCGGTAAGAAAAGAGGGTGGTACTATTCTATTCAGCCGGATACCACTCGGCGGATTTATTACCAGACATAATTATTTAATTAATTTTATTTAACATAAATGCTAAACACATGCGGCGCGACTGATGAAAGACTGCAGTTGAAACAAAAGAAGCGAGTTCAGGTCGAGACAGGTCCGATCTCACTTCGGTCAAATTTTCTTGTCGACGAACCGACGCTCGACCGATATCGGATCGGTACTGGCCCGATACTATAGTGTGAATACTCTGATTCTTTTTTATTTAAGAATATTTTACCGGACCGAGAACGGAGCGAGATCGAACCGAGAACGGCATCATAGTCTGAATCATGCCAAAAGTTCAATTCAGACTATGATGTCGTTCGCGGTTCGTTCTCGCTTTGTAGTTGACATAAGACGTTTTGGAAAATAACTATATAAATTTAATTCAACAGCATTTAGTATTTCAATATAAAAATCAGAAAAGAAAAGCAAGAAAAAATAAAAAGAAAAGAATAACCGAATAATAAAAAAGGCTAAAAGAAAATTAAAAGAAAAGTCAAGAAAAATCAAAAGAATAGCACAAAAAGAAAAAGAATGACAGAAAAGAAGATTCAAAAGAATAGAAGAAAAGGAATAAGAAAGAAAGAAAAGCTGATAAAAAATTATAATAATACAATCACTTATAACAAATTTTATAAAGTACATGATAAATACTTACCTAATTCAGATTCCCACTATTTATTACCTTTAACTTAATTTGATTTAATTAAAACACACTAGCGGCACGACTGATGAAAGTCTGGAGTTAAAACAGACGCGTGTTCATATTGTCGATGTCGGTACAACGCCGAGACCGGTTCGATCTCGCTCCAGTCAAAATATTCTTTTTGACGAACCGGTGCTGGAGCGATATCGGACCGGGACCGGAGCGATACGATAGTGTGAACACTCTGACTGTTTGTTGTTTAACAATATTTTACCGGACCGAGAACGGAGCGAGATCGTACCGAGAACGGCATCATAGTCTGAATCCAGCCTAAGAGTACCATTATCTTCGGAGCATTATACGCTTCGAACTTTACCAAATTCAAAACTCAGAACTTACATTTGACACTAATAAGTAGTATTTATATATCATAAAATTATTGTTTTAATCGAAAACAAATTTTTTTAAGAAGAATTATTAATTATTATTAATTTTATCATCGTCTTTCGTCGGTAATCTATCTCCCGTTGATGCTTCGGTTACGGGGCGAAACTATCGTTGAGATTGTGGTAGTACTTAGTGCGTTGGTGGCGCTGCATGTATAAGGTATGAGAACTGTTTTGCTTCCTACGTAAATATAGTGCAGCATTACATAGATTTTCTTGACAAACGTGAATCATAGCAAAATAATTAAATAATAACTTTTGTAATTTGGAATTCCGCAAAGTAACGCCTACTTCTATAAATAATAAAAATCACATCTATTATTTGCTCAGATCAGATGCTAAATGACAAATAAACAACCTTTCGCATATTCATAATATATATGGATAATAATAACTCGCATTTTCACTCACACCGTAATAATATTTACATGATCTGAGAAATATATATCTGCGTACATAGTGTGATTACGAGGCATGATAAATTGCTTTTGCGGTTCGCATTCAATGTCAAATTCATTATCGTTGATAGCTAAATGCTTTAATAATTATCGTGTTATAAAGTGGTATTGGAATATGATATCAGTTAATTATATTAATATCTTTATATGTATCATTACATGTTATAAAAAAATTCGCCGCCACTGCAATAGTATGTTCGCGATAAACTCAAAAACTACTGAACAGATTTTCTTGCAATATTTACGAATAGACAGAATAATTAAAAAAGTTTTTGGTTTTGTATAATTTGTGGAGGTTGTGTATATTAGTTGAAATACGACGTTAATTGTTAAACATTAAAAAACATTCCGCCAACGGACAAAAGTTCCCAACTTTGGTCTTTGAGATAATACAATGAATGGTAGGATTATTCTCTACTACACTTTTATAGATTTACAAAATAAAAACAATAATAAGTTAGTATATAGGTACTATTTTTGAAATAAATGATGCTTTGTCTCTTGCGATGTATAAATTACTTTCCGACAATCAGTAAAGTAATTGGTTCGTAAAATGTAAAAAAGGATGCGTATACTACTTATATTAATACTTACTATTTGTTAAAACTTCAATTACAGTGATTTATAGGTTCCATAAAAACACTTAAAATTATTTTCAACGATAAAGTTCAAGCTGATTTATTTCGCACTTTGTAGTACTTTCTACGTAAGTGAAAGCCTAAAATCGAAGCACATCAACCGTGAATCTCCTTACACTCGACGTACTCGTAACGTCAGGCCGGCCATTAAAATTATCATCGTGGCAACGTCCACTCTAATCTGTTAAAATTTAAAGCAGCGTATACATTGATACAACAAAGCGACTCTCCAAACGCAATCACAAGCGAAAGCGGAAACACACACTAAAATAGATTCACATATTATAGCGACATATACGTGTGCCTCAATTATAGGTGAACATTCCAGCAAAAAAAGTAAACAAACGGCCTGTTACTATCCCACTGCTGGACATAGGCCTTCTCTTTGTTTTTAGAGAGAAAGATTTGAGCTAAGATCTACAACGTTGCTCCAATGCGGATTGGTAGATTACACACGTCCTCAGAATTATCTAGAGATATGCAGGTTTTCTCACGATGTTTTACATCACTGAAAAGCATGTGATAAATTGTGATTATAAATTAGACACAAGTTTTATTAGAAAAACTCATAGTTGCCCTCGAAAGAGAACATTACAATATTGGTATAAAATTCAATAATAAATTCTACGAACAATTTTAGCACATTATTATACAGTATTGAGAATTACATAAATGATAAGAATGGTGATTCTCTTCGACCTAGCTCAAGATAGAAATTATAAAATGTAGTTATAACGATTATATTTTGAAAAGAGCATCCGCCAAGTTTCTAATTGGCTCTTCTTGGTATAGGATTTTTTTTCGAACCAGCAGAAGAGTTTACGATTCATAAGGCACTTGTACGAAAAATCATCCATGAAAGTCAGAAAGCGCTTAGTAAAAAGATAATTAATTGGAATATTGTTATACCACAAAAAAGTATACCATTCTAATGTGTATACTAATGTACTAAATACTAATGTAAAGTATATCATTCTAATGAATGATATATTTTTTTATTATAAATTTAATAGATATTAAATAAATATAAAACCATGATTATCGGATTGTTAATATCGTCCATTCGTATCTGGTACAAAATTTACTAAAGTCGAACCCCAAGTTTCTGACTGCATCACATCGTTGTGTGCAGGACTTAAGCTTTTGCGACGCACAATAATGAAGCTTTGAAGTCACCGCCCATGTTTAATTTAGGGTGCTCCGCTCATTTGGGCACCCAATTAAGCGCGAAATGTATCGCAACGAAAGTTGCAAGGGGTCCATCAAAATTTTTCATTTTCATTGTTATCTTTTTCGCCGTCAATGATATGGTTGTTAACATTTCTTACGACAATTTTGCATAACTTCAGCGGGTTTTAAATTTTTATAGCATCATTATTTACATTAAAGTGAAATATATATTATGAAATATATATTATAAACGGTTCCTGAAAGATAACGGATTTTTTAAAATAGTATATTCGAAATTTTTTAGTCAATCTAGGAACCAAACAATAAAATGAATGTAAGTAAATAATATTTTACGGCTACTTAAGTAAATTATATCTCTTGTCACTATGAATCACGCAGTAATAACATACTTTAATTATAATTTATTTTTACATCAACTTTTGTCAGTACATATCAATACTATTTACATAAAACTAAGTTTAGATACCTGGAGAACAACAATCTTTAAAAGTATATTAATTAAAATTACAAAAGATTAAATTAATAGAAAATTAAATATAAATAAGAGAGTAATGTAAAGTGTATATAATGAAATATAATAAAATACCTAAATTTTGTATTACATAGATTATCATTTACTATTCATTGTCATACCTCATACTTGCAGGATTAGTAAGCTGCAAGCATCACAAACCATTATAACCCCATAACATATATCATAACACTACACTATATATAACATATAACATTATATCATAACACTACACTAGAACTACATACTTTCACTAAGGCAATCTCAACAGCCATTTCTAAACGCCAACAGGATAGGCATCACAACACTTGAAGCAAAGTTATAAAGCTTTATTAAAATAGTCTATATTAATGTTATTAAAAAATTTTACAAGTTTTTAAATTACATTTATTACTTCCTTTTTATGATACAATTATATAATATATTTACTGCATTTATGCAATTAAAATCTGTAAATGACTTTATGATCTTTGGGTTCCTGTTATTATTCATTACGCTGCCTTGACATGGACGAAAATATTTGGGGCTTCTAACCTTGTCAATTCTATCACTCATAAAGGTCAACATTTTAACAATTAATAAATAATACTTACATAATCATTATAGAACTAACTGGCTGCTAACGAAATAATTCGATATCCATCTATATCATTCATCGTTGTATTTCACATAGAGTTATTATACTAGACTGTTTTAGATAAAGAGAATACACATGAATATTATTATCTATCTCTATATTGCGCGATGTATTGAACAAACGTCATGTCGAAGGTAAAAACATAGATTTATTATACTTCAGTAGGGCAGCCATAGGCAAGCCTGTAAGTGACAATCACAGAATCTATATCTATATACTTATTATAAAACAAAGTCCCCAAAAGAATCTGTCTGTATGTGATTGATTTTCTTAAAATCTACAGAACGGATTTTTATACGGTTTTTACTTAAAGGCAGTGCGATTGTTCCGGAAGGTTTCGTTTAAGAGTACATTATGGTTTTATGTAAATTGGGTTAAAGAGGTAGCGTGGGTGTAAAAAAAACTCGCCTGCTGGGAGTTTCACGTACGCAGCGTAAACCGACAGAGATACGTTAAAGTACTAGAAAATTGTTGATCTACAAAAAAGTCCCCGACAGCATGTCGTTATAGTTAATCGTTAACTCACAATACCTACTTTGATGTTAAAAATATTACGTTATTTACGCTGAAAAATCTGTTTTGTTTTGTTTGTGAAAAAATTGTGACACTGATTACCATGCGGGAAAAGTTGCAAGCACAGCTAACAACTAAAAAATGAAGATGACATCCGTGTACTTTATCTTTATCTAATCACACATAAAAAAGAGAGATACATATATCACCCTCGTTTGATTTCTCTTTGTTGTATTATGTCAGATTTGAGGCTTATTTCCCTACTCTACCTAAGTATATTTTTATTTTATTTATTTATGTACCAAAAAAAATTTTGGAAAAACATTATTGGTAAACAAAAGTGTACAAAGGTCAACTTATCCCTAAGACAGAGATCTCTGTATAATAAGTGTATAATAACTATATAATAAGAGTATAATAACTTTATGAATAAAAATGTTCTAAGTATCTCTTAAATTAAGAACGCGCCATATTTCTCTTCGCATGTATGATTAAACAAAGATTAGTTTACGAATCCAATCTTCTCTTTCATTATTTATTGTGACACTCTCACTTATAGTCCTTCCTATGCCTCACCTACTCTAATATATTAACTCTATGGTATTTCATCACCAATCCACTCCTTACTTTGTACAGATATCTCATTCACTCATGCGTCACTCATATTACTATCTCTAATATCAGTTTTAGATCACGTTTGATCTTCTGACCCCTAATTTCGGCTACCGTAGGCACGATTTTTTATTTGATCAAGCAATAACCTTCTTTAGAACCTCTAAACAAAGTTAGTTATACAATAATGTATTAATGGACAGAACGTTTGAAAAACATATTAGATAATCGAATAAAATTTATAAGAGAAATAAGTATCGGAATATCGGTGTAAGGAAAATGCTCGTTTATTTAAATTTCTATTAAAGTAAATTCTATGTGTACATTATATTATAATAGATTAGGGGAGCTTTAGGGCAAAAAATAATATGAGAGAGAAGATGCAACTCATATACTTATCTTTGTCTAACCACAGATAAAAGACTAATAATAAATGTTATTTGCTTTCTCTTTATTGTCGATGGACACATTTTAGGCAGTACTCCTACTCTCGTATAATAACTCTATGGTATATAATGTCTAATAAGAAATATATTATTACTAAACGTGTGTTATTTAATTATAAATAAAATTACTACGTAAATTTCAAGAAAATTCGTCACCCTGTGATACTTCGGTTTCGGTTATCAGCAAAAGAACAAAAGTGCTTGTCATTATGTCCAGTTAATTGCTTTTAAGATAAATTTTACATACTCTCTCTTCTTATGGCTTTCCATTTATCAGCAAGTGCGACACAAACTATTTAAAATAACCATCATTATTTTTTTCATTAAGCCTCTGTAATTTTTTTAAAATCGAGAACACGTGTGTGATGTCAAATGATCAAATTAGGATATTTTAACTGTACATTGTGGTAGAACATGGTTTTAAAAATATAATTAATAATCTATTTAATAGTAATATTTACGATTTTTAATCGTAACATTATTACTTAAATGTATAAGAGTAATTTTTCTTGATGATTTTAATAGCTAAATTAACATGTGTGTCTAATTTTACTCTACGTCACCGAATTTTGAAAATCTTTTTCTGTATCTTTAACTGTTTGTATGTAATGAAAAATAAATTAAGGTAATGAATTATTATACTAAATTGTAACTATCTTTAAAATAGCAACACTTATGGTCAAATTTTAAACATTCGGTGCAATATATTTTTAACTCTATTTCGCTAATGCAAAAAGAAGCCTATCAATTTTCATTTATTAAATTTATTCCTGCAGATTTATATGTTGCAATAAAATTATCGTCAGCCAAAAGCCATTAGACTAATGAATGGCGAATATGGGCCAACATCCTGATCACGTCGGAAGCCAAACCAGTTTGTGACTAATAGCGGAGATGAGTCGAAGGTGCGTGTGATAAAAAATATATATTATCGACTAAAGATCGGTTCTGGTTTGAAAATAAAGAGCCATCTATACACCTAAAGCAAACAATCTTAGGGCAAAACTGTATATAATAAATTTAAAATCACTATAAAACGTACTGTAATTATACAATACTATATCATACATCATTTTAGTACACATAAGACATTAATAATATATATATTAAGTAAAATATTCGAATTGAAATTACAAAGCTACCAAAGTTCGGCTCGGTTGTAAAAAAAAATAGATCTTAATTTTTTTTCTAATGTTAAAAAATCGTATTTTTAAATAGCTTAAAATAAATCATTAACATAAATAAAACATAATTTGAATTACATCATTGTATGTCATACATTAAAAACGTAGTACTGAAAATTTTACTTTCAAACTTGTATGACCGCGCAGCTGGAAGCGATTCTGCCTCCAAAAACTGCCTATAAAATTTTGTAGGTTGAAGTCTGAGTTTATATATGTATTTAAATCTTAATTTTTAAAATTACATATGTATATATTTACAATTCGTCTGTCAACCATAATATTAAGTTACTTAATCCGGGGATGGACGACCGTGTTGTCATTGTTTCAAATATTTATCCTACTTTCTACGAATATTATAAATGCGAAAGTTTATGACTATGAATGTTTGTTAATATTTCACAGCGAATCCGCTGAGCCACTGCGATAAAATTTGGCACAATTATTCCTTATACACCGGAATAACATATAGGCTACAGAAATCACGTTATTCTACAGGAATAGCATGACACTAAAAATCGCTATCTATTATCAACTTATACCGCAAAACGCATATAACAAATAACGCCAACAAAGTCATGGGTAAAAACTAGTTTATTTAATAAAAGCTGACTGTCTTTACGCGAGTGTGTGCACTCACTAATAAGGATGACGCACTCTAAAGTGCAAGGACGACCTTATGAATTCACGCCCGCTTTAAGCTAAGGTCAGATATCATAATGTAGAATAATATTATTTTTCACAATAAACACGTGTTGGTTTTGGAACTTGTTTACATTTTTCATAATATTATGACTGAAGATGGCAGCCCCGACATTACCACTATGCTTAATTATGTATTTAATTACGTTGACACTTGGAAATTGCAACAAGTGTAAATGTTAACTTCGTAAGTATATAATTACGAGTTAATATAACATATGGTGACAAGTTTTGGTCCGGTTTTTTTAATATTATTTCAATGTACAATATGCATTAATATATATATGAATGTAGATATTTTTATATAATAATAATAAATACTTACATAAACGGTCATTCATCCTCAAAGTAAGTAACTTAATGATTGTGTTATGGGTGACAGAGAACTCGTAAATCACTACATATTATAAAACAAAGTCCATATTTCCGTATGTACGCATAAAACTTTAAAACTACGCAACCGATTTTGATGCGGTTTTTTTTAATAGATAGAGTGATTCCAGAGGAAGGTTTGTACGTATAATAACATTCAATACGAGGTAGAGAAATAATGTAATTTTTGAGGTTTCTGTAAATAATTACATTTTTTTCCGCTTACGTTGCAAACGCAGGCTAAACCCTACGACATTTATCAAAATGATGTACTAAGTATTTGTACACCTTAAAAAGTTCTACAGAAAAGTCCGCGATGGTATATATCTATCTCTTATGGATAACCCACAATAGCAGTTTTTTTCATTTACTTTTTACGAAAAATGATGCCTTATGTTCAAAGCAATTTTTAAACAATACAGCATTAATCCTTATCCAATTGAGTACCTTAAATAAATTGTTGATTTAATATAGATCAATATTGCCATTTACAGCATGTAATTTAAGTGAACATTTTCGGAGATAATACAGATTTAAAATCCCGCGAGGAGGCCGCGCTTAGACCTATAAGCACTTCGGATTTAGCAGCGATCGGAGGGGCAACTAAATGTCCTTCTTTCAAGTTTATATTGTCTAATGATAAGAAAGCTATGAATTTTGTACGTAAAGACATTGTCTAATCAATTGTAAAAATAAATAATATCACTACATAGTATAAAACAAAGTCGCATTCTCTGTCTGTCCCTATGTCCGTATATTCCTATGTATGCTTCAATCTTTAAAACTATGCAACAGATTTTGATGCGGTTTTTTTTTAATAGATAGAGTGATTTTAGAGGAAGGTTTACATGTCTAATAATATTCAATATGGAGTAGAGAAATACTGTAATTTTTGAGGTTTCTAATGTGATGTCGTAAATAATTAAATTTTTTTCCGCTTACATTGCAAACGCAGGCTAAACCCTACGAGATTTATCAAAATGATGTACTAAGTATTTGTACACCATGAAAAGGTCTACAGAAGAGTCCGCGATAGTATATGTCTATCTCTTATGGATAACCCACAATAGCAGTTTCTGTCATTTACTTTTTACGAAAAATGATGCCTTATGTTCAAAGCAATTTTTATACAATACAGCATTAATCCTTATCCAATTAAGAACCTTAAATATATTGTTTATTTAATATTGATCAATATGACCCTTTACAGCATGTAATTTAAGTGAACATTTTCGGAGATATTACAGATTTAAAATACCGTGAGGACGCCGCGCTTTACCCTATAGCACTTCGCATTTAGCAGCTATGTGTCGTTATTTCAAGAGTTTGTTTAAAGACATTCTGTAATTAATTGTAAAAATAAAATACATAGGGAAAATATAAAAGTAAATAAGTAATAATGTACTATATGAATTTAGATATTCCAAAGATAGCAGGAAATCTTCTTGGTATAGGGAAAGGAAATTGTTTTTCTCCAAATTTAACGCTACGGCCACGGGCAGTAATGAATAAATCAAAACAACTGGATCAATTTTAATAATTTTTTTTACACTGACTGACATGGGATATATATTTTATACCCGTGCGAAGCAGGGGCAGGCCGCTAGTATATACATAAGTATATAATTTAAAAACAAACTTAAATACAAATATCCACCCAGGCTCGAAGAAGCAACAAATTGTTTATAGAAAATGTTGGCCCTCGGCGGGAATCAAACCCACGACCCGCGGAGCTGAAGGCAGGGTCACTAGCCACTGCGCCAACGGGGCAGTCCATATGTCTTTTTCGCAAGAACAATCAAATTACGTTTCAACGCGGAAACGCTTGATATTATAAATATTTAGATTATTAGGAAAATATACATTTCTTTAGGTTTCTAACCGTCTATGAGAGTTGTGTAACTGTTTTGATTGACAAAAAATAATTAGCTCTTACTTACGAAATTCCTTTAAATTTAAGAAAATAGTAATGTAAAATATTAAATAATAGTTTAATCAAGTGAACTACATTTGCACTATCTGTAAAAAGACGAAGCAAATGCTCAACAAAGTAATTGAATGTTGCATCTGTCAATTGGAATATTTTACACACGACTTCTGTAATAAAGTATTCTGAATAACTTAAATATTGAATATTCCACGTGTTCGGTATATATGATATATAAATCAGTAATGGGAACAAATTATTCATGCGCATAATAAAGACTTGTAGATCGTGAGTTAAGCCCTTATTATAATATTTCTTCAACATTTTGCCTTAGTATTCAAAATTTAACAGATATCGTTAAGGAATATTATGAAAATGGCATAGATACTACGTAAAATATGCATTCAGTTGTAGCAGAAAATGTTACAACATAAGAAAATTATAGCAATACTGAAATGGGTGCAACATAATGAATGATTTATCTACATAAAATATACACAATTAAGATTTTCTTTCTAAAATACGTTCATAGATGGCGCTGCACATTTTTGCCTCGTGCAACCGCTTTAAATGGTTCAATTACCTATGTACGTAATTTAACAGATTCATACCGTCAGTTATATCTATGAAAACCGTTTAGAAACGATTTCAAGCTAAGAAGACATCTTTGATTCAATTCCAATGAGCTTAAAGTCAATTTAACACGAGCTATTTTAGCTTACTGCTGAATGCTCCAAGATTCATTTCGCCAATTGACTGTTCTATATACAATTGATTTCTACGCATGATAGGGTTGATGATTTCAGCATTGACGCCATCAATCCTGATGCTCAATATAGTTTATACTATATTTGTCTTTGATGGACAATAATGTGAAGCATGTTTTGATTACACATAGAAATTCTTATAATTAACAATATGTTATCTCATTATGTTACTTTAAAAGGCGACTAAGTTGACCCACAGTGTGGTATCCGTTTCAATAGAATAAACCACTCTCTTTCTTACCGGATGTCGTAAAATACGACTAAGGTAAGTTAACGTCAGGCAGGCAGCCAGTTGTAAAAAACGTAGCCAAATCATGTAAACATGTTTGAGTGGGATAAGGGCAGGAGGATGATGATGATGACTATATTTGTCTGTGGTATGGTGTAAAACATTGATCAAGAAATTGTCAGTTTGCAAAAGTGATTATTGAGACTGTACCTAAAGGTGTCTTTCATTAAAAGGTACTATAAAAAATATTTTATTTACCGTTTTGTAAAGATGGTGCACTTATAATTGTACTAGTTAGCAGGTGTTAATAATCTGTAGCCATAAATTAAATTTTTATATTCTACAAAAAGTTCTGCATCATATTATTTCTCGTTATCTATATGAATTGTCAATTAAGTTTTTACAAAATGCAATCAGACAGATATCAGACGTCCATCGTTTTAAATATCACAGCTGGTACACTTCAAATTTAGATATAAATCCTTACATATTGAAAAAGCAAATATTTATTCGTCTATTAAAGGCACTGAACAGTTCTAAGAAACAAATGAATCCCTTATCTAATCTTTTTGATATGCAAGAATGTTGGCATTTAAAATTTAATTTATTCTAAATGAGCTTTAATATGCGTATCGTCATTGTAATTATTGTACTACGTACAATGTATCATGTTCTCAGCTTATTGTTATGAAAATATTTGTTTAAAATACTACCAATGGATTTTTAAATTAAATTTTATTTCATATCTATAAAATATTCGTTCTAACGCCCATATAATTAAATTCAACTAGTTTTTACCCATGAATTCGCTTTCCAGGCCTTCGAATATGGTCGTATCATAAATTACCTTGATCTATTGCTTCGTTCAGACTTGAAAGAAAGACAAAGAAATTTACTTCCGTATTTATAATATTATGATAGGTATTTATTCGTTTAGAAATTAAAATATGAAAGCTTTAGGTAAATACATCATTTTTGTACGGTATAGAACCTTTATTAAGTGTCAATTTCAGTACAAATATTCAATTTAATTATCGAATTGAAATTATTTTTGGCAAATGTACATATATTTGTATAGAAGATATCATACTTATTATTATGGTGTACAAATTCTATAGCGATATCTGCGACATTAAAAATGGAAGAAAAGATATATTCAAATAGAATTTTTGTTCTGCTTTCTACGACTTAAGACTACAATAAAATTTACTAATATATGTATTTTCCCCACCAAATGAAGTTACTACAATGGCATTCTGATATCCGATAGTTCCGTGACCTGACAAGGGTTGTGGCTATGCAATATTTTGTATTAATGTTGACATTACAGATAAGCTAGTATACATTTATATGAATAAAATATTGCACTTTACATACAAGGAATGCACAAAGTTTTTGTATTGTTATTTGTTCGTATTTATGGTACTTTATAACGTCCAAAAATGGACCTCCAGATTCCCTTTAACACGTTTCTGTCCCAAACGCGACGACACTATCCCGTAGGATTCAATGTTTCTATGTAATCTTAAGTTCATAAGTCCCTGTACTGTGGACCTGTAAATATATCTTCTAGTATTTACAAACATTCAAATTTAAACCGAGACTAGTAGATCTATTTATTATTTATTTAATAACATTTAATATCTTTTACAATTGATTCCCTCATATCCATAAGCTTTGAGAGCTTGTCTGGATATTGCACATTCCTCTTAAAACATTAGAAATCTGAATACAAACATAAAAGTAACAACATTATACAGAAAAAAGTTTACAGGTTGATTCTGACATGTATTTAATTAGTGATTGTAGTTTGGTTTTTCTCTATTCAGGAGAGATCGTTATTTAGGAGTTTTGTTATAATTTCAAAATTAACTTTTCCATAGTTCCTTGGGTATTCTTCCATAGTTCTTAATACCTTAAACCTTCACCAATATTATCAATAATGGCGTTGACTGTAACTCTTATATGAAATTTGAAGAATATACGTATTCAATGTTTTTTTCCAACGGCTTGCAATAATTATGAATTACATATAAAATAAGGCTGTAATAAAAGATCCAGCAGTATAAAATAAAACTTATTTGTATTTGTTAAAGTTCAATTATATAAAGTGTGGATTAACATACCATGGTTAAAAACTAAAGATACAATATCATATTGTCTAAAATATATCAAATAATCCCCAAAAAAATTGTACTGCAAAAGTTAAATCAAATATTCATTCGCAATGAATTACAATTTTTTTATAACAATTTCTTCATTTCCTTTTCCGCTGACCTCACTTTTATAACTGAATAACTGTAGGAAATAGAAACACTTTATGACCATTATATTTTAACTGTAAGCTTTTAAAATGAACACATTTAAAAAATTGTTTCATTAGTGGGACCGCTCACTTCTCAGCCTTTTTTTTGCTTGATTAAGTAACAAATAACCAAATATTAAAAAGATGTTAAGAAGTCACACGATCCTTCCCGCAAGTTAAAATTTTTTACCTCCGACTTATAATTTTTTACAAAACTTCTGTGCTTGATATTTACAATTGATCACGCGAATTTCAGAGCTGGAGACATCAGAAGAATTTCTAAGTAAGAGTTTTTATTATTCACACCAAAAATCTTCTGTCAAGAAATTAGAAAATAGGCCATTAAATCTATCAAAACACTACAAATTAAAGCCTTAGACTAATCCAATTTCAATACCACACATTTTATCGACCAAAGTGCTCGATAAAACTGCCTATGAACCTTGTGTAATGTTTTAGTATATCAAAAATATATTGGTCATTTATTACTGCAGTTGCTCGGTAAACCATGTTAAGTGGGCGTAGAGGTCAGCCTCAAGATATAGTAACAAAAAGCAAACTTCGGTGTAACGAGGCGAGTTACTATAACTTCCTTATGCGACATATACGGAAAAAAACGGCTCGACTTCTGACCGCGGTTTCCATGAAACGCGATGATGCTGAGTAATTTTCCAAAGGTGCGAATTGAAAAAGGTGTAATTTATTTTGTTCGGAGACGCCTTTATGCCTCCTTGTTTGTGTAGTTTGAATTTATCGAAACGAATTACTCAGTTTGATAAAGTCACTACGAGTATTTAGGTTGACTGTGCTGCGTTTTAAAATAAGTTGCCCATTTTTGTAAGGTTCTTAAGATCGTGAAATATAATTCGTTTTCATATACATATAATTGGACACAATCCTGTATCAAAATAATAACACAAATAGCTATCATAGAGTTATTAATGCTAGAGCAGGCGAGCCATATGAACCCCCGTAAGTGATAGACACAATCAATAATTAGAGGGAAGATGTAACTCGAATACTTCATCTTTGTATAATCACACGTAAAGAAGAGAGACAGATGGATCACCCTCATTTGTTTCCTATTTATTTCTATTTATTGTAATACATTTTAATCTGGCTTTCCTACTCCAGTATAATAGCTCTATGATAGCTACACTCTGTTCCTAGTGTGGGACCCCAACATATAAATGTACAAAATTATTAATCTTTTTTTTTCTTCAGAGGGAATTATTATTAAATAAAATCAGTTTTAAAATAATATATTTCTTCAATATAAAGCGAATGATGTTATGAAAAATTAAATTGAATAAACGTGTCAATTAAATACTTTTGATCATGTTATTAAGCACATTGATTTGTATCCAAAAACTTATTGTTAGATACCTGTTTCTGTTTTAGAAATATCCAGGGAATTAATATGTTTATAGTTATAAGTTAAAGTCTTAAATTGTGACATAAATATACAAAAAAAAGCATTTGGTGTAACTTTTACGGACATCCGTCACACAAATTTTGCAATTAAGCCTCCTTCACAAATCTTCGATTGCGTAAGTTTCGAAAGTTATAATAAAAAATTAAATTGCCGCATCACAAGGACCCTTCTCCTCGCTTTATTGATCGTAAACGTTACCCCGACCAGCAATTACCTCCGATGATATACACTTTTGTTACCTTTATTGATATTTTTCACTTTTAATTTTAATATAACAGCCTTTTACAAATATACATATTTATTTGTTGTCATATTTTGCTTTACCACAATCGGCTGAAGGTAAGGCAAATAGGTGGGTTAACTATTACACTATGAGCACTGCACACATTCACTGCAACAATTTCTGGAGTTTATTTTCTGATAATGCTTTGGTTACAGGGCGAAGCGATTGTCGGAATTGTAATAGTGAATTTATAAACAAAATCACAAAACTTTGCGATTTTGTCGTGATATCTATCTCCTGATAATGCTTTGGTTACAGGGCGGAATGATTGTTGGAATTGTGGTGGTGTATATCTCAACAAAATCACAAAGCTTTTGATAGATTTTCTCTAATCGCGGATAATAGCAAAATTTGAGTAATACCTTCATTTAATCCCTAATTCTATAAATTATCGTGTAAATAGTTTCAAAATCATATCATTTAGTCTTTAAGTACCTGTTTAGACGCACAATAAGACGTGATTAATTTGACTTTACCCGTTTGATATCTTTGAATAAGATAAATACTATTTAGAAAAAATGTCTGCAAATCCGGTGATGTAAACGTCTCACGCGATGACAAACCGACAACACGGTCAATTAAAACAGAGTTTCCTAAATTGACATATTTGTGGATCAAAGCCGACGGAAATCCTCAAACACTTGCACATTGCAATGTCAAAACTTAAGTCACACTTGAAATAAAGTTAAAAATTCAATTAGGCAATCAAACACGATGTATCACAAATTAATACGCATCTTAAATAAACTAGTTCACTTAATCATGTTTTTAAACAAGATTGGCATGTCTCAACTGGTCCCCAAGTCCGTAGATTACAATAACACTAGCAATTGAGGACAGTAAAAACTACACCGAAATTACTATTTGAGTCAAGATGGGCACGGCTTAATTATTATTATTTTAACCCGATCATCACTCATTAAACATGTGTCGGCATAATAGCCTTTACTGCTCAAACTTTAAAGGTCACAATAATGTACCAATATTTTTATGTTACGTCTACCGCCATAATTGCGAGCTGTATACAGTAGACGATCTAGTCTATACGAAGCCATAATATTTGTATTAACGAGCATTGGATTATTTTCAATGGCCTTCATTACGTTACGCAAAATGATGTCTTGAGTCATCCAGAAATATTTGTTTGTTATTTAATATCTACTATGAACAACTTTTACAGTGTCGATAAAATTTATATTTAAACTATAAAATAATTGTTCTACTAAACAATACCAGTAACGATTTCTGTTAGTAATATTAGTAATAAAAATTTAAAGTATTGTCAATTGTGGCTCCATAGTTTGAAGTTTCGATATACTCCCAATAATAATGGCAGTGATCTAATGGTCAGATAATATAAGGATTTTGTTTTTACCTAAGGACTTTCTTATATAATTTTATACTACTGTAAGAGAGTAAAAGTTGTTATTTTACTACTCAAATGTTTACCTTATTTTTACTTCTATGCGCCTAATTATCTAAGACATTAAAACAATAGCAAAACTTAATACTAAATAATATATCACACAGAAATTATAAAAAACATTTCTGCCGAGAAACATGAAAAAGATATGTTCTCAACACCATTAACATAATCACCTTATACGGTTTTGTCGATTACAAAATAACCTTGTAAATTTTTCATTAAAATCATTTTTCATCGCAAGGATGATTTTATTAGGCCCTAGCAGTAAAACTACTGCAAAATAAAACTACCGCCTTGAAAGCCAGTAGTGGCACAACTGTGTCAAGAGCTCGTCAAAATGAATGTGTTAGAGATTTATCTTGAATCGCTTTTATTAATTATTAGTTACGATAGACTATTGTAAAAGGATCAATAAGTTACCTCAACTGGACCTTAACCTACATCAATAAAGGTGTATTACACCATAGTGTCACATCAATCTTCAATGACGATTAATAATCGTGGCTCCTATTGCTTTGTATCGGAATCATCGCCTATTGTGTGCAATATGTAACGAATTTGACACACTGTCAGGAAAAATGAAACGCAATATATATTTTTTCTCTTTTTGTTTAACTTACAGATCGAATCCAAACGTGTATATATTGTGTATATAAATTATGTGACTTTAAACTGTACCATTTATTTTTCTATAACATGTGTAGTTAATTATGAATATCATAAACTATAAACTTGAATAAAAATATAACTTAATACTTAAACTTTCATGACTATCAGACATAAAAAAGTTCGCCATAAGTATATATAGTAAAAGTCAAATCTTGAGAATATTTAGAAGTCAAATCTCCAGTAAATCAAAAGCTTATTCATAAGCTTTTGTCGTTGCTTTATAGCTAATTTCTTTGATAATTAATTGATTCTTATAATTCACAAGTGCACACGATATTGCTAAGGCTAATAAACTATGAAAAATTTTAAAAATGGTTTCTTTCTCGTGCGATTTTTAATTCATAAAGTACACACATAAT
The DNA here is from genome assembly GCA_947086495.1 of Morpho achilles. Classification (NCBI taxonomy): domain Eukaryota; kingdom Metazoa; phylum Arthropoda; class Insecta; order Lepidoptera; family Nymphalidae; genus Morpho; species Morpho achilles. The sequence continues at coordinate 7,058,011 of CAMTZB010000016.1, forward strand.
ACAAGATAATCGGAATGTGTCTATTTTCTGTGTTGTAAATAAAATATATTAAATGTTTAAAATTTACTTTTAATACTGGTAATATAAAAAAAATATCTGGGGAGATTTCAGATCCATTTTTCGTACACAAAAATTTATCGAGCTTGTTACCTGAACGTCCGTACCGTGAGTCACAAAACGATACCGCTTTTTTTCAATAACCAAACGTCTAATGGTGCCCGCAAATTGTTTAAACCTTTGTTTCGGAATATGAGAATTAGATTCATTCATACGCATGCTATATAAAAAATCCATCTTGTTAAGCAATCATCATTTGTTGCGAAAGGTTGAGATTGGACGGAATTGAAGTGATTTGTTACGAGAGGTTATTTAACTTATGAGTTTACTTTAAGATGTTTTAGTGCTTCGTCTTAAAATACTAGAGTAAAAACATACTTAAATTCTTACTAATCATTTTAATACACCAATTAATATTAAAAATATATCTTAGATAAATTATTTTTGTAAATATGAGTGTATTAATAAAGTTTCTTAGTAAGTGCACGAAACACAGCTTTTTTATAAATTGGTTTATAATTTTATACATTCAGAAGTCTATAAAAAGTCATTAACATGAACATTAAAAAAGTCCATTAAAATTAAGAATAATTTTAATGAACATTAAAAAAGTCCATTAAAATTAAGAATAATTTTAATTTTTATAAATATTTATCAATATCATGTTTTATTTGACTACGTATAAAAAAGGGTAATTTTTAAGCTAACACAATCTCGCTCGCCCTTAATAGTTTGTAATTGCTGATGATGAAGAGAGGCCATAAAGTAGCGATTAGCGGTGAATGTAATACGACCATGGACGTTGACAGATCCCAAAATGTAAAATGGCTATCACTGGCGATCATCTCATAAAAATATCGCTATCTGATTACCTCTCTTCAAAACAAAGGTAGCTTTTGCCCAGCGTAAAAAAATATTAAGTTGTTACTTTACTTTTTATTATTACCATTAGCTTATTTCAAAATATATGTGAACATTACCAAAAGAGATATCGAATACTGTTATAGCCTGTCAGAATAATTCAAACTGTTTAGTTTATCCCCTTTATTATAAATGCAATTAAACATTTCGGCTTTACGACTAACAATAAACGGCTAACATAACAATAAGTAATAAGATTTTGCAATGTGTCGGCTTTATTTATACGCCAATAAAATTATCAGTTAAGAAAAAGGGCCATGATACCATTAAAACTGTTTTAAAACTGACGCAAGGTCCGCCCGTTCGAATATTAATTCACACAATTTTATCACATCAGAGGCCTGCGACTTTAATCTTGCCTGATGGTGAATAATGATATGCGGTAACCTGAAAATACAGTAATTACTGGTAGTGGTCCAATATACCATATTTCAGTCAATATTAGACACTTGCACACACTATACTCACATATCATAGTCGCATATGACCTCACACACACATACATCACACAAACACACGCACACTTTATTTGCCATTACAGCAGTTTAAAATAACTATCAAAAGTAAGCAGAGAGCTTACACTAATGATAACTTGAATAGTAAAAATGCGTTGAAGATGTAGCTAATTATCGACCTTGCACGAGATAGTAATGATTCAATATACTCGTAACTAGTAACAAGAACAATATTTTGAAAAAAGCAATCGCAGAGTTTCTTTTTGGCACTTCTGGGTAGGAGAAATTTTGTAAACAATAAATAGAATGGACGGTTTAAAAGTATTTATTTACAAGTTTACTTGAATGAAGTTTATTGTAAATTTGAGTTTTCTATCACTGAAATACCTGTAGCTAGTAGTAAATTTCAACTAAACACAGAGTACCTATATAGAAAACTCGATCGATCAACACCTAGGTAAAGATTACGTCGTCATACCACCATAGACTTTCATATCACGTCTTACATATATTTTATTCATTAGACAATCGCTTTGCACATTCCCTAGTTTAAGTAACAATAAATCACATGAATTCAGTACATTCAGCGACAATTTCGTTTTTATCTTCCATTAAAATACTACACTGCTTATTATATTTCTGACCTTATATTTTCCTTTCGAACAATAAAATATATTCATGAATCAGACATTTAATTACGTATGCCTTTCTGCTAATTCAACGACAATGCAGGGCTTGCGAACATTTGGCAACAGTTCAAAGATCACGCAATTAATTTCAAAAGTCGATTTCTAGAATCGGATCTGCGGCCGCGGATCACGATGCGACTAATTTAGTAGTAATTTTGCAAGATCATAGAATAATTGTCATCGAGATTTCGCAACGGTTTGAACATTGAAATATTTGGGAGCCTCTAAGAAATAGTTACGTAAACGTGCCGATGGTGTTCAACTTTGCAAAAGTTTTTTTTCAGAATTCAAAGAAACAAATTTTGTTGTAATTACAATAATTTACTGAAGTATTTAATTTTAAAATAAGAATTTTAAGGTTCTTTATAATCGTAAATTATTTATGACGTTAAAAATAATTTTAACGATTTTGAACACATCTGTCACTTGCTGTCGATTTTAGTCAGTGATATTTTGGCCGGCAGGTTTAAATAGTTTAGGACTAACACACACTTAATATAAATAAACGAATTATTGTCCCGTGTTTTTACAGAAAAAATTTAAACCAAACAAATAGTTAACGACAATACCATTATTTTTGTTTCAGAGTACGAAAACCGCCGCCAAACTGTCTACCGCAAATGAGATTATACTCAGTCACCACGTCCAAGCGCTAATAGGTAAGTTTACGATAATATTTACTTTACATTAATTTTTGAATATGAATAATAATGAAAAGCTCCAGGCAGAATTGTTTCTGCTTTATTATTACCTGCCTTAAATTGTTTTTTTAAATTGATATTTTTTATCAAAATACCATTCAAAATAATTATCCAATTAATTGTTTTTTATTAGCCCTAATAGCATTAACAAACGCAACAAATAAACAAAAGTCAGAACAGATGCATTGATAAAGGTTCATAATGCGGATTATATAGCGCAAAGCATCACAATAAAGGGCAACAGGAATGATAGTGACAGAGTACGTATAACAAAAACCAGGACAGACTAGTTTAAAGAAATTGGGACCTGGTATTTGACGGGTAGGATGAGGTGCATTTGTTTTACGCATTTTGTTTAGACTCATTACCGTGTAGGTAGTAGAAACTGTTGTAAGTGGGTTCTGATGTGTTTTAACTTTATAAAAAAATGAATCCACGCTTTATCAGATAATAAAGTAGAGAGGTCGAAGTTTTTGAAAAGGTTCCCCATGAACTGCGTACTGCCAATTATTATCATCATCATGTCCACTATTAGATAAAGACTTAGTAAACATTATTTAAGTTCTCTACACCCAGTGGGAAGAGTCTACCACAGTTTTGAACCATTAATAATACAAAACTTTAATGTCACATACCTACTAACTAACGTAAATAATACTATTTATAACAAAAGATCAGTCCTTTCACTAATATTATCGTTATTTTAATTGATCTAAAGATATTACTTTAAACATACGGACTACACTATATTAACGGTTAAACTACACTTTACTATTAAAACGATAGATAAGAATTTCATTACAAGTGCATTTAAATAATTGCCGCCATGGCGCTGTGTTTGCAAGATAAAATTAATTCCGCTAGTGTAACGCAAGTATAAAGGGCGATGGCTAAACTTTATAATGGCTTATTATAATAAACGTGGTCCGACGTTACACGGTCTGACCCAAGGCTGCGATTAGTCGGCTACTAGAGGGGCTATCTCGGTAATAGAACACGCTATCGTGTGACTATAGAATTACTGGAAGAGCCAAAGCTAAGCAAACGAAAGATCCTAATTACTTACAAGATATATAAACTTAACATATAAGTTTTATGTTCGTAAAACAATTGTAATTTACTTTAATTATTAAAAATAAAATAAAAAAGTCTTATACTACATAGCAGTGCTCGTTTTTATTTAATATGATATGTGTAATGTTTGTGATATAATAACAAACACATAACAAAGGGAAGACTATAAAATGCAAAATTATTACGTAAAAGACACTCGTTATAGGAATGTCGTTTAGATGAGACTAAATACACAATAAGTACAATAATAAAAGTGTAATGTAATGTAAGGTAACTGGATATACTTTGATATGATTATCAATGTGTATTGATCTGTTACATTATAAATCCAATAAATTGATTTATGGATGTTTAAATTTTTTTATGTTTTCATCGTTTAGATTGGCAAAGTTTTAGCTATTTTTTATAATTTGTAAAAATTCGTCACAAATACTTTTATGTTAATTACATAAAAAAAAATGCCAAAACCTTTGAGTAGGAAGTTTTTTTGATAAGATGTAAATACCTACTTTTCAAATTAACTTAGTCTATTAGTTTATTAAAACAGCTTAGTTAATTTAATCTAGAGTGTTAGAGTTATACATACATAGTCGTTGATACCCCGTTTTAAATTTGAGAATGTTATTTCTAGAAGAATATTTTATATATCGGTGTAAAATATCGTCTACGTATACTCGTAACTGCACACGCGTAACATATTTCGCTATACTACGGCAAATAACCGTCTCGTGGAAATTTCTCGGTATTTCAACGATTTTCTGCCTTAAATTCATGCAAATCAAAGCAAATTATACAACATTCTTATCGATGAAACACATCGAAGATCCCAAACCAGGAGACATCGTATGAACAAGGCTAGCCTAAATTCAATTAGTAACTTCTAAGAAAGACTACAGAATTTCCTAGAAATTAGATTTAGATAAGGCAAAAACTTCAATATATATACGACAAGCTTTTACCCGCGCAACTTCGTTAGCGTGGACTGTAGTCTTGAAATTAGGAGTGGCTTCTGTCACTCTCCAAACCTTCAAATATCTCCATCACAAAAATCAAATCGATCCGGGAAGAATCAGAACGATTTATCGTTTGATCAAGAGCTAAATATGATAATTTTAGTAAATAACCCGTACTTACATGAAATATATATTAAAATAGCGCAGTAAAAGGAGTACAAAAATTTTATATACATGAAAAATTCATAATGTTTTCTGGAATTAAATATCTCTATAAATATTATAAGCTTTGGAAACGTCTTAGAAAACTTATTTAATAATAACATTTACACGTAACGAATCAACTGTCAAATTGTTTTTTTTTAATTACCTATACGTACGGCGCTGGATTCCAACGTTTTTAGTAAAAATACGAAAAATTAATTTTAAATTATGTTTTTGTTAACATAATATTTTAAAATAGGTATCGGAAAATATATTAAACTTCACTTTATTAACTATAGGTAATGACTTTTCAAATATTAAAAACGGTGTTTAGAAATAAAATATTTTTTCATTACCCGTATGGCTTAATTTCTATGGGATTAAATTAAATAAAACTTCCCAATACATGTCAATTAATAGTCATTTATTTCGTACTTGCCATAGACTACTAACTAAAGACCGTTTAAGAATGCGTTTTCTTGAAACGTCTGTTTTTTTGACAACAAAAATTATATATGATTAAATTTTACTTGAACTTAAATAATTATAGCTTATTGTTACATTTTCACCACAAATCCTATCTTTTTAATGTGTTATTATGGTATTTAGCTAGTAGTTGTACATGTACATAACCTCAAACTATAATAAATAAATATTAGATAAAATAATAATTGATACTAAGATAACAAATATTTTTCTATTTAACAACACTAAAATTATTACTCTGGTCTGGGCCAAAAGATGTTACATACATCATTCTGGCGGTCTCTTTTTTATTAAATATTTTTCTCCGGTTTATGAAATAAACAAAAACCGAAATATTAAAAAAAATAATAGTAATAACTTTTTTTAAGATTTTTATACGTTACCCCGGTATATAAACATTAATTTTGACAAATTTTATCTATATTGGTTCAGCGAATTGACCATGAAAACGTTACAAACAGACTTTCGCATTTATAATATTATTAGTTTATTTATTTTACTAAATAACCCGTATTACTTATATTAATAATCCATTGTTATTACAATGTTAAATTTTCTCAGTTAAATGTTACATGTACAATGTACAATGTTAAATTTTCTCAGAATAAAATAAAATAAAATATAAATACTCTTTAAAGATAACTCCTTTGACGTAAGCCGATAAACTTGGAATCTAAATACTTCGTAAATACAGATTTGACTTGATTTTGACACATCGTAAATAAAAATTAGTTCCATAGGTTTATTATAGATGGCGTTTTGAATATGATCGTATTTAATTCCTCCTGAATTTAATTCCTGTTGAATTAACAGGATTTATATAGCCTATATGTTACCCCGGTATATAAGGAATATTTATGCCAAATTTCATCGATACTGGTTCAGCGGATTGGCCGTGAAAACGGAACCGACAGACAGACAGACAGACAGACAGACAGACAGACAGACTTTCCCATTTATAATATTAGTAAGGATTGCAGATAAAATCTTTATCGTGATAATATGAATAAGTAATCCATAATATTATATATTAGCTGCACCCGCCAGCAGTGCAAGGATTATTGACAAAATCAATTTCACTACCAAAAACTTTTGAGTGTTGGGTTTCTCTATGAGTTTATGAACTTCCCGGATTACAATAAACCAATTTTTCCAAGATAAGACCTACTTCAACGAAAAATTAAGTGCAAATCCTGTAAAACTTTGAAGCTTTAAGGCGATGTTAATCCAATATATTTTCGTCTTTATAACATTACTTGGAATAAACTTAAATTTTTTAAATTATTTAGAGCTTATATTAATATTTATACATAGAAATTCAAATTAAAAGTAGTTAAATCATAACATTGTAATATAGACGTATTTTAATTTAATGACCTATCACAAACAATCTTGGCTTAGATTTCTTGTGATTGCTGTGATTAAAATACTGGCTATACTTCCTTGATATATTGCCCGATAAATATATACATATATATGAGACACTTACACACACGGTCGTCCGTCCCCAAAGTAAGTAACTTAATACTTGTGTTATGGTAGACTGACAACTGGTGAATATTAGAGGTGAACTTATGTACTTTTGAAATACATACTTAAATACAAATATACAAATAGTTTCTAAAGTATCCATTACTCTGAAGTATGTTGATACATCGGTATATCAGCTACTTAATACTTAGACATACATTTAATGACATATAATAAACAATGTAAGCAAACAAGTGACGTACAAAATGCATTTTTAAGGAATATAAGAGCCACTGTAAAGTATCGTATATCATATTTTAGGTAGCTAAATCATTTGTTTTGGAGTAAGTGGGTCATTTTTACTTCCAACACAAATCAAAAATTGTTCTTACCTTCCTTGTACCATAGCGTGACTTGGTTTCATTAGGTGACGTGTGTCAAAATTATAGTCTTTCAAAGCATAATGATAAATTATGGCATAGGTTTGATTTGTACTACTATAGAATATAATTGTGGTGATTTGTTTTGAAATTTAATGGTAGAAAATAATTTACAACAAATATACAAATCATAAAAATTGAATCAATTCTAAATTAGTTACACATACTTACTTCTATAGAAGTTGTATCGAAGTAGAACAATTAGGAAGCCCTCTTGTCGTCTAACAAGGGAATTTAGCACATGCTTCCCAGAAAGTTAACAGTAAGAAAAAAATGTTAGAAGTTTTTTTGCACTTTGAATCTACGGACCTGAAGTTTTAACTGCATATAAAGTAAATAAGTAAAAAAATAAGTTGTCGCAAATTACACTATTAGCACATGTAACTATTGAAATTACCAACTGACCAATTCTGGCTATATAATTTCGCCGCGTTCGAACAAAGATTTGACTTAAATTACTCTACCTTAACTTACTTCTTCTTAAAATAACCTTTACATAAAATTCAGCTTAAATCTCAAATAAAAACAAACAAACATCTTATTTAAAACAACAGTGGTTTATTTGTTTAAAGTCTATAAAAAGGTGATATAAAGTGAAAATTTAATAATCCAATGGAAACAATAAATTTAAATTCTAATAAAATTTGATATCTCTCAACAACTTAATGATTTCCTTTATAATGTTTATAATTGATTGTTTGAAAGCTTTACGCTTTATTTTTATTTTTAACACATGCGTATAAGGCAATATTAGGCATTTATTTTATAAAATATTTGTATTTATCACGACTTTACTTTATCTTAATTGATTGAATTGCTATGTTTTATCTTAATTGTAACTTGATTGAGATTTCTTTTCTAAAGAAGGTATTTTTTTAAACCGGAAGACAAGTAATTCTAGCGTATTTTTCATTGCACTGCTAAAAATATATGTACCATTCTTTCTCTACACTACTAGCAATGCACACATTCACTACCACAATCTCAACATTTGTTTCGCCCTATATTCAAAGTATCATCAGGAGATAGACTCCACGTGTATTGCAGTATTGGGGGTGCTTGTTTTTAAGGCATACGATTTATGTGTCCTGCATGCATAAGGTATGAACACGGGTAATGCACTCTGCTTCTAGCATTACATAGATTATATCTAACCTCGGATTATAGCAAAATAATATTTATTCATCACTTTTGTATTATGTATATTAATACAAAAGTATAAAAAAGTATAGTATAAAATTATAATACAAAAATATTTTACTTAGCCGGATTGGTATCCGGCTAAGTAAGTAGTATAGACCACCCTCATTTCTTGCCAAGGTGTCATAAAAGGCGACTAAGGTAAGTTAACCCGCCGTGTGGTAATGAGCTCAGTAGAATAGACCACCCTCGCTTCTTACCACAGTCAATTTACCTAAGGTCAATTGACGCAGCAGCAGCATTCAGGCAAGCGGCCGGATCTAAAATACGTAGATAAATCGTGTTACAACATGTTTAAAACATGTTGTGCCGACCCCTTTTAAAGTGGGATTGGGGCAGCATAGTGATGATGAATGATGATGACTTCTGTATTATGGATCTCCGCGAAGTAACGCCAAATTCTATAAATTATTTAGATATAACTTTTATATTTACAAATTGACATTTATATAGAATAGATTAGTGTAGACGACAATACAGTACAACTTTTTTCAATACATATAAATTTAGTTAACCGTAATGTAGTTATTAGAGATGTTAAGTATTCGCCAAATGCCCTTACATAGTCTACCTGTCTACGCAGAGCGCACCTTCACATACTTTACATAACTTAATGTAAATACGGAATCGTGCAATAAACTTGTTGGTACGCTCATTATAAGATGCTTTTACACTTACACATTATTGAAAAGTCATCTGATTATTTTAAAGATCTTTTTTATTGCTTGGCAAAATGTAATAATGATTATCACATTATATATTGAGTAATTAAATAATCAAAATTATAAGCTTCTAGCGGTAACAACGGCTTCGGGTGCGTGGAAATCAGCGTGTCACATATTTGATCCCTAATTGAAATTTTGTACATTAAAGTAGTTATTGGGAGTTAACCATATAAGATAAAGACATGCTGTCGCGGACTTTTTTACGGAAGGATTACACTACCATTTAGTATAAACCGTACAAAAATACATTTAGTAGATTTTGAGAAAATCTATCATATATAGACAGATAGCTTGTGGGACTTTGTTTTATAATAAGTTGAGATAATCTTCTTAATCTAAACTTTTATTGCAATATAAAACGAAATATGAGTTTTATTTGATATTGAGAATTAAAATTACTATTAAACTATGAATAGCTCATCCGTGGCCCTTATTCAAAAAATTTTATGTAATTATGTCATACCGGGAAATTGGGTAAGTCTTTATTCCGAAAGCACAATCTTAAAGAAAAATCTTTATAAACTTATGTCTAACTAAATCGAGATTTAAACCTGCTAATCTAGTTAGCAACAAACAACTTACTAACATAATTTACTTGCGATTTGGTTTCCCAACAATGCTTATAATCACTTAACATATTGCATGCGGGACACGTAGTAGTACGTTTTCTGACGATTGATACGTGAGCGCAACACACGTACTAGTACGTTTACAACCGATTGATACGTGATCGCGGGACACGTACTAGAACGTTTTCTGACGATTGATACTTGCGTGCGAGCTACGTACTAGTACAGGTTAATGTGCATGGTTTGTTTGTGTTTACAAATAAAATATATGAGGTGGGTAACTAAATAAATTGACGTGCAAAACGCCCGGTAAGATGCAAAATGTGTTAAGATATTCACTCTGTCCTTACATTCTAAAGATGCATTAAAATCAGCTCGTTAATAAATTACCACACGCAGAGTGGCATGCATTATAGCCATAACAAGAATAAAAAATAGTATATTTTAGTGACTATTGTTTGATTTATAAGCATTAGTTGGCATTAAGCACTTAATGTTATCTGTATAATCAAAAAGTAATAAAGATACTTAGAACATAAAGTAAGGCCGGAACACTTCAGTACCAATCAATTGAATCGTTGGCTGATTCTAATGGGAAGTTACGGTCACGGCTTAAATGTAAATCGCTTGACGAAACCCCTAGTTACTAGTGACTTGTTAGTCCCTACAAATAAAACTGTACTTCAAGCAATTTAAGCTTCCGCTTTAATTTGTAGACCACTAAGAAATATATCTGCCTTAACTTCTACTTACAGCATATTTATCTCAATCTGCAACCCATTTATCCCGCTGTCATCAATAAAAAAAAATTTAAGTATGAAAAAGTAAATTTTATGATTATTTAATTTAATATTTAAAACTAGCTACGCGGAATAACTAGCACTACAAAACGAATAGAATAAGCATTGAAAGCAATTTGGATATGTAAGTTATAGAAGGATATCGAGTTTTTTGAAATTTTCTAGTGTACCACTAAGATTACCTTTTTTTTATAAGAATCTTCTCCTGAAAATAACTAAAAGATCAAAATACAATTAGCCAAATGTTCCATCCGTTCATTTGTTATGTAATAACAAAGAGATATAGAGATTCATTTTTATATACGAGTATCTATAAAGATAATCGATGCAAACATTATAATCTTTATATATAAAAATACCGTGACAAAATGTAAGTTTGCGCCTAAAACTACTGAATTTATTAATTAATTTATATTTAAAACTACTGAATCTTTGAAGAAATTTTCAGGGTAAATATATTTTGGTCATGCTTAAAAGATAGGGTGTTTTTGTATGATTATATTTCCGAATAAACTGCTGTGCTAGCCGAACGAAGCCAGGTCCGGTTGACTAGTCAATTATGATTACGTATAATTATTTTAGTGAAAAAAGTTTTGTAAGGGCAAATTTAATGTCACGAACAGAAAAAGCAAATATGGCAAATAGCAAAACTATTTATAAAATCTGTCATCATAGATTTCTCGATACAGATAAACAAAACTAGCAGGCTATTTTATTGGTTTCTGCAATAAATACGCGAGAAAATAACGTGTCACGAAGAACAAACATTGTATTACACTATATTTCCATGTTCTACAATAAACCTAAGTGTTTATTGGTTTCAGAAACGAGTAAATAGTGAATTCACTCCTTCATATCTATAATACCTTTTAAAGTTGTTGTAAAGGTAAATGGATGGACACTAATAAGGTTGCATCAATTAATTAAAATGACGAAATTCTAACATACGAAGAATTTTTTATCGATGATACTATACCTAAAAATAAGACATTTTCATTCCAAGCGTATTAAAGTAATAAGATTGAAGATAAGTCCTTGATTTTTGGAACTAATAACAAGTTTTATACGTTACTAACTGTGCTACGACTTCGCCCGCGTGGTAATCTGTATTTAATTGAAATTGTGAAGATAAAACTAGCTATTGTAAGTTAACAATAATAGATAGAGACATGCTGACACGGATTTTTTTGTAGTATTTTTATAGATCTACAATTCTCTAGTACATTACTTGTGTGTATCTCTGTTGGTTTACGCGGCACACGCGGCTAAAGCTCTCTCTCATCAGACGAATATAATCTTTCAAGCGCGCGACTTCTTTTACACAATTTCTATAAATCCGTAATACGCTATTAACCTGGTTCAGGTTCCAGAAGAATTTCACTACCTTTAGTAAAAACCGTACATAAATCCATTCAGTAAAATTTTAAGAAAATCGATCACATATTCTGTAGAGACTCGAGCAAGAAACCACGACCGAATGAAGATAGATATCGTATTTCTGCAAAGACATATTACTAGCTTTTCCCGTGTCTTCGCTTGCGTGGGCAGTTGTCGTGTAATAGTTCGATAATATATGGCGATTTTCAATGTCATCCTATTCCTGTAGAATTAACATGATTTCTTTAGCCTATATGTTACCCCGGTGTATAAAGAATAATTGTGCCAAATTTCATAGATATTGGTTTAGCGGATTCGCCGTGAAAGAGTATCAAACTTACATCCATACTCACAAACTTTCGCATTTATAATACTAGTAAGACTAAGATTATAGTAGGATTAGCAGCGATCGTGATTGTAGTTCCTTATAAATATATTTATGTTTTTAGAGATATTAAACAGATATTTTAATTTTTCTCGATTATGAACCAAATGTACAAATCTGTAGAAATATCAATATCATATAATAATGTTTCTAAGTCCTGCAATAAGGCGACATCATCGTAACAAGCTAGTTAGTAAAAAAAGAAATACGTAGCAGTTACCCGTTTCACTTTTCTATAAAGGCGTCTTAGCACGCGACCAGCTTTATCAAACAACATTGTGGACTAGCCCACTTTCCCGATTTATCGAAAGCAACGGATCCATGGTATTTGCGGTTTCCTACAATCGAATACCACGCGGTTTTGCTTAGCCACTAGGATAACCATACCTAAATGCATACAAATTTGTCTCGATTATAAGCTTAAAATAATATGATTTTTCAAGATAATAATGTAACACATTGAATATCACTTATTTATTTAATTCGAAACAGTATATTTATTATTTAATTAATTTATAGATTTAGGCCGTTCTTCGTCTTTTAAGTAATTATTATTATTTTAATTTCATCCGTAATTAAACAAAATTTAGCATTACATAGATTTTTCGTAGATTATAGCAATATAATTCTATCATTAAGTTTTTAATTTTATTGTTAAAATCGTTACCTACCTACCAATTTTATTTTAGTTATTTAAACTGTAACTATCTTTATCGAGTATTAAATTTTACCATTTTGTTTATTGAAGAAACAAATTTTTTTACTTTATTTTCTAGTAATATAACTGCGAATTTACATTTGATCAGGCCGATGAGTTTAAAATCCATCCCCTTAAGTCTTCTCTTAACTATTTTAGTAAAATTATTGTTTTTACTTTAAATTCGATTGAGTGAGCAAAATTTAAAAACAAAGGCTGCATATACCTTATTTAATTACAAATAAACAATATTTTTATCTCACAGAAGACATAAAAGTATTTCTAGAAATGTGTAAGGGTTTAAACTCGTCGTTTGGGTCAATTTTCAATAATAATATAAATATATTCCTTTTACATGTAACAAAATGTATAAGAGGAAAAGGTAGTCCTAAGTTTTACCGTAAGTTTAGTAACCCTACTCACCACCTACTATCATCGACTCTCCCTTGCCCGTCTTTGTTTATTATATTTAATTTGCGTATATCACTCGGAGAGGAAATCTCGAAGGCTTGTTTATAACCCGACTCGTTAAGCTAACTGAAATTTACTAGGTGTTTTACATGGCAATTCCATTAATGTACGCACTTTATTATGCATTTGAATATTTATTTAACGCTTTTGTTCATTGAATATTGCACAAATCTTAAGGCTTCCGTCATATTACTATATAAATAATATAATTATCTACTCTAATAATTTTGAATAAACAACACATACATTTAAAGTATATGTAACATGTTTGTCTGTTTAACATTAAAAGGATAAACATTATGTATTACACTCATCCATTTATTTACAAAATTAAATTATAATTTTATTTTCTTGAACAAACAGAAAAAAAAATTATTAAAAAAATCATCCAAAAAACGGACGAAGGTTGAAGGAAAGGAAGGGAAAATCCCCTTAAGTTTTAAATTTCGAACATCATTAAAGTCAAATACCCTACATGTGTGGACCAATTCTATTTTTAAAATTTTCTCCTCAATATCTCCAATGTAACTGATTTATATGTAAATTTTAGCCAATTATAAAAAAAAATATTTCGCTTTTCGTTTATAACTGATTGCAAATACTTGAGACGATTAATTTTTGAATACAATTAACGTTTCGAGATCGCAATAAATTTTATCTAGTATATTAAGTGTCAATGTTCGAACACTATAATCAACATAACCTTTAATTTCTCTTTAGCTTTTACATTTGACGCGATGTTTCGGTAATAATTTTATTTAAAACATTGATAAGTTATCTCGGACAGACATTACTCAACAAGTCTATTTAATGCATGTCTAGAGTGCTTATTTAAATACAAGTTTACCTTTATGAAATGGCATTGTAAATGTAACGGGGGTGATCAATTTTCATTAAGGAAATATCTCACTCTTTCTAATGAGTAAATCAGATGGACGTAGGTCGCTGAGGAGTTTTTAAGCCACAAGATCTTGTGCCGCTTGAGTACATCGCCTCTATGTAACTTTTAACTTCTCTCCATCCAGTGAAGGTTTATATAAAAATAAGAAAATATATGCTACTAAATTGAAAAAGACAACAGTCCTTGACCTCATTTTGTTATTCTACGACATTTAGTAAAGTTGTCTTTAACATTAACCGCTGTTTGTAATTCAGCAATTAATGAATTACTTTATTATAGTCCGTATAAAAATAATTCATCATTTTTTATAAATTTATCATTTTCCTGCCCTTATCCCACTCTAAGTGGGATCGGTACAACATGTTATAAACATGTTCTCATAATGATCTGGCTAGGTATTTTACGACCGACCGCCTGTCTGACGTCAACTTAACTTAGTCACGCTTTGCAATGCCTCGGTAAGAAAGAGGTTTATTCTACTCAGTCGGATACCACACGGTGAGTCAACTTACCTTAGTAGCCTTTTACGACACCTCGATAAGAAATCAGGGTGGTCTATTCTACTCAGCTTACCTTACTTGATTATTATCTTCACTACATATTATAAAACAAAGTCCATATTTCCGTATGTACGCATAAAACTTTAAAACTACGCAACCGATATTGATGCGGTTTTTTTTAATAGATAGAGTGATTCCAGAGGAAGGTTTGTACGTATAATAACATTCAATACAAAGTAGAGAAATAATGTAATTTTTGAGGTTTCTGTAAATAATTACATTTTTTTCCGCTTACATTGCAAACGCAGGCTAAACCCTACGAGATTTATCAAAATGATGTACTAAGTATTTGTACACATTGAAAAGGTCTACAAAAAAGTCCGCGATGGTATATGTCTATCTCTTATGGATAACCCACCAAAGCATTTTTTGTCGTTTACTTTTTACGAAAAATAATGCCTTATTTTTGAAGCAATTCTTATACAATACAGCATTAATCCTTATCCAATTAAGTACCTTAAATAAATAGTTGATTTCATATAAATCAATATAGCCGTTTACAGCGTGTAATTTAAGTGAACATTTTTGGAGATATTACAGATTTAAAATGCCGTGAGGGCGCCGCGCTTCGCCCTATAACACTTCGACTTTAGCAGCTATGTCCCTCTTTCAAGAATTTGTTTAAAGACATTCTGTAATTAATTGTAAAAATAAAATACATAGGGAAAATATAAAAGTAAATAAGTAATAATGTACTATATGAATTTAGATATTCCAAAGATAGCAGGAAATCTTCTTGGTATAGGGAAAGGAAATTGTTTTTCTCCAAATTTAACGCTACGGCCACGGGCAGTAATGAATAAATCAAAACAACTGGATCAATTTTAATCATTTTTTTACACTGACTGACATGGGATATATATTTTATACCCGTGCGAAGCAGGGGCAGACCGCTAGTATCCTATAAATTATCCGTTTGAAATAACTTAAGTACATAATTTTCTAATTGTTTTATCATTTATTATTGTTCATACTAAAGTAAAACAAGCATAAGCCCTTAAAAGTCATCGAAGGCGTCAAAACGCGTCTAGTACAATAAAATATGTGGATATGCAAATAGTTAGATAAAAGAAGGTTGTAATATACAAACCTAATGATACTGATAACACACCGAGAAAATATTATAAACTGGTTTAATGTCAACGCCGACACTGGTTACTACACTTCAAAGTTTATCTTTAACAACTCAATTTTCATCTCTTAATACTCCTGTATTCTCTATGCCATGTGGTATCCAGCTGAGTAGAATAGACCACCCTCATTTCTTACCGAGGTGTCGTAAAACGCAACTAAGGTAAGTTGACCCACCGTGTGGTATCCGGCTCAGTAGAACAGATCACCTTCTACGGCATACATAATCTGGTATCATTATTTTTTACTATAAAATTTCGCAAAGTAAAACCCGCTTCTAAAAAAATTATCCAAAACAAATTTGTTGAACGTAAAATTAACTGAATGTTAATATCCCACTGCTGGGTATTAGCCTCCTCTCTTCGTTTTATAGGAGAGAAGGGTTGGAGCTTAGACCCAATACGGATTGCTAGGTCTCTAGAGATATGCAGGTTTCCTCACGATGTTTTTCTTTACCGAAAAGCGTGCAATAAATTGCAAATATCAATTAGACACAGAAGTTTTAATAGAAAAACTCTTTGGTGTCTAGCGGGGGTTTGAACTCGTGACCGCCATCGAAAGAATAAGACGGTCTCAACGCTGGGATATTACAGCTATAATAAACAAAATCAAAGTCTTAAAATGAATATGAATCGTAAACAAATAATAAGTACCAAAGTTTAAGACGCATGAAACAGATAAACTTTAAAGACCATTATTACAATGCACTCCTGTCAGTATATTACCCAGTGTATTGGCAATATAAAATAAATTTCTTCCTTACAACATCTTATAATTTAATATATCGGGGTCCGAACGGCAGCGTAAATCTCTAAAACAACATTCACGCATTTAATGGTCTAATATCTGGAGCAGTCGTAAGTTGACTGACAGATAAGTGATTGTGGAATTTGTTACCATCGTAAACTTGCTCGTTATCATAATATTGGATATATCGAACCACACCTATAATCTACAGTAATTATATAAGGTAAGAGCGACAACACGCGTCATTTAATTCATCATTCCAGTCAATGTATCGATTTCACTTTTTTCTTTTCTGACATGATGTCCTTTAGAAACGAATATTGCCGCTATCAATTTTATGTTACAAATGTGGATCATTGTATAATTTTTTTATATCAGTAGCATTTGAAGCCGTGTGTTATTCGGCTAAATAAAATAGACCATCCTCATGTCTTACCGAATTGTCGTAAAAGCTGACTAAAGTAAATTGACCCACCGTGTGGTATCCGGCTGAGTAGAATAGACCATCCTCATTTCTTACCGAGGTGTCGTAAAAGGCGACTAAGATAATTTGATGTATAGCAGGCGGCGGGTCGTAACATAACTAAACAAAGCATGCAACAACATAAACAACCCAACTTAAAATGGTGATGAGGATATTAGTAGTAACAGTGTAACTGACCACACTAATACTGTATATGTGAAAGTCTGTCTGTCTGATACGCTTTCACAGCGTATGCGTTATAATTGTCAAATTGGAAGCAATTGTAGTTTATATACTAGGATAACATATAGACCAAAAAAATCCGTTTTTCTTTCGGAAACGTACAAAACACATATTGCAGTATTTAGGGTACCTACTTAAACGCTTAAGTTAGAGTGAACGAAGTCGCCGGTACCACCAGTTAGTAATATAACTAGCAAAATCCTAGATACCACCATGTGCTCCAAATTAGATTAGCAGATTACATATATCAGTTATTTTTTATGGAGTAGATATTCTTAGCCTACACTGAAGTTTTAAAAATAAATTTAATGTAAATATACGAAAATACAGTTAACGTGTTGTGCCGACCCCACTTAGAGTGGAATAAGGGCAGGAAAATGATGATGATGATGATACGAAAATACAGTGGATTATCATTAATATGCTAGAAAAGATAAGATATAAATACTACTAACTTTTCTTACCACTAATGTGCATACTAAATGTAAAAGCTAAATGTGGGAAGACACTATCCGACTAATCTGCAATAAATAATGTCTAATCAACTCTTGCATTATTGTTGCGATTTAGCGATTACTTATAAATTCGAAATCTTTATCATTTGGTAACTTAACTCCCAGAAATGCATGCGAAACTGCGACAACATTAGTAAAAAATATTTGGCAATTGCACGGTACTCGAGCGTTTTTTTAAACGGTTACCTCAATTTAGCGTTAATTCAGAATAATTTTTAGTTTTATTCTTTTCATAAAATATTTTGTCAGCAACATAATTTTTTACACATCTAAAGTAGTTTTTAACTTAGTTTAAAATAAAATATAATATGGTGAGATTCAATTTGAGTTAAATTATGTTTTTAAATCAGAGAAGTATTTTTCAGCGGTAAAAGTAGTACTAAGTATTTAATTTATTTTTCTAATTTAAAAGTTAAAAAAATTCTCTTTATCTGATACTCTTGCGCACTTAAGTAGTTTGAACTAGCGAGAAAGGGCAGGCAATAAAATTGTTGTTAACTATATAACTATATAATTCATATTTTCCTATAATTCTAGTATAATTTTGTTATATAATTCTAATTTATTCATGTTTTTAAAATAAATAGGTATATTTAATCATGTAATGCCTAGCCCATCACCCGTATGCGTAGGTCTTCAGTTGCGGGTTCGATTTCCGCCGAGGGCTAACATTTTTTGGTTCTTCAATTCTGGGTGTATTTAAGTATGTATTTAAAATGTATACCCATACCCATTTGTCTGTCACCCAAGTATTAAGTTATGTATTTTGAAAATGGAAGACCGTAAATGCCCCATATATTTATAAATTTATAAATAAATGCCTTGCGAACGATTAATGCGACCCTAATGATTTCCAATGATATGTCACGAAGATATTTATTTCTAGTGCAATAACCTTTGTTTAATTGTATAACAAAAAACAATGTATGTCATGTGCAATAGCCGTAGTTCCAATAACGCACATTTAATATGATTAGTTATTAGTTTCATCACGAGCGTAAAAAAGCTACGCGAACTCATACGTCAATGTTAAAATAAAGCGCGCGATTTCAATGATAGAGTTTGTTCTATTTAGTTACAATTATATTTGAGTATTATATTTGGTTATATTAATTAAACTATTAACAACATATACAAAATGTACATACCCAACTAATTAATCTCTTATTAGTACCTAATTATTATTCATTTACAAGCAATGTAAAATGCCGTGTAAACTACTGAAATACCGAATATGTCAGTCAGTCTTTTCGCATTAAGAAGATAAGTGAAAAATGTATTACTTACATCGTTAGCTGCCTATAATTAGTTTTGTATTATAACCTCTGAAAAATATCGCTATACTAACGGCCTTATACCACCTGTTAGCTAAAGGTCTCTTTTGTGTGTTTGTAGAGAGAAGGGTTACACATATCCTCAAATTTTCTAGAGATATGCAACTTCTTCGCGATGATATTTTTCATCGAAAAACGTGTGATAATTGTAAATATCAATTAGACACTAAATGTTTAATAGAAAATACTCATTGGTACTCGGGGTTTGAACCCTTAAAATCGCGGTCTTACCGCTGGGCTATAATAGCTAAAATAATAAATTATCAATCATCATTCCATAAATTATATCCCATAAATTAATTTTTGGCTTAAATTATCCACACGATATTTTTCTATCGCACATAGAGCGTTTTGAATTTTAAATATCAATTAAACACCCAAAACAAATAATAACTTTGTTACGTAACTTACATAAACATACCATAGACCTGGGACGAACACTGCGGGTGAAGACGGAACAAATCACCCGCAGCACTTATAACGGCGCAGTGGCTTCGGCACGCGCGAGAAAGCATCAATTACCAGTTCGTGATCGCTCCCGACTACTAGCTATATAAATAAAACTGGCCATACCAAGGCACGGTGGCGCAACTGTGAAATGTTAGCCGAAAAGGTCGTCGGTTCAGACTGGTTATCTCCGATGCAGTTGATGATTCAGAGGTGTAATTTGAACTAGATTAGACTTATATGGATTATATATAATTATGGTTTAATATCATTACAATACTATGTTTCAAATTATATTCGACGTCTTTTTAACGATACTATCATATATTTAAAATAGGTTACAAATTGTCTACGCTATCAGATTAAGGTTATAAATATAACCTTAATCTGATAGCGTATAAGTTATCAACAAAACATGATACACGTTGGTTGCTAAATACGTTAGGCTAAGTTAATCATATACTTAGTATATACAAAATATTTATTTTAGTTATATCCCATAAATTAATTTTTTATTAGTATAAAGTTATTAAAAACATGAAGCCTAGAAAAAAGGGTAGCTCTATAGTAAACGAATAAACTTTTTATTAGATGTTTTTGTGAAACAAAATTGATAGAGCAGAAAAATAACTTTTTTGCGGTTTAATATCGACTTTTCTCCTAACATTAAATAAATATGTTTTAACGAATTGCGAATACACAGAATTATACGCGATTAAATTTTATATCGTAGATTATATAGTACATATTTATTAAAACAACTGATTTACTTAATTATATATTTCCAACGATTACATCATTGTAATTATATTTAAAATTTAAATAAATAAAAAACTAAGTATATATAATTATTAGATAAATAAAATAAGATTAACTAAATAAACATACAACGGAACCCGCAGATTTTCCGTTTTAATTACTTAAGCAACAATTCACCGCGTCCGCGTACGTGCAAATATTATTATTCAAATTTGCTTCCGAGTTATTAAATTTAACCGTAAACTATGGAAGACTACTATATAAATGTAGAAGGCGTTCAATGGACGTGCTCGAGCTACTCGTGACTCGGTAATGTGCGAACAGCCACGCGCCCGCCGACATGTCATGTCACGGCAGAACTTTAAGGGTGCTCACAGACTTACCGGTGTTTAATATATACCGGTGTGTATATATTTATGTTATATAAGTACCGTGTGATATCCGGCTGAGCAGAATAGACCACCCTCATTTCTTACTGAGGTGACGTTAAAGGCGATTAAGGTAAATTAGCCCGCCGCCTGATTTCAGGCTATGTAGAATAGACCACCCTTATTTCTTACCGCCACCACCAAAAATACACACCACCGGCCATCCGACAAATATGGCTCTCCGTTGATACCTGGAAAGTTATTGAGGATAGGAAAGCACTGAAAATCTGCGGTCTGTCTAAGAAGGAAGATCGTAAAAAATATTCAGAGTTGTCAAGGGTCATTCAACAGCAATGCCGTCAGGATAAAGCTAACTTCATTGACCGTATTTGCCGGGAAATTGAATGCCACGCTTTGAAAATTCAGACTGCAGACCTATTCAAGAAAGTAAAGCTTCTTTCCAAACAATTCAAGCCTAAAACTTGGATGATTGAAGATGAGGATGGAACCCCACTTCAAGATTTAGATGCAATAGCTATCCGATGGCGAAGTTACTGTGAAAAACTTTATAGGAGCCCCAATGATGAAATGACTGCTTACATCAAGCCTTCATGGGAGTGCCTAAGTATGGAGCCTCCAATACTACGCTCCGAAGTAACAGCTGCGCTGGATGCTATTAAAGCCAAAAAAGCTCCTGGGCCAGACCAGCTCACCGGCGAAATCTTGAAGGCAATGGGTCCAGCTGGATTAGATGTTTTACACAGACTATGCAATGACATCTGGCATACTGGCGAATGGCCTTCCGATTGGACGAAGTCTATAATCCTTCCGCTTCACAAAAAAGGCTCAACTGCAAAATGTGACAATTATAGAACGTTGGCACTTATTTCTCATGCCAGCAAAGTATTGTTACATATTATTAACAACAGAGTCCGTCACTTTTTAGACTGGCAGATACCGCAAGAGCAAGCAGGCTTCGTCAAAGGCAAAGGAACTCGTGAGCAAATTCTCAACATTCGCCAGCTCATTGAGAAATCATACGAGTTCAATACTCCTCTCATTCTGTGTTTCATTGACTACAGCAAAGCCTTTGACTGCGTTATTTGGACTGACCTCTGGAGAGTTTTGAAGGAGATGGGAGTACCTGAGCATTTGGTGGCACTTATTGAGAACCTGTATCTGAACAACCAGGGAATTGTAAAGATTGACAAAACAACATCTGAACCTTTCAGTTTCGAAAAGGGCGTTAGGCAGGGCTGCATACTCTCACCCATTTTATTTAATACATACGGAGAGTATATCATCAGACGAGCATGTGAAGATTGGAATGGTGGAGTAACTATAGGTGGCACCACGATTTCCAACCTTCGATACGCAGATGATACCACCCTTATAGCCAGTAATGAAGCTGAAATGGTCGACATCCTGGACAGAATAGAGCAAATTAGCCTAGAAATGGGTCTTAAAATCAATCACAGTAAAACCAAGCTCATGGTAGTTGACCGTGCCAATAAACTGCAATTCACTGGAGCTCTGAAACTGGAAATAGTTGAAGACTATATCTATCTGGGGGCTAACATTAGCAACAATGGTTCGTGTGAAAAAGAAATAAGAAGACGCATAGGGATGGCCAAAAGCGCGATGACCCAACTGCAAGGAATATGGAGAGATCGTAACATCTCCCGTAAAACCAAAATAGATCTAGTGAAGACCTTGGTATTCTCCATATTCAGCTACGGATCAGAGACATGGGTATTGAAAAAAGCTGATCGCGACCGCATCGATGCTTTTGAGATGTGGTGTTGGAGAAAGATGCTTCATATCCCATGGACCGCCTTCCGCACAAATGTGTCTATTTTACACGAACTAAATGTAAGGACACGACTCTCATCTATCTGCCTGCGAAGAGTGCTTGAATTCTTTGGCCATATCGCCCGAAAAGAAGGCAACAACCTCGAGCAACTCATGGTCACCGGCAAGATAGACGGTAAAAGACCTCGAGGACGCAGCCCAACTCGGTGGACAGACCAGATTAGAACCGCCTTGGACACAAATCTGCATGTTGCTCTTCATTCAGCCAAGGCGAGGAACAAATGGCGAGCAACTGTCCACAAGATCATTACTCGAAACTAGGGATCACGACCCTCAGTAATGAGGAGAACGATGCGAGGAGGAGGATTTCTTACCGAGGTGTTGTAAAAGGCGACTAAGGTAAGTTGACGTCAGGCAGGCTGCCGTTCGTAAACTACCTAGCCAAATCATGTAACAACATGTTTATAACGTGTTGTACTGTTAATTATCTTGTTTTAACAAAATTTTAATATAATCTTTGTAAGACATATCACAATCCACCATTAAAAGCTTATTCATTTTAATTATAATATGATTCACTAATAAAATACAACTATTTATAATAACATAAATATTCGATGACCATAGACTATGCCTTAGGCTTTCCATTAATATTATTTTTTTCAAATTGTTAATTCCGTAGCTTTAATGAGATGTCAATGGCGAATGTTGCCGAATAGAGCGCAGAAGCTCTACTGCGTACAATACAATTAGCCTAAGACCTGCTACGGGTGCCGCGGCCTCTATTCTTCCTTTTTTTCGCATCCGTCCCGTTTTCGCTTTCCTAACAATAGCCTTGGTCACGCAAAAGGCGATTGATTCGCTTTCGCTTCCCAAATGACGACACCCGCTAAGCCCTTGTTTTGCGCTCAGTGACGCGAAAATATTAATTTCCATTGTATTTTTTTTATTGTGCCTAATTTATATAATGTGATTTACACTTCTGTAACGCTTATTACATCACTTAGCGTGAAACGATGTAATTGTGACTTCATTTTGATTAGTTGCCGTTTAAACTTTTTAGAATTTTTGAAGTGTAAAATGATTAAATAACACAAGCCTTATTTTAAGTTTATAAAAAGATTGATTATAAAAAGAGAACTCGTCATTTTTTTATTATGTTTATAAATCTAATATTATAGCTTTATAAAGCTCTGATAATATTCTAAATCCACCTATATTTAAAATATGAATTCAATCGTAAATAGAATGACCTCATGGTCTTAAAACATAACGGTTAGAGAATTCTATTTTTACCAAAGGTTCGCCTGGTTCAAATCTCGACATCTATCGATACATTTTACTTAACAATTCATGTTCTTCATTGATAATTATTCATTACGGGCATAACAATTATTGAAAATTTGGGTATAGGCAAGAAAAATTCTAATGTATTTGTCGATCCATTATAAAGCAGTATACAATTCTAAGCTCATATTTGTCTATTTATGGAGAAAGAATGTTTTTGCCTAACTGTGGAAAAAAACAAACTATTACTTTATTTAACTAATTTATTGTTACAAAAAAATTAGAACCATTTATTTTCATTTAAAATACTAGCTAGCTACTTACTGACTGCACGCCTACGCGCGGGACAAAACAAAGAATACATTTTAAAACTGAATGTCAGAACATTAACAATTCTCGATGTGATTCATATATGTAATTACGCCTCAGAGTATTATTTATATGAGATACAGGCAATTTAGCTAGAATAGATACAAGACCACTAGTTTTCCTTGTCATCTCATTTGATCTAGAAATTAATAATATAAAATTAGCGTGCTCATTTGAAGGTCTGGTTAATAAATTGCAACTCGCGGATATCGATCTAAAGTGTGCTACTATGACGATATTTTAATATAATTTAAAAGCATTTGTAGGAGAACAAAAAGTACGAAATGTATGATGACATCGTATTTCAAATATTCTCTATATAATATCTCTTCTTCTTTTTCTTCTTGATTCGATAGACGCCAACTGCTGGATATAGGTATCTTTAAGGGAGCTTGGAACTTTGGTCGTTTTTGAGGTCGTCAGTACACCTTTAGGGGTCTGGTCGCCATTCTAGCACCTTTAGACCTCAACCCCTATTGCTTCATTGTACTATGTGCTTCGCCCATAGCAAACAGCTTGGTGATACGCTGAGCTATATCGGTACCTTGGGTTCTTCTATGAATCTTCTCATTCTTGATTTTATGACGTAGAGTTAGCCCGCTCCATCGCCCGCTATGCTTCTCTCTGAGTTTTCTTATAAGGTGCCTAGTTAGCAACCACATTTCGGAGCCATATGTATATCACTGGCAACACGCACTGTTCGAAGACGTTAGTCTTTAGGCGCTGAGGGATTTCGGACTTTGGTAATTTGACTTCCCTAATGCTAACCGTCCGAGTGGAATTCAATTATTGACCACTTTCCCAAAATTGGACCTACCTAGCCGTATCGCCCAGGTATAGAATATAGTATACATACTATATTCTCAACTACAATTCAATACTATTATAAAAACATGCTTTTAGTGACATACATTTTATTTTATCCCAATATTATCAATGTTCTTAAAACTCTTAGCGCGTATTAAATTTTAACAAGACTACAAAATTTTATGAGTTCATTTTAAAGCCGAAAGCAATAATAACCAAATATATTGTATACATATTTTTAACACCTTGTTAATAGTTATTGGATATCAGAATTGTGAAATTAGGTTTGCAGAAAATTATTTTCGTTTAATATTTTTGTGAAGAAATAAAACTAAACTTGACATATTTGTGATGCATATTCACTATATGCATAACGACTAGTCACAGTCAAACTACTAGTCGTCTACTTTATATCACCCTAAGTCGTTGTCTAGCCTCACTGTCGCGTGTCGCTGGAAGCACCCTTGACGGTGCTTCTGAGCTAGCTCGTCACGCCATACGATGTTGTAATGTAATACTAAAATTGTTTTGCTATAATGCGCGATAAATTCGTAAAATCAATTTATAATTACTTTCGTATTATTGATCTCCGCAAAGTAACACCTAATTCTATAAATTATTATTCTAAAAGCAGTTATGGCTGACAAATCAAAAAAACAAATCGTCCCAAGGGACTTTACGCATGGGCGTCTTTATAAATTCAATTTTATTGAGTTAGTGATCGCAATGAACTTCAAAACCCATCAATAGCACCATTAAGCAGAACTTGTCAGAAATATTAAAGATGAAGCAGAGTTAAAAGACATTGTAATCGTAAATATCACTAGTATGTCAGCTTTCATTGGACGATTCACCTGCGAGGTCAGCCACATGCAATTGGTCAACAAATACCCTCAGGCTGTGTCTACCATTATCGGTACGAAACAAACAAATTCAATTAGGGCTAAGAAATTAACTCTCAAAGATCCGAAAACTACCGATCTTATCTGAACGAGGTCATCGATATATCGGATTACGCGCAAAAACATTTTCACTTCTTACATTCGTTTTACGATATCATCTTTGCGAGTATTAATAAAAATTAACTATTATACAATACGATTTTTTAAATAATATTTTTGTATATCGATATAATGGCTTAATACAGTTGGAATTTTGAAAATAAACACCTCTTGTCGCTGCGTTTTTGTTTCATATTTGTTTATAAATGAATATTGGTTGATAACCGGCTTATAATAGTACTTAAAGATTATGAAGTCTTCCAAAAGCAAAATTAAATTTGTAAATATAAAATAATTTTGATTTGACGATATGTGTGTCATTGCTCTACTCCCATTTACCTAATATATTATAAGAATATACGAGTACTGTACCCGTGGCTTTGTTTTACTGCAACTTAAGTGTTAAAATACTTTCTGTCGTGTGGTATCCGGTTGAGTAAAATAGACCTTCCTAATTTCTTATAGAGGTTTAAACGGTGACTAAGGTGGTCAGGCGGTCGGTCGTAAAATAATCAACCAAAACATGTAGCAATATGTTTAAAACATGTTGTGCCGATCTCACTTAGGATAAAGGGCGGAGGATGATGATAAGTGTCAAAATACTTTCCATTATATATATTACAATTCGTTTTTTCTTCTTCCTGAACAAAACAGTGGAAATTTCTTATCCTAATTTTTATTGTAACAAATTTTATAATTATTGGTCCAGCATATAAGACGTAAAAGCTTGATAGACAGAGAGGTAGACTTTTGCATTTATAAGATTAGTATGGATATGTATTAATAAATTGAATACATTAAATATAGAGTACTTTTCCATATTTGGTATATTCTTTAAAGTTCATCTTTACACGCAAGTCTAGGTGAAATCCCTTAAACAGATCTAGCCTCAAAAATTGATATCTATGAGTTGAACAAGAAAAAGCAGTATGTTTTAATCGAACTTTTACTAGCATTAACCATTGTCTTTTGGTATACTTTTATAAAAAAAAACAAGTAACTTAAACGGTTAATTCGGTAGCGCACGTTTTAAAACTGTTTTTATGGTGTGAACAATTTTAGACAGTTATTTTGGTACATCTATATATGATATGGTTTTCTTGGAAGCCAGGTGCGTGAGAACGTAGAACAAGAGGTTTCGGACAACCTTTGACATGACCACTCTGAATTACCATTTACTGGGTAAAACATTATACTAAACTCTTGACACTCTTGAGGTTTTTAAGAGGTTTGTACGTGTAATGTAAAGCTTTGATCTTCACACGATAAAATACTTGTTTTTTTAATATCCGTTATTCTACATCATTTAATTACAATAAGATCAGGTAAAAATGTAAATAGCTATAAGTCAATTGTCATAACTACTACGTTTTGAAATAAATAACTTAGTGATAATCAATTAGCGATAAATAAATAATTGATAATAAAAACATCCTTAAAAATGAAATACTTTTTTTATATTAAATTCATTTAAAATTTGAATAAGCAATACGAAAAGAAGATTTTGTAAGACACAAATTCTGCGCTCAGGTAATAGACTCGATAAATTCTGATTTATAGTATAATGTTTAATAAATCTGCTTATTTATCTCTAATACTACCACCATCATAAAGGAATGAGCATTTGGACATATTGTTCGATCTTATTTCATTTTCCGTTATCCCTATTTATTCCCTAATAACTCTCATAATAAAAAACATGTTTTTTTTCTACATGAAGACAGGCAAATTCGCTGTGGATTTTTAACTACCTGGATGAGTTGAAAAGAATAAAGCAACGGGTACATTTTAACGTAACATACTGGTTCCAATAGGCGCAAGAAAATCACAAATTCAACCCCAAATCACATGGAAAAAAGGCAAGAAATAAAACGCATTATCCCGCACTCAAGTTTGCAGGTTTTTTTTTCGATGTTCAATGGTACAGTAACATCAAGTTGTCAACGCTATAGCATGACGTGACATAAACTGTAACGTGGCATTATCTAAAACGGGCCGTCTACTTTCCTCAGATCGAGTTTTCTAGACTAGTTCAAGCTTAGCGGAAACTGTCGTTTTCAACGGAGTTGGATCGATGATTCCTCTTATCAAATTGTGAAAATGTTCCCACATTTTCTCGCAGGAATCGCTGATCATATGAATCAGGGTGAAATTGTCGGTTGCGGACGCCCAAGGCTGATAATAATGGGCTATTTTGTAAGTTTCACTGGACGTTACGCGCTATTGAGTATCGCCTATGCTATTAACTAGATTTCTTCTGTCAAATTTTGCGATTGATTTTACTTTTATTGAATGAAAACCAGATATAAGGGATTATTAGATTCTGAGGTTGACACGCCTTACAATTTCAAATCTTCATAGAAAATATAATATTAGGTATGTACGTTTAAATCCATATATTTATATACTTAGTTATAATATTTGAGTAAGGTTGGGTCACTCTTTAGATTGCTCCAAAATTTCGTGTAAGAAAAAAAGTAAGTAGTGTGTGTAATCAAACAATTCACATTTGAGGAGTGTGATGGTTTTAAGCTCACAATTTCTCTCTAAAGAAGAGACTATTCTTTTCTTTTTCCCAGCTATGTGATACTAACAAGCAGCTACTTTAACAAATAATCATTCTCCTGCCTTTATCTCACTCTACGTGGGGTCATATGATTTGGCTACGTATTTTACGACCGACAGCCTGCCTGACGTCAACTTACCTTAGTCATATTTTACGACATCTCGGTTAGAAATGAGGGTGGTCTATTCTACTCAGCCGGATACCACACGGCAAAGCTACTTTAATAAATAACATACCTATATATTTAATGTAAGTATATACCCAAAATATCTTTCGGAAGAACCTCTTAACGGAAACACGTCACGTATGAATAAACAGTCGTAATAATATGAGAGAAACGTATAACGCAGTTAAGCTCTTAATTGCATGTTTTATTAACGCTATGACATTTTATAATAATAAGTGAAAGCGTCGTAACTGTACCGAGCACTGAACCAACAGAGAAATAAATGGAGCGGTATTTACATCTTCATCTTGTATAGAAATCTTGTTACACACATCGATCATTGCTAAATGCTGAGATAAAATAAAGCAAGATGGAATGAATTTTATTACGGCTTAGTATTTACTAAAACGGTTTTCTTTATACGGATTCAAAAACTAAGCCAACTGCCATCAGAAATTAATGCTAATTCGGGTGTACTGATTTCTGATTCCACATACATACGTCACTTTTATCTTTTACACTACGACCTACACACACTACTTAAAAAAAACGTACTTAAAAAAATTTACGTGAAAATTCGGTAAAATTACTTTATTTTTAACTATCTTACGCTAATTTAAAAGAGATAAATGTTAAAATTTTAAAATTAATTGACGTAAGCTTATTGAGTTTGTTTCTGTGAATATTACGAAAACTTAAATTTAAGAGTATATGTATCATACATTAGGATCGTGACTATGATTGTCTTTTCTGTAAACAAGAAGACAAAAATATCAGTTTTTCATTACTTAATATAATATTTTCATTACTTTTGTATTATGGATCTCCGCAAAGTAACGGGTAATTGTATAAATTGTATTTTCTGTGAAGGATTTCGTATTAGGATAAATATACCATTATAAAGGACATGTTTATATATGGTATGCAAGTAGCCATAACTTTTATTGGTCCCCAATAGGGTAAAGAGAGCGGTAAACTCATTACACAGGGCACGACTCGCGCTCGCCGCGGGCGCCGTTCAACTGAGGAAGTGATACCGCGCCCAGCGCACGCGCACTCTTTACAGGGCTTATAATACGAAAAATAATTAATTATTTTGCTGGAATCCCTGATTAAAGAAAATCTTTGTAATGCTAAGAATAGTTAGTAGTTAGTAACGCGTGTTAATATCCCACTGTTGAGAATAGGCCTCTTCTCTCCGTTTTTTTTTTTGGAGAGAACAATTGGAGCTAAGACTTACCAATCTAATGCGGATTGGTAGGTTACACATATCCCCAGAATTCTCTAGAGATATGTAGGTTTCCTCACGATGTTTTCCTTCACCGGAAAGCGTGTGATAAATTGCAATTATCAATTAGACACATAAGTTTTACTAGAAAACTCATTGGTGCCTGCCCGGGGTTTGAACCCTAGACCTTCTCGAAAGAGGCGCACGGTGTTACCGCTGGGCTACCACAGCTTACTATGCTAAGAATAGAGTATACCAACCATTTTTATATCTTATGCATATACTACGCAAGTCAATGAGTTGCTAAGCAGATTTCCAGGTGCCAACATTTTCCAAAATAATGTCAAAAAATTTTAAGCATCGTAATGTATTATTTAGATAATAATGATAATTAATTTCTAGTGTAAATGTTTCTTATATATCAAGTATGCGTTTTTGTCAAACCTGTAAGTGTACATGTAAAGTTTGATAATAAATAAATATAGGATTTAGCACGGCACACATTCACTAACACAATCTTAACAAAACGCGATTTAATTTTGTAACTAATAAAAATATAAAAAATCTTTAAAATTCAAATATCTGCAGAAATTCTCGAGAGATACGCAAATCAATAGAATGCTGTCCATAACAAAATAACCAAAAAGAAGTTTATAAATTGTTGATATCCATTAGACAAAGCAATTTTAAAAATGTCTTTATTATTATATAAAATGTCTTTATTATATACCTACCCAGGTATTTATCAAATTAACTTACGCTGTGTGGTATCCGGCTGAATAGAATAGTACCACCCTCATTTCTTACCGAGGTGTCGTAAAAGGCGACTAAGGTAAGACGAACCGCCGTGTGGTATTCGGCTGAGTAGAATAGATCATCCTCATTTCTTACCTAGATGTCGTAAAAGGCGACTAAGGTAAGTTGATATGAGGCAGTCAGCCAGTCGAAAGAACGCAGCCAAATCATGTGACCGCATTTTTATAACATGTTGTGCCGACCCCACTTAGAGTGGGATAAGGGCAGGGAGATGATGGGGGTGATAAATCGATCTATCTATCTATCGATCTAGGTCTGATTTAAAAAAATGTCTTTATACCCAGGTATTTAACAAATTAACTTATATAGAAACTATTGTCAACCATAATTCACAAGCGCAGATACAGCGTATTTGCACAAAGCGATGCCGCAGCCCGCGGCCGTCGAATGTCATATCGCAGCTTAACATTAGTCCCATCATGACAGACACACAATATCCACTGTTTCCTCCGCGTAATTGCAAAATGCAATCGGATTCAACTGTACGACCACACAACAATAATACGAGTATAGCAACGTTATTTGGAAAGAGTTAACTCTATTTAATATATAAATAAATAAATATATGGGACTTACAGCACTTACACACATATCTTTCCCCAAAGTAAGTAACTTAATACTTGTATTATGCAAAAGCAATAATAAAATTATTTTGATATAATCCGCGATGAAGTAAAATAGAAAATATATATAGGTAATGCTAAATGTAGAGTGGACGATCCGTTTTCATACCTCATACATGCAGAATTCACCACAATACACAAGCACTGCATATGTTCACTATCACAAACTCAACAATCGTTTCCCGCTACCGCTACCGAAGCATCATCAGGAGATAGACTCCACAACAAAATCGCAACGGATTGTCCACTCTACATTTAGCATTATATATATTTTCTATTTTACTTTATTGCGGATTACAGCAAAATAATTTTATTATTACTTTTGTATTATGGATCTCCGAATTCTATCAATTACTTGTATTATGGGTATCGGGCAATTGGTAAATATATCCTTAGGTATATAATTTTTAATACGCACTTAAATACATAAATATACACCCTGCCTAACCCACATTTTTTTTAGAAAATATTAAAAATAAAACCCTGACCCGCGGAGCTAAAGGCGGGGCACTGGCAAAGTGTACTGAACAGAGGCCTGACTTCAACAAAATAACAAATATACGTTTCGTATTATTGATCATTTATATTGAAATGAAATTTAAACTGACTATAAATCAAACATTATAATGCCTACGTTTATTAAAAAAAAACGAATAAGTAAGTAAGTAAGTAAGTAGCGGCCTGTTACTCTCCCACTGCTATGAATGGTCACAAATAAAGGGCTTTGAATTTGAATTTGAATTTGAATGAATAGGCCTCTTCTCTCCGTTTTTGAAGAGAAGGATTGGAGCTAAAACCTACAACACTGCTGCAATGCGGATTGGTAGGTTACACATATCTCCAGAATTCTCCAGAGATATGCAAGTTTCCTCACGATGTTTTCCTTCACCGAAAAGCGTGTGATAAATTGCAACTATCAATTAGACACATAAGTTTTAACAGAAATACTCATTGGTGTCTGCCCGGGTTTGAACACGTGACCTCCTCTAGAGTCACACTTGCTAGCTTTGCCAGCAGCAAATGGACTATCCTACACTCAAAGAATTTTTCATATCGGGCCAGTAGTCCCTGCTATTAGCGCGTTCAAACAATTAGACAAACAAACAAACAAACTGCAGCTTTATATATTAATAGTACTTTATATATAAATAAGAGATGTTAGAAACTTCGTACATAAGGCCGACCGGATTTTTTTATTGACGAATGCGTTTATCTTATTAATGCCGAGAATCTAAAAGCTGGTCACTCGAAATACGTAAAATATTCACATACTGATTTTTAATGCCGTGTGGTGGAGGTATGAGTAGAATAGACCATGCTCATTTCTTACCGAGGTGTCGTAAAACGCGACTTAGGTAATTAGACCCGCCGTGTGGTACCCGGCTGAAAAGAATAGACCACGCTCATTTGTAACCGAGGTGTCGTAAAAAGCGACTAAGGTAAGTTGACCCACCGTGTGGTTGAGTAGAATAGCCACCTGCTTTTTTACCGAGATGTCGTAAAATACGATTAAGGTAAGGCAGCCGGTCAAAAATACGTAGCCAGATCATGTGAAAGCATGTTTATAACATGTTGTGCCGACCACACTTAGAGTGGGATAAGGGGAGGTGGATGATAATTTACATATTGATTTTAAAGGTAGGGTCTAAAAATTGCGCCCATTACAGAAAAGACAAAAAGTGTCAGATGAAAATGTTATAGACATTTAATGAGTACGAATGAAAATCATGTGACTAAAGGAGTGTTAAGTATTAATGTAGACAGATAAGTGAATAGGGAGGCCTGGAAAGTTGTGAAAATTTTTGATTGTGTGAAGTATTAAATGGATATAAAAAGAGTAGCGCCAGAGTTGACGAATGATAGGAAAGAATGGAAGAGAAAAACATGTTGTGCCGACCCCACTTATTATGGGATAACGGCAGGAAAATGATGATTGATATAAAGGGTAAAACTTATCATAATAAAATATATAGTTGAATAGACGATATTCGGACGAGCAACCGTCGTGATAGGAAAATAGCAGAACAGACTGACAGATCATTAGCGTCGCGTGCGCTGCGCGTGCGGCTATTACGTTATAAAATAAAACAGTAGAAGTATCGGGCACAAGCAAGAGATTTAATATCTCGCATTCCATTACATGGATTAGTTTCTTTGTATAATTAAGCAATGTTTACGGTTTCACATGTAATAAATTATAGTTTCGTCTAAGTAATGATTCATCTGAACAATGGCAATGATGATCTTCATATAGTGGAACTAAAATTATCCAATCACAACATGGCATGGTGTAATTTAGCTAGTGTTTTCAGCCAACGCCTACGCGTCTGTGCACCATCAATCACCCAGTGGGCCATTCTTTACCACATGACATTCTAATGCCTCTAATGTTTCGCAATGCAGGGTTAACATTTGACCGTCTGGACTTGTTGTCTTTATGGTTCGACTATGACGAGGTCACGCGGTTTTGGTCTCGTTGTTTTTCTTAATTGCGTGCTCGCTTCTGATGCTACTTATGTAATTTGTAAAAGTGTTATTTATTTATACCACACTTTGTACTCCGAAATGTAAACGACAAGTACATTGAAGTAAGATTTTTATAGAGTTTATATACATGGAGCAGCGGACCCATAGCAAGCCCTGTGAGTGTAGGTGTCCAACAAATAATAAAAGAGGTAATATAAGCTTATATTTATCTCTTTCTAATCACTATCATCATGATTATCATTCTTCTGCTCTTAGCCTACTCTTATGTTTTTAATATGTTGTTACATGTTTTGGCTAGTTATTTTACGACCGGCCGCCTGCCTCATGTCAACTTACCTTAGTCGCCTTTGCCGATACTAAAGAAATATGTGTTGTGTATTCTACTCAGTCGGATACCACACGGCGTGTCAAGATATCTTAGTCGCCTTTTAAGAAACCTCAGTAAGAAATGAGGATGGTCTATTCTACCCAGCTGGATACCACATGGAGTATCAAATTACCTTAGTCGCCTTTTACGAGATCACGGTAAGAAATGAGAGTGGTCTATTCAACTCAGCCGAATACCACACGGCGGTTCATATTACCTTAGTCGTCGTTTACGCTGCCTCGGTAAGAAATGAGAGTGGTCTATTCTATTAAGCCAGATACCACACGGCGAATCACTAATCAATAAATATTCATGGGGTGTTTTTAATTGAAATACTTATAACTTTTAGGCTTACTTTACGGTTTTTTAAGTTATAATTAAAAGTGGATTAAAGTTTTCTAATAATCAATTTGATCCAACCTAATTCAATCTTCAGATAATACACAAAAAAAGATAGGTATACTCATGTGCTTTCTTTTTAATGTCGATAGAAACGTTTTACTCTAATTCCCCTACACAAGTATAATAAGTCTATGAGCTTTTACGGTGTTCCACTGACACTAGTGTTGCTATTGCGTCAACCGGAGCGGCCCTTTTAGATCATTTGCTACTTATGTAACTTTGTTTGGCTTCATAATGGCCGCTTGCGGTGGTCAATAAATATTTCATGTAACAACAATACAATGCTGTGAACTATAGTTGGTTCAAGCTTGAATATGTCAAAGGATCGTATCTATATGTAAATTGAGGCGAA
This sequence comes from Morpho achilles, assembly GCA_947086495.1. Classification (NCBI taxonomy): domain Eukaryota; kingdom Metazoa; phylum Arthropoda; class Insecta; order Lepidoptera; family Nymphalidae; genus Morpho; species Morpho achilles. The sequence continues at coordinate 7,093,436 of CAMTZB010000016.1, forward strand.
TTTTCGTAACGTTCGAGTACCGGCGACCGATTCATCATAGAAATGTGGACGGAACGGCCCACGCATACCATTAATGCAGAACATTTAATGCATTATACGCCTAGATAGTGGAGGACTTTAAGACCTCTGTAAATAGTTAACAACGATTTCTATGTATAGACTAGATATGGACATTGATTTCTATGTATAGTCTAGAACGGCGGAATATAGCGGAAAAATATTGTCATACTTTTGAGACATTAATTTAATCGTAATATACGCAGTAAAATAATCTGTTTAACCTACAATTAGTAATTGTCCACGACGCATTAACTCTACATGCATAAATAAATACTTATCCCCCAAATAACTTAATGAACTAATTATCCATTTTATAAACGATTATTTTAATTTGATTGCTTAAAATAATTTATTCTCATCATTAATCTGTGTGCAAAGCAATTAAATATATGCAAATGCAGTTTAATAAAAACAGCATTATTACAAAGTTAATTTTTATTGAAATATTATCAAATTATATAAACCTGTCAAAATTGATAAATTGATCTCTATAAATGGCAAATGAAAAGGAAATAATAAAAAAACTAAGTGTCGTTATATATCTGTAATAGGATGAACATAGTACATACAAATGTCATCAATAAAAATTGACGCGCAATCTACATTATTGAAGTTTAAATTCATAACATTATTCGTGTCCAAATTTTAATTTTATTATTGTTTATGAACAATTATTAGTGGCAGTTAAATTACTATTTAATGAATAGGACTGGAATCATCTTATTCAAAATTAGCATGGACAGATTGCTAATAAAATGATCAAATTTTTTTAAGAGTAAAATTTATAGACCGGAATTTTGCCTTCTACAAACTGTACTAATCGGACTGACTGTAAGCAATCTATGCTAGGAATGCCTTGAATCCATCACCAACCATCTGCTTCACATGATTAGACCCGGCTTGCTAAGAATTTTCAGCGGATTTCCTACTTAATAAACACATTTCATATAGGTTTGACTGACACCAATATACACAGGAACTAATTCATGTCATAATATATTGCATGGAGGTGGCTGAACATGTGACACAAATGCTTGGCTCACTAAAGATGTAACAAGAAGCCTTAAAGAATCCGGGTACGATTCTAGAACTCTAGAATGAACGATACCCGCCGACCAGCCTCACACATTGGTCACCGGATTGTTATCAAGAGTGGAAAACACCGCACCAGAATAAAAAGAATATACATAATTGGAAATAAGCAACTCTTGCATATGCCCTATGCCTTTAGAGTGTTATATAAAATTTATAAAAGTATTAATAAATTATATGTTGGTCTTCTATATTTTATTATTGTAATAGCTCCCGGCAGCAACTATGGATCATGTATTTACCTCACTTATTTGACCAATTCTTATTCCTAGTCCGTAAGAAACCAAGCTTTTAGAACCAAGAAACAAAGTAGCGAACTAACGCGCATATTTTAACTTTTAATATCATAACTCTGATAAACGGAACACCTGATAGAGAACAGTTAGTAACTACTGGTCAATTTCTGCCCTGATACGGATTGCGATCTTTAAAATGGAGTATCGCCGCCTATAATAAATTTTTATCCAATTTTGATTCTTATATTTATATCAATAAGATCTACTGATGTGTTCATGCAATTACAGTACTCGAGTTAATAAATTGTCTTAATGCATACATCTGAAGAAGCTATGTAATTAACAACGGTGCTTGAGGGCGTATCTCATAAACTGACAAATGGGAAATGCTGTTATGCGCGCTGGTGCTTACATACCATAAATAATTTAAAAAATATATTGATTAATTATTAAATAAACCGGTACACTTTTCTAATTTACTAATTTTGTTTACTAATCAAATATTAACTATATAAATTAAAAACGAACTTACGTTTTTAATTTACTAAATTGTAAAATAATTTCTTATTCAAAACAATCTTTTAGTGGATCACGCTAAATTTTAAGTAAATCAAGTTGGAGTTTTCTAAAAGTTCTACAAGCTAGATGTCAATAATTGAAATAAAAATTGGTACGTTTTTTTGCGCTACCTGTGATGAATACATATTAGACGATTGACGAAGATAACTATAAAAAACAGTTTTCTGGCATCATCGTCTCTCGTTATTAGCATTCTGCGATTGTTTTTTTTTTCACTCGAAATTTGAGCATATTACTGAGATTAGGAATTTATATACAAGACTGATCGAAGGACTAGGTAATTGATATTGAAATACCAACCTGCGTTCAAAACGACAATAATGTCAATTTATACCGTCGCATTATTCCATTTGCCTGCATCATTCAATTAAAAGCTACGGACATTGAACATGGGCTGCGATCGCAATGGCCCAGTATTTTATAAGGGCTTGCCCACAATCATATTTAAGAGCCAGGCACGCAACGAAACGCAAGAGGGCTATAAAACCCGCGTCTCGGTGGACACTAAGACGTTTACCGCATTGATGTAGTGCGGCATCAGTTTCAGCTTAGATGGCGACAAGATTTACTGTTTTGTAAGTCATGCAAGCGATTTAAACTTTTGAAGTGATTTGATGCAAGTTATGTGCGAATCACTAAAATTAATACTTAATAATTGTACTATGTGTATTGGTGGTAATGGATAATTCTTGGTATATTAATCTTGTATGTAAAACGACCACTCTTATACCTATGAGTTTGATTCATAAATTATACATACCAGAAAGATGATCCTACACTAGTCTCTCAATATACGGTTCTCAAACGAAATCGGATCTTCTATGGTATTAAAAACTTAATACAGTAATATACAGTATCTATAGATAAGATCGTCTGTAAATCTTTAAATTATTAACGTTAGCAATTTACTTTCGATGCAGACTTCGCAATTTCAAAATTGTAAAAAATTGCTTTACTATTAATTATTTCACTTCGTAGGTTAACTGGTAGAGATCACTGTCTAAAGACTTATCTCTATAAGGGATAAGTTGTAATTAAAACTTATATTTAATAATTTATAGAATTAGGCGCTACTTTGTGGGGATCCATAATACAAAAGTATTAATAAAATTATTTTGCGATAATCTACGTTAAATCGCTAAATAAAAATTTTATCGCGGATTCTAGCAAATTAATTTTATTATTACTTTCGATATTTTTTTACAAATAACGATTTTCTAAGGTTTTTAATAGCGGTGCATAAATAATACACAAATTAATAAATCATAGTTTATGTATTTATTTTTATATATTTTGCAGTACATATTTTTATTTGCAGTCTATCGCTTGTACCACAATATCGCGTTACTGTGACGATACTAAGAGTGACTAGGTATATTATTTAGCTGATTGTGATACATGAGGGGTCGGAGGCATAATAGCTGGCTAAGTTCAAACTGAGCTAGAGCTACGTGTAAATCTCGCACAGACCTATATAATCGGGCTAATATATTTGCTTATTGGTTTATAAGACCTTTTTATGCTAACAACTAAAAAAATATTGAATAAAGCTAACCTAATTTGACCTTAAGAGAATATAGATTAGATGGCAATACTGTGGTATTGCTATCAAAGGTATCATGATATCATGTTAAGTAGAAAATAAACAAAGGTGCTCTTGCTACTATGATATATTGTAATTCCCAATAAAAAACCTAGCTTAATAGCAGTATACAGTATACAGCAGTAGCAGTAGTATTGGGGATAATACAATATTTCAATAGCGCTAGTGCTATATTATAATTATGATCGGATAAGAAATTTCAATTTCGATTCAAAGTTAGTACATTAGTAGTAAATTTACTTTAGTTTTTTTACATTCGTTACATCCAAGTAATTCAAACATACATACAAGTATGTAAAGCTCAGCTGTTACCAATTCATAATGATATATTAAGAAAGAAAGAAACAAAAAGTTTATTAATAACATACACTATAAGAAATAAGGATTATATAAATAAAATAAAGAAATACGAATAACATATGGGCTATATTACGACACGCAAGAAAGTAGTATGGGGCTAAGATAATAGATGTAGGTGGTAGCTTTCGGTCATATTGACAGAATAGGACAAAGTTTGAAGTTGTGTGGCCTTTTAATTGATTTAATAAACATTATAATAAACATAGTTAATATAATTGCTATAATTTGTTTCACCGTAAATACTATTTTATATAGGAATCTTATAACTTTTCATTTGAACCACATAACTTCTCATTGCCACGACTATCAGCCTAGTCTATGTAACTTAACACTTATTACCGTACCACGGGACAGATTGGTATCGGACTAAAATAGCCTTTATTGCATCCATGTTCATGTTAAGCTATTGTTCTGTGGGTGGTAATGTCAATAAAGGTCATTATTGAATAATAGGCAAATTTTAGTCAAACGCCAGTGTTGAAAGTTAGAACATTGTAGGACACTAGGGTTGTCAGTACATCAGTAACAAACATATAACTATTCAAAGTCTCATACAACGGATGTTCTATATAGGGATATGTCAAATTGATAATGAAGTATTTAAACAACTTACATAATTTTATTCATCGCACGTACATATATCCAACATTACAGTGATCCACGCTAAAATGTCCGATTCTATTAATAGTTTTTATTACAGTAGCTGCACCCCTAACCTCATTGACCTAAATACTATTTAGTACTATTACGCTTTTAAGCTCCTTACAAATTTATCCTTACTATTAAAATATTTATAAAATAACATTTTTCTTTGATCATGAACATTTTATTATATTTACGAAAACGGTTTTATTATTCATATCTTTACAAACTTTCTGTTATAACAACAATTTGAAAAGGAAAAAAGTTGTTTCTATAACATAATTATTTATTAATCATAAATCAACTTAATTTATATAAAATAATCTTTATCATTAATTTATAGCAAGGTAATTTTGGCAAGAGCTATCGGTCACTGCTGTAAAAAAACCGACGTGTCATAAATGCTGTGCTGAGTAATTGAGGTAGTGTTACTGTGAAGAGGTAGGCGCCAACACATGTATATGTAAGGAGTAACAACTCAATTTGTTTCGCTCATATGTATAGGGTTGGCACTCGGACAAAAATGAAAGTTTACAAATTTAAATTCAACTCAACCGATATTATTTTATGCCCCCTTAATAAAATTTATAATATTTTTTATATGAGCCTATAGTATATTGTAAGCTATAAATACACAAAATAATCACACAATTTAGGTGTTTCTTTGGGTAAATCCACAGTATAAAGGTATAATATTATATCGCTATAGCCCGAGATTAAAGAAAATCAATCTTTATACATGCAGGATTTGTTATACGCATTTAATATATAACATCACTACGCCTACCACACTCTCAATCTCAACAATCGCATCGGCTCGTGACCCGGAGATAGACTCAACGACAAAATCGGAGAAAGCAATTAGTTTTTGATTATGCTGTGGAGTTTTTCCTTAGTTTAATCCGTGAAAGTAAAGTGTACAAAATATTTATGTTTATCTAATTTAATGCTCCTTGCAATTTTTAAATATAACAAATTGTAATTTATCTTCCTTTTACACTGAATTCATTGCACTCACGGTATCATATTCTAACATTTTAACAACTAAAGTACTCATTATTATTTTTTATAAGATTAATTTTTAGATATGTTAAATGTTTATTAAAGCTTTTCACAAAATTTCATATCCTAACTGTTAACCTTTGAGGGGTTCCCTCACTGGAATCAATATTGGCAGCAGAATTTAGGTCATGTTTATTAAAATGCATTGTCAAAGGAGCTGGACCAGTGGACCAGTAAAATTTAAGCTCAATCGGACACCAACAAAGTTAAATTTAACTTGCAAGATTTTACCTTTACATACATACACAGTAAGTTAAATAAAAGCTTTTAACTTAAAAAGCAGATCAAAATAGAACACAGAAGTATTAAAAAATATATATTTGTTAAATTTTTATTTGTGGTAACCCTAAGAAAACACGTCTCAGGAATCATGCGACGGGACTTAAAAAAGCTTTTGAGTTCTGATAATATTTCAACTAGACAGAATTTTCATACACCCAATGCATGATTTATTACAGCATTCAATACGACGTCTTCATTTGGTAGCTTCGGGCAGGTCGTGAGTGGGTGTTTCGAATGACCCAAAAATAATTTCAAAGAAGAAATCCCGATAAGGCAATAAATCAAAATTCTTTGTACCCGAGCCTCTTGCTACGATTCATTTTGCTCGATACATTTATCATTGCGATCAACACAACGCGTTTTAAGAGTGAAAATTTTTGCAGGTTATCTTGACGCGAGATGAATCATAAAAGGACCGACGACTTTTATCGCTTTTTCATTTGAACTTTTTATACTTACGCTTTAAAATCTAGTTGAAAGTGATAGTTCACTAGTTATATGAGTATTATAATGAATGTTCCCGAGGACAGATTTTGACTGAAGTTCTAAATATTTCTCATTGATGTAGATAGTGTTCCGTCACTTATAATTTGGTTGCATAAGACAAATTAATGGGCATTATCTAAATAAGCGCAATTGAAACTTTGACTACATATGTATATCGGTTTTCAAAAGATATTGATCATTATTCTTAAAGAAATACAAACATTAATATAAATATATTACTGTTAATCTTTTAAGATAAACATTAATATATATTAAGAATAAAAACATATTTGACTGGCACGTTGGCGCAGTGGGATCACTAGATCCTGCCTTCACCTCTGCGGGTCGCAGGTTCGATACCTGCAGAGAGCCAACATTTTCTAAAAATCAATTTGTTGGTCTTCGAGTCTGGGTGTATATTTATGTTTAAGTATGTATTTAAAAATTATATAAGTAGATATATATTCATCAGTTGTCTGTCTACCACAACACAAGTATTAAGTTACTTACTTTGGGGACGGACGACCGTGTGTGTAAGTGTCCCATATATTTTACATTTAACATATTTGGTCCAACTATACCCGGTACAGAACAGTACCATAACATTTCGCTTCATAATTTTTAGTGGTTTGCGTTTGTCAGCTTACTGAAGTGAACTTCAGTCATGTACTACGGATATTTCTTTAAAAACAAAATTGCGACGAGTAGAAAAGTCAGTTAAAATATTGAAATTATCTTGTTCATTATCTTAATTATGCCATATCATCTTCTAAGTACCTTTATAGATATTATAAAATGTTTGCTATATCTTAAGAGTAGACCATCTAGTTAACATAAAAGATTTCACCATGACCTGCTCCTATTTTGTTGCCAGTTGCATAAATAAGGATTTGAAGTCCGTAAACACTTTAACGTACTCGTCTTACATCCAACATTTCGCAAGAAATAAATGTTTTCTTAAGTATAAGGAAGGGATCGCAAATATCCAGGGCATATCACTTTCCTATTGGCTCTAGTTATGTCAATAACGGTCAGTATCGTAATAGAAACGTATATAGTGTTATTTCACAAAACAATGGCTGAATGCAACAAGGAAGCTGTATCAACTCATCGGTGATAGTGACAGGAGACACGATGGGCGCGAACGTCGTGAGACTGTATTGGCTTGTGGTGTGTTTTTAGAAATCATGTGAACCTCATTCCATCTTCCTATCGCGTATGTTGATTGTATCTAAACTTCAACTTACTATTAATATTATCAGGACATTTTGAATTAACTTTCAGACAATCAATTCGTAATTCATTAGTATTTATAATGTTACTTTTTAGCTGCGTAACATCAAATACGAACACTAGCTAAACGAAATAATTATCTCAAAAAAAGTTATTGCTTGTTATGCAAAGTAAAAAACTCTTTTGTCGCTTCCGTTGTCCAACCCTGCTCTCATTATTTAGGGCCGGGTCTCCTCACTCAAGCCAAGTCTGACGGTCTTGGCTTGACAGCTCTGATTGGGCTCTCTCGAGTTTATTATTTTATATTGCACCACAAAAAGCTCTTTCGTAAAAGAAAAAAAAAGTATACGCTTATCAGAATGTAAAAATGTTCTGATTTTGTACTATTTTGATAAATTTATCGCGGATTATAGCAAAATAATATTCCATTACATTACTTTTGTATTATGGACCTCGGCAAAATAACGCCTAATTCTATATATTATTTGAAGTCTGAGTGACAAAACAATCCCTTGATTTCTCCAAAATATTTAGAAACCAAAATATTGCAACATTTTAGTCTTATAGAATCATCAATAAGCATCATTTTTTAAATTATTCGATTTATTGTAGATGAGCATAATTTTTTATAAAAATTAATTAATGATAAAGATGAGAAGAATAGTCTGATTAATTTTTCAATAGCACGAAATTTTGTGAAGCGCACGCACGTGTACGCATATTCTTAAATCTAGATTTTCTAGTGGACACAGGGCAGTGTCGCAGAATTCACCGTTGTGTCGGTGTCTCGTGCTCTGCTCGCATACTTTCACCCGCTCGGTCCTCGATAGCAAAGCACTCGACAAGTCCGTACCAGTTCAGCATGATAGTAGCCGTACTTTATCAAGTAATCCGACATGTGCGTGACATGTATCCTCACACTGTTCAGATTTTACGTACAATGTACTACGTCGCACAAAGTAGCTTTGTATCCATTATGTAAAGCTTTAGGCCGCGTTCAGATGTCCGGGGATTTGGTAGATGTTTATGTTCAAATTAATTATTGCAAATTCACTTTAGTAACGAGAAAAAGAAGAAGATTTAAGATAACCTCAGATATCATCTCATTGCAAGTTTCTGTCAAAACTATGAGACTATATCAGAGATACTGTAACCATAACACAAGCTGCAGCAATCTAATTATCTAAAAAGCTCTTAAAGATATTTAACGTTTAAAATATATTATTTTCTTTTATATTATATTCATGATAAATGATCCATGTAGTGTGGTATTCAGATGAGTAGAATAGATCACACTCATTTCTTACCGAGATGTCGTATATGTTTAGAACATGTTGAGGCGACCCTACTTAGAGTGGGATTAAACCAGGAGAATGATGATGTAATTCTGATTTGAGAGCGCATTATTCGCTTTTTATTCTAGATGCTATAAATTCTTCTTCTCGGTCGCTACACTCTTGGCAGAGCGGTCGTGGTCGTCAGTTGAGGGTTGGTGGAACGCTTGACACTTCAATGTCATTCCTTTCAGAAGGCTGCCTTCCTGGTAATTTTATGAAGAGGGCAGTCAAAGCAGCCTTCACTTGGTCCGTCCATCGCATCGGTGATCTGCCGCACGGTCTTGTGCATGTCATAAATACCAACATCTTAACCAACCAACGCGATCTCCACAATATAATTCAAAGATACAACTCTAACTTTACGACTTGATATTTGAATAAAATAAAGAATTTAAAAATACAGTACATTCGATAAGTTAAGTCACCAATAGGGTGTTTTAAATATAGAGCTGAAATGTGCCATGAAGTGTACTTAATATATCGTCACAGTAGGAATCTCTAAGCATGGACCATTGAGCTTTCATTTCAACAACAGATAAAAAAGAGTCAAAGCGACCGCCTGATCAATATTTATTTTCTTCACAGGCCCTACATTAGGTGTTACTAACAGACAAGACAATTTAGTACACAAACGCATGCATTCAAATGCACCTTCACAATATTTTCCGTAGCTATCACTTGTTACAAGTTATAGAGCACTCATAGTAAGAACTGCGAAGCCTAAGGGCTATCTTTATTTACAGGCACCACTTGACTAGATACGTAATTTACACAGATAACAACCTATTATTCTTAACAATTTAATTCAGTTTTACTCCATTTTGCTAATAATAACGTACTACGCGGAAGGTATGGAACGCTTAGGGTGACTTTCTTATTGACGTGTAAATTATAAATCCATTACATTAATTTTGAATATCAACAAACTCAACCTCTATGTTTCTTGATTTTTTTGTTTAAGATGATACTTATTTGCTAGTATAAGACGATAACCCGGACGTACCTACGAATGGGGGAAAGAATACATACATTTGTACGTATTCTTTACGATAGGATAGAGATTTTATTGTCACTTATACAGAGAGTATTGCAGGCAGGTCCTTCACAGCATTCCAAGTATGGATGTACAAGAAGATGCGCCATTTACATCTTCGCTAAGGCGTAGTGTTCCAGCAGGATGCACCTTAGAACCTTAGGAGCTGATGGCGAGATCGATCAATTAACATTTTGTATCGGGACTTACTCTATTGTAGCAACTCTATAGCGCGGGTTAAAGAACTTATTGAGCTATCTGTTATTTCAGTGAGGTATTATATGTGTAACGAGTACGTTATGTTACACTAGCAATAAAAGAAATACCTGCATTTCATTCTAGAGTTCGAGGCAATGGAATATTCAATTAATACAAGTACAATAAAAAAATACGTAGCCCCGACACCACCCAGCGAGTTGAAACGTCAAATTAGTTTTATCTGATAGTGTTCTAATGTCCTAATGTTGCTATTAATGTCGTAAATAAGCTATACACTATAACGAATGAATTAAGAAAATAAGATTTTAAAGTGAAATAAAATTAAGGTTATAAATTTAAGGTGATTGTTGAGGCAGGAATTGTAAACAGTTATCGCATGCAAATCGATTGATTAAGTCTCAAACAGGCGATCAATCTTACTAAAACTATGATGTAGACGAGATCAAATATTAAAAATATTTGCCATTGTATTTTTAATATACAAAAATTGTAATGCTACCGTTTCATTTAAACATTGTATTAATAACACTTCAAATCCGAATGCTAATTATTGAAACAAATAAACACTTTTATTTTTAATGATAAAAATTTATGTAATATCTGACACACTTTAAACTACATAACGTGTTTAATTATGAGCTATATCACGAGATTTAAGCCGTCAAAAAGAGTATCATATTACGCAAGAGTAGTACACAATTTCAACAAGGCAGTAAAGTTTCAAATTAATTTCTCTGTGCGCCAGTTAAACCTCCCACTTTACGCGATTCACTTTTTTACCTTTCCTCGAAGAAACTCGAAACTTTATGATGCTATAAAACTGTTAGCAACTTCTGCAATTTAACAGGACTACCTTACGATAGTAGTTGTGTACACCTTCAGCGAAGCGATGTTAAGGTGCCTCATACTATACAAAAGACTTTTCTACTGGATTCTAAGATTCTTCTAAGGTTTCTTTTACTGGTCACTGTAATCAACGTCATATTAAAGAAACCTGGAGTTCATGGAACTAAAAATGAAGCAATTTATATTTGAAATATTTAGCTAAATCTATCTATATTAATATTATAAAGACCTTAATCATAAATGAATGAGTATTCTTCATTGCATAGCTCAATTGCATACTTTAGTTGATTGTGCGATATGAGTCCTTCCTTCCCTTTTTCTAGCTATGTAATATGAAAAGATATGAAATAATTCTATTTTAACTTCTGTATTATGACATTCCGCAATGTAACGCCTGCTTCTATAAATCCTTATAATTGTAACATGATAACATATACAATATAACAATAATAACATATAATAACAATACAAAATACGAGCTCATTTCATTATAAAACTGAACATTTGAACATTATAATAGTGCAAATTGTTTTTGATGTATATTTTTGCTTGCATAATTCAAATTTATAATGAGATGATAAAAATATATGATATTACCGCTACTTTTTTTTTGAAATAAAATAACAAAAATATTGACTTCCCCGTACTTTTACTTAATTTTTGACATATCATGTCGTAACCATGAAATCTGCTATTTATGATATTGTATCGATTTGAACAAGATAACGGAAATCTGTATCATTGATATTTAATTCACTTCACATGGCACTTGTTTAATAAGTAAATGTAATATATTATACAAATTATAGGCTTGATTATACAGATTCATACAGTGTCGGAATCATGCAAAAATATAAGAAAATTCTAAAACAGAATAACAAAAAGATGTGTACGAAAGTAGTATTCGTTTGGTAATACAGATCTTGAAATATTAAGAATAAGTTTATTGCTAATTTATCTTAAATATTATGAGCTTATTATTAGTCTCCCTCCTGTGGGTCCTCCTGTCCTCATCCCACTCTAAGTGGGGTCGGCACAACATGTTATAAACATGCTGTAACATGATTTGGCTGCGTTTTTACGACCGGCCGCCTGCCTGACGTCAACTTAACTTAGTCGTATTTTACGACTCCACAGTAAGAAAGAGGGTGATCTATTATACTAAACAGGATACCACATGGTGGGTTAACTTACCTTAGTCGCCTTTTACGACACCTCGGTTAGAAATGAGGGTGGTCTATTCTACTCAGCCGGATGCCACACGGCGGGTCGACTTATCTTAGTCGCCTTTTACGACACTTCCGTAAGAAATGAGGATGGTACTATTCTACTTAGCCGGATACCAGACGGCTTAATACTATAATTGTATAAATGAAAAAAAAAAGATTTTATATTTTAATTTCTCTTAATAAATTTATATACAAACCCCCAACAGGATTTTTGTTACGTCTAAGTGTGAGCGAATCTTTATAAGCCGCTCGCATCATATGTCATTTATAATGTCTTTCCGGAAACCGTATGACATTTGTCGAAGGTTTACTACACGTGTACACATGTAAATACTCTAATTGTTAAAGCATAAGAAAGATATGAGTTTCACCAACGACGATTAATATATGTATAAACTGTTCACAACTCTACTCGCGACGTATCATTCCGCATCTGTGATCCTTTGAAAATACTATGCTTCTTATATTAGAGCTTAAGGGTGTGATATAAATTGCAATTATCAGTGTTATAACAATAAATGCATCAGAATTTATTACACACTTTTCGTTGAAGTAAAATATTGTGAGGGAACCTGCATAACTCTACAAAATGCTGGGGGTATGTGTAATATACCAATTTGCATAGCGTCGTGGGTTTTAACTCCAACCCTTCTCTCTACAAACGGATAGAGAAGTCCTATGCTCATCAGTGTTTATTTCACCCTATCCAAAGAATATATTATTCTTTGGATAGGGCGAAAAAACTTAATTGAAGAAATTTTCTTCTATTAAGTTAACAATTTTGAATTATTCTTTGGATAGGGCGAAAAAACTTAATTGAAGAAATTTTCTTCTATTAAGTTAACAATTTTTAATGAGGGTACAACATTTAGAAACAAATCGTTATAGCTTGTAGTTTAGAGCGAGAAAAGATATGAAAAGCAGTGTAAATCGCATATCTCTAGAAAATTCTGGGGATATGTGGAACTTACCAATCCGCAATGGAGCAGCGTAGGAGGTCTTAGCTCGAACCCTTTTCTCCAAAAACGGAGAGAGGAGGCCCATGCCTAGCAGTGAGATAGTAACAGGCCGTTACTTTACTTTTATCTAAGCTAAAAAAATAAAGGTGTATAGACTAGTAACATGTATGTTATCAATCAGTAATTTATCTTTATTTGATATATTAATAGCAATGATGCCATTAATGATCTAAGAGTGGCGATAAAACAAGGTATTCGTTAAATTAATCCCGTATTAGGAAGATATAATAGCATATAAGCAATATACTAAACGAATGCGCCATAAAAATTAATTACAGTATTTTTCGACATTGATTATGAAGGTCTATTCGTACTTTAGATACGTTAATGAGTAACAAATTTTAGTGCAGGTAATAATTATTTATCTTTACTTAGTTTGAGAAAACGATTTCCAAATAATCCGCCGTATAACTATTGATTATTTGACGTCAGCGTATACGTAATAATAATCAATTTCTTTTAATAATTACTAGTATAGAAATTAAAAAAACTAAAGTAAAGGCGTTTTACTATACTACTGCTGAACTTTAGCTTATCTCAGTTTATGGGGACAATGATTAGAGCAAATACCCACCACGTTGCTCCAATGCGGATTGGTAGGCTACACATATCACCAGAATTCTTAAAGATATGCAAGTTTTCTCGCGTCGTTTTCCTAAACCGAAAAACGTTTGATAAATTTCAATTTATCAATTAGACAAGTTTTAATAAAAAAATTAATTAGTGCCTCCCCGGGGTTTGAACCTGTGATCATCTTGAAAGAGTCGCACGGTCCCAACGCTGGACTATCACAGTTTATAAAATAACATAGCAACTCCTCATCAATTCTTTCGCGTAGGTATATTAAAATATAGCTAGTTTTCTTGTACCAAAACATTAATTATTTGTTTTTTTTTTTGGATATCAAAATCAACAATGATGGTAAAAATATTATTATTAGCATACATTATTAGCACTTTTGAAGAAAAATTATAAATATCGTTGTATTAAATTATACTCATAATGTAACATTTATAGTTTTCGAAGGTTAAAAATGTTCGAAACAAAAAATATAAATTGCAATTCTGAACGACGAGCGAATAAACATGTTTTATGATGTGTAAGATACACTGGAAATTGTTATGGGACATTGTTATTGAACATATCAATTGAAGGCAATGACCACCCATTGTTTTTGGATCAACCGCCTCGTTAAGGCGACGTTCGTCAGAAAAAAACAGGTGCCCTTAAAATTTATGGGTATCATTAACTTCTTGCACTCGCACCCCTTGAATACGTATAGCTTTTTTTTTGGTGAACTAAAATTTACTTATCGTTGCCAAAAAGGCTGGTAAAGGAGTTGCCGGCAAATAAGGCAGTTTCCGTGACTACCTCATTACTGATCTTGTTTTCGCTCTAATTTAATTGGGCATATAAATTTTATAGCACTTTCTTCTCGGCGCGCGTTATTGATTGAAAGAACGAGTGTGATTTAAAAGGGTAATTATTTGCGAACATAAGACTTCAGTAATTAAAATGGGTTGAAGCTTAATTATGTTTGCAAATAGATATCCGCTAAATATACAAATGTGTTGGGTTTAAATGAATTAAAACAATTTCTTAACCCCTGTCGATGAATATAGTCACTCAATTCTAGTAGTCTCTGTACGACCATTTAAATGTTGTAATATTAAGAATGTGTTAAGAAAGAAAAACTGGCATCCTATACGTTTTAAATGATAATTTTACAGAAGATAGGTAAAAACGAAAATTATTAAATTTATGCAGTAATCCATTATATTTTAGTTTTTTTAATCGTAGTAAAACCGTAGTATCCTATAAATTTTCGTTGTTTTGTTGAGGGTTTGTACAAAACAATTACATTGCTCTACCTAAAATAGTTATTTCAGTTATCTCTTCGATTGAATACTACCATTCTTATTGATGTATCTCAAACGAAACAGCGAAAAATAAACTTTTTTAAACTAAAAATAATTGTCACGTCTTTCATCATTCGACATCTCGATTTTTTTATTTACCAAGAATTACAAATGAATTCTTTAGTTTCAAGTTCAATGGCACTATTAAAAAGTCCACTATAAATCGTCGCCAATTTAAAGTTTGCTCGAAGTTATTTAATATTAAATGACGTATAAGATTGATCGTTCCCCAGAATCTCTACTCTTTGTCAAGTGCATGTCATACTGCTCCCTATATAAATATACTTAAGTGAGTTTTATTCTTAAAAAACTATGATATTTTTCATTTGGTAGCATGGATTAAAGATTGTACAGAAACTTTCTGATTTGTAGGATGACTTTCTGAATGTTTACTCAGCCACGTCTCTACTAAGGGTATAATTATAAAAAATGCCGTCATATTAGCAATTAATAACATAATATGATAGCGCACAATATCAGAGAAAATACAACAAAGAATGACTGCGACATAATATGCACATAGTCTGACTTAATCTTAGCATTTTGCACCCTAGTATTAACACAACTCAACAGACCAAAAATTTGTCATAGTGCTGGATTCAATTTTAATTTTTTTTGTGTCATCAAGATACTATCATACTTAATTTTAGTTATTCATTTCCTAATTTTTAACCATAGTAACAAGTTTATAACGTCATTTTATACTTGTACGTAAACATTACTAAATAAGCGTGAAAAATAATCGTCGTCGGCATCGGTGAGAATGAAAGAGGCCGGAGTGTAATTAAAACATTGTAAGAAATTTACTCAACGCGATCATCAGTTAAAGGTACATGACATGGGTTTTAATTAATTTTAATTTAATTGTGAAACTACGACAAACTTGCATATTGACTTTTAAATTTATATTTACAAACATGTACTTGTTGAATTTTAATACATAAAAAGATGTGGATTAACTAGAAAAGAATATACTTAAAAAATCAATTACCTCAATGTATATTACATTAAATGAAGTAAACTTAATTTCATTTATTAGGTAATTTATAATTTAATTTGCCTCTCAATATGCTATTTAAATTTAAAAGAATAAAAATTTATTTTATTTTAAGTAATTAATCAATAAAATTTTAAAGGCACTAAACAAAAACAAAAATTTGATACCATATAATAAAAACGATTAGGCTTAAAAAATTAGGATTAGGAGAAAATTAAAATTAAATTAAAAAATTAGGATTAATAAAAACGATGAGATTAATAAAACTATTAGGCAGCAAAAAAATGTGGAATTTAAAAAATTGTGGTAGCATGAGTATCACAAAATGTTAAAAAAAATAAATTATTACGTTCTAAATAAGTATTACGATAGAGTAGTCTTATGATCAATATCGTTATAAGCTAATATTGTTTATTGCAGCTGTTAAAAATCATAAAGAAACCATTAAATAACTCGTCAATAAAGTTTGATATAAACGCATTCATTATATATTAATGTTATACAAAGACGCGTTTACGGACTAATTAAAATATACATGTATGATTGAAATGATGATAAATTGGTACATCTAGTTAGAGGTATTTCATTTTGGCGGCGAAGAAAAAAAGATGAAGCGATTTATAATATAGATACGAATGGAACATCATTTAGATGAAATAAAATTTATTATTTTTGAGCACCAATAGATTATTATCATCTCGGTTTGAGCGCCTAACCGATTATAAACAGTCGTAAAAATCTAAATTAGATCGCATTCTATTCGGTATTGTCTATAAAGATTGTTTGTGACTTTGTTTAGTCAATGATTTAATTTGATGTGATGTTATCGTGAATTTATAGATGTATATATATTGAAAAGAAAGACAGATGTTGTATTTAAAGTGCTTTTGCGTGTTGTTTTTAATATTTGGTCTTAAAACACCTTGCAGGAGTTTGTATTGGTATTATAGCATTTTACAAATTTAATACATAAATTTTATACTTATCTATAAAAAAGGAGTAACTGATATATAAGTAGACAGCAATATTATCGTTAAAATAAATGTCAAAGCGTACTTCCCACTAATGTACACTATCCTCAATTACCACTATTTTAAAAACTCATAATTAGGATTTTAGTAAATCCATAAATTACCGGTGGCTTATAATTTTAAATTTTCTTTGTATACGAAAATAAAAATTTTAGTCGTATATTGAGAATCGTACAAGAAATAGGATAAAGTTTCTTTATCGAGAAAGCAAATATAGATGTAGTGTCAATGATGTAAATCATATGAGCGAAGAAGAAGTAACCATAAAGAAGAAACCATAAGAGCGTTTTATATTTGGTTTTTTACAATTGGTGGACATTTTTTCGGTTGCGCGTCTTGTGATCACTTACTTAAAACATCAAAATTATTACCAAAATTAGAGGTGATATAAAATGATTAATATTTCGCACGGGAATGTTCATTAGAGACGTTGACGTAAGTGAACGCGTATTGACAACGTAGCAACATAAACTTTAATATAGCCGCTATCAATATATATTATACAATATATAAAAATTAAAATGATAATAACTTTGTCTTTTTCTCTATATTACCCGTATTCTCTTTCTTCTTCAATACTTGTCTTTTTATGTTACTCAAAGATTGGCTGGAAGAGATCCCTTTTAGGGATAAGTCCGCCTTTATACATGTGCTTTTTACTTTTTTATCTCTTTTGTAATTATATGTATAAAAAGAAATGAATAAATAAAATAAATAAATAAATAACCTAAAAACGAGCAAAACATATATATGTAGAATTATAAAGCTCACGGAAAAATTGGAGTATGTACAAAAATAAATTTGCACGTACGTGTAAACATTACGTTATATTTATATGTAAATGTAGTTAACGACCGCTTCGGAGGCCGATGCGCCGGAAACCGGAGTCCAGTTTCTTTACAACTAGTTTAAAAAATTACTATTTATAAATCAATGAAAAAACTCGATTGGAGCGAATTGTAAACATAATCGTTGATTCAAATTTAAATTTATTAACAAGGGTAATTTGTGGATGCATCTTTTTGTGTTTGATTTTAGTGTAATGCCTTTATTCCATATAAAAAAAAAATTAAGTTCGATGTGTACGAGTGAAAACACCAAACAAATTCATCAATAAACAATTTTGTCTTCGTTAAAATAAGCGCACGTATTCATTTATTTAGATAACTAATATAATAACTCTTCTTAACGAAAACATTTTTATATTTTTCCCATATATTTATTTCATTGTAAAAAGATTTCACAGATTGATAAAAAAGAATATAAATATTTTAGAATTAAATTCTTTTTATGATTTACAAAATATTTCCATTATTTGATATTTGATGTATTAAAGTTTTAAACATGGCAAGTGCCAACACATTTTGACAGCTTGCATTTAAAATAAGTAGTTTAGTAGAATATATAGTCCTAGTACAAGATTGTGTATTGTATGATTTGAAAAGTAATGAAAAAAAAAATTTGCGCACTTTGTTAAGATTATATACAATGTATAATATATCAAATTAAATCATCCTCCTGCCCCTACCCCACTCTATGTGGGGTCGGGACAACATGTTATAAACATATTGTCACATAATTTGGCGTTCTTTCTTCATTCTACGTTTTTACGACCGGCCGCCTGTCTGATATCAATTTACCTTAGTCATTTTTTACGACACCTCGGTAAGAAAGAGGGTGGTCTATTCTGCTCAACAGGATACCACACGGTGCGTCAACTTACCTTAGTCGCTTGTTACAACTCCTCGGTAAAAAAATAAGGGTGGTCTATTCTGCTCAGCGGAATACCACACGGCAATATATCAAATAACATATGTATGTTATATTTTGACTATCTTGCGTATCCAATCATAAATATAAATATAAATAAATAAATAAATGGGGCACTTACACACACGGTCGTCCGTCCCCAAAGTGAGTAACTAATTACTTGTGTTATGATAGACAAACAACTGGTAAACATATACTTATATAATTTTTAAATACATACTTAAATACAAATATACACCTAATCGTAACGAATGAACTTTGCTATAATGTTTTATCTATTTATTGTTTTATTTTTGTTTTGTTGTCCTTTCCACGATAAGATAAGACTATGACCAGAAGTGGGATAAATTAGTTCACATGTAATTAAATTCATGCTACAAGTGAAAAGTTGCGCACTCGTTGCAACGTACAAAACGAAAGTGTCCAAGCGTCGCACGAGTACCTCAACAGTCTGCTGACCGCTGGAGAAATCCAACAGTTGTTGGCAACCATTACTTATACGGTATTATAATAAAAAAGATAATTATCGTAACAATATAGTGTGAGATACATTGACGTGCGTAGTTAAAGTGAAAATGTATTTAAATGTATTATAAGTAATAGAGCATCCAATATATACGCCGAGTGGTATCTGGTTGAATTCAAATTTCAGATTCAAAGTTTCATCATTTTATTCAAGTGGACTGTTTATAGTACTTTTGAATCGTCAAATGTTTTAAGGAAGCTACCGCTGATTCGGAAGTTTGCTCCTACCGAGAAGAACCAGCAAGAAACTCGGCGGCTAATCTTTAAAAAAAATTATTACAATTTGATTGATGGTTACAAAATAATCGTTGTAGCTGGATGCGTAGCTGACTGCAGTTAAGATAGGAATAGAATAGTACCACCCTCATTTCTTACCGAGGTGTCGTAAAAGGCAACTAAGGAAAGTTGATCCACCGTGTGGTATCCGGTTAAGTAGAATAGACCACGCTCTTCCTTACCGTGTTGTCGTAAAATACCACTAAGGTAAGTTGATGCTAGGCAGGCGGCCGGTCGTAAAATACGTAGTATGTTGTGCCGACCCCAGTTGCAGTGGGATAAGGGCAGGAAGAAGGAGTATCTAATATATGAAATTATTGTTGAATAATACCTACTACATAAAGACATGAGTTAGTACGAGAAAAAAATCTATGTTGTTTCTGCTATAGTCTAGACAACAAAAATTTTACTGATAGAGAATCACCACACTGGTTAGACGAGTTTTACCTATGGAATTTATAGCTAGAAAAATAGATTTTCCGTCTGACGCTCAACGAGTATAGATAACTAAGACAGATAACAATAAAAATAGAAATATAATTAAATGCATCATATGCATTATTTTTTTTAGTTACTATTAATGCATATATTAACCCACCATATAGACAACTTTTATATTTTATGTACCTAATTATCATTTTTTTATTGCAGGTAAATAAATAAGCTGATATTCTTCATGTTAAGAAGGTATTTTAAAATTATATTGAAATAAATGTTTGACCGAAGTAAAAATTATTATCTAGAAAAAATATTTATTTGTTATATAAATATAACAAACACACATAATATAAAATATCTGTGTTAAAATATTACATCAGGCTAAAAAATTATTAGAATCTTAATATTTAAATGAGTTAATCTTGTATATATATATATATTTTCCGAATCTCGGAAACGGCTCCAACGATTTTCCTGAAATTCAGCATGTAGGAGGTTTTGGGGGAGAAAAATTGATCTAGCTAGGTTTTATGTAAAAAAAATATTGTTTAATCCTTATTTTTGGACATTAAAAAACACTAACATTTATATTGAATTGAATTTTCGCCATTAACTGTCAAGTAGCTTATTCGGTTAGCGGGCAGCCTCGAGAAATATGAGAGCCAAGGATCGATCCCAACTAAATAATTGTTTTTTCTTTTTTTAAAGTTTTTTTTGTAAAAAATTATCGGTCACCCAGATATTAGATTTTAATAAGATATAAGTTTTTCTTAAGCGTTGGTAAGTATTTGAATAATGTTGAAGTTAACAGAAATTCAAGAAATACTCAAACGATTTTCGCCCTTTTATCATAGTAATTTTTTAAAATAATCCAATTATTTAAAAAAATAGTTTTCGTAATGAAAATGAAGCGTCTCTTTCATTTCAACAATTTATTTGCTTGACTGCACCAAAAATTTGTTAATGCGAATAACTAGAACCGTGAGATTCGATTTATAAATGCAATTGTAATGACAATTTAAAAAAGTATATTTTTTATAGATAACAGACGATGTGCAAATGAAGATTGGAACCAAGATTTACTCATCGGTTTATTGATTTTGTAAACTTCGTGAAATATAACCACGGATCGACATGATTGTACTAATTTTGAAAGTCTCAGTTCACATTTTCCTGAATTCCATTGTATATGCTAATTCTTTTTTATTTCCAATATAACCTGTGTCTACTATCGAACCAACAAGATTCTGATGACCTACCAATGTCGCCCAAAATTTAGCCGCAAAATTTATTCTAATTTATTAAATAACTTCCCCGTTAGTTTCATGTAATTAACTTATTATCCATGTATGTACATATGAAACAAATATTTTTAAATCTTTTTTACATATTGAATATATAATTAAATATTTTTTTTACAAATAGGAATATAAATCATTTACCACGGATATTTCGTCAAGTGTAAGAAATACGCGTTTTTAATTCTTTAGTTCTTAAATTCTTCAGAATTACAAAATGGCTTCTCTTTATATTTCTATGGTATAATATATAGTGTATTATTATACCTACTTATTATTCTAAATATATAATACTTTCGAAACAAAACATAGCAATTATAAAGAAATAAAATAAGCTATTTAGCGAGCTCTAAATGGTTGTCGAGCCCTGTTCGTTTCACCATAACAACCAGTCCACTAGCACGGATGCATCGATCTTTGCTGATCGTAATTAACGACAGCGTTTTGAAATCGAATTATGAAGTATCAGTACTCGATTATAGAGCCTAAGTTTTAATAATTATTTAGTACATTCAGCATTTCATATTAGCACATACCTGTGACCCTGTTCATCTTTTTATATGTTATATAATAGTGTTCTTCATTAATCGTCCAAATAGGTCGCTTCTATGCTTTCATGCCATAAGCTCTTGAGCTGCTTGAATACAACTGTTTTTAGTTTTAAGGTCAGTTGTTTACTTAAGGGGGAAGACTAACTAACATTCGTGGCGCGGGTTGTTTATAATAACACCTTAGATCACGAATATTCTTCGTACTGTGTGTATTAATTCGTATTAATAATGTTAAAGTAATTAATGTTAAATAAAGTAAAGGATTGTTTGGATAGTTTGCCGATGCCTTTATTTGGAAAGAAAGGTTTGAAGTTTATTGATGACTATATTGTATGTCCTATGTGTTTTGTATGGATATGGCACAAGTAAGACAGAACTATGCGGAGGTGTGACGTATAGAGTGTGTAGATGTGTATGTGTAAGTGATATTTTAAGGATACAATATACGAATAAAACATTACAAAGCTCAGGATTAATATTTTTTGATTTAAAAGACCTCATATGAATAAAAAATTTTAAAAATAAAATTTGATATTTCTTAAATTATTGTGAGGAATTGCTATTTTACTGCGTATTTATATCATCAGTCAACTCCCATCAAGTCACTCAGTCAACAATCACATAACATTAAGTCGAAAACTAACTCACTCCAGAGGTAGTAGATTTCATTAACATTTATTTCACAAGAATTTCTGCAAAATAGCACTGACTACTGTAAAATACTAAACGAATGTTATTATAACTTAATAAATTTACCGCTAATGGTATTACTGATATGTCCTTAAACGATGTATGAAGATTAACACCGGTTCCTCAGTAGTGTTTTTATATTTACGTACGATATATCGATACTTAGACATCTATCGCTGGAGTTTTAGATGAAGAAAAATACTCTTACTATTCTTGTACTTATCTACAAAAACTTTACAAGTCACTTATTACTTTAGAAGTCCAACTTGTTATTAAATTCATCTAAAAAAATAGTATACTTTTATCCAATTTTTTTTTTGGTTGTCGCATAATGTTATCGAGTGATTGATCATCTTTCCTTTGAAAATCCTTTGTATCTTCTTGATATATTTACTGCAAGTATTGTTATGATTACCCGAAAAGCGTTTAAAAATAAATTACTACATATATACTGGCAAGCAAATTTGCAAATAATTAAACAAACTAATTAAATTATTTCTTAATTCAGAGTGACATAAACTTTCGATTCATAATATTGAAAATTTATTAATTTATTCATATACGATAAGTAAATTTCACATACCATAAAGTTATCATCATTGCTACTATACTTTATCGCAGGTTTTGCCCGAATTTTCAACTATATTTTCTCACACACACGTCACGTCACGTCACATATCTTTTGACGTGAAATATGGCAAATTTTTTAGTGTTTGTAGGAAATACGATTGAAAATATTTTTGGATATTATCGATACGGGGTAACGTACATCACTCAGAATTGGTGCATACTCTTAACATGGTCAAGATGGGTATGCAAAGCAGGTGCGAGTCCGGGTAAGGCGTAATGATGTACCGAAGATTCCTTCGAGTGAAAGCACGATCGAAATGTTTGTAATTATCTGCTCCTATTTCGGCGGTGATGTAAGTATTGAATATTTAACTTATCAGATCGACGCAATGGATGCTTGTTTGTATTGTATTTAAGGTGTGTCGGCAAATCTGCGGTAAATAGAGATACCTCAAAGTTATTTGATACTACGCCTACGTAAATTTCTTGTTACTATTAAACGCTTATATTCCTACTTCGTAAGTGCTTTAACAATATATATATTACAATATTTAAGATTATTTACATGATAAAAATGCCTGGATTTGAAAATCCTTTCAGTTTCATACAAGTCTGCGGCTTTATAATGTAAAATTGAAAATGATTAAAATATTGACCCCCGAGTTACTTGCTGGTTCTACACGGTAAGCGCAACATTCTAAACCACTTGTAGCTTCATTCATCATAAAGATCCTTGACGATTCGAAAGTGCTTTAAGGAGCTTATTTGAATAAGGATTATTTTGATGTGATATAATTTGATTGGTTTGGTTTTAACTATGGTTTTTTTTCTAACACTCTAAATAATTATTGTGTAAATCTATACAAAAAACTAAATTAATATATATGTTACTGACACGTTATTTTAAGCGTAATTAAAAGCGTGTATTTTTCCAAATTTTATTCTATAAGTTAACACGTCTTTATTAATTGCAATATACTAAAACCATCATATCCAAGTAAAATTCGTTTGCCCTATAAATTAGGCAATCGAATTCAATATTGATAAATCTGTAGAATTTGAACGTTAAGTTGTCAAGTTATTTACAACTTGTAACTTGTAATTATCATCTGACGTCTGCAATCATTTATTGATGAACTAATAACTCAGGTTTAAAATAATTTTCCATTTAAGATTACTGAATAAATACCAATAGAGTAAAGCTCTAACCATAAAAAATATAAAATTATCAAAAATATATATATTGTGATAGCCCAGTGGTAATATCGAGGAAGTCACGGGTTCTAACCCAAGATGGTACTAATGAGTTTGTCTGTTAAATTGCAATTCATCACGCTTTAGGTGAATTAAACTTCGTTAGGAACCTGCATATCTCTAGAGAAATCCGAATATATGTATAACTAACCAATCCGTATTGGAGCAGCGTGGTGTTTATTAGCTATTACCCTTCTCTCGAAAAATGGAGGAGGCCTATGCCAGCACTGGGATAATAACAGGCCGTTACTTTAAAGAACATTTAAAATTTTCTTAAATATAAATTTTAATTTATACTCCGGTAGAAAATTATGAGACAGAATATTCTTGAGTATCGAGATAAAAATAGCAAAGAAACATTGATAATTATAATATATAAGATCTTATAAGGTAATAACTAAAAATAAAATAGGTCATTTCCGCCGATAAAAAAAAATGGATGAATAATAATTGGATTGCAAGCATAATCGATAATTTTAAACCAAACAGGAAGTTAACTGGTTTAAAATGAAGCTTAATTTAATACAGTAATTGGTCACGAGCGGAAATTATTGATTATAGACTGTTTACTGCTTCTAGTTTAAAACAAAATCTACGATAATCTGTATCTGATCAACAGCTTTCCTCTTCCTAAGTAGTTAGGATGAGAAACTTTGTCGATTTGTATCGATTTGAATAGTTGTCGAATTAGATTCTCGTAGTATTTCATTTAAGTTATTGAATTGCTATACAACTTTATATTACATCATCATTCTCCTGTCCTTAATCCACTCTAAGTGGGGTAGGCAAAAAATCTTTGAAACATGTTGTTGCATGTTTTGGCTAGTTATTTTACGACCAACTGCCTGACGTCAAGTTAATCAGCGGGGTAATGAGCGACGGGTCCAGTTGGGCTTACTCTAAGTCTGACTGGACATGGTTACGGCCACCGTCGGTCAAGCCCGTAAGTCCAGCAATGGGAACGGGGACCTATGGGTTGCAAGGAAGAAAACCGGTGGGGGCGGTAACGCCCACCATGGCGTAGAGGTCCCTACTTGGGGCGCGGTCTCTCCCTGTCGACCGTGATCAGATGGAACACGGTGGGTAGGGAGCGATCTCGGGCAGCGGTGGCCTCCTTCTGCTCTGCGGAGGGGGGAGGTGGAGCGGTTCCGAGAACTTTTGTTCTGTATCCGATCTACTGCTGGCGAGTCCAGGTGGTAGTGACTAAGCCCATCGTCTGCCACCCTGTCAGGTGACTTTCGGACGTTCCGAAAGGGGTATATCGGACGTCTGGCTTACAGGTCCCAGAGGCGGTCGGTGCATCTGGTGCTCCCGATGCACCAGTTAGCTGAGGGGGGCTTCTCTTTTGAGGGGCCCCTACCCGGAGAAGGTGTTTGTTCTCAGGGATCAGAGCTGTCGGCGGGGATGGGGGCAATATGTACAATGATACCCTGGTCCTTGCCATCGGCAGCGTGGTGGAGCACACAGGTCGTTTTAGTCGGTGCGAGTACGATATATACGCCGCCTGTCCCCGTTGGGTAGCGGTACCCATAAGGGGTTTTTTTTTCCTATATAAAAAAGTCGCTTTTTACGACACCTCGGTAAGAAATGAGGGACGTCTTTTCTAATCAGCCGTATACCAATCGGATACTGAGTTACATACTTTTACTTTAATATTATCTAACTATAATAAGTATAATATAACTATAATATTATCTTTATGATGCTTTACAAGTATGCAGTATAGAATTGCTACTAATTAAGTTAGTAACTAAATTAGTATCAATTAATTAGTAAAGAATATGACAGAAGAAAGTGTTATTTAGAATCAAGTAGGTGTAAACCTACTCAATATAATTACCTATTAATATAACTATTAATACTATGAAAGACTAAAAAACTGGAATTAAATTGTAAGTAAACCTTATATCAAAGTTTATGCTCAACATTAAACTGAATGTATAGGTACCAGTTTTACTTCCTCATAAACTTCATCTCAGATTCAGTAGCGACTGCAGCCAATAATTAATAGTCTTGTATTTTCCATATGCATTTAAGATCGCATAAACGTAACAAATGTACGGACAAAGTCATAAACTCGGCCATCAAGCATAAAATCTTTCTGATTCATCGCAAAACGGTTCCAGTTTCGCCTATTGCAAGTATATATACGAGTACAAGCACCTCGAAACATCATGGATGTAATACAAGATTTACACTTTATTAAAAGAATAAAACCAGAATTAGAACAATTAAAAAGTTACGTGATTTACATTCTGTAAAAAGACACTTGTGGATATAGAACACATAAGAAAAAAATTGTAATGGAATACTTCGACATCTGCGGGAAGTATGGATTAAATATTAAGTTTTTCTTGTAGTTTTAAAGAAAATCTTTAAATGATTTAAAGAATCAGGCGTTACTTTGCGGAACTTACAATATTTTCGGAATCCTTACTAATCACAAACCAAAGTCTCTCTGTAAGTCTACATTTAATTCACTGGACCAAATTCAATGAAATTCATCACTTAAAGATAATATATTGCTTTAACTATTTTTTATTTTTTTTAATGATGCATGCGGTGATACATATGACCCAGCGATTCCCTTTGATGCGTATTATGTATGTATGTATGCGTAAACCTACAATTTCCAAGTTTTAGGCGATCGTAGGCGATTATATACGATGATTGCCTAGTACGACTAAGTATCGTACCCTCTGCACGATCGTGCTCACCGTATCCGATCGTGATCAAACCTGATCGTGATCATAACCACCGATTATGATGAGGAGCCATACGCAGTCGCAGGTATAACTGGTGCTTAATACATCAGCTGTTATAATTGTTTATTCAATGGCGCTCTCTACGTGTTCGAGTATATAATTTCTTGAGCCCTTTCGCGTACCAAAAATCAGTCTGAGAATTATCGCCGAACATCAATGCAAATTCTGGAGCGGTCGTTTGCACCATGTATGGGCTTCATTAAGGCAACCAAAAAAGAATATGGGGCTCATGTGAACGTATAAACAAGAGCTTTTTAATTAGTATCCGATCGCCCGCACCGTCCACATTGTTACTCAGTTTTAAGCGTGTTGCGTGATGGACGTGTTATGAAATTTCGCAAGTAATCTTACTAAAATTATCTCCATTGTGTTTACCGTACATGGTAAATGCTTATTAAATAAATAAGTCAATATTCAACAAATTGCCTTTATTGAATGCATTATGCGTCATGTATACTTTTATATTGTTTCGGTACCAAATATTTTGTACTACGGAAAGACTTTTTGCTCTTCAATATATGTATAATCATCATTCTTTCTCCTGCCCTTATCCCACTCTAAGTGGGGACGGCACACCCATGTTGTAAACGTGTTATCACATGATTTAGCTAGGTATTTTACCACCTGCCGGACACCAAGTTATTGAGTCGCCTTTTGCGACAACTCGGTAAGAAATGAGGGTAGTCTATGCTACTCAGCCGGATACCGTACGGCTGGTTCGATATATGTAAAATATAATTTGCTAAATTTTAATACCTACATAAACATTTTGCACGCTTAGTATTAAAGTGACCGAATTCAAAATTAGATACATTATAATTCTTATTTTTTATAAAGCCAGTATTTTCTTGCTCTTCCAAGTAATAGTTCTTTTTAATATTCACGGGTATTATAGGCGCGACGCTACTATGTTTTATTGCAATTTGTCACAAATAACTTTTTTGAATTAGGTCACTTTAACATTAATTGTGTGATTTCGCATTACTGGTAAAAGTAGTACAAAATAACGTAAAATAATCGACTTAGAAGGGATACACGATGGGGTATTTTGTTGCATGTTTTGGCTAGTTTTTACAACTCGTTGATAACATGTTGTGCAAACTCCACTTAGGATAAGGGCAGGAGAATGAAAACGATTAAAGATACCCTTCATATTGACAAATAAGGTAACTTTTGTTCACACAGTGCAATATGGTACAAGTTATTCCAAGTATAGCAAGTTTTGACAACTTTCTCAAAAGCTTATATAAACTTTAAAGTTATAAATCGTGTAATTGACACCCTTACACAATAGTCCCGTTCTATCGAATGTGAACAGGTTTCAGCAATTATTAAAATCGGCTTTATCAAAGATATGGCTTTTTGCGAACCAATACTTTGAGTGTTTTACTAAGCTTGTATAAATAAATACTTTAAGTAAGTAAGTAAGTAGCAGCATGTTGCTCTCCCATTGCTGGGAATAGGCCTCTTTTGTTGGAGGGAAGGTTTAAAGCAATGACCTACCACGCTGCTCCAATGCGGGTTGGTAGGTAACACATATCTCCAGAATTCTCTAGAGATATCCAGGTTTCCTCACGATGTTTTCCTTCACCAAAAAGCGTGTGATAAATTGTAAGTATCAATTAGACACATTAGTTTTAACAGAAAAACTCATAGTTGTCTGCCCGGATTCGATCCCGTGACCTCCTCGAAAGAGTCGCACGGTGTTACCACTGGGCTACCACAGCTTATAAATAAATAAATACTCATCCGGGGATAATATACTATCAACTTTATTATTGCACTAGCTGTGCTAGCAGCTTCGCCCGCATGGAAATCAGTGTATCACAGTTTTATTCCCGAATTGAAATTTTGAACATATAAGTAGTTATCGTGAGTTAATACAAAAAGATTTTTAAATAACTTTCACTGTTTACTTAGCGCACGGAAGGAAAGCTTTCAATTTTGCCGTTTTTCGCTATAATTTTATTGCTGCTCCTCTCCTTTTCATCTAAGCGTGTGTCTTATAGTCTATAACCTTCCTCGATAAATGGACTATGTTACATTCAAAGAATTTATCAAATTGGTCTAGTAGTTCCTAAAATGTTATTTATAAATAATATGTGAGTACTTAGTGGCATAATATATTCGTCCAAAATCAAAAATTTTTGAAGAGCGATATAATCCATGAAGAGTTAGTATGTCCATAACAGCTATCAGTTATAGTAGGTATTGTACTTTCCTCTTTGAGTTGTCGTCATTTGAAACCGTCATCTTATAATTAAACTCTTACATACCTGAAAAGAAAAAATACAATAATAATACTGAAAAATCTTCATTTAAGATCATAGCATAGTTTCACGCATATATCGATTATTTTCAAATTTTATGTGATTATCCGTTATGTTTTCAAATTTCTGAGGAATAACGACTTTAAAGATTAGAAGATAACTTCCCTTCTAATAACAAATTTTATTTTACGGAATGAAAAATAAATTATGGCATACTAGCAAAGAATTACCATAGGAATGACTATATAACCTGATTGTTAAGGATATATAGAAATATGCCTATATTTTTCACGTTGTAATTTAAAGCCACATATTTATTTATGTTTTGACTACTATTATATTACTGGACTGACGCATAATTATGGCCCGATATACCGGAGTCTCACACTAGAGTATACATCGAGTATTTCATCAGCAATGCGGTTATGTCACATTATTCAAAACCCATCTCGGTACAGTGTACAGTCGACAGATAACGACACCCAATAAACAATGAAATCGCAAACACGTCAACAATAATAACTAGAATCGAGACACGTGGGTTGGATGAATATTATAATGCCAAAAGTTCTTGCTCAATACGAATTATGATTGAAACACACGAAACTATATTTTGACAAACTTATGCCAATTGTATGATCGCAGAACTGTTTTTTTTAAAGATTATTAGCAATTTCGATTACAAATTACTAGTAAACTTGTCAACTACAGCTAAGCCAAATGTTTGTGTTAGAAGTGGCTTCACGTCGGTAGTATAATGGCCGGAATTTGAAACCAAGACCTATCGATCGCAAGTCCGTTACTCTAACCATTCCGCTACCACCGTTTTAAATTACAGTTTTTACTATTCCAAGTGAAACAAACCTGTTTATAAATTATAAACCTTCACAAGTAAATAAACAACTAGTTTAATTATTAGTATAGTTTAATTATTAGTGTAGTATACTAATAAGCCAAGCTAGTTTATTAGCAATACAACAAACATGAACTCCATATTTACATATTGATTTCAAATTCAATTGCAAAAAAATACCATTCGTTATAAAAATTTGCATATTGCACACAAACTCTTCAACACTATCATTTGGATTAATAAATTTAGCCTTTACCTATAATCCACAATATTAGTTCGTAATAATACGTCATACGTTTATCATTTAATGCCATATAGAATTATTTGCAATTTAAATAACGAGCGGTTGGATTAATAAATACTAGCGACTTAATTAACGCTCAACGCTCGACCTCTACAACTTTATACCCGTGTGTTTTCATGCTCATCGTATCGAGTGTCTTCTACTCGAGCATTAGCACTTAACAAACATCGTCCATATCATCCTTAGGAATCGCCCAGACATTTCGTTGTAATGCCAAGGCTCACGGAATTAATGTGGGCAGCCATTGTACACTTCGGTATTGTCAATTAGTATTGGGAATAGTCGATTACTTCTATTTCTTAATCGTACCGATAGGTCATCTGCAAAGGCGTTTGAGACAGTTCCGTAAATCACTGACAGAGTCATCAATCAGATAAAAGATTGTTACATTTATTTTATTGTTATTATCACAAGAACAGCTGTGATGGCCTAGCGGTGCGACCGTGTGAATCTCTAGAGACGATCATGGGTTCAAACCTGGGCAGACACCAATGAGTTTTTCTATTAAAACTTATGTGTCTAATTGATAATTGCAATTTATCACACGCTTTTCGGTGAAGGAAAACATCGTGAGGAAACCTGCATATCTCTAGAGAATCCTAGGGAATATGTGTAACCTACCAATCCGCATTGGAGCAGCGTGGTAGGTCATAGCTCCAACCCTTCTCTCCAAAAATGGAGAGTGGAGGCCTATGCCCAGCAGTGGGATAGTAACAGGCTGTTACTTTTTTTTTTTTTTTTTTTTTTATTATCACAAAGGTTACCAATCAATTTATTTTGAATGGAGTTTGATAAGCTTGCTTATTTATTTATATGTCATGTTCAATAATTCAAGAGTGGTAATATCGTCAATTTAACACAAGTCTATAAATCGTATTAATTTGAATTGTACGAGCGTATGAAATATATGTAAACCTTCCTATCATCATAACCTCTGTATTATAATTTTCATATTTAAGTACATATATGAATACATATACAAGTTTAAATCCAAAATATTCTTTATTCCAGTATACTGTTTTAGTACTTTTCAATTGTCAAATGATGTTAAAGAAGTTACCACTGATTCGGAAGTTTGCTCCTACCGAGAAAAACCAGTAAGAAACTCAGCAGATACTCTTTTAGAAATATATATAGGTATATACAATTTGATTGACTTATTATAAGTAGGCCTCCTCTCTCCAAGGACCTAAGACCTGCCACGATGCTCCACTGCAGATTGGTATCTAGGTTACGCATTTTCCCGGAACTCTCAAAGAATATGCAACTTTCCGAAAAGCGGAGGTCATCGACAAGCGTATGATAAAATTTAAATATCACGAAGATCCAAGTTTTAAAATAAAAACTAATTTGTAAGTCCCGTCGAAAGAGTCACGCGGTCTTAACGCAGGGCTATCACAGCTGACTATATAAGTAAATATTTTTTCGATACAAATAGTATAATACCTTCTTGACATATGTATATAGAAATATCCACTGTACTTGACCTGCATTATCTAAGAAGCATACGATTACCCGGCGTCATTAGACGCCCTCGTTGCAGCGGCACTGCGATCAGTACTAATGACAGTCCGTCGGTGGACCAGTTCTGTTATCATTGGCGTGGAAGGTCGATTGCCTGTAATGAAGCCGATTAACAGGTGGGTCGTTGTGCTCGTGCTGTGTAATTTTACCTCGATGATTTTGTAGCGCGATAGAATCGGTTTTAACTTATAGTTCTACGTAAAATGCATTGTTTTGCTATCTTTTTAATGCTAACAAAACATCAACCTACTAATAAATATTGTTATTAATTAAGGTGAGATTGAAAATCTCATAGACACGGGTGCCGCCAGGATTATAGGATATTAGGATATTAGGATTAAAACAAAACACCAATATTTAATATAGAACTATTTATAGCATAAATGAAAATACAGTATTAAGTATTATTCGTTTTTATTTCACATAGTTGTTAATTCCAAATATTTAGTAGATATTAATATACAGAATACATAATTCTTTCCAAACTGCACTCCAATACCGGCGCCCATGGTCCTTGAGAAACATTTTATTCATGTTATTTTATACAAAAAAGCATTAAATGTTACTTAATTATTTTAGTGTTTGATAGTTGTACAAGCAAAGCACATACTCGTACGATGGAACGGAACATGGCGCCGTTTTTCAAATTCAAATCGGTTTGGGATATGATACTTTATGATACGTTATAGTCTGTTTAAGTTCTAAAACATGTTACAATTCAGCTTTACAGAGATAGCAACTTCTACCTCATGTGGCAGTTCGTGTATGTAACAAAGACGTAGATATGAATGATAGAGAGATTCTCTAATAAAATACAATAAAGACTATTGGCATGACCACTAGCAGGCAAGCAATTGATTCATTTACATACACATCTAATTGCTATTCAGAAGTATGCAAAGCAGAATGCAAATATTTTATTCAGACGACTCATATTGAGGTTAACTGTAGACAAGACTAGGTCGTATAATGGAGTTGACATCGCTTGTCGTACTCGTACGAGTATATGCACGGTTAAAACATGCCTTCGTAGCTAATTGTACTTTAAATAATTCATAGAATTAAGAAGAAGAAGAAGAAGAATACTCTTTATTGCACACACAGAACAAAAATCACAGACATTTATAGACTAAAAACAAATACAGGTACAATTAAGGCGGCCTTATCGCTAACCAGCGATTTCTTCGAAGTTTCGAAATTTCGAAGTTGAATAAAATAACTGTTAGGATAGTGTACCACAGAGTATATAAAGAAAATTATATAGTTGAATTATATATATTTCTCTACATATAATAAACTTACTTCAAATGTACACAAATATATACATACATATTTATTATTAAGAGTTAAGCGTTACTTCGCTGAGATCCGTCATACAAAAGGAATAATCTAATTTTTTTGCTATAAAGTAAATTAATAAAAATATATATAATGCTAAATGTAGGACTATCCGTTTTCATACCTGTTACATGCAGGATTCCTATCATCAGCAGGCAGATACACTTCAGGACAAAATCGCAAAGTTTTGCGTTCAGCAAAATAATTTTATTATTACCTTTTTATTATGGATCTCCGCAAAGTAACGCCTAAGCGTTAGCGTTAGCGTTAAAGATTTCCTTTATCGTGCAATATAGCAAAATACTTTTAGTTATTCTGTAAGAGAATCAATTTAGCGATTCATCGCTAATACATTCAAACATCTAAATCACGTAAGTTTTACTTGTATTGTAATAGTATACATACTTCTATGCTTGTTTACTAAGTAGCTATAAGTTAATTATTTTAAGTAGTACATGAGCAAAAATTTGTTTCAAATAATGTTCAAATAGCTTAAGTACTGATAAAAAGATTATTTGCTCAAGCAATTCTGTACTATATATACCATGGAACATAACGTAAAACCGCCGTTTTTCAGTCATTTAAATTCATAATTGACAGCATATTTTTCGCAATCCTGTTTATATACGTCTCTGATACTTTTGTTAAAATTGGAAATAAAACCAATTCAAGCACGCATATTACTTAAAGATTATTAAATAAATACTTATTCTTACATAGTATTGTACACAATTAATCGGGGTCGAATCAACGCTGGATCCTCCAGAACAATGTTAACTGGTTTATTATCATAACGCTATAAGTAGAACAAATGGAGGCTTAGATGCCTATCGTTGGATATCAATAGAAATTTAATAACATCGCCTCAAGTGCGTAGGCACACAAACGATTATCGATCGAGTGTCTTAACTTAGAGTAAATATCTCAAATAGCTAGGGCAATTTCACACGCAGTGCAAAGTTAATTTAAAAACTAATTTGCTGATTACAATATTCATGAATGTATCCATAGTTGTGTTTATGTTATTGTAGCTAATTATATATAGAATCATGTTTTTTGTTTTCTGTTTTTCTTTTTATTTAAATATAAATTTTAAATAGTATATGAATTACGATGGCACTCGCATTTTATTCGTATTTGCTAATAAATTAATTTTACTTACCTGTTAATGATGTTTATGTTGAGTGCTTTATATTATAAATGTTTCTTTAACATAAATCTATGCATAAATGTAGCAACCTTGCGAAATAAAATAAAACAAATAAAAAAGTTACCTAAAGGTAAAAGACAGTAGTTTTTTTTGTTTTTCTTTGGGGCATTAGATGTTACCGTTTTTAATTATATACTTTATATTTAAATTGAATTACCCTCTCTCATTTATTAAATTTAAAATATAACTTTGTGTTAATTCTAAATTTCACTTCCATATGATACCAAAACTTTATAATCCGAATGTAACAGTCTCAATATATATCTTTAATATTTAAATGAGTTAATCTTGTATGTATAAACATATTTTCTGAATCTCGGAAACGGCTCCAACGATTTTCCTGAAATTCTTAAATGTAGGTATTTTTGGAGGATAAAAATAAAATTGATCTAGTTAGGGTTTTTTTTTATTTAGTTTTACACCTGTTTTTGGGCATTAAAAATATGGTACAATGTAAAATTGAAAGCATTTTACATTGGCGTTAATAATTTCGTGTTCTAAAGTTTTACACGTGTAATGCTTGTTAACATTAACAATAGTGAGCCCTTACTGTACAAAATTCCATATCGACATTTACGTGATTTATAATTATAGTGTTTATAAGTAGGCATCAGTACACACCCAATAAGGCAGGCCACTATAAACCGAACAAAAACTAGAAACTATTAGCGTTCATAACAGATAATTAATTGTATAAAAACATTATAAAAAAGACTATTTAAGACTTGTAGAGGTAGCCCTTTAAGTTCAGACTTATAATCGTGTATAGCTACGTTATTTTTATGATCACTAAATAGATGTGATATATATGTGGTAAATGTTTCCCAGTTTTTATAAAACGAAGTATATCACGTTGTCGGGCGCAGTATAATGCATTTGTTATGGTTTATATTAAATAATTGCTATAAATATATATATATATATAAATTGATAACTTAATAAACGGAATGTGGTATCCGGCTGGGTAGAATAGGCCACTCTCACTTGTTACCGAGGTGTCGTAATATACGACTAAGGTAAGTCGACCCGCCATGTGGTACCCAGCTGAGTAGGATAGATGATATCTATTCTACTAAACCGGATACTACACTGCGGGTCCACTTACCTTTGTCGCCTTTTACGACACCTTGTTAAGAAATGGGGGTGGTATAATATACTCAATTGGATACCACACGGCTTGTAGTATAAATAGTAATTTGCAAATTAATTACTTTGAAAATATTAAGCAATGTAACTGGTATATAACTAGTTTGTTTAATCGAAACGTTATAATACATTGATTTCCGTAGTGTTAATAACTAAACTTTTTTTTAGTTTAATTGTTAATTGTAGTATTAATAATGTGGCGATTGTATCATTGATAACTTTTTATTTTCTTGTAAATGACAATAGCCGACAGAGTCTAGTTAACTCTTAAAACTTACTTTCTGTAATTGTATTACGATATATTGGCAAATATCAAATCATATTTCGTTTTGTCTGAATTATTGCATGCCTAGACATAATTTTCAATCATTGAATAAGTTTTATTATGTAATCTATGGTAACATTAGCTATAAGATAGAGCGCAACCAAAAAATAAGGCATTACACATAGAATGACAGTTTTAAAGAACGGTAAGTTATTGTATAAAACCAATATACACTGTAACATGTTCATTTGCGTTTAATTTTAAAGTTTTCGGAAAAGTGTTCTTAAAACACACAAACTCATGTCATCTCAAATGATAAGTTCGAGTTTTTTTTGGAATTCTGAAGCCGCAATGACATAGTTCGCCTTAACCTAAATAAAGATTTTAAATATGTAACCTACTTACCAAAAAAAACCGACTTTTCTAAACCCTACCCAGATGTAAGAAACTCAAGCATTAATGAAACACTTTACATTATTGTATGTATTCGTTAACCTTTTATTTCATTATTTCCCTTTTACGCGATATCTTTAAGAATTTGAGCTTATGCTCTAATTGTTGACCTATCGCGCCAATCATACTCAAAAGTTTGAGTAACAAATTCAGATTTATTTTTTGTCAAAAAGCTCTTGTCAATATGTATTCATATGTCTACCTACGTATTCTTTGAAAGCTCACGAAAAACTAAAGCAGTTATCACTTTGGCCAGTGTTTTGGAAATACAATTCATACCTTAGTCCATATTATATAACGTTGATTAAGATTTGGTTTTTGAAACTGTCTAGACCGAATAAGTATATCAGGTGAATAAACTAATCGTTCAATTAAAACAAAATGACAAGTATGACAGATTACACTTTCACTTTTCATGAATATGTTTTAATTTTTACAACTATAAATCATACCCTTCTCAACGACTATCTACATCCTACTTGCTCTCCAATATTTATTACTTTAAGAATCATATTTGCCTGGTTATAATATTCATTGTAGAAACAAATTGCATCATCGAACAAGATAAATTTGGTACATTATATTATGAGATAATCCACGACATTGCTGTATCCGGTAGATTTCGGCAGCCACACTGTTTGTCAACTGTAATATATTTCTTAATTAAAGTCCATTACATATTTGCCGTTAAACCAGTATGTTTTACTTTTAAAAATTCGGAAATCAGTGCGTAAGATCTGGTGAACAACTGCGTTATACACAGGCAACAAGATTTATTTTATATAAGCTCGATTTATTATTTTCTTTATAACAACCCTACCCGAAGAATAAAGTTAGATGTCCTATGTATAGACATAAGAAATGTGACTTTATTCTTTAGATATGACGAACTGTATTATATATAGTGTCTTTCAAATCAGTGCATTACCCAGTTTTAATTTTAATTACTTAATTAATTATTATTCAATTACCAATGCCAAATTTTTATCTTTGGTGCAGAGCCTTTTTTACAGTGTATTATGAAGTAGCTCTATAATACATCAAAATTTGTCAAAAAAACGCAAAACAAAAATTACTAAAAGATAGAATATTTCTTTTATTGGGGCACAACACTTTTTTATAAATTACAAATTACTTTACTTATATTAAACAACAATAACTTTTCCATTTTTAACCTATAATATTGCCCACTTTAACAGCTTTTTTTAATGAATGTGTTAGGTTTCACCCGTCTTAAGAAGTTCTTGTTATTATAAGTTCCTGGCAAAGCAAATTAACAGTACCTAATTCTCCTGTCAAATATATCGTCATTTGAGAAAGTAAAGGTTCGGAACGATAACCTTGAATAACTGAATACAAATAACTAGTTGAACTTAACAGATAGTTCAGCCAATATTAAAGATGACCTAACGGTATAATAGCATGTTTCTGGACGCAGAGATCGCACACAAACACAAATATACATAATGTATATATGCTGCACCTCTCCTATTCATCTAAGCGTGATGTTATATAGCCTATAGCCTTCCTAGATAAATGGACTATTTTTCAAATCGGTTCAGTAGTTCCTGAGATCAGCGCGTTCAAACAATGAAACAATCAAACAAACTCTTCAGCTTTATATATTAGTATAGATAATCATGCGGCTGTGATGGCCTAGCGGTGCGACCGTGTGAATCTCTAGAGATGATCATGGGTTCAAACCCGGGCAGACACCAATGAGTTTTTCAATTAAAACTTATGTGTCTAATTGTTAATTGCAATTTATCACACGCTTTTCGGTGAAGGAAAACATCGTGAGGAAACCTGCATATCTCTAGAGAATTCTGGAGATATGTGTAACCTACCAATCCGCATTGGAGCAACGTGGTAGGTCTTAGCTCCAACCCTTCTCTCCAAAAATGGAGAGAGGAGGCCTATGCCCAGCAGTGGGATAGTAACAGGCCGTTACTTACTTACTACTTTTTTATAGATAATCAATATTTTTCCTTTTTAATCCTTTTAATCCATAATTTAATACAATCTGTGGAATAGAGGATTATCTCAAACGGATAAATGAATAATATCTTCTTGACATTTTCAAAGAAAAGTATTCATACATAAAGAGCGACAGGTAAAAAATTTAAAAAATCACTTGTTTATAATGTCATAAGATTTATGAATAGTGTGTTATCTTGTTTTGCCATTTAAATCCAATTTGCAAAGAGCCGGCTACTTTCATTACCAAATATTATAGAACCTGTTGCATTTTACGATCTAAATCGTTAACTCCTTAATTATATGAGGTTTTACACTATTTCTAACCAAATATTCTTTAAATGCCGCCCTTTATTGCAAAAAAAAAAAGATAAAGGTCAACTTTGACGCTACTCCTTTTATATACACATCATACTTCACATTCTCCTGCCCTCATCCCGCTCTAAGTGTGGGCACAACAAGTTAGAAACATGTTGTCAAATGATTTGGCTTCGTATTTTACGACCGGTAGGTCAACTAACCTTAGTCGTATTTACGACACCTCGGTAAGAAAGAAGGTGGTCTATTCTACGCAACCGGATACCACACATTGGGTTAACTAACCTTAGTCGCCTTTTACCACAATGCGGTAAGGAATGTAGATGATTGTTTAGGTACATGTTTTGGTTAATTATTTTACGACCAACCGCCTGCCTGACGTCAATTTACCTTAGTGGTCTTAAAAAACACCTCGATCAGAAATTACGATGCTCTACTCTACTCAGCCGGATACCACACGGCGGGTCGACTTACCTAAGTCACCTCTTACGACACCACGGTAAGAAATGAGGGTGGTCTATTCTATTCAGCTGGATACCACACGGCTAAGACATAATACTTCACACAATCTATTTATATTTTTTTCAGTCTCCCCCTAGAGTTATATCCATCCACATTAATATTTAACTCTTTTAGGTACGTGATAAGGATCCTCAATCAATTCAATAAAAAATATACAAAAAATCTATTCCACGCAAATTTAATTTCGTATCGAAGCAGACACACGACACTTCCGCAATGTATTAAGGATACTTCTAATAAAATGCAGTGTAGTCGCTAGTTCTTGATAAAGGCATGACCACCTACATGCGGCGACTGCGTTGGCGAAATGTCGTGTCGGGATTTCACTAAGATTATTATGGTATGCCGTTGGTATCACTTTACGTCTTGCAACCTGCCTCGCCTTTGTTTACTCTTCGTATTCTTGCTTTGTTAATGAAATTACTGAGTTAGAAGTACAATGAGCGGCAATTGGATTATTAAAAGAAACATTCGTTTATTTAAGGAAGACCTTTCAGACGACTTATAATAGCGATTACTTTAATAATCCCTGTACTACTAGGCAATATGCAATGTTAAGGATAATGATAAACCAGTTTGAAACACCCCTCTGATATTTCGAAATTGAGAAAACATTCAGTTTTAACTAAGCCTGAGGATATAAAATTATCTTGCTTTAGAAATCTCTTTCAGAAGCGCGGTGCACTTAGAGGAAGATTATTTTCGCCCTGCCAATTTACTGAAAATTGATTGTTTAAATGTCAATTTAAAATTTTATTACAAATATGCCCTAACATAGCAAAAAAAAATAGCTTGTGTAACTGGAATTGACGAACATGTATTGTGATATATATTTTTTGGCATTGAATATAGAAACCTCTATTGTCTGTCTAAAAGTCGATTAGTGATCCTGGATTCCCATCTTTTCCTTTGTTACACCAAACGGGCCAAGCACATTGTACATGAATTGTATATGTCTATTAATAGAATCATAAAACGGACGGAAATTCGGTTGTATGCATTCACATAGAGAACTTACGAAAGAGCTCTTTTTTGAAAATGTGAAGTCAATGGCGCGAATATTTTTGTTGTGAATAATTTTGTAATTTTGCAAAAGTTAAATTTATATGAATTTTGTTGACTAATAAGACTTATTTCACCTAATAGTTCTTGATGATCGATGTGAGACGTTATTAATATAATCGCGTTAAATGAATTTTCATTTATGGTAACATGATGGTATGCCTCAAGATACTTGTACGCATTTATATCTAGAGAACGCGTTTTGAATTACAACTAGGTGGAAACGTGTTACAAATAGTACCTAACCTAGCTTAATGTTTTTCTACTGGTATACTAAAACCGAATGACAACAAATTTTATTGCCAGCATAACAGGTATTTCAACATAGTTATAAAATTTTTAATGCGTTATTAAAACTATTTTTCGTCATATCGGTACAATAAACCAATATAAATTTGATGACTGGTTGGATTATATAACCACGCAGATTTTTCCAAGTTACAGGTTCAAATATGAATTTTCAATAGCATATCTATTCTTACTTTCCTTATACTTCCGTACTAGCCATTACTGCAATAATTATTGATGAACTTTACTAAACTTAAAGCTTATCTATAAAATAAAGTAAAACGAGGGTAGATACCGTAAAAGTTGACGCTAGCGAAAACGCGAATAAATGTCGGAAAAAATAAAATAAATTCGAACAAAGTTGTAACCTCTTTCAAAAACAAAGCTCTGGTTATTAAAAAAAAATTCAATAGAAATAACTGACACAAAATCAAACAATTAATATATATGTATAATACATCTAACTAAATATTACATTTTATACAAAATAATATATTAAAGTATAAATTAATTTAATGTGATTGTATACGACTAAAATTACCTATTAGACCAAAAACGAAAACTACAAGATTAAGGTGTTAAGCACGAATAACAAGACTCCGATACAAGATTCTCCGGTTCACCCACAGCATTCTAACTTCCAACACATCCCGCGATCCGTAATCAGGGCCCCATACATCATCTTAATACTGCCCGTGTCACCGCAAATCCGAATCACCAATGCAAATGTGCCAGGTTTCCTGCCTTCATTCTAATACCGCGCAATAATTTATGTGACAAGTCCTGCTATCTACCTCCCGTACACAATTTTGTGGAGATTATGCGCTGAATAAATAATGAAAATGCATTATTATATCTGTTTTGTAACGATCTCAATCGTTAACCTTTATTTCGCTGACAGTAATGTACTGCTTTCCGATAAAACGATATCGCTAGTGTTGCCAACTCTATCTGGGCATAGACAAGTATTGTTCATTATTGAGTCCATCCTCAGTGTTTGCTAAATTAAGTATAGTATTCACATAAGACGGAAATAAAATTTTGTTACAATTTGGCTTTTGGATCGTATATTACATTTATTTTACCACAAGATAATATTGGTTTGAAATCCTTGAAAAGAACTACGTCTAGTAGCAATCCTATGTCAATTGAGGAGAGATTAAATCCCAATCATCGATAATCTTTTTCAATTTTGTCTTTTACGGTTAACGGCGATAATTAACAAAAGTAAGAGAATCCACTGTATGTAAAGTAACATTCAAAAGATCTCCTTGACTTTTAAGTATTACTTCTGAGATCTTTCTTAAAGATGACAGACTTTTGTTCACCTTGATTTATTTTGGTATTAATATCATTTGATCATTTTGTTTACCTTTAGATGCGTTTTTATTGATGTAATTATTTTTAATTCATATGCGCTTATTGATTGTAATAATCTGTTACAAAAAAATGCGTGACATGGTCGTACTTTGCTTAATTTAACGGCTACAATTACTTTCAATATCTTTGGTGTTAGTTAAACGTAGATAAGGTAGGGTAACGGCCTGTTACTATCCCACTGCTGGGAATAGGCCTCCTCCGCTAGGCTCTCTCCGCTTTTGGAGAGATGGGTTGGAGCTAAGATTTACCACACTGCTCCAATGCGGATTGGTAGGTTATATATATTCTAAGAATTCTTTAAAGATATGCAGGCTTTCCACACGCGAAAGCATGTGATAAATTGCAATTATGGATTAGTATATAAGTTTTAATAGAAAAACTCATTGCTGCCTGCCCGAGGTCTGAACCCATGATTGTCTCTAGAGACTCGCACGGTCTTACTGCTGGGCTATTACAGGTTAGTTATATGTACTCTACAATTTTTAATACTACAAATTCTTATCGGCACAAATATGCGATCACAAATTCTGCATTAATCTCGCATTATATCCAAGCACCTAATGAATATCCTACGATACGTAGAAACATCCATATTTTTACAATTTGCAAATAGATGATATTAACTAGAAGGTAGACTGCAATCTTGTTTACCAACCTGATTTACTGATAAGTAATAGCACTCGAAGCATGCGGTATAAAAACTAAAATAACTGTTTAAGATTCTAGGTTCAGTGAATATGACTATTTACTGTGTTAAATCCTACTAATATTATAAATGCGAAAGTTTGTGACCTTCGATGTGTGTTTGTTACTCTTTTACGGCAAATCCGCTGAACCAATATCGATGAAATTTGGCATAATTATTCCTTATACACCGGAATAACATAAAGGCTATAAAAATCCTGTTCATTCTACAGGAATAGGATGACACTAAAAAGCGCCATCTATTATCAACCTATCACGGGACAACAGTTCATGCGAACGAAGTTGCGGGTAAAAGCTAGTTATTTATAAATAAACATACCTGATTTAGTTATTATTATAGAATATTGTTCATCATCACCTTTCTGCCCTTATCCTACTCTAAGTTGGGTCGGCACAACATGTTTTAACCATGTTGTGATGTGATTTGGCTAAGTATTTTACAACCGGCCGCCTGACTGACGTAAACTTAGTCGACTTTTACGACACCTCGGTAAGAAATGAGAGAGGTCTGTTCTACTCAGCTGCATACTACACAGCACTTACCTTAGTCGCCTTTTACGACACCTTGGTAAGAAATGAGGAAGGTCTACACTAATCAGCCGGATACCACAGGGCGGTATTATAAAATATTGATATTAATACATAAATATTATAATGAATATGACCTAATGCACTTTTCTTAATAAATAACAGTACACTAAATTAGATTTAGGTTGTAAATAATTAATGCGTTTAATGCGTTAGGTCAGTAAACGAAGTTTTCTTTAACGGTTCGCTGCAGCTAATAAACAACTTACAAAGTTTATGAGGGAAATTGAGTAGTTTCCTAGTAATAGTCGTTTATGCAGATTAACGGTTAGCTCTGATCTA
Organism: Morpho achilles; assembly: GCA_947086495.1. NCBI lineage: Eukaryota > Metazoa > Arthropoda > Insecta > Lepidoptera > Nymphalidae > Morpho > Morpho achilles. The sequence goes on from CAMTZB010000016.1 coordinate 7,137,323, forward strand.
ATTATCAGCTTCGCATAAACTTTGAGCACGCGCTGATGTAATTTAGGTTTTATGACACCTCCATTGTACTCTCACTTAGGTACTCTATGGTAGTTTGCTTCACTTCACTAGTAAGAAAATATAAGTAGAGTTTCTAAATCAAGATATAACATTTACAAAAGCAATGAGAATATTATTTTGCTATAATCCTCGATAATAGAAAATATATGTAATGCTAAATGTAGAGTTTACTAATCGTTCTCATACCTGATACTTGCAGAATTTGTAAGAATTCATGCACTACCCGACACCGATGACACGACAATACATAAGCACTGCACACATTCACTACCACAATCTCAACAATTGTTTCGCCCCGTAGCATCATCAGGAGATAGACTCCACGACAAAATCGCAAAGGCATCGACCTCTGCTAAGTAACGCCTAATTCTAAAAATTATATAACATTTAATTAAATTTTAAAACTTAGTTGTAAAGTATTTTTTTAACTGGTGTGACATCCCACACATAAGTATATAAATTTGTTGTTTGACCATGTTAGGCATCTGCTTCTAGGTTACGCTAATAAGTGCGCTCTTAGATCATCCATCAAAGTAGTATAATGTCCGTGAGACTCTTAGCTACCTTATAGTTTTTCCTCCTAGCAATCATAGTATAAGTCAATATAGTATGTCGTTGATATGACCCATACATCTTATGTTTAGACACATGTATGTCTCCACGAGCTTCATACATCGGATAGCAATTTCATATCGCGCCATAAGGTTATCGGCGCGACGCATTTCCTAAAATAGTGATGTGAAATAAATCAAAGATTGTGGATGTCGATACTTCGCTTAAAAAACTAGCAGGGCGTGTGAATCTGCTCCGGCCTCGATCTTATGAGAGAATATGTCAAGTATTTGCGCGAGTTATGAGATTGCTCGATTTGATTTTATTCGCGCTTTACCTAACGTTGCTACCTATACTTAAGGAGCGGAAACGTTGTTATATGAATAAATTCATAACTCATAGTTACATTTTGTGCCCAAATTGGGAAAGTTTGTTAAATTTAGCGAATTTATTTTCAATGATGGCTAATATGTTGTTGCTTATATGTTATAATTGAATCTCTCAGCTTTAAGTTTTCATTTTCGTTTCGATTAATTCGTTCACCTAACGGTTTATGGACTGATATATTTTTAATGAATGTCTTGCTGTGACAATTTAAACAACAAATGGGTAATATATTTATTATGGAGCTATTTATTTTAGTAGTAATGTTTTTATATGATGTAGAGTACCAGTATCCTAAACTGTATAAATGTACAATATAAATGTTGATGCTGATATTATTAGGGACAAATCGGGCATTAAAAGTATTATAATTTATACGGCGCTTGTGTAGTGCAACGATAGTGATGGACTTGGTCTGAACTTATTCCGAATTAACAACAAATAGACACGCAAAGGATTATCTAGATCTAAGTTCTATTCAACTATATACAAATTTGTTAACCATGTATAATATAAACGTAATTTTAATAACCGTTATACCTCATCGGGCTGCAAAGCTGATTTCAATTTTGATGAGCGAGGCACATTTTACAATGAACCCCTAGGCGTTGAGGTTTTTAGATCTTATAATGCAACGACTTTGCACCGGAACACGCAGCATTATTAAATCAGTATGTAAACAGATGAATACAAAAGGGTTGCGAGAAGCCGTCTGATCCACAAGCACAAAATAGTGTTCAGTAAAAAATTCTTAAAAAATGTGCCACATGTGCAGTAGTTAACGACCATCCCGCTATTTTGTTCGCATCCCATTCCCAAAATTAACCTCATCAATTTAAGATTATACTTTTTTCCTATTTATGAAAAAAAATAGCTTCAATTGCATCAAATTTTGTCAATATTAATGTAGCGGATGATCCGTAAGAGGATAACAGACAGACGGAGTTTCGTATTTATTATATGGATTCAAAAAAAAGATTTGCAGTTGAACTGTACAAATTATATACAACGATGCGCCACCCATACGTTACGCATCGCTAACCATGCAAAACGCGTATCATTGGCAGTAAATGTTTACATCTCTACTATAGACCGATACAATTACGCCAATATATACTGTGTTGGGTTCCCGTTAATGCTAATTTGGCGTGAACTTCAGAAACTGTCGTTTTCTATAGGCAATGCCTATACTTGGTAGCCTATCGTGATTGATGAGCGGACGTAGTAAATCGCGTACATAATTATACCTACTAAGCGCTTAGTACCGTGATGATAGATTTATGTCTCGGATTGGGTAAGGTCTACTGACGGTGACCCTTAGTCTTACTGGAATTTATTAGGTAGATTTAGCTTGGTCTAGAACAATACTAATTTATTTATTTTCCTGCGATTATTATACTCTGAGTGGGTCGGCACATGTTTTAACCATGTTGTGATATGATTTGGCTCGATATGTTACGGCCGGCCACCTTCTCACGTAAATTTAACTTAGTCGCCTTTTACGACACCTCGGTAAGAAATTAGAGTGATAAATTCTACTCAGCCAGATACCAAAAGAAACTTACCTTAGTCGCCTATTCCGATACCTTGGTAAGAAATGAGGGCGGTCTATCCAACTCAGCCGGTTACCACACGGCGAGACTTAAAAGAATTAGTGAATGTAAGAGTTGAAGATGCAGTTAACATAACATACACTCGAAAAATTTCAGTATATTTTACCATTATCTGCAAAAAGGTACACCGTAGACTTATCAAAGTAAATTCGATAATGCAAAATACGTATTTAACCTTTTATATCTCTATGCAAAACATTATAAATACATTACACAGTTTACATGAAACACGACTAAAGCGAACAAAATACGATGTCTCGTTTCGTTCACACCTCGGATATAATATAATACTTAAAATATTATTAGCTGATAATGATAAATAATGTTATTTATTGACGGCACGCTTTATCGCGCCAGCACCACTACATTAGAATCCGATAGATACGTTCTCCACACTACACCGTATACGGCAATTTATTAAATTTAACTTTACATAACAAACCGAGTGGAACGAGCTGAGCCTATTCGAAATGCATAAAAGCCCACAAAAGTCAACAGCCGGATCGTTAAGAGTGGCGCTCGTAGTAGCGGCAAGAACGAATAAGCGATTCAAATGCTAATATATCACAAGGCGGCGCGGCGTGATGGCGCTCATTGGCCACGGTATTTACATTAACATACATAACCGTGTTCGCTCCGCCTACCACGCAATACGTCACGTCGCTTCCGAACGTCGTTAATTAACCGTAATTAGAGGGTCGTGACTGCAGCCGCGATAGGATCACACAAATACACACTAAACGTTATTTGCTGAACGTGCAAACGCTCTAGAGCGTGAAAAGTGCGAGCTATTCTTTGATATCGCCGACGAATTCATCGACGATCTCGCTATTAGTGTACGTGCAAATATCGCACTGTACAGACGCCGACTGCGAGCTCTACGTTTAGCGACCTGATAGTTTCTTAATGCGCAATTATTTTCTAAGTCTCTCCGGGGGCTAAATAGCTCCGCGGTGGACTCTGGCAACAAATCATAAACAAACGGCACCGGACTCACGAGCTCGCCAAATAAGGTCTCTGAGTTGTCGATGTTTGACTCTTGTTCGAAGGATTTATGTCTTCTGCTTTTGGCACAAATTAGCGGCGTGTCTAGGCGTAGGCGTGAGCCAACATATTTGCCGACACCCTTGGAAATATATTTTATAACCGCAAACTAAATATTAAAGCTTAATGAACAGAATAAGTATTCGTAAAAATCAATAGTGATAATCAATTAGTTATAATAATCAATTAATAATTAATGATCAACATTATTATAAAAAGGCAAAAAAACATACTCCAAAAAATACTTCCAAACTAATAATATAAATGCGAAACTCTATCTCTCAGGACATAATTGAGGGTAGTTTAACATTTAAACGCTTGCCAATAAATTTGACGGTATCTACAACATAAATATATACATAAGACATTATATATGTACGGTGTCGTTTAGTATTTCAGAAAAACACTAAGAAATCCATCCATCCGGCATCCGGCTGAATAGAATAGTACTAACCTCATTTCTTACCGACGTGACGTAAAAGGCGACTAAGGTAAGATGACCCGATGTGTGGTATCCGGTTTAGTAGAATAGATCACCCTCTTTCTTATCGAGGTGTCGTAAAATCCGACTAAGATAAGTTGATGTCATTACGACCGGCCGCCTTCCGGTCATAAAATACGTAGCCAAATTATGTGACATGTTTATAACATGTTGTGCCGACCCCGCTTAGAATGGGATAAGAGGGCAGGAAGATGAGAAACACTAAGAAAAAGGGTATAGTCACCAATATAATTCTATCGATAAGAAAATATTATTTTAGCGTAAACAAAACATTAACAAAAATAATTATATAATTATTTTGCTATTATCCGCCTTTGTTACTTGATACTCAATGCAGTGAATATATAGTAAAATAGTTCTATCCTTACACAAGCATGGGATTCTGCAACGTAATAATGCCTACTTCTATTAACATCCATTAAACAATACGTCACACTTAATGCGTAATGAAATCATAATGTACTCCTGATATTAGTGATTTGATCAGCAAGCGCACGTCTACAGGCGTGACGAACGACGGTACGTGGGTGATGTATGTTTAAACTGATCGATCATGCCGATGAAGTTGTTTCATGGAAGTGAGGCGACTTTTTTACAAGTATCTATATCGCGGTGTGGGCAGAAAACTGGATCAGTGAAAGGGACAGGGAGCGGACATACGAACTAGACTAGTTTTTATGTTAGATGATATTCGTGTACATTTATATCATGACGATTTTTTCTCGTATTTAATTAACTATTGATACCCAGATCACTTCGTCGATTCGGGTCTTTAATTATCCTTAATATAATTTGGTTTGTTTTCCGGTTCCTGAAAGATAAGCTAGATTTTTGTCATATATGGTACCCTGGTGTTAGGCGTCGATTGTGCCAAATTTTATCACCATTGTTCAAGCGGATTTGGCTGGTAGATAAAGTGTCTGCATGCTTAATGTGGTTTTTTTTACCTACGCAATTCGTATGAAGCTGCAACGGCGATATCTGGTGACCGATGTTCACGCGCCATACAAATTGCGTTGCGCTAACGCGATCAAGTAGGTTGAAAAAACTCGCAAGAAAATGTAATAACCTGATATTACTGCAGGAATTAACATAGCTCAAAACTAACTTAGAGCAATAGCATCGTATCTATCAATATTGATTTAAAGTTTCTAATTTAATTCGTTCGCAACGTGTAATTACCTCATCACAAAGTACCCAATAAATATTGTTAATAATTAATTTTAAAAACATCGTTTCTGTATCAATTGCTCTAGTTTTGCGATGTCGCAAGCCTGTGGGCGTGCGTCGAAGGCGAGCGTAGGAGCTCGATCTGATGCCCTCTCCCCCTGCACGCCGGTCACGGTGTTTCGTAATTTCAGCAGACAGTTAAACATGAAGTCTAAATGGACGCTAAAAAATAAACTTCATTATATATTTTTTACCTGCACTTAAGACACTATTTAAAACCGAAAATATTTTGAATACGAAACATGAACTAACTGTGTTCGTATTTTGAATATGAACACAGTTAGTTACAATAATATATATGACCGTTTATAATTTAAAATTAAAATGTACAGACAAAACCAAAGGGACAGTGATTAAAGATACTCACACATTTATATGAGTCTACTTATATAAATAAATATTTTTTTAAACACACGATTTTGACTTTTATAATAGACATATTGTTAAACTAAGCTCTCTTGTTCCAGGTCGGTGGCGCACGAGCCCGATGAGCGCGTGCGCGGCGGCCGCCATGCGCGAAAAGCACGCGGCGCCACGTCGCCTTGCATCTCCGCCCTCTTCGCCCCTCGAACGGCATCCTAGCCCTCTCGGCTCCCCGAGAGCTGACGAACCCCTTGACCTCAGAGTCACGCACAAACGCCCGCAAAGGCTCGAAGATGAAAACTGTAACCTTATCACTCCGTCACCACCACCGCACCCGACGCATCCGGCTCATCCAGCACACCCGGCTCTGCTGCAATTCTGCCGGCGACTACCACTCGCCTTACCGGCGTCCTTCGGCCGCTATCCATTTCTACCGGCGGCAGCAGCGACCCTCCTCGCACCCGGTTCTCCGAGAGCCCCACCGGTTCCTCAAAATCCAGGAGTGAACAGAGCCCGTGACCGATATACTTGCTCCTATTGTGGAAAAGCGTTCCCGCGTAGTGCGAACCTGACGAGACATTTACGGACACACACGGGCGAACAGCCCTACCGTTGCAAGTACTGTGAGCGGTCATTCTCGATATCATCCAACTTGCAGAGACACGTAAGAAACATACATAACAAAGAACGACCATTTCGATGCCGTCATTGCGACCGTTGTTTCGGCCAGCAAACCAATTTGGATAGGCATCTCAAGAAACATGAAGCGGAGAACGGGGACGACAATCGTCGGCGATCCCCTGAAGAAACGTACTTTGAAGAGATTAGGTCTTTTATGGGACGTGTCGCACCTGCTCGGCGTGCTGCCACGGCTGCTAGTGTAGCTGATCACACCTGATAGTAGTAACCTTTTTAAAAAATCCCCAAAAATATAATCTGGTCGATACATCCAAATGACTCTTGTGTGTAATTACAACCGTACGTCATTTACTTTGTGAATTGAAGCTTGACTGATTTGTAAGCCTAGGTGTTTATTATGATCAGTTTTATTGTTCAAAACATTCCATTATGACTATACAATTCTATAAATAAAGGTGTATGTACATAAGCGTTGCGAATATTCCTAAACGTTACCGCTTATATTTCACATAAAATGACGCAGACAAGTGAAAATAACATAATGTCGGCTTTAAGGTTATAAAGAAGTGATATGTATACTTTATGTAAATATAAAACTATCGTTCAAAGTAGTTTAGTTAGAACGCGTACCGAATTTTTACTACCGATAAAGCTATACGAACTAGAGTTTATTTTGTATTCATTGTGCATAAAAGACGTAAATAGATATCATATTAAGATAAGTGTTCAGAGAGTGTTCGCTATTTTAGATTTAGTTATTAAAATTAAAATGTATGGATGTAAGTATTTTGTATATTTTTCTTTGTAAATTTTGCTTCATTTGATGTTATGTTAGTTTTTTAGTCTGAGAGGAAACGCCGGTTACCAATAAACATATAACTTGTTGCTTATTGATGATATGAATAATTTTATAAAATGTTAGAAAAGTTGTTTAAAATTGATCTGATCGATGAATATACTCGTGTGTTGCTTAAATTATATACTTTAACCATTAACGACCAGACTTTTTGGATAATGGAAAGAGATGAAACTATTAATTGGACAATTATCCCGAGGAAACCATTGTCATTTCGAGTAAGCGTCTGACAACCAAATGAAAATGGTATCTAAAATGGAGTCCTTATAAATAACCCTCTATCCATTATACAGTCTGTCTCGTTAATGGAAACTCTTAGTTATAAGGGCAAAACCACAGAGTAATTATTATTAATTTTATTCCTGTGACGACTTCGCGTCGCTCTGGTTGTTATGTTTAAAAAATATTACGCAGATTAGAAATTTTTATTTTTTTTATTTTTCTGAGATTTTAAATAGCAAATTTTATGTAATATAACGTATTGTTTAATGTATTGACAAACGGTCCGTTTGTTTCTAAATCATTTTACTAAATTAAGATAAAACAACTGTGATTTTATTTATTACTTGGCCGTTATTGGATCCGTGTATAATGAATGAGTATTGTATCAATTTATTTGGACGAAGTCTCTCAAAGAACTAATTTAAACGTTCCTTTAAGTATAGATAGATCTCTATTATTGTTACGAGTATAAAGTATTGTATAATTTTATTCTTATGGACAGCTGTTATTTTACCCTGACTAAACTAAAATTCACTTTTGTATCTGTATATCTATTAACATATACTAATGTCAATGTCATAAGCGATGCTTAGGTCATAGATTCATAGAGTTATTATATAAGAGAAGTGTAATCAAACTAAAAAGTGTCCAACGAAAAAAAAAAGAAAACAACTTATCGGTCTCTTTTTTTTCGCGCGCGTAACATTTTGACGATTTCCTAAGTAATTAAATTGAAAACGCGCCATGAATATTTCTCGGCACATATGCACATGGCGCAAAGACAAGTATAATATGTCTCTCATATTCCCTCTCTTATTTGTGGGACACTCGCACGCAGAAGCTGTATGTATAATAACTCTATGTTATATACCAAGGAAATAAAAACCATTAACTTACCATAAATTTCTTTTCATAGTCATATGTCTGTTTAGATGCATTAAATCTACATTTACAATTTTATTGTTAAACTAAAAATAATAAGATATACATTTTAAACATTAATATTTTTAAAGTTCTATGTACTTAAACCAGTCTCAACGGATTTACTTACAAAGAAACTATCTACACAGGCATATAGTGAATTATTTCACTTTTTTAACAACTACATAAAAAAAATCTACACTAAAGGTGTATTGTAAACTTCAAATAAAATAAAAAGCAATATTCCTCTACTCCCAAGCATTATTTTAATCAAAGTAGAAACTGTACTTTTATCTCTATCATTAACTTTCTATTAAATATTTTATAACGATTCCACTACTTCCTCTATATTTCAGAGTCATTGTTACCTTTTAATATAAAATATATTGCCATTCTTTACTGTTTAGTATACTCGTACCAAATTTATTAAACAAGTAAGAGATGCTATTTAACTTATCTGTAGATTGTGTAAGAAATAGAGATTATTACCTTTGTCGTTTTGTACTTTTGATACCTATTAGTCGTTTGAAGGTCACCGATTACCTTGTCAAAATGAAATAAATAATATTAAATCGAATTTGTGTACTTTTATTATATACATTCCTGTCAAGCCGTTAAGTTCCAAGGGGGTCACGGGTTCAAGCCCGGGCGGGCACCAATAAGTTACAAAAATTATGTTTCTAAATGATAATAGCAATTTATCACACACTTTTCGGTGAACGAAAACATTATGAGGAATCATTAATATTGGTGGAGAATTGAACGAGTATGTGTATAACCTACCAATCCACATTGGAACAGCGTGGTGGGTCTGAGCTCTAACCCTTCTCTCTAAAAACGAAGAGAGGTGAATCATGCCCTACAGTGGAATGGTAACAGGGCTTTACTACTTTAATCTAGAATATGTATATAATCTGCTACAGAACTGTAGGTAGCGCACATGATATTCGGCTTATAAAAATTAATATTAAAGATTTAATTTTACGACAACTCGGTAAAAAATGAGACTGGTCTATTCTACTCAGCTGAATACCACACGGCGGTGCCAATATATAAAGCTATTATGTTTATAACGAAAACATATTCGAGCTAAAACAATCGGGTTGCCGTGAAAAAGCTATAGTTGGGAAACGCCAGGGGGATCACGTTTTCTACATGATGTTATGAACATTATCTAATCAAAGCTGAGTTATAGAGATCCAAAAATCTTACTTTTCTATATAAAACTATTATCGATTCTATTTTGCGCTCGAAGGACGCCAGAGGCATTCTAGCGCGCTGCCTCACGATTGCCGTTTACGATATGATTATACTTTATTACCATTAATTTGAGACAAACGAACCTCCCAGATCCAAGCGAGTTTCATAAACAAACTTATGGATTTATTGTACTAATCAGAGAAACCTGAGCATTGAATTTGCGTAGTTAACTATTTTGATTTATAATTAATTCTTATTTTATTGACTTCCTCAATTATAAAAAATAAGTATTTTGATTCATTAGGTCCTATAAATTGATCATATACAATAATAATATACACTTCCGTCATCGTTTTACTTTTGTTTTGGTTAACATTATTATCTGTCTGTTTCATACTAGATCATTGCGAATTAAAGGTATTTTTAAAATGTATCGAAATCTTTATTTAATAGAAAATGAATCGCATCTTGACAATATTTAAAACCAGATTTTCATTTTAAACTTTAGCAATGATATTCAGTAAGTTGAAACACTTGTCCTTGTTATAATCGTGACACAGTGATCCTCAACAATCCAAAATTAATAGGGCGAACTAGTGTAGACGAAAAAGCTGGAACTGACATTTTGAAATGTTGGAAGCGGATGTTGGAAGAAATGTCGGATGTTTTGACGTTCAACTTCACTACGTTAAACTTCTCTCTAGGTACTGTCGACTTCAAAAAGTCTTATTCTACGACACCTCGGTAAGAAAGACGGTGGTTTATTCTATTCAACCGGATACCACACGGTGGGTCAACTTACCTTAGTCGCATTTTACGACACCTCGGTAAGAAATGAGAATGGTCTATTCTGCTCAGCCGGATACCACACGGCGGCATGAACATCTATCGATTGAAAAAGAGATATAACCTTTTTTACACTGGATCCTTTCTTTTCATAAGACGTGTTTTCACCAGCTGGGTGACAAAAAACAAATTTTAACAACAACAAACTTTTTACTTAAAGAAGTTAATGATTAGGAAACGGGAGCAAACTAGTCGGGCCGAACCGATAAGTATATCCCCTTTATATTTCACTAAAAGATAACGCTCTTACGTATTTGGCCAAGATTACGTTTAATTACACAATAAATTTTATTAAGTAAGCGCCGCCCTATTCTAGTCAATCCCTAGCAACAAAGTATAGGTTTCTTTATATACGGCTGTAAGTGCCTTAACGGAAACGTTTCTTAAACAAATGACCCAAGTTACAGAAGACGGAATTCTTTACACAAAATAATAGAATGACCTCAAACTCAAATTAAGTTTAAATAATTATTACAATTTAATTTGAGATTTGGCCGAGCTTTCGTGCAACTCTTACTAAGGTCTATACTTTCCCTGATAACTTACGACGTAGTTGCCTATCGCCTGTGCTATGGAGCATATAAACCAAAAACATATACCTATAAACATCATACCACCCCGCTCTTGTATATCAAATATTTTTCTTACCGAAAATAAGATGAGTTGAAGAAGCTTTAATAATTTATTTGTTTATTTATTATGAAAAGCCAATAGCATTTTACACATACTTATTAATACACTTATTCATAAGGCAAGTTCTAGGTAATAGTATAAGATATATACCATAAGAAGTTAGATACAAAATAATTAATAATAATAATACGTGATGGTATATAATGATCCAATCAAATCAATCTTTCCATACTTTTCAAGAATATACAATTTTTTAAGCGTTTATTTTGGATAAACGAAAACATACAAGCTAATCTATCCTAAATTAGTTACATGCCAGTACCATATGAATCATGATCAATGGAATAGTCCCAAGAATGCTGACAGCGTTTCCGCGTTGAATCCTTAAATTAGATTAGAAAATTTATGTAGTGGCTTGGTACTTTGGTGGGGTGGTACTAAGTAAATTTTAACGGCAAGCTAAGATAGCCAGATATTTTGTTTTTCGTGTAAACAGCCCGCGTACTTCTGTAAGCTGGAGCGTAATCTAGAAATGCTTAGCTGGGTGGGGCAGATTGCACAACGATGACACGGCCGGGCGCTTGTTAGCGCGAGCGCGTGCCACCGTTGCGTTGCCTTGCGATATTTATTGCTTATTGAAAAACTGCCAATCGCTTTCGCAGAATTATGACTTTTGCGGTCGACTCCTAAACTTTTTGCGTTTTACATTTATATTGCGTCGGCGGGCCGCCGTGACGCAAATGATCATAGCTCCAATTATGAATGCGGTTATTGATTTTTAGAAATCACTTCCAAAAAAAAATTATGCATGTAATAACTGTTACGTTTATACTGGATTTCGTCTGAAAGTACTACACGGTGAAAGTACTGAGGTATAAGATATTGTAATCACTCTCGTAATGAACTTCTTATTAATTCAATAATGACATTTACAGAAAGAAATAATTATAAAATGTATATATAATGTATTTTTTGAAAGGTCGCAGCGAGGTACACACAGATAAGATGTAACCAGCGTAATCAACTAGCCTGTGGTCAGTTGCGTGATTTTGAGAGCATACTTGCGGTGACAAGTTACCACGCATATAAAATAAACTGGAAATGTCGTATTATATTGAGATAGTTTTCGTATACCAAATGTTATTTAAGTGCAGAACTTTTATGTTAAAAATTAGATTTCAGTAATTATTCTAATGACTTTCTATCCCAATATAAAAATTATCTAAAAATATCTTTAAAAATTATTTAAAGATATCGTTTAGTAGGTATCATTTAATATATTATTGTACAAAGTTAAAGAAACAAAAAAAAAATACATTTAAATAAGTTGTCCTTTCGCTGATCTGTTAAATCATGAAATTTCTGAAAAAATAACTTATAAAAAACACAGTTATATATGGCTCTAAATATATTGTTAACATCAGGTACGGTCAATATTAAAGTGTCAAACTATAACACTATTTATTAAAATAGTAGTAGAATAGACCAACCTCATTTCTTTCCGAGGTATCGTAAAAGGCTACTAAGGTTAGTTGACCCACCGTGTGGTATCCGGTTTAGTAGAATAGACCACCCTCATTCTTACCCAGGTGTCGTAAAATACGACTACAGTAAGTTGATGCCAGGCAGGCGGCCGGTCGTAAAATACGTAGCCAAATCATGTGACAACATGTTTGTAACATGTTGTGCCGACCCCACTTAGAGTGAGATAAAGGCAGGAAGATGATGATTAAAATGTCGATGCCATTTCTAGTAGAAACGTAATCCACGTCCCAAAACAGGTGACCGATCCATCAGCTGTGCTCAACGACGTGGCTAATTAAAGGAAAGCAAGGTCGGTTGATGAAACCCGACTAGCGCCCACTCTAGTATACAAAAACTACAAAACTTACGCAACGCGTTTCTCCCGCAAGTTCATTGTGGACACTTGGTATTAATTACTGATATTCTATAATCGAATATTTTTTCTCAGCAATAGCGTTCCTGATCCGGTACCCTGCTGAATAATACTCTACAGCTCTTAAAATCTTCGTTTCAATAAACCACATTATAGAATTATCAAATACAATTTTTAAATTATTATTTTAAATACTAGCTAGCATAAAGATTTAGAACCTGGTTAACCTGGTTAGCCTTGCTCGGTAATTTTTTACAAAATAAAAAAAAGAAAATTCAAAAAAAAAGAAAAAAATAATAGTGTTGGTGGGGCTCGATACTAGGTATTTTCAGTTTTCGCGACCACCCGTTCCCCGTATAAGCTACGTTGACTTGACATTTAGCGGCAAAAATAGTGTATTATATATTCAGTACAGCAACAAGATGAACCGATTGCTATATTTATGAAATTAACTGATTAATTTCGAAGTCTCAAAAGATCCAATATATGTATGTATGTTATGCATATATTGTCCAATATATATGTTAAACCAAATATTATTAAATTTTCATCATCATCGGTAGTTTTGTATATAAATTGATTACGCAGTTGAATCACATTAGTCATAACCTTAATACGCCTATTTTAAGAGTAATTGCTCAATTAATATTCCAATTAACAGGTTATGTTGGTCACGCTGAATTTATTGACGAGTTCACGGCAATGTACGAGTATCTTCATATTAGCTATAGACACCTATACATGTTTTACATAGTTTATATTTAACGTAATATTATAAATTTTCAAAATTATTGACTACAGATCTTTTCTATTGCCGATCTCACCCTGTGAATGTATCATATTATATAACAGTTCTTTTATACAATGATATTTCTTGCGCACTGTAATGAACTTTGGGATTTTGGAAAGTAAGATCCCGCGAGATTTGTTGAGCGGTTTTCAGCGACTAAACTCTACTCGAGGTTCATCCCATCTAGCTAGATCATATGCAGGTAAATATGCTCGTCTATTCGCGATATTGGGATCTCAATGAAGATCAAGTCAAGCGGAACATTTAAGACATCAATTTTGGCAAAATCATATTCATTTTAAATTATGAGTGCTGAAATATTTGAGTTATTATAAACATCTGAAATTTACCCCAACTATGCAGACTTTTTTTTAAATGTGCTTTTTCAACAAATAGATTATAATATTAGAAATTCAAAGTTGAATTATAATAAAAAAATGATGCGGCTCAACTTTTTAATTTATAGAATTGCCTCTAGCTACGCATAATTCACTTAACTGCCCATAAAACTATTTCGTTCGCGTAATTAAGAAGGCCCGGTAAAAAAATCTATAGGCATGTGTTGGAGCGCAATTATCGAAAAATTTATCCGAGATTGGTGCTCATTTCCGTTACGTTGCCATATCGTGCCGTCCTGGTGTCAGTCAGTTAAGGCATGTCCTGATTGCATGTATATACCTGAAGTAGTGACCCTCGTTGTCCTGCTTTTGTCGAGACGTCCTGACTTACAATGGCCTAACCCAGAATTTCCTAACGTGAGACCCACACCACATATTAAGGGGAGGGAAGGGGATGGTAATTAAAAAATAGACTCGACACGAGTTTAATAATCCTTTCGCTCCGGGCCATTTAAAGCAATGCTAGATTACGGTGCCAAAGATGCCTATCAACAGTTATAGGCTAAGGTGGGAGATGGTACAAAAAACAAAGCAAACACTGGCTTAGCATATCTAATGTAATTATTTATTTATTTTTTTATTTATTCGGTTCTCCAACAGTATTACATATATAATCCAAAAAATATGCTATATAGTCTCAAATTAATTATGTAGTACCAATTATAGGAGACCATATAATTCTTAGTAACAATGTTACAATTAAAAATCTAAAAATAAACACAGAATAATTAAAACATAAAAAAACAACATTAACGCTCAAATATTACAATTAATTTTAGCGTAATTTTTCCCGGATTCCTTTGTGGGCCGTTCCTTTTTAGTGGTAGTGGTTAAAAACTTTGTGTGTATATTGATGGTGAAAATAGAAAAATAAGGCTTTTAGTAATAACATTAATATATATCTTACTAGCGGCCTGCCTCTGCTTCGCACGGGTATAAAATATATAGCCCATGTCACTCAGTGTAAAAAAGAAATGATTAAAATCGACGGAGTTTTGATTTATTCATTACTGCCCGTGGCCCGCAAGCGTTTAATTTGGAGAAAAAAAAATCCAAGAAGATTTCCTGTTATCTTTGAAATATCTAAATTCATATAGTACGTATTTGCTTATTTATTTTTACATTTTTCCCTATGTATTAATTACAGAATGTCTTTAAACAAACTCTTGAAAGAGCGACATAGCTGCTAAAGTCGAAGTGTTATAGGGCGAAGAGCGGCGTCCTCACGGCATTTTAAATCTGTAATATCTCCGAAAATGTTCAGTTAAATTAGATGCTGTAAACGGCCATATTGATCTATATTGAATCAACCATGTATTAAAGGTACTTAATTGGATAAGAATTAATGCTGTATTGTATAAAAATTGCTTTGAACATGAGGCATTATTTTTCGTAAAAAGTATATGACAAAAAATGCTATTGTGGGGTATCCATAAGAGATAGACATATACCATCGCGGACTTTGCTGTAGACCTTTTCAAGGTGTACAAATACCTAGTACATCATTTCGATAAATCTCTAAGGTTTAGCCTGCGTTTGCAATGTAAGCGGAAAAAAATGTAATTATTTACGACATCACATTAGAAACCTCAAAAATTACAGTATTTCTCTACTCCGTATTAAATGTTATTATACATATATACCTTCCTCATGAATCACTCTATCTATTAAAAAAACGCGTCAAAATCTGTTGCGTAGTTTTAAAGATTGAAGCATACATAGGGATATATGGACAAACAAAGAATGCGACTTTGATATACGCACGATATGAAACCAGCTGATACACAACATCGTACCACCATGAACAATCTTGTGACGATCACGCTTTCCTGTTTTGATCTCTCATTTTGGAAGAAATCCTTTTATAGCTTTAGCCGGTTACCGTATATTACGTATGTAGGAGTTTTACACTTTAATAGCTTAATCAGCAATGAAATTAATCGAATGAGACTAATACTTTAATATTAGAAACCATAATCTGCTTACATAATAATATGTTAGTGACTTAAAATGTTGTAGGGATGTGTGATAATTTCCTTAAGACTCTGTTTGATTTTAAAGTAACACTAATTCAAATTAAATTTCAGATTTTAATTAAGCTCTGGGTTGTTGACGCAGTTGGCAGTATCCCAGAGCCTTCAGCTCTGGGGGTTGCAGGTTCGATACGATAAGTATTAATTTCCTTACATTAGGGACGCACGACCACGACATGTGTTTATATTTATATTTACATACTTTACATATATAAATAAATCAATTCTTTCTTTTATTCCTTTGTTTTTTTTCCTCAGGTATATTGATAAAATATATACAAAATTCATAATACAATCTAAAAACTTTCGAGAGTCGTTTTATTAGCAAAATAAAATCATAAGCTTAAACAAAAATGCAAGCTTATCTGTCAATGAATCTACAAATGAGGAATTTTTTGGCTAAATTTCCACTCCTTAATTATTAAAATAACTGCACCCTGCGATAACTGCATTACTTTAAAGCGATGGAGCTCGTTATACCTCATTTAAAAGCAGTTACAAACTGAGAAGTTCTCGATAACTGAATTAAGTGGAACAGTGCTTCGAATAAATGTTCCATATATCGATAATTGCACGTTGACCGTGATGATAAGGCTCAACACTATTGTGTATAATTCCGTTCCATATTACTAAATTATACAGTGCAAGTCGGTACACATCTACCTTCATTAACCGGTTTCAAGAATATGGGGATCCTTCAATCGTATGAAAAGTATTTTATATACATCCTTCTAATATTATAAATGTTAGGGGTGTCTGTCTGTTACACATGATGACAGGTAACCCGCTGAACTAATATAAATGAAGTTTGGCACAACTGAAGTTTATATGCCAAGCTAATTACGAAAAAAATGTTTTTTTCGGGAACCGGAAAAAAGCACATAGTACATATTAAGGTTGTTTGAACTCTTAAGTTGACGTGTAGAAAGTAAGGGATTCAGCTCATTATTTATAAATCACAAAAGCCAACGACAGAGTTAGCCTTGTTTGTTGTTTTATGAGAACAAAAAAATAATCCCTTAGTACGTAATAATGTGAACATAAAAGTAAGTATATGGCTGATAGACAACTGGTAAATAAATTTATAATTCATATATAAATACTTAAAACTTATGATTCATATATAAATACTTATATATAACCAGGCTCGAAGAACCAACAATTGCGACCTGCTGCAAACCTGCGACCCGCTGAAAGCAAGGATACTGCCACCTACGCCAACAGGACAGTAAACTACTATTATTATAATTTAGGTATTTTTTGTCATTAGAATAGAAAATAAAAGAGTATTAAATAAGATATTCACACTTAATAAAATATTAATTGTATCGATTTTGAAACTATACACCATTTTAAAAAGATAAGAAGTCAGTTTCAATAGGTATGTTTATACATCAATATTCAAGACTTACAAGACCCTGCGCGTGCAATCTAGATGCCCCGACAGGTCGACTCGTCAACCGTCACATTATATATTCGGCGTGGGTAAAATAAGTTTATTCCAATTAGATATCTCAAATAACGCTCCTATATTAAAAATTGCTAAATTTTTAATCAACTAAAACCAATTCTATAAAAAATTGATTTTTTTTTGTGTTACGAAACTCTGCAAACAACGCTTATATTTTTAAACTAATGTTTAACTAACAGTTCCCTAGTGGTCGAAATACGATAACAAATCATAATAACTGAAATAAAAAATACCTTAAATCATAATTATGATTATTTGAAATTCAGGAAGACTACAGACAAATATTATAGGCAAATTATATGAATCGCATCAATTTGATCACAGACCTTAACGATAAACACAAGTATACATTTGTGTGTGTCAAATGTATGCTAGTGTGTATAATGATTTTTCGTTGCTTTTCTTGCTAATCTACAACAGCTCTAAAGGGGAAAGCGCAAGCGTATTTGCACTAAACGTACATATTCCTAATTTTTATTTAACATTAAGGAATCACTTAAAATCTCAGTATGTATGTCTCGTATCATAGACTCAAACAAATATGTAAAAGTAACGGCTTGTTACTATCTTACTGCTGGGCATACACCTTCTCTTTTTTTTTATGGAGAGCAGGGTAGATAGAATCTAAGACTTACCAAGCTCTCTAATTCGGATTGGTAAATTACATATATTAACAGAATTCTCCAGAAATTTGCAGGTTTCCTTACGATGTTTTCCTTCAACGAAAAGCGTGTGATAAATTGCAATTATCGATAAAACACATGTTTTACCAAAAACATTCATTGGTGCCTGCCCTGGTTTCGAACCCACGAAAGAGTCGCAGTTTCTCATTGCTAGGCTATTACAGCTTCTAAACAAATAAAAATGTAATGGAAACAATAATGAAGTCAAACATAAACATTACACAATATAATTTTAACAACATTAATGTAAAAAATGAGTTGGATCGTAGTGGAGCGTAGTTGATGTAAATCAGCGGCTAATTCTGGTCAAGTTTTTCGCAATAAACTCGATCACACTCGATTTACTCGCATACTTTTGCCGCTTCAAATTAATTTGCTCCGCCGTGATATGATTTAAGAAAGCGGTTACGAAACAACCACTTGTAAATTGGTCGTATACGCCTCAGTGGACCGATTTTATTTTACGTATTGTATTATATTATTACTCTGATTACACAACACAACTGAATTAATAACTTGTTTATATATAACTTTATCAATATTTTAAAGTTATGCACATCAAATATAAAAGTATATGCGCGCGTGTAAGAAGGGGAAAACTTTAAGTATTTAGTACATTATCGATATAAATATTATGCCGGAACCGTAAAAATTCAAACGACAGGAGGCCCCCGTATATTACATAACGTTTTTTAATGTTTTATATTTTATATCCGATCTCAAATGTGATACAGTTTTTTGTTACGCTGTATTGTTTCTGATTCTTACTTAGACATAGTGGCTTAAGAAGAAATACATATTTACAATTATGTACATTTTAGAGCCGACACCGCAGTAATAAACTACGGAACTCGGAAGGCAGAAACGATCACATTCAGTTTAAATAACAATACAATATTTTCGCAAAGGTATTTTTTTATCTCTCTCATAATTACGAGTAAAAATAAGTTAAGCACCACCAGCAACCTCTAAGTAAGAAATAGGCTTATATTTTCGTTGATTAAGCTTAATGGTTTGGTTAAACACACCAACCATAGAGGCTTAACGCACCACGTTGTTCGTGCTTCTTGGAAGGTTTCATAATTTCGAAATTTGCAAGGTACATGTAAGTTTCCTATCGATGTTCTCATGATTAGGGCTGCCTTTTAACCAATAAGCGAGATTCGAAGCTTCTATTTTTAAGAAAAAAAACAATTCTTTTAAAGACATAACAAACATTCATCACCAAATTTATATGGTTACTGTACTGTCTCTGAAAAAGTACACTAACTAATTCTAATTTGTTATAGAGCGAGAGCCCGTTAACCCCAGACCTTCGTCATTTTATAAAAGCTGAAAGTTTGTCAGTGCATGCTCCCAACACAAGTAAGAACGGTGGTACATTATGGAATTTGGATCATCGTGGCTTTGGGAGATAAACGGTACTCAATGTGTGTAATACCGATCTACTTACGTCAAATTATAAAGTGTGATTTTGGGTATTACCTTCAGAATAATATTAAAAATCACGTCAGTCAATTCCAGACACCAGACACTCTTAAAGTTCATGAAATTTGAATACTATTTACGTTAAGGTATCATAAGATCGATATATTTTTGAAAATTTTTAGGACTTTTTAATTTATACATCCATAAACATGTGACATGAAACCACGTAAGTTGGATCATTCACCTTCAAAAGGCATGCTTGAAAAAAGACGTGAAACGCGATCGGATACCGCAATAATGAGCCGCAGAGGACGAGTGCCGCGAACCATTCGCGCTCTGATTAATTAACTTGATCAATGCGAAAAATTTGCACCCGCACTTCTTTGCTAGCGCGTCCTCTCTTACTTATTAATAATAATGATAAGCCTTTTATTACAAAAAAATTAATGTCAAGTTCTAATTAGTTGCGTTTTTTTTTCTTAATGTCTATTTATAATTTATAATTTGGACGCTCTTAATTGGACTAAGACCTCGTCCATGTCTTTCCATTTTTCCCTGTTTTGGGCTGTTCTAGACCATGTTACTGATTAATAGTTCTATTAATTAATAATTAAATATACTATGATGGTGCCTGAAAAATATTTAAGACTTGCCTATATAAAATAAGTTTTAAATTAGGTGTAAGGAATACGTTTAAAAGTTAAGCATATTACACAATTGAGGATCATATAAATCATTAAAATGGTTGGATTTTAAAATCTTTGCAGCTTTCATACAAGACTGCAAGCTTTTAATTATATAAATAGAAAATGTTTAAAATTTTCCCGCCGAGTTTATTGCTGGTTCTTCTCGATAAGAGCAGCATTTCAAAACAGTGGTAGTGGTAGTGGTAAAACTTCATTAAATCTAATTGTTTTTCAGCGAATCAAGAGAGCTTCCAAAAGCTTATTCGATTAAAGATTATTTTGATTTGATTTCATGAAATCGTATAAAGAAAATTAAGCTAGGAATCAAGGCAAATTAAGCTAGGATTTATTTGTATGAAGAGATTTCCTCCCTGCCCGACGTCAACTCACCTAGTCATATTTTACCGCACATAGTCGTAGTTCACCGCACCTCGGTAAGGAGGGTGGTCTATTTTACTCAACCGTATACAATACGGTGGGTCCAGTTACCTTAGACGCCTTTTATGACGACTCGGTATGAAATGAGGGTGGTCTATTCTACTCAGCCGGAAACCAAACGGCGGGTCAACTTACCTTAGTCGCCTTTTCCAACTCGGTAAGAACTGATGGTCTATTCTACTCACACTGATACTTTTAAAAGAGTTAGATTTCGGTAGATAAAGGTCAAGTTTATGCAATTTCTATATAAACTTTTCTCGTATGTATGATACTGCGTGTCTTGTTAACTAAAATGGTCCAGTAACCCCAGCTGTTTTCACTCTCTATACCATCCCGCTAGACAATTTTCTGTGATACAGTTTTTCATTTAGTCGCTCGCTACGACAGGCTACTACTGGTTTCACTGATTGACCATTGAGTTATGCTTCCAACAGAGAAGGTATTAAATTAAATATATTTAATTATTGAAGGCAAAGTATAATTTTATTAGCAGCGAATAATAATCGAACATTACCTAATAGTCCTTACCTAAGAAGACATCTAAATCAACATACCTATATATATCACACTTTAATGCGTTTTTAATTTGAAATGCAGTGAATGATTGATTAAATGTACTTTGCATTTAATTAAATCAATTGCTTAACAAGTCCCATGATAAATGATTTTGAGCAGCATATTTTTCGAAAATAATACTTTCACCATAGTTTAACTTAAAACAAAACTAAATTAGTATCTTTAAAACAGTAGGATCCTATACAAAATTAACAAATATTTTCCAATTTATGCTCTACCTTTATTTATATGAACATACAAAAGAATATGTATAATTTCTTGCCATATACATGATTTCGTACCATTTCGTAGACTGATATGAAAACTGTGTGAATAAATTAAATGAAAATAAAATTAATTATAACTAATGAGTCACTTTTTAAAATATGACTTTTATAGTTACGTCGCAGAAACATAAACAAGGTCTCTGCTTAAACATCGTAAAAATAAATTATTAACTGAATTATCTTTTTCATATGCATCCCACAGTTTCACTTTTAATGCAATAAAATAATTTTACGTAATAAAAACAACCTTCGGAATAAATAAAACACCTTTTAAATGTATTTCTACATTCGTGTCGGGTAGTGACTTGACTTTCTCGCCTCGATAATATGCGTGAGTTTTTCGTAGCAAAAAATGTTGTTAAGGCAAAAGTAAAACAAGATCGACCCGCAGGGCCGTAACTGATTTATAAAAGTCATCCTTTACCTTTTAAAATTTATGTTTTAATTCTGTTGAGGTGCTTTGAAAGTTCGTGATGTGTTTACTTGAAAGATTGTAGTAGTACTTGGCAGATTATAGGCCAGAATGTTTGTATAATTTGTTTAAATAAAAATATGATATAATAATATACCAATATTTGGAATATTGGTATTATAAAATAGCTTAAAAAAAATTAAAGTAACGGCCTGTTACTATCCCTCTACTGGGCATTGGCCTCCTCGATAAGAGGATAGAAGGTAAGACTTACCACGCTGATCCAATGCGGATTGGTAGGTTACACATATCACAGAATTCTTTAGAAATATGCAGTTTTCTTCACGTTGTTTTCCTTCACCGAAAAGCGTGTGATAAATTGCAATTTGGACACAGAAGTTTTAACAAAAAAGCTCATGGCCTGCCCGAGGTTTAAACCCACGATCCCTCGAATGAGTCGCACAACCTCTCCGCTGGACTGTCACAGCTTAAAATTGCTTATTTAAGGATAATTTTATTTGAACTAACCACAAACACTCGCAGACTCTCACGTTCAATCAACCAGCATCGGAAAGAGTTATAGCTCGGAATTTCTGTACGTGATCAAATAAGACCTTTTGATCAAATTGAAATTGAAGATCAAATATGAAATTGGTGAAAGAACTGATTTGAAAACTACTGAATTCAACAAACACAAAAACCCTTTAAATTCTCATGGACGTGTAAAGAGAACCTATTTCAACAGTGGCGATTCATCGACTGCGATTAACGAAACGAAGTCCTAAGCCAGTTTCGCTGGTAACAGTGGTTATATGTTCTTCAAGAAAGTACATAAAAGATTTTTAGTTAGTTTTTCTTTTAGTTTAGATCCGTTTTTCGTATAACAGATCGAAAAAGTGCATGAAATGTGGTTATGAAGGGCAAAGCATCGACTAAACTCAACCTCCCTGTTGGTGCACCACCAACAAATAATCTGCCCTTCTAGCAAGAGCTCTGTAAGCCGGAGAACTACTTCTCCGGGATAAGGCATCATCATCTTCCTTGCGTTAATCCTGCCTAGTGACAGGGTCCGCCTTCCTAATCTTATCCTTCCACTTAGCTCTATGTGGACGTTTTCATCTGCGCGCTTAAAGCTTTTCATGTCTTTGCTGTCGACACTTAATCAACACATTTTCGGTTTGGAGCCGGAGCCTTGTGGAAATAAAAGCATTGACTCCAATAGAGTTCATGCCGATGTAAATTTGTTACAGGATTAACCATGTGGCTGAGTAGAATAGTCCACCCTCATTTCTCACCGAGGTGTCGCAAAAGGCGACTTAAGTAAGTTGACGTCAAGCAGGCGGCCGATCGTTAAATTCCTAGAAAAATCATGTGACAACATGTTTATAACATATTGTGCTAACCACTTAGAGTAGAATAAGGGCAGGAGAATGACGATGTAAACTTGTAACAGGATGTAAGGCTATATTGAAGCTCATTATACTTTCAGAGTATCGAATTTATTTTCCTCGCAAAAGCACTATATTAATATCTACGTTATAAACACGGAGGCACGTAATGAAAGTTTTTCCAACATTACTAATATCGGACCCAGCATTACGTTGTACCAACAAGGTGGTAATGTATCATATAATCTTTTATTCATCCGACGGCTGCGAATTTGATATCGTAAAGTGAACTGGATCAGGTTTTTTGCTCACCCAACTCTCGATTATAGAAAATAAATGTATCACAAATGCTATATGATTCTTTAACGAGAACACGTTACTCATAATAAACTTTTTATTAAATAGTTGACGTCTAAATATATCGCGCGTTTATTGTGATAAAAAATGACCTTAACTGGTTAGTGACATTCTTTGGTTACTTTCTTACTGGAATAAAAAGAACGTTTAAACTGTATTGAATGTTTTCTAACAAATTACCTTTTGACGGCTCTATTTAGAAGCAGCGAGAACGCAAGACTTTATATATAGTTAATGTATATACCTATAGTGTAACATTTTTTTAGGCGTCAGCGATTATATAATGACTTAAGAAGTATTTTATAAATTTTGTTCTCTTCGAAGTTTTTCTTCCATTCACCTTTGCCTTGTTTTATAAAGTACAATCTGGCTTTCTTACCAAATGTGAGTTCCTTCTTTACTACAAAGACAGGAATCTAGATAAAGGTAGCATCTGTCTAGATTTAAATTTACTTTTAATTTTTTATTTGTTTATTTTTAATATTTAAATACCATAAAATCGTTGGGGCAGATTTGACCATATTTTATAGCGCTATTATTCGATGCCGGCGTCGGATAATAGCACTTTAAAAAAAAATAATAATAAAAAAATAATAAATTTGCCGCCGAAAATATGATTATTTTGGTGATTCATTTGTACTGACAGGGTGATCCCTATCTTCACATGTTATAAAACAAGGACCTCTTTTTTTTAGAGACCTCTAAAAGCTATTTCTCTGATCGTGACGAGATCGATTTTCTCAAAATCTACTGAACGAAATTTCATACGGTTTTTCCTAAAAGACTGCATTTCTAGCGAATGGTTTACGGGCTAAAAACTTTGTGACACATTGATTTTCCCGCGAGCGAAGTTGCAAGGGGAGCTTTATTATAAAATATCAATAGTTATATATAAATAATAAAATTATAAATATGTGGTTATAATAAAATGTAAATATAGGTAAAAAAAATTCGTGACGTATATGAATTGCAATTATTGTTATTTTTAAAGCCTGTTAGACTTAAGCTTCGTTTAGTAAACATTATTCATAATTTATTCCACAGCAATTCATAAGAATACGTCAATTAATATGCAACTTCACTTTATCAATAAACCACGATCTCAAATTCCATGAAAAATTGTAAGATTTAAATTTATATATCACCAAAACAACAGTCAAAGCTAAATGTTATCTGAAGTAGGTATCTGCTGTTTGCGGTTTACTGAGCCACTGTAGTTTTAGTTAATATGTTGCTCGAAGAGGAAAATATGACCACCTATCTGACGCAGTTATACGATTAATTCCTTCACAAGTCGAGTCCCAAGTTCATTACCATAGGTAACTCGTAATTATATCATTTTAACAAAACATATCTTGAATTTACAGATAAAAATTAACATTAATTAATATTTTATTATAAGAAAATTATAATTTCGTAGTTACCCACGTTTTGTCCACTCTATTTTAAATGTTTATTTTATTAAAAATATTTTAATTATACATTTTTTTTTCTTGAAATTAGTAATTTTGTTTTATAGCCCAAGATAAACTTAAATAGGTTACAAGTACAAAACTAATGAGAATATTATTTTGCTGTAATCCGCGATTAAAAATTTTATCGCGAATTATAGCAAAATAATATTCTCATTAATTTTGTATTATGGACCTCCGCAAAGTAATGCCTAATTCTATAAATTAGATTACAAGTGACAAAAATATATGATTGCTAAGACAAGCAAATCCGCGTGTACTTGTTACTGTGTGTACTATTTTTTTTATTATATTTTGGATGATAGATGGATAGATCGATAAAACTTTATTGCATCACTACATCACTACATATTATAAAACAAAGTCCATATTTCCGTATGTACGCATAAAACTTTAAAACTACGCAACCGATTTTGATGCGGTTTTTTTTAATAGATAGAGTGATTCCAGAGGAAGGTTTGTACGTATAATAACATTCAATACGAAGTAGAGAAATAATGTAATTTTTGAGGTTTCTGTAAATAATTACATTTTTTTCCGCTTACATTGCAAACGCAGGTTAAACCCTACGAGATTTATCAAAATAATGTACTAAGTATTTGTACACATTGAAAAGGTCGACAGAAAAGTCCGCGATGGTATATGTCTATCGCTTATGGATAACCCACTAAAGCATTTTTTGTCGTTTACTTTTTACGAAAAATAATGCCTTATTTTTAAAGCAATTCTTATACAATACAGCATTAATCCTTATCCAATTAAGAACCTTAAATAAATAGTTGATTTAATATGGATCAATATGGCCGTTTACAGCATGCAATTTAAGTGAACATTTTCGGAGATATTACAGATTTAAAATGCCGTGAGGAGGCCGCGCTTCGCCCTATAACACTTCGACTTTAGCAGCGATGTCGCTCTTTCAAGAGTTTGTTTAAAGACATTCTGTAATTAATTGTAAAAATAAAATACATAGGGAAAATATAAAAGTAAATAAGTAATAATGTACTATATGAATTTAGATATTCCAAAGATGGCAGGAAATCTTCTTAATCTAGGGAAAGGAAATTGTTTTTCTCCAAATTTAACGCTACGGCCACGGGCAGTAATGAATAAATCAAAACATCTGCATCAATTTTAATCATTTTTTTACACTGACTGACATGGGATATAAATTTTATACCCGTGCGAAGCAGGGGCAGGCCGCTAGTAAAAATATAAAACATAAAACTATATGTGAATTTTAAGTAAACTTATGAATATATACAAAGGGCGGCCTTATCACTCAGTAGTGATCTCTTCCAGGTAACCCTTATTAGTTTATTATTATTTGGGGCATCTTAAAATAATTATGCCATGGAGCCTCTTAAAACCAAAACATCCCAATTACATTTTTTTTTATATTTCACACGGATTAGGGACAGTTTTTTTTACAAAAGGTAGGTAGTAAGCTAGGCGGTTTTGATAAATTTTCTTATTGCCATACTTTACCTAATTTACACTTAACCGTAATAAGTTATACACCTGTCCATAACATTATCCTATCTCGTGAATCAATGAAAAAATTATAAAAATCATATGAAAATCCGTCCATAGTTTTTAACTTTATCAGAAACAGACAGACGCAGTAGGGGATTTAGCTTTATAATATGTAAGAGAATGGACATATCGTAAGAAATGTTACTACCATTTCTTTCACCGCGGGATTGTGTCCTCCGATTTAAAAACTCATTTAAACGACTTTGATTAATTATAAAATAATAATACCATCAAGCTTGTTCTTGATACAACCTTATCATTTGATAAACATCTAAACCTATTACTGTGTGCGTTTGGAATTCGTCTCTTAGAGCTATAACCAATTCATTTTAGAGTAAATGCCACATTGGTATTTACTATGCATGTTTTGCATAACTTCGTAAAATAGTGCAGTGGTAAATGATGACTGAGACTTAATCAGCACCTAATAAAAATTACTTTAAAATATCAAACCAAACGAATAGAAATAGTCAATAAAAGTTGATGTTGAGTTACGAATATTTTTAAGTACAAATAAATAATTGTTTGATGACACCATAGTATAATGTACCGTAGAGCTTCTAAAAAAATGGACCATGGATGGACCATAACAAACAAAATAAGAAAATCCAGTTGGTCGCAATGACATAGGTATAGCCCTTTATGCCATTACTAGCTTCGTTTGCGTGAACTGTTGTCGCGTGATAGGTTGATAATAGATGGCACTTTTCAATTCCTGTAGATTAAAAGGATTTCTATAGCCTATATGTTACCCCGGTGTTTAGGGAAATAATTGTGCCAAATTTCATATCGTTTCAGCGGAATCGCCGTGAATGAGTAACAAACATACATCCATACTCACAAAATTTCGAATTTATAATATTAAGTAGGATAAGCTAATATATAGTATAATGGACCACCCACTTTCTTACCGAGGTGTCGTAAAATACGACTGAGGTAAGTTGACGTCAGGCAGGCGGCTGTTCGTTAAAACGCAGCCAAGCTTCCCGCTTAGAGTGGGATAAGGGCAGGAAGATGATGAGTAGGATAAGTTAATGCCAAAGTTGCAAGCTTGAATCTAAAATACACAGAGAATAAAGTTCTTGGCTTGGATTATATATTTAGTCTAAGTTATATATTTTCATTATCGATTATTCGTCATATCGTCGATTTTTTGTTCGTACCAAAAAAATATATATGGAATAGATTAGTTATTTCTACGAATTATTTCATCTTTGACCAATTCTTATAAATAAACAACTAAGAAGTTACAGGTAAACAGAGAAGCAAACTCCGGCAAGAGTGGGAACGCCCACGAGGTCACGAGAGGCACATGTCTTAATTTAATTGTTATCAACCACGACAATCGGTGGTAATTGTTAACATAAATCTTGTGCGAGCTCTTTTTTTTTTAGAAAAATGAAGTCTGCAGTTAACAGATCTGTATTTTACACCAATTACGGAGCATATTCAGTAGCAAGAACATAAAAATAATTATTCTAAAGCACCAAAATAGTATAGGATTTTTCTAGATGATCATTGCGGATTATAGCAAAATAATGTTATCATTACTGTAGTTCTAACAAATTCCGCAAAACTACATTTATTCTTTTGCCCTTATCCCACTCTAAGTGGGGCACATGTTATAAACATGGCATCACATGATTTGGCTATGTATTTTACGACCGCCCGCCTTCCTGACGTCAACTTACCTTAGTCGCCTTTTACGACACCTTGGTAAGAAATGAGTCTATTCTAATCACCCAGATACC
This sequence comes from Morpho achilles, assembly GCA_947086495.1. NCBI lineage: Eukaryota > Metazoa > Arthropoda > Insecta > Lepidoptera > Nymphalidae > Morpho > Morpho achilles. The sequence continues at coordinate 7,165,970 of CAMTZB010000016.1, forward strand.
AAACGGCGGGTCAATTTACTTTAGTCACCTTTTACGACACTTCGGTAAGAAATGAGGGTGGTCTATTCTAATTAGCCAGATAATACACCGCGGGTCAACTTACCTTAGTCGCCTTTAATGACACTTTGGTAAGAAATGAGGGTGATGTCTTCTACTCAGTCGGATACCACACGGCTTCCGCAAAATACTACTATATCTTAAATATAATTTAAAATTTTTATAAATTATTACACAAAAGCACCGGAGTAGAATTGGAGCTGGCCCAATGGAATTTGTCAGGTAACACATATAAAAAGAATTTTCTGAGGATATTAGAAATACACGTTGCATGACTATCATTTCCTTCATTGAAGAAAGCATGATAAATTGTATCAAAAACCTCAGCACATAATGTTTTAATAAGACCTCAATATTAACGGTTTACTTGGTTAGGAGTGCTTTATGGTTAAGGTAACATGCTCTCAACGTTTGCCCATTGGGGCTTTTGTACGGATGAAATAGTGTTTTAAATTAAATTACATAACAATAAATAATAAATCACGTAATAATAAATACGTCTTTAAGTAAAGAGCTATATTAAAGTTATGATAGAACTATTTTTCTAGAGACTCTATTCTAGAGAGAAGAGAATCTATGTAATGTATTATTAGGTACGATTGCAATTCTTACGATTTTGTAGTGGAGCCTATCCTCCCGAAATCCCGGTTGCGTGGCGAAACGATCGTAGGGAATGTCGTAGTGAATGTAGTCCTTTTGTTGTGTGTTGTTGGCGGCGGTGTTGTAACTGGTCCTGCATATATAAGGTATGTGAACATTGCCTGCTTCCGACACTTAGCATTCCCTAGATCTTCTTAACAAACACGTATTATAGAAAAATAGTTCTATCATAGCTTCTGCGCTACGGAATTCCGCAAAGTGACGCCTGCTTCTATAAATCATATAAAGTTCTATACATGTTTCAAAAGCGAACACCCAATAGTGACAGGCAAACAGTTTTTAGTAATGCATGTATTCACCAACTGTCAGGAGAACCCAGAACATCGTTTAACGCCATAACAGATCACATAGTTGTTCTTTATGTTTTGCACTCATTCTTTACACGAAAGATCGTGACTAGCAATAGAACGGTCGGTGGACGAACAGACAGCCGAGCAGCCGCATATTTATGCATTCAAGCACAGTATCAATCATTCTAATGAGCCGAGCCAGTAGTACGGTGTGCGGTGTAAAGCCGCGAGCGAACCGTCTCATGTGTAATCCCTAGTGATGTCAAATTTGACCATGACATATCGAGTAGTTTTAAAACTGAGATATTGCATAATGCATATTTTTTACTATACTTTAATATACTAATTTAATATATAATATGTACTTTACTATTTTAATATATAATAATCTATGTAGTATACATTAAAAAACAAATCTTAATTGTAGTATCCTGTTCTTTTTTTAGGACACTTACAATCACGGTTGTCAGTTTCCAAAGTAAATTACTTAATTGTATTATGGGTGACAAACGACTGTTAAATATATGCTTATTTAATTTTAAATACACACTTAATACACCCTAACTGGAAGAAACAACAAATTGTTGTCAGATTATGTTGACGCCGGCGGGAACGAACCCGCGGCTCGCGGAGCTGAAGGCAGGGTCAGTGCCAACTACAACAACGGGCCAGTTGGGCCTAATAAACACGATTCCAGTTCAATGAAAAATGCAGTATTCAAATACCTAATTTGAATTTATTTGATACAATAAGTTCAAGTTTACATAATGTTAGCGCAAACATAAACTCATAAGAGTTTTTTCGTACGCCAGAGCCGTCGACATTACATACATACTACATTTATAATATATATACTACACACTTATAATACTAATTCTTTTTTGTTTATACATTTGCTTAATATCTAAAATTAATAACTAAATAGTATAAAAAAACTATAAGGTAGTTACACATTTATTTATCAGTAAGTAAAGATAATGAAACATGCGCGTAGGTCAGACGCAAAGGCAAGAAACCTATTGCTCCCACTTATTGTGCATGGTGTGAGTGTTACAATACAGGCTTGTAATAATTGTTTGTAATAATCATTAAAATGTTAAGCATAAATTAAATGCTATTTCTAAAATTGTTTCTATATAAACAGGCTGCTATCTACGACATGCATGCAATTTATGTCGTAAATTATATATCAACCTAAAAATGCTATTTTTCAAGTCAAATGAGTAACTGAAATTCGATGTTACAATGTATACTCCTTGCAATGTCTCAAGATATTTATGTCTACTCAGTTGATTAGCCCTCACAGGTGAACTGAAATCCTTTAGTATAGTTTATAGTGGAGTTTGATATAAAAAAAAGGTAGCTCATCTATCGTTTAATGACAAAAATATATTCTATTAAAAACAAGTCGTGCCAGCGGCTTCAACCGCGTGTAAATGATTGTGTCACAAAATTGACATTTTTAAATTAACCGTAAGAGATAAAGACATACTATCACAAACTTTTGTGTAGTATTTTTGTGGATCTACAATTCTCTACTATATTATTTGAGTGTATAAGCAAGCAAGTTTCTTTACAACTTCTTCAACAAAATTTATATAGAACCTAAACCTTCCAGAAGCAATAACTTTCTTTTAGTAAACACCATACAATAATCTGTTTAGTAATTTTTGAAAAAATTTCAGAAAATCGATCACATGCAGACAGACAGCTTTTGGGGACTATGTTTTATAATAGATATTTTTTGTTTAATACAGATAATATAACACACCTATCAGTCTAGATATATACCGACAATAGAATCGAAAAAATTTCGTTTCTAAAACATTCATAACATTATTTATAAAATAAAATGTTTGCAAAGATATCAACAAACATCAAGAATGGCTGAGACGGTTGATAGACACACCGCTTCGCTCATATTTATGTATTTCAACAGCATCAATCATTCTGATATGCTCAGTTGGTTAGGTAGCGACGGGTGCAAAGTTTACTGTAAGTATGAGACTGCCGACACAGGCCGTCATATGTCATCCCTAGTGATGGACCAAATACCTATGAAATATCGATTATACTAAAAAAGTTATAACAATGGACATGGCGTTGTAACAGAATATACTTAATATTTCAGTTAAATTCTTGTCATCCAAATATATAAATTGATGGAAATAATAGGATCCTAAAATTTAAACGTAAATCTATACATATATCTATAAGGTTTTAATAACATTTTTAGTATTATCAAAATTATTACGTTACATTTATTAATTATCTCATCTAATTTGTAATGATGTATACTATATTAGTTGCATCCAAATGATTCTATGGTTTAAATCTATTTCTACACTTGTACCATTTTCTTACACTTAACTTAATTAATTAAACTTAACTAATAAAATTAAGTAAAAAAATAAAAAAGTTAAATTTAAAACTTTTACACTTTTATCGAAAGCTGTGTGTATCATGTCTTTATTATTAGTAACCCAGCCTAGAAATATCAAATCGATATCGATGATGTAATAAAAGCAATAAGCCCTATTTAACATAGCAGTGATATTCAACTAACAAGTTTAGCAATTGAGGAAAGAAAGCTGCCTGAAGCGTCCGTCGCTATTCACAAATTGGCACGAGCTAGGCACGCGTGCCTTTCGTATTCTGAAAGACTGTAACGCACTAGAAAGTTAAATGAAAATACTACTTTATGTGTAAAAAGATACAATCTATTTTTCATTAACGCAATTGATTTACTTTTGTAAAAAATATCTAGTTGATAGGTTACAAAGATTGAATAGTACAGTGCAATGATATCACGGTGCCATTACTTAAAGCAAAAAGGATGGAATTATTGTATCATGTTTATTTTCTTTAAGGTTAAACAAAATGAGAATGAGAAATGTATTTAATCAATTTTGTTATAAACAAAGTTTTCTAAACTCATCTCGGTTCTGGGTAGTTGCTAGGTTGGGTTACTTTATGGGGTCGCGCGTACTTAAATCTGTAGCTAATGTGAAAAACTAAAAGAAACACTATTTATTCAACAGTCTACTTATTCAAGTAACATGTTACCATATTACGCTTTCGTATCAAATGTGACTAGAGAAGCATGACATATTTGTCTAAGTTTATTTTTCCTTGCAAAATTAGCATATTCCAAAGTTGGTCGAGTTTACGTTAAGTGCATATTCCGACTACAGTACCAAAATTCACCCTATTGCCATTATAATACATAGTTTACTATTTTAAAACGTAATTTGGTTATTTTGATGACTTTATTAAAAAAATTGTCGAATGGCAATCCGCATATACACAAAAACCGCTGAAAGAAAACCCTGTAAGTTCATAAAAGCAAAAAAACTATCACACATTTATTTCGCATATATTTAAGTATAAAGTTTTCAATAGGAAAAATGATGTAAGTAAACACATTGAGGAATGATCCATTAACTCTATAAACTTTTCCATTATCATCATGAGTCGCAACTGTACCAGATACCGTTTGTTCTTAAACATGTAGATAGATTAGAAGGGTTGTAATTTTCGCTATTCCATTGATGCGGTAAATATAGTCTTCGAATAGTTATTGTAATCCAGTCTAGAGAGTCACGATTCAATGCGTGCAAGGACGTACGTATAATACATGTTTTTGTTTAAGTCTGAGAGCCCATGACAAAAATAATTTACCTTATTAAATATTAAGATAAAAAAGAAATACTACAATAAAATCACCGAAAAAAACAATATGTTCTTAATATGCTTAAATATGTTTCAATTCAAGCGACTCAAAAGATTATTTATAGCAGATACATTAACGACTCATGGTGGACGCGTCAAAGCCGTCTGATATATAAAATACGACACATTTATGTACACTCAAAAAATATTAAAATGTTTTTTTCAACCCGTATGTTTTTGCGCACGCTTCATTATCAATTTGAGCAATGAATACCATACAATGTATGGTGGCGTATTCTCCTTTTATAGGTGTTAAGAAAAATTCACAATGGTGTAGGTCGCTCACAGATCATAAAGCATGAAAATTATAGTATCACGCTCGGATGACGTGAATATACGTGAATATTCCGAAATATTGAAGTAAATCCTTAATACTGTAAATATTTTTATAAATGTTATACATTGCCATATATTCCAGACATTTGGCAATCCTAAACATAGTTATATTTTGAATTGTTTTTTAATTGAGACTTATATGATAGTAATGTTTAATAACTCAAAATGACTTTTCGCTTTTGGAACTCCATTTATATCATACAGCATCACATCTTACACATCACATCTTAGGAGCATCGATTATTCAAAATCCATGCTGACATCCTAAGTTTCACGTGACGTATCAAATGTGTAGTACTGAAGGAGATAAATAAATAAATATAAATAAATAAATATATGGGGCACTTACACACACGGTCGTCCGTCCCCAAAGTAAGTAACTTAATACTTGTGTTATGGCTGACAGACAACTGGTGAACATATACATATATAATTGTTAAATACATACTTAAATACAAATATACACCCAGGCTCAAAGACCAACAAATTCATTTATAGAAAATGTTGGCCCTCGGCGGGAATCGAACCCACGACCCGCGAAGCTGAAGGCAGGGTCACTACCCACTGCTCCAACGAGCCAGTCGAACGATGAAAATAGTATAGATATTAATAGAAGAACGCTAACTATTAACCCATAGTTGTCGCACAACATGTTACGGTTTTCCATCAAAATGTTTGCACAATAATCCAAATTAATTATATATGTCAGAAAATATTTCATACAGTCATAATTAATATTGTGTTTTTGTGAAGCCTACTTTTTACCGTTTATTCCCTGCCTATACGCCAAGCAAGCGTCAACATTCAATTAGGTGTAATCATCTCGTCAACCCGCGGGCGCTACGCAACGACGTCAAAACGACGAGTGATATTAATTTTTCTATAGTAATTAGCAAGAACGTGAGAGGAACATTAGTGGAAATTACACAAACCGTTTATTGTGCTGGTGATGACAGAATTAATCATTGACTACAACAAGATTAATTGATACGAAGTTCATTTTTGGGTTACCAACACGTAAGAGGTCGGATTGGTTACCCAAGCTTATGATTGTTGATTGCACTAATGTACCATCTATATAACTATATCTATCGTGCGTGAATGAGCGTAAGAAATGTAGAATTATCTTTTGATTTTATTGAGAAGTAAATGTGTTATTTTGCATAGTAAAAAAAATATATTAAAATTAATAGCTTGAAAATAAATAAATGTACAATTATGAACACAGAATGAACATAAAAAATTTTCACTATATCGTCCATGTAAAGTGGATTATAATATTATTATAACTATAGTAACGTAGGAAATAACACAGAACAAATGTTAATGTGGGACATAACCATGAGACACATGCCTAAGTGTAAAATAAGTAAGATATTTCTTTAAGTATCACTACTGTATCATATAATAGGATGAAAAACATTTCATTATACAAGACCAAAACAAGGTATTCAAAAATTATAAATAGATCAGGTTGTCAGAAAGCATTAGAAGTCGATTACAGGGCGTGAACAGATGGAATACAATAGCCGATTGATAATCTGAAATACTAACATGACATTGTGTCGGTTAATATATTGCTTACATTAGCTAATTGTGATCAACATTCGGTCGACAGGTATAGCGCCTTTTACGAAACAATGACTTTACGTCACGTATGTAAAAAAAAATCATACTGGAAATGTTTGACATCTGCACAATCGACTGAAACAATACAACTTGTTTCAGTCGATTGTGCAGTCGTCAAACATTTCTAGTTAGAATTTTTTTTATTCAAAGTAATACGTAAAAAAGCAGCAATTGCATACATACCGATTATTAAATTGTAAGGGCCTGTTACCATCCCACAGCTGGGCATAAGCGCCGTTTTTGGAGAGAAGGATTGGAACTACCACGCTGCTCCAATGCGGATTGTTTGGTTACACATATCCCTAGAATTCTCTAGAGATATGCATGTTTTCTCACAATTATTTCCTTCACCGAAAAGCGTTTGTTAAATTCAGGTATCAATTAGACACATAAGTCTTCACAAAAAAACTCATTGGTGCCTGCCCGAGGTTTGAACCCGTAATCACTCGAAAGAGTCGTACGCACTCACCGCTAAGCTATCACATCAAAACGGCTCATAAAAGGCCAAATTGGTGAGAGAGGCAAATCACTACCACACAAATTCAAGTATAATAGTTCTATGCTCAAAGAACGAACTACGAGTAAAATAAAAGAGGTAGTCTAGAATAATTGACGTATGAACACAACTTTTACTCAACGAGCAGGTATGTAGTGTACCTTTAGTTATACAAAAAAGGTGGAACTGTTTTATGTCAGAACTTTAAACATAGAGAGAACAAAACATTATATGCAACGTTAATAAAAGGTTTCATAACTAGTCATACTTATAAACTCTTCACGCTAGTAATAAGATTTGATGATACAATAATAAAATCTGTAGTTCCTTAATCGCAGTGAAAAAATTTATAACTCAATGGTGTGTAAAAGGTTTAACCATTCTCAAAACGACATAATCGCCAGGTCCGCTTCCAAAAGAAAATCACGAAATCTTACTATATATTTCAAACGACACTATGAATAAAACCCGTATATCCTTTATATAGGAACCTTAATGCACTTAAGACTGCATTGGTTGCTAAGCAGGCGTTAAATTTTAAAAATCTTTATTACTCTATGATGTTATCTAGGTTATTGACGCCTATCATAAAATAACACACATTCTTAGCATAACTATCATTTCTTTTTTTCAACAAAAACCTACAATTCTAATAGAAAAGTCTGAACCTGAATGAAATAACATGAATTTTGATAATGATAAAGATAACAATAACAATAACGTGTGAAATTATTCATATATTTGTATCTTTTTTATTTAATAATTCCACATTAAAAAGAAGAAAATTCCACAATTACTAAGGTGCTAAAATATATTTTAAATCTTCGATATATCCATAATATTTGGGTCTCCTACATTACTTAACTTACATATTATAAACATTCATGCTTCAATAGGTAATTATAATTTCTCCACAATATTAAAACATAAAAGGCTTTATTCCAGGTACATTATTAAACAAACTTGTATAACAATTATTAAATTATTCATGCGTCGTTATTATAATTAGCTCGTGATGTTCGAGATTAGCTCGGCTATCGTGAAAGTAATTTCCCCCTACTTAATAGGAATTGACTTCTGTTTCGTTATTGCTCCAGTGTTTATATTATAACCAATTATAGGCCACGAACAACATTTTCGTTTAATGGCCGCATATCAGAATACATTTAAATTGAACATTGTGTAAGTTGTAATACAAATACCAAAACTTTCCAGACATAAAAATGGTCTTAATCCATTCATATCTTGAGTGTTTACAAAATTATAGCATACTTTTTTTAATTTGTCGTGATAACGATTTTAATATTTATCAATTTTAAGTTGTTAATATTTTATTATCATCAGCTGTCACAGTTACTTATTGTATATAGGTAAGTATACTTTTTAAATGATTTTTTCGCTAATAAATTATACTAAAATAAAAAATGTTTTCTCACGTGCGACATACTGTCTTAAGGCTTGTTTTCTACAAAAAATAATATAGCATTTAAATTAGTGTATGATTATTCTTCTGCTCGTGTATTTCAGTAAAGAGTTAACTATTTCCACGTTCATCTCTTTAGCTATCGCCGTTGGATTTTTTGCTCTATCCTTACGTGAAAAGACATATAACCACCCTTTAATTTAAAATATTAACAGGCTGTGACCCATTCGCGTCAACTTAAGCGTATGGTCGTATGTCGTCTACTCTCAGCCACCAAAGCCTTTTTACCGTTCCGGTCGTATGTCTGCTGTAGGCCACCGCGGCAAGAAACCATACGAATCCTACATACATATCCATACATATGCATTCACGTATCAGTCTACACTTTTTCTAAACAAACGTCAATGCCTAAGAAACTTATTTCTAACCAATAAGGTACTCCTATCAATTGAAGGATTTGGAAATCCAAATCTAATACGACTGTAAAAGGTTAAAATAGCCTCAACAATCAAAATATTTTTATTCCAATTCTGGAAGGAAAAATGGGAATTTTTTATTTCTATATTTTAGCCCGGTATGTATGTACGAAATTTAAATCGCTCAATGTCGCTCGAGCTTATTAGCCGTAACAGGCAGACTTTCGCATTTATATTATTAGTGTGAGATAGATGGTTTCTTATTCATTATGTTTTTAAATCTATTTCATTCAATTTTAATGTTCAGTTTTCCAAAACCTCGTACCTGTAACCTTTAGCTACTAGTAACCTTTAGCTACTCGTACTTTATTTAAATTAAGACAATATCGCTCCATGTGATTAACCGTGTAACTGACAGACAATTGCATTTATTATATAATTAATACTAGCGTAGATTTAGATGGATTTCCATCATTAGTATTCCAAAAACTTAGCTACTATATTTTTATTAAGACATCATGTGTTCTTATGATAACTATGTAAATTTATAATGGATGGACTATCACTGGCTTATCACAACGGTTACTGTTTTGCTTATAGCTTGCAACAATTTTATATCATCAATCTTGAATTTAAATGTAACATGAAAAAGCTTTCAGCCTCTTCTGTGCACCGGTCATTACAATTAAGAAGCGCCTTAGCTTTAAATGTACGAGTATGCTTTGTTTACGAATTTACGTTTATGTGTTGGGTTTTTGTATCTAATTTCATTTAAATAATATGACAATTATAGTACTAACGTGGCTATAAGGCTGTGATAGCCCCAGCTGTAAGACCGTGTGACTCTTACATCCGGCGTAATGCCGGACAAACCAATGCGTTTTTATTAGAACTTATCTGTCTAATTGATAATTGAATTTATTATACGCTTTTCAGTGAGGGAAAACATCGTGAGGAAACCTGCATGTCTCTAAAGAATCCTGGGGATATGTGTAACCTACCAATCCGCAATTGGAGCAGAATGGTAGATCTTAGCTCCAACTCTTCTTTCCTCAAGCGATGAGAGGAAGCCTATATCCAGCAATGGGATAGTAACAGGCCGCTACTTTTACAACTACTTGGTTATATAAAACTGTTTTTTTAAAGTAACAAATTTGACTAGAGCTCATCTCTATTTATAAAATCACCCAAGCTGTCGACAAATTAGAAGTTGTTTGTACCAAAACGGCACCTAGTCGCTAGTAGTGGTAATTCGATAAATATGAACTAAGTACTGATACCCGCGACTTCGTTCACGTCAGTTTAAGTGTTTAAATACCCTCATGTTTATACAATGTATTTTATCTTGCTCTCAAAGGAAAAATGGGATTTTTTATTCTGTATGTTAACCCGATGTAGAATTGAAGCTTTAGTTGTGTCAAATCCATTTCGCATCTACGATACGATGCTTCTGTTTTCGTCCGACCCAATAGGTGATGCTGTAAAAGCTGTTAGGGTATATAGTCAATACGTAAATTCAAAACGAGATTGCCTGCAAAAGTAATTTGTATAGAAAACTTACAAAAAAAAACCTACGTACTGATACCCGCGACTTCGTTCACGTCAGTTTAAGTGTTTAAATACCCTCATGTTAATACAATGTATTTTATCTTGCTCTCAAAGGAAAAATGGGATTTTTTATTCTGTATGTAATATATATCCTGTAAACTACTATAAATGTAAAGAACTCTTGTCAAAATGGCTACTTGGTTTAAATTATGATGAGACAGAAGCATTGATATAAACCCAGATTCGCAACCATTCATACATACACATGCATGCACACAATCTCGCACACAAAAAAACATTCTCAACAAACGCACGAACACACACACACTACACTCACACACAGTTCACTCACACACACACACACACACAAATTACACGCATGTTCTATTTCCCATTATGTATGTAATGTTATGGAAGAGCGGGGCCTCCTGTCACAAGTACTAGTAGAAATACTAGTAACTTACTAGGATGGTCCCAGATTCTGTTAATGATTATGTAAGAATTTTGAAGGAAATAAATATGTTTTGATTTTTTTGTATGTTAACCCGATGTAGAATTGAAACTTTAGTAGTGTCAAATCCATTTCGCATCTACGATACGATGCTTCTGTTTTCGTCCGACCCAATAGGTGATGCTGTAAAAGCTGTTAGGGTATATAGTCAATACGTAAATTCAAAACGAGATTGCCTGCAAAAGTAATTTGTATAGAAAACTTACAAAAAAAATCCTCACCCTGTAATTACGGGTAAGTACTATGAATATAAACTCCATATATATTTTTCATTCCTCAACTTATTTGTTTTAATCTATCCTGTACAAAGGCGGTTCCAAAAACTTTTGTTGCTATATATGTAGTTCTTCTGGTATGAACTTCCTTGACGTTATGGATAGCCCGAGACGAGCTTAATGATGTCAAAAGTCACCATAATGTAGTGTCCTTAAACGGATACCGCAGTTCGTTACTGTCAGCTCATTCTTCGTGACATCTCACTGCCCACAACGCATTAACATCACCGCTACCATTTTATAAAACGACCAAGGAAATATATCATCTCATTATAATATAAAATAAAATATTAGATATAAATCATTTGGTTTGAAGTATACTTTTCATACAAAAATTACATAAAGTTACAACAAAACACGGTTCCGAACTAAAAAGTTAAAAATAACGAAATAAAAATACTATTATAGTAAAAGAAAAAGCGTGGCATATCTAAATACTATTATCATTTTCTTACGCTTATCCCACTCTAAGTGTGGTCGGCACAATATTTTGTCATTACCCATTTTTCTCTAACATTTTTCACCTCAGGTACTACTACCCCTTCTATATGCGTATCATTCTTATCACAATCCATCCATATTTTTTTTCAACCTCCCTCTGGTCTATTCTATAGAAGAGTAGTCTATTCTACTCAGCCGTAGCTCACGTAATAGTAAACATTATTAAAATTACAATACTATTATAAAAACGATATTTTTTCTTTATAATTATTCAATAAATAAGACAGGATTTTCTAAAAAGTCAACCTCGTCAATTCGCGGACTGATCACGACTACGTCAAATAGCTGCACCTCTCCCCGCCACAGAACTCCTCCTCGCGCCGCACTGTACTTCTCCTTCGATTCCACACCTTGCCACAGCTATCTCATCTCTATGCTATAACTTCCGCTCTTCTCCTTTTCCTTTGTTACAATGTACAACTCATATCTACCTTAAATTACTAACATGCAATATATGATACTATGCAAGTCATGCCTGCGTGCATTGATTCCAAGAATTTTGGCAGTGTTTCCGCGTTCAATAGCTAAGCTGAATCTGTCTGTGAAGAAGAAGCCAGCCTACTAGTCACCCAAAGAGTCAACCGAGGTTTTAGAACAGATAAGATTTTTTTTCACTTTGACTACATGGTCCTAGGCTCTTAATTGCAAACGGGACAAATATGTAATACTAAATTTATGATATTTTTAAAAAGTTGTTATATCATAACACATCGTTCACATCGTCCTGTATAAAAGGGTAACAATCACTGTAGCTGTAAAATACGATGACGCATTATAAGAGCCCAATAAAGCTGCATTCGTGATTCAGTGTCCTCTTGCAACAATCTTAGCAATAAAAAAGGTTTTTTTTATTACTATCGATTGGAGGATCGGGCGAGAGGGGCGACCTCGCGGCAACCTCCAACCGCCTCGCGAACAAAATTAATTTGTCCGTATTTAGAAACAGTAGATTGAAAACGTGTTGGAGTACCTCAAAGACGGTTTGACGTGACCACCGCACCGACAGAGTGGACCGATGCTAGTATGATATCTGTGTTGAATTTATAAGGTCACACTTTCTATATTATGTCGTTCGAATAACCTTGAACGATTTTTTGTGCCAACAAAAAATGTGTTTTTACCAGGTATTAAACAATCATGAACAATGACCATTTAAGTGTGCTTTACTCGATCAATCTTACAGAATTTTTTATGTATTTAATACAGTAAAGTTAAATATCATTAAAATAAAATCCAATTTTGCGTATTGTACACCTATTTTCATATGTTCGTTCGTAACGTTCTTTCACGTTTTTACGTTAGATGACTAATATGTTAAAATGTGTTTTCATTTTCATATAATTTGTAAATCTTTTTGTTCAATATATAGGATAGGATAGGATTCGATTCAAAAATTTGACATACTGTATGAGATTCTGCCGATTGGAACATGAGGCTATTTGCGACCTTTTGAGCGATAATTTTCCACCCGGTCACTATACGAATCCAACAATTAGTTCGTCATACCATGTGCCCCGCCCATCGTTACTTCAATTTGAAAATATCTCGCTATGTCGATGTTTTTGATTTCTCTATGAATATTCTCGTTTCTGTTTGGATTCTAATCTATACGCAAGAATAATGAATTGCTTGATGAGCTTTATTGCGAATCCTATAATCAGTTATTCATAATATGTAACTTAAACGTTCTTCTTCGTCGTATCACTCTTGTCAGAGCGGTCGTGGTCATCCTGAAGTGACTTTAGGGGCAGATGTTATATGCCTCACAAGCATTCGCCAGTTATCTCTACTAGCCGTAAGCCTGGTACACTAGTGTAAGGGGCCACCAACTGCAGCCTTAATTTGGTCAACTTAAACGTAGATAACTAGAAATAATTTATCTACTTCTTTTACAACAAATAACGTAACAGGTTTGTTCTTTTTTTTTCAACGATTGAACATAGGCTATCAATTTCTCGGGTTAGACGAATAAATATCAAATGAAACAACGTCTCTGAAGCGACTGTTATTTAACGGAGACCTTTATCCTACATTAGATGCAATGAAATAACCAAAAGTGGCTTTATAACTTACAAAACTTTTCTCTAAAAGGTTCATAATTAATGGAATAAATTTGTAAACAATGATAGACAACACTATTAAATGTTGTACATCTCTCAAGATATTGAATGAACAAAGCAATCAATTGGGTGAGCCGCACACGCGTTGGCCTACCATACCTTATAATTAGACGATATCAATTCGATGCGATAGCGTGGCGGCCTCTTGCGAAACTCGTCCAGCTTCTAAGGGACCATATCGATCACAGAAACACTCCGTAACGATTCATTACCACCTTTATTACATAGAAACTAAATTCTTTACACAAACATTTTAAAGAATAATTTAACGTGTACTCCAGATTACATTGGGCCCTTTTCGAACGCACACAAATCTGCAACAGTCCCGAAACTAATCTTATAATTGATCAATATCCACCGAACAATTTACGGCCTTACATCTTTTAATCTAAAGTCCACAATCGGTGGACCTAATTTGAGATGTGTGACTTTTGATTTTGCCGTTCAAATAAAGTATGCGTTAGAATCAGGATGCTGTAACAGTCCGGACGCGGGTCTAATTACCGCCGCCACTCAATATTGCAAAATGTACGAAGCTTATTCTCAAGTATACCCCTCGGCTATTACACCCGGTCTATTGTTACACGAAATACATTTAAAGCGCTGAATGGTGTCTTATAATGACCTGGGTGTGCCGGTTCATGAGCTACCGATACGATTAATGCAACACAATAAACAATGTAATGCCTATCTCGATCAGTGCTTCAAAACAATTTTTAATTAATCTCCGACACAATCCCAATCAATATAATATAGTTGTTATGAAAGTCAATTTAATACGCAATACGAGAAACTGCCGAGATTTAATAACAAATTGGACTTGTGACAAGATTAGGATGAATAAATTTGAACGAAATTAAAATAGGTACAATACTACTAATATTATAAATGCGAAAGATTGTGAGTATGGATGAATATTTATAACTCTTTCGAATCCGCCGAACAAATATTGATGAAATTGTCACACACTGATTTCCATGCGGGCGAAGCTGCTGACACAGCTAGTATTTTTATATAACCACATGTTATAAGAAGCTGTGATGGCCTAGCGGTGCGACCGTGTGAATCTCTAGAGACGATCATGGGTTCAAACCCGGGCAGACACCAATGAGTTTTTCTATTAAAACTTATATGTCTAATTGATAATTGCAATTTATCACACGCTTTTCGGTGAAGGAAAACATCGTGAGGAAACCTGCATATCTCTAGAGAATCCTAGGGATATGTGTAACCTACCAACCCGCATTGGAGCAGCGTGGTAGGTCTTAGCTCCAATCCTTCTCTCCAAAAATGGAGAGTGGGAGGCCTATGCCCAGCAGTGGGATAGTAACAGGCTGTTACTTACTTTTTTTTACATGTTATATCTTATATTTTTGTATCTTTTTGATTAATGAATTAAATTTTAAAGCACAGTATACACACATGGTCTATCGTAGATTCATACTAATAGTTAGGAAATTTTGTCTGTCTGTTTGTTTTTTCGTTTGTCCGTTTGTCAGTCTGTCTCTTTGTTACGCGTTCATCATTCATCCTTCATTAATGAAATTTTATACAATTAAAGCCCATATACGAGAGTAACGTTCTAGAAGTAAAAATTCCAGATTTCCATTAGAACTGACAAAGAAATCATAGTTCATAGTTGAGGGTATTTTAACACTAAAGTTGACACAAACGAAGTCGCGAGTAAAATATATATTTTATTTTACTATCATATTATCGTACCAGGCGTGAATATGATAACGCAATATAAGTTCTTTTATACGTTTAATCAAAATAGGCATTAGGATTGATTTATATGTTAAATATTTAAGTGAAGTCAATAATTTATTTATACCGCACATACAAACTTGTGTTTATTAAAATAACAATTTTAAAGGTATACTTAACGTTAATCTATTTATTGCTGCCCTGAAAAATGTGCGTTTTGGGACTGTCAAATCATACTGTCTGTCAAGTCACGTCTGGTACAGATTTATAAGTTGTGTATAATTGGAAAACTTTTTTTTTAGTAACTCTTTGTCAATCAAATCCACATATGTAGAGCAATTGTTGTGATGCCGTGCTATCTAATGACAGGAAACTCGTGCGCCATGCCTCTCGTTAAATTGATATGGTATTGGAGTCGTGTGGAAGGTCGGCCGCACTTCCTCTGCTATTATGATTGTATCTATTGATGTATGATCTATAGGTAGATGAAATTTGATTCAATGTTCTACAGAATCAATCACAAGTCATCGTAGTTTTTTTGCAGTGCAATATGCGTCTATGATATGTCACAACAAAAAATTTAATATTTAAAATCATTAAGTAAAATATTTAAATTTTAATATTAATAAACTTAGTATTATGAATATTAACAACTTATGTAATTGAAATTTAAATTTAAATTTTAAATTTTAAATTTTAAATTTAAATTTTAAATATATAGGACACTTACACACACGGTCGTCCGTCCCCAAAGTAAGTAACTTAATACTTGTGTTATGGTAGACAGACAACTGGTGAATATATACTTATATATTTTTTAAATACATACATAAATACAAATACAAATATACACCCAGGCTCAAAGACCGACAAATTCATTTTAAAGAAAATGTTGGTCCTCGGCGGGAATCGAACCCGCGACCCGTGGAGCCGAAGGCAGGGTCACTACCCACTGCTCCAACGAGCCAGTCAAAAATTTGCAAACATATAATAGTTCAGTTGGGAACGGGAGGACTAAATAAGTTAAAATACCCCGAATCAAGTCGATATCACTAGCCCTTTGCATCTGGCTGACCAGGTACTTATTTGTGAAAGTATGTAAAACCGAATAATTATAGATAATTTTATAAATTATAAAAGTATTTAGATAACCGCCGTGTGGTATCCGGCTGTTTAGAATAGACCACCATCACTTCTTACCGAGGTATCGTAAGTGGCGACTAAGGTAAGTTGATCCACCGTGGGAAATCCCGTTGAGTAAAAGAGACCACCCTCATTTCTTACCGAGGTGTCGTATAATACGACTAAGATAAGTTGACGTCAGGCAGGCAGCCGTAAGTGTAGTGTAACATGTTGTGCCGACCCCACTTAGAGTAGGATAAGGGCCGGAGGATGACGATAAAAGTATTTAGATAACTGTTTATCTATGTAGGTAAATAATGAAATCATTTTTTATTTACATCTGCTAGATTTGCTGTTTGAACACGTAGTTCATTATTTCAAGTGTAATCTTCTCGCAAGTACGATGCTCCATACAATTTTCGAAGAATCACATGCTCTGATGTCCGCAAATTATTTCTGACGGAATTTAAAATAACAAGGTACGACATGTGGATGTCGGGCGGGAATCGAGAGCGTACATCGATTGCACGATTATCGATACGCTTTAGGGTTGGCACTTTACTTCTTTTAATTTAATTTATGTTTTTCACTTTAATCGTAATTGCACCTACATTCCTTACAATTCCCCTTTTTTAACATAAATTAAATTATAACACAAATAATGGTAATTGTAATAATGGTAACGCATCAGTTAAAAATAGTTCTTTTTCCTTCAACCAATGGACGTCCACAGCTGGACATAGGACTCTTCTCAGGTTTCCACACCACAAGATCTTGTGCCGCTTGGATTCAGCAGCTGCCGGCGTCCTCTTTGAGGTCATCAGTCCACCTCGTAGAAAGTACTTACCCGTACTTAGATGTTAAATACGACCATGGTAAGTTGATGACAGTCAGGTGGCCGGTCATAAAATACATAGCCAAATCATGTGACAACATGTTTATAACATTTTGTGCTGACCCCTCTTAGAGTGGGATAAGGTCAGGAAGATGATGATAATGTTAATATTTATACGTCTTAAGAATATTCTATCAATTTCATTTTTACTATATTTACCTGTCGTTTCATCCATGTTGAAATTCATAAACTTCAAAATGTTATAATTGGTTATGCATTAATTGTAATATCTAATTAATAAATCAAGTTATGTAAGACGCCCAAGTGACAATATTATAATGATTTATGTACTGTCTTATTAATTATGCAAACATCTTTTGACGTGTGTGTGAACTTTGCTAATAAAAACGTTCATGTTTGAGGTCTCACTCGACGAGTAGTTGCTTCGTGTCGAAACTAAAACCGCCCTATACTTAAACGGGAAGTTACATATAATTTGACAACTGATAGATGATAAAACATACGTAACATGTTGTATAAGGGACAGATGACCTTAAAATGGAAGCTGGCTTTATGTCCAGTGGAAAATTTGAAAAGGAAGAACTTGAATGTACTATCAAGATTTATTTGACATATTTATTATGATTTATTTGACTGGCCCGTTCGTGCAGTAGGTAATGATCCTGCCTTCAGCTCTGCGGGTCGCGGATTCGATTCCCGCCGAGGGCCAACATCACTACATATTATAAAACAAAGTCCCTATATCCCTATGTACGCATAAAACTTTAAAACTACGCAACAGATTTTGATGCGGTTTTTTTTCATAGAGAGTGATTCCAGAGGAAGGTTTGTACGTATAATAACATTCAATACGGAGTAGAGAATTAATAATTGTGTAATTTTTGAGGTTTCTGTAAATAATTACATTTTTTTCCGCTTACATCGCAAACGCTGGCTAAACCCTACGAGATTTGCCAAAATAATGTACTAAGTATTTGTACATCTTGAAAAGGTCTACAGAAAAGTCCGCGATGGTATATATCTATCTCTTATGGATAGCCCACTATAGCATTTTTTGTCATTTACTTTTTACGAAAAATAATGCCTTCTTTTTGAATTTTTATACAATATAGCATTAATCCTTATCCAATTAAGTACCTTAGATAAATTGTTAATTAAATATAGATCAATATGGCCGTTACAGCATGTAATTTTAGTGAACATTTTCGGAGATATTACGGATTTAAAATGCCGTGAGGACGCCGCGCTTCACCCTATAGCACTTCGAATCTAGCAGCTATATGTCGCTCTTTCAAGAGTTTGTTTAACGACAAGGAAGCTGTGAGTGTTGTATATAAAGACATTCTGTAATTAATTGTAAAAATAAAATTCATAGGGAAAATGTAAAAGTAAATAAGTAAAAATGTACTATATTAATTTAGATATTACAAAGATAGCAGGAAATCTTCTTGGTATAGGGAAAGGAAATTGTTTTTCTCCAGAACGCTTGCGGCCACGGGCAGTAATGAATAAATCAAAACTACTGGATGGATTAAAAAGTACTGGATGGATTTTAATCATTTTTTTTTACACTGACTGACATGGGATATATATTTTATACCCGTGCGAAGCAGGGGCAGGCCGCTAGTTTTCTATAAAAAGAATTTGTTGGTTCTGCTGCCTAGCTGTATATTTGTATTTAAGTATGTATTTAAAAAAATATATATGTATTTATTCTTCAGTTATCTCTCACCCATCACACAAGTATTAAATTACTTACTTTGGGGACGGACGACCGTGTGTGTAAGTGTCCCATATATTTATTTAATTATATCATGGTATGCGGTAGTCGTGCATATGATACTCGTATGATACTAGGCAATTGTGAAACCTCGCAAGAACAAAATCTTAGTTAATATATCTAAAGTTATATTTCCATTTCATATAACCGGTATAGAAAATAGAACCTGTGACTTGTAAATAGTATCACATTGCACATATGTTACCAAAAAATCGTTGAAAACGAAATTTAATCAAAAATCACATTATGAAAGTTTTAAACTTCCTTAATCCTAAAAGTAATTATTCCATATAGCCAACCCAATGGAATTTAAACCGAAAAACATCAAAATGATTTTCCCACCGTTATGTGATAAATTCGATTTTGATTTCGAAGTATGATTAGTATTATTAGTACGATTTAATCGTTTTCTAGCTTCTTCTCTTTCTCTATTTCTCTATTTCTTCTCTTATTTTTTCTCTATGTATCCTCCTTAGCAATCTTTATCAAAATTCAAATCGATCAGTTGTTCCTTTCGGAGATGGAAGGAAATACAAACAAACTTTCGCATTTATACAACAAACAAGATTGGACATTTTGAACTTAAACTGAATCTCCAGATAATAAATTCATAAAACTAAATATATTATTAACCAACATATTCAGTAACGTTTGTTGTTCTTCCGGCAACATCATTTTGTGGACTTTTTCACTTCAACATTCTCAGCTCATTTTATGGTTTCCATTAAACTTTTTTCGCACGAAAGTAGCTTATTAAATAATAAAGAGAGCATTATGCAAAACCGAGTGCAATAATCGGTGGACGGGAAAGGACAGACGCGACGGGCGCGCACGCGGGCTCACCAAAAACGTAATTTATAACTACATTTAACCGAAGAGCTCGGACGACTTCTTTCAATATTAATATCGGCGTCAGCATCATTAAGAAATTCCTTTTATTGCGGCTTTAAATAAGTCCGTTCGCCGATCGCCCTTATTAAAAGAGGCTACCTTTCTCCAAGGTTGTGCAACATCGCCCTTCTTTTAAAACATTTATGTTCAACGAATTTACACAAAATCCAACAAAATAAATTGGTTTTCGGATATTTTTGCCCGCTGTGTTTATCATTACGTCAATTCAATCCAATTTATTTATGTACTCGGTAAATATTTCATATCAGCAAATTTCTAAACCAATAAAAGCAGATTGATCGAATATACATTAGTATGATAATAAATATAGATATAGATTGTATATCTATATCTATATTTATTATAAACAAAGTACCCAAAAGCTGTCTGTATGTGATCGATTTTCTCAAAATCTACTAAGCGGATGTTTGTACGATCTTTTACTTAAAGATTAGTTAATAGTACAATTCTGTTTAATGAAAATTGTAGTATTAAAGAGTTCGTCCGGTCATAAAAAAAAAATTGCCTACAGAAAAATCATACAGTATATAATTGAGGGTAATTTAACAATAAAGTCGACGGGAACGAACTCGCGGATACCACTAATAGTATATAAACTGCTCTATCTCAAATATAAAAGACATAAAAACTTCCATCCCTCTACTTACATCCCTATCACTAACAGATTCCTCTCTCGTTTTTTTTTTCCAAAGCTAAATTATGATGAGTAAGCAATCAGGCAAATATATTAATCAGGTAAAAAATTAGGGCAAACTTCTCTCTTGCAACACCTTCTCATGGGCAACAAAATAACTGGGAAGATGCTATATATGGATTCGCGAGCGCGCGCTTGTCACGCGTATGTGTAATACTATAATCTCTGTAATATAAAATTTACTAAAATTAAATTTCTATGTTTATAACAAAGTAAAAGTGATAAGTCTCTTCTATATACGTTCATCAAACAGTGTTAATAATCGTTAGTGAATTTATAAACTATAATTGTGCAAAAAAAAAAACTATTTCAAATGTGGACTTTATCAGAACAATTTGAACTAATAAACAAAAAGAAAAGTAATAAACAATAAATAGTGCATTAATAAAAATAAATTTTAAAATATAATCTATAGATTTAATAGTGTATAAAATAGAAACAGACGAAAAGAAAAAATAATTGACCGTTTTAATTATTCAAAACAGCTGATACAACAAGTGCAGTGTCTCATATTAGTCATATACCAGTGTGATAGAACTAAGCGTTCAATGACCTCAGTAATTACAACTACACTGAGTCACAGTACGATACAAAAATTCATAACAGTTAGTAAACAAAGACGTGGAATAATCGGATCGGTGCAGCTAGTAATATTGCGATCGCGGGTTCGAATCTGAGCGGTCATGTGACGAAAACTTTAACTTTTTTTTTGCTTCAAGATTTATATTTTTTTTTTCTTTTTATTCATTTTAATAACTAATAATTATAAAAAGATTATTCTCTGATTTATATTAAAATGGAAAACGTTACAATACGAAATAAAACTAAGACAAAATCATACTCGGATCTCTCAGTACTACACGATGGCATGTATGGGTCAGATATATTAAATAACACTAGCCACAGTTTCATTGCAAATAGCACTATGAAATCACTACCGAATTTAAGTCTAGAATCAGATATAATTCAAAATTTAAAGTTTGAAATTGAGACACTTAAATCAGAGTTGGCTTCCACACATGCCGAAGTTGAAGAGCTTAGCTTACAAAATTTAGAACTTAAGAAGGAATTAGAAAAATACAAGAAAAAATTTGATCTTCTTGACAAAATTGTCCTTAGTCCAAAATATGCACAGTGTAAGATACGAACTCCGTCAAAAAAATCTTCAAAGTTAATTTTTGAAAGCGATAACTCAACCTCCTCAAGAAATCAACATCTGACTTATGAAAAACAAAACCATGAAGAAGAAATGCCTAAAAATATAAATTCTGACCTAGAAGCACAACATAATGCGAATTTGAAGTTACAAACATCTTGCAATACTAATAAAGATACAAGTCATGTACATGGCCAGAATTATTTAAGCGCAATGGAAAATCCACATAAAACCTTAAGAGCTCATGTCAAGACGCCGGTAAATCAGATGAAAGATACGTTGAAGAAAAACACTATTCACATCCTAGGAGAACAACACATCATTGGATTATCACATTCTTTAATAAAAAGCAGAGAACAAAAATGGAATAATAATTATAAAATTATGTCGTTTGTAAAGCCCTATGCATTATCTTGCGAGTCTCTCAAAAGTTGCGAAACTCTTATGACAGAATTAGCTGACAATGATAAAGTGGTCTTAGCAGTGGGGGCAAATGATAAAAATCCGTGTGCTCTTCTTAATGAATTAGGACTAGCTCTCGATAAACTTCGTAAAGTAAAAGTTTTCGTATTACAAGTTTATTCGAATGATTACCTAAGAACAAGCACTATCAATAGTCACATAGAGTGCTTGGTAAAATTACATAAAAATTGTGCTTTCCTTAAATCGGACAAAAGTTACAAAAACATTCGGGAATATTTACAAGATATGACATATAAGATTAACTTTAATATTGATTATAGCGATTATTACGATACATACTTGACATTTAATAAAAATAAACAGACTAAAACTTTAAAAAATAATTCAAAAACAATAAACATCGTAAATGAAACTGATAAAAACAAAATAACTTATTATTTTAAAACACAAAATACAAAAAAATTACAAGATAATGAAGAAGCATTATGTAAAACACAAACAACAAAACAACGTAAAAAAGGAACTATACCCTACTATTTCAAAAAAAATGTTAACAATCCAGACTTAGTCTTAAAAAATAACGAAATGGCTAGCCAGGATAAGTTTTTTCGTAAATAAACTAACAATATTCCATCAAAATATTGCTGGTGCTATAAATAAGTCAGAAATATTGTACATTTCATTGCTAGATTTAAAAAAATACTTTACAAACCAAATAGATATTATTTGTCTGACTGAAACTTTTATCAAAAAGGATACAGAAAATTTATTTAAGTTACCTGGCTATAAATTATCAACATCATTCTGTAGAAATAAAAAAAGGGGTGGTTCCTGTATACTAACTAAGGGATACATAAATTATAAAGAACTTGAATGGATAAAAAATATAGGCCTTGTAAATGAGTTTGAATGCTGTGGAGTTGAAATTCTGAATCATAACCTGATTGTTGTCTGCATTTATCGGACACCAAAAAGTGACCCTTACATATTTCTTAATAAACTTGATGCACTTTTGTACTCATTACATAAGAAAAATAATATAAAAAAAATTGTGTTGTGTGGAGACTGGAATATCGACCTACTGAAAATAAATAACAGTAGTCGTGAGTTAAATAGTTTGCTAGACAGTTACAATTTAATCTCTCATATTAAAAGTCCTACACGGCTATCATCTTGCATAGACTTGATAGTAAGTAATATTAAATCATCATATGCCGAGGTTCACCACCTAGGTCTTTCGGATCATGAAACTGCTCAAACATTAATAGTAAAGGTAAAAAAAGTAAAATATAATACAACATGGTTTGAATACAGAAGGGACTACAATAAGGATTATATTCAGAAATTTATAAATTGTATCTCAGCACTGACCTTTTCAGATTTAAAGGAAACTAATAGTGTTAATACAGCGTTTGAATCATTTCATGAATTAATAAGGCTTTTCTATATACTTTGCTTTCCATTTAAAAAAGTAAAAATAAAAACCAATAAGTCTAAGATAATATGGCTAACTAAGGGAATTAAAAAGTCATGTTTAAGAAAAAGAATATTATACTTAAAATACAAACTTTCAGGATTAAATAAAAACAAAAATAAAAAGCACCTTCAAAATTACAATAAATTATTAAAAAAATGTATACATAAATCAAAACAAATACAAACTGACAAATACATCGAAAATCATAAAAATAAATGTGCAGCATGTTGGGAACTAATTCATGATAACGTAGATAAAATTAAAGAATATAATGACATATCTTCAATTAATACTGAAAATAAAACCTTTATCAATCCAAATGACATTGCCGAATTATTTAATAATTATTTCATCAATATAAATAGTAATCAACATAACAATATCCATTTAAGTGACAATTTATTTTCTAGTACACGTTACTCAAACTCAATTTTCCTACATCCTACAGACCCATATGAAATAAAAGGAATTATTAAGTCATTAAAAGATACTAAAGCTGTGGGCTATGATAGCATAAGGACTGATATTTTAAAAAAATGTGCTAATTACTTATGTGAACCGCTTGCATATATAATAAACATGTCACTTGAACAGGGAGTTTTTCCTGATAATCTAAAAATATCGATTATTAGGCCGTTGTTAAAAAAAGGTGAAGAAACAGACTTGAATAACTACCGTCCTATAACGTTAATACCAACTTTAGCGAAAATATTTGAAAAAACTATGTTAAAGCGTCTAAAGAGTTTTTTTGACAAAAATAATATACTGATAAGTGAACAGTTTGGTTTCCGCAATAATAGTTCTACTACTGAAGCTTGTTTCTATTTAAACAAATTAATAATGGACTCTTTAAATGACAAAATTCCAATAACAGCTATTTTCCTAGACATGACTAAGGCCTTTGATTTAGTTAATCACAATTTATTGCTAAACAAATTAGATTCATACGGTATAAGGGGTATTGCTAATGAATGGATAAAGTCCTACTTAAGTGATAGAATGGTATGCACAGAAATTTCGAAAATCGAAAATAATATTAGGAAACAATACACATCCCAGTACAAATGCAATAAAAAGGGTGTGCCACAAGGTAGTGTACTAGGACCATATCTTTTTTTGGCGTACATTAATGACATTAAATCGGCAATTAGTCATCCCTGTGTCCTATTCGCGGATGATACTACAATATTAGTTAAACAAAAGGATGTCGCAACTTACAAACAAGACATACGCAACGCCTTGAAATGTGTGGTGAATTGGCTGCAGGAGAATGATTTACAGGTCAATTTATCTAAAACTAAATTAATGCAGTTCACTTCAAACTATTTCAAAAGAGATCCACTTAGTATCGAATACGGGATTCATGAAATAAAAGAAGCAGATAATTATAAGTTTTTAGGAATATTTTATGACAAAAACTGCAATTGGAAGGCACAAGTTGACCATATATGTATGAGACTGGATAGATTTATATATGTTTTAAGACGTCTTGTGCAGACGGTTTCTATTAATGCGGCACTAAGTGCATATCATGGATACGTATCGTCTGTGCTATCATATGGCTTAATTCTTTGGGGTAATTCGGTTGACGCTATTAGAGCTTTCCGACTTCAAAAGAAATGCATTCGGGCTATTTGTAATGTAGGACCTTTAGACAGCTGTAAACCACTATTTAAAAAGTTGGGCATATTACCCCTACCATGCATGTACATAAGAGACATATGTATATTTGTCAAGACATACCCTAAATACTTTCAACGTAAATGTGATACTAATAGGTCAATTCGTTATCCTGATAAGATATTGGTAAACAAGTGTTGTAGTGCTTTATACAAAAAAAATGCATATTATATGGCCATACAAATATATAATAAGTTACCAACAGACCTTCGAAAGTTAACTTCAAAGGTTTTAAAGAAAAAACTTAAGGTATGGCTGTTGGACAAAATCTATTATGATATTAAGGAATATCTAAATTAATATTATTGTAAAGTTGCCACAAGTATCGCAAGACGTATCACACTCACCACCACAACCTGAATTTTATTGTATTGCTACTTATAATACTTATAAATTTATTAATCTTTATAACCAGCACATGACTTACATTTTACATCATTGACATACATATAAAAATATTTTGAATTTAATTTTGACATATTGTAATTAGATAATTTTATTGTGAGCTTTATTTTATTGACATTTTATAACTAAAATCCTTAATATAATTGAAACCAAAATTTGCATGCTGTGTAACAGTTGAATATGTTTGTGCCTGTTCAAAAATGACAACATCTTTCTATGTAACTCATATTCTTGCAAATAAAAGATTATTATTATTATTATTATTATTATTATAAGCACTGGACATCAATGGGTGAACCTACGCAACAACGAAAAGTTCTATAATAGGTAAAAGTATCTAAAATAAATTGGTTAATATTAACAACTTTCAAAAAATCTTTCACTGTGTGGTCACCCTTTGATATATAACATGACATTATGACATAGTGCTTCTTGTCCAAACGACAGATGTGTTACGCAAAACGGCTGAAAAATAAAAATTAAACGTCAATTATTCCAATCTCCTCAGTGACAAGTACGGGGCACATGGAAAGTAACGATAAGGGACCTTCCACATTATGCCAGCGGTCTGCAGATATATTTTAATTAAATGTAATGCATTTTTACTTTTCACATTCGGATATTAAAAAAAACTGGTTAAGATATATTTCGCAAAAATTTAGGCTTGTTAAGACAATACTGTTAACACAATACTTTACGTAATATTCATTTCGATAACAGCTCTAAAAAATGAGAATTTACCCATATCGGATCGATTTTGACTTTTACTATTTTGCTGCTTAATATATTATTCTATATATTATAATATATTCTATATATTATAATATATTCTATATATTATAATATATTCTATATATTATAATAATATATTAATATATTATTCTAAAAAAACATCATCTCTATAATAAACGACGTAACTGGCGTATCGTGGTAAAAGCTCTGTGGGAGCCCACAGAGGTGGAGACGAAGGTTTGAATTTGAATTTGACTTATCATTCAATTATGCTCGAATACGCTAGTATGCAAAAAGTAACTTTTTAAATTGTCAATTAAGAGAAGAGTTCTACCTACGTACGCATCTAAGTTGAGCTTTAGCATTTTTTCATAAAATAATTTCGTAACACTCATTCAATGTGCCTAGACACTTACAATTGCTTTAAAACAAACTGAGGCTGAGTTATATAAGTGTTAAATAATATTTTGTCGCTAGGCGGATGATAATGTATACAAGGCCCCCGAAATAATGCTCTACTTTAATTTTCAGACCAACACACAATTTAACTTGTGCTTTATTATTATCAGTTCGTACAGTTTTTTAGTAAAAGTAAAAAATCACCCAGTGTTAATGTCAGTGGAGCAATTAAGTTACCAACATTTGTTATTAAACCGGAATTCCTGATCCCGTTAAGACAGTAAATTTATGTAATAATTCTCAATTTCTTAAATATAAAAAAGAACTTTTGAATTATTGCAAATTTTTATTTTGATTAATTTAAAAGTCCACAACACGCACAGCACCTGATAAAGAAGATTATTAACATGACGTATTAATTATTCAGCAAATATTACTTAACTTACTTCTTATACTTAATTTTATATATTGCTAAATAGTTTTGGTAAATAAAAAGTAATAGGCGCGTATATTGATCGAAGAAAACTTTCTCACGCCAACCCTTTTTCACTGTCTACAGCGAATAATGTAAGGGATGGATGGGTAATAATAAAAATAAATACTTTATTATTGTAAAAACAATTTGTGGTTATCCTAGTTAAAAGTAATAATTAATTTTGGCCTCCCAGGTTAATAATTCGAGCAAATAAATTCTCTCACTGTTAAATTTCCCACAGAAACCAAATTATGCGAGTCGTTCGAGGAATCTGGCATTTTGAAGATATGTTAACCAATAATGCGGCTTTTTAGTAACGATGCACTCTTTTTTTGCACTGAGAAGATTTTTGTCATGGGAAAGTTCAGTTTAATAATGTTTATGTGTATAAATGAATTTGTTCACAGTATCTATCAAATGATTTAAAATTATAGAGAAATATAGTTGAAATGTATTAAGGATATCTAAGTGTTTTGTTATTTAATATAAAGATTAACTACTGTTAATCTCATCGTCACGTTTTGTCGCGTGATAGGTTGAATTATCAACCTATACAATCTATTAAGATGGTGCTTTTGCATTTCATTCTATTCCTCTAGAATTAACAGGATTTCTATAGCCTGTATGTTATTTCGGTGTATAAGTAATAACTGTGCGAAATTTCATCGATATTCGTTCAGCAGATTCACCGTGAAAGAGTAACAAACATACATCCATTCTCAGAAACTTAAGAATATTAGTACTTTACAGTTAGGAATGAACTTTTTTTTTATTTGAAACTTTTTTTTATTCCCAAGTATAACTTCTTACTTATTCCACAATCTCTTCAATAACGGCTCCTAGCTACAGTATACGCAACGCTTGGTAAAACTATAAAGAAAGTGCTGACGTTTTAATTAAACGTCTATCGGTCGGTTGCGGATTAAAATACACTTTGATATTGATTAATAATCCGACGCTGTACACTTGTTGACAATTGTGCTTAATACCCAGGTTAAGACCCCTTACTCCATCTTGATCGAGGACTATAACGATATTAAATCTCAATAACATTGTATTACATATCTGCGATAGCTCAGCTGTGATAGCCCGGCGATGAGATCTTGTGACTTTTTCGAGAGCGTCATGAGTTCAAATCCCGGCAGGCACCAATGAAAATTTTGAAAATTTTTCTATTGTATGTATTTGTTATAACTTGTGTCTAATTTGATAATTGCAATTTATCGCACGCTTTTCGTTGAAGAAAAACATTGTAAGCGTAAAAAATTGTGGCGGCTTACACAAATAACAAAATTTTCTTTCTCCATATTTCTCATCACTTTAATATACAACTTACATTGCTGTTTTCTATGTCTAATTTATAAAAATAACAGTTATTACTGTACCGATAAATAAAAATATCAGTGAGAGTTATTACTAAAAATAATTAGGACAAAGTACGTTCAATTAATATAAAATAAAAAAATATAAATCACAAATTGGAATAAGTCTGGTTTGTTTGACATCAATAAACGTCTTTCAATATTGTTCGAAGACATGATAAAGGTAAGTACAAAACCTAAATTTAATATATTTAAGTACTCACCAAGACTGCAGCGGCGGTTTAAATCTTTGTACCTTTAAAATCAGAGCAAAGAGGGATTAAGTATGACAAGATATGATTGATGATAAACACGCTTGTTGATGTTCGCGGCACACACGGTCCAATTTCATTACAATTTCTGACATAAAGCTGAAACATCTATGTATTGAGAAATAATTAATTAAAAATCAAAATATAATAAAGAAGCGAGGTAAAATAAATGTATGGTGTTTGATTTATTTCAAGATCTCCAAATTTCTCTCCCTGCCCTTATCCTAATCTATGTGGGGTAGGCAAAACATCTTTTAAACAAGTTGTTACATGTTAAGCAGTGCCACCCAGCGGTAACACCGTGCGATCGGGAGGTCGAGGAGGTCACGGGTTCAAACCCGGGCAGACACCAATGAGTTTTTCTGTTAAAACTTATGTTTCTTATTGATAATTGCAATTTATCACACGTTTTTCAGTGAAGGAAAACATCGTGAGGACACCTGCATATCTCTAGAGAATTCTGGAGATATGTGTAACCTACCAATCCGCATTGGACCAGCGTGGTAGGTAATTAGGTTCTTTTCTCTCCAAAACGGAGAGAAGAGGCCTATTTTCAGCAGTAGGATAGTAACAGGCCGCTACTTTACATGTTTTGGCTAGTTATTTTACTAGAAATGAGGGTGGTCAACTCTACTCAGCTGGAGAGATTAATACATATGTTAAATCGGCCGAGATAGTACAAATCTCCTATTGCAACATACAAACTTTGTAGCGGTCTGTCAAAATAAGGCATAAATCACAAATAAAAACAATGTCCTAAAGGCTTTAAAAAAGAAGGTGGAATCTCGAAAACTTAAATCTTTACGAAAACAGTCACAATAAAGTATTCGAACAACGAGCGATTTGCAAATCGGGCGCAGCTTTGATATGCGATAATGCGGTCCCCGTCACATTAGCGCGTGTCCGCCGCAGCCAGGAGGTAGGAAAGAATAGCGACAATTCATCGCGATTTGTCTGCAGGTCACGCGCGTCGTGACTACGATCGATGTTTGTATCCGTTGTGCTGCAAATCAAAGGATTTTCAGTTTCGAACCGTTTAAGGCAATAACCGTTTGTTGGTTTGATTTGCGAATGTTTGTAGTCAATGGCATAATAATTCTCAATGACGCAAACTATAACAAAGTTTATTTTATTTTTGTAGATACACTACTTAATGTCATACAATTTTATAATATTTTTTTAAAACATGTTGAATACCAGTATCGCGCCTAATGCGTAATAGTCTACCTACATCCGGTGGCGCATATTGTTCTTCATAAAATATGATTGGTAACATAAAAATAAATAGACCGATGATTAAATACAAATATTATAATAAATTATAGATTACATAATAATGTATAACATAAATAAGGATGTATAATAGTGGTATAACGACTAAGTTGTGGTGGACTATTCTCAATATAAATAAAGGAGCGGGTAAATGTAAAAGGTAGTCCGTCAATGCTTGTCTTAGCAGTAACGCTACAGAAATAAATGTTGATTGGAGAAAGAAATACATTTACTTGCGACATACCGAATTACTTCTGTAACACATAATTATATACATTATATACATAATAGATGTAGATAATTAGATTTTTATTTCTAATTATTCAAAACGATAAGCAGTTTGCTTACTTTAGTGCTTTTATTTTCACAGCACAAACCATAAGCAATCAATCTTACTTTATTTTACAATTTTAAATTTTGTTGTAAAAAATGCCAAATGCCGTACGCGCAATGTGCTTAAAAAGGGTACAAAGGGTGTTTTTTCTTCACGATGGTCAACAAATTACCATATTTAATCAATCAAATTTAAATCAAGGAAATTTAATGTTCAAAAAAAAAAATCGTAAAACAAAATGTTTTTTTGAACGTAATTTTACCATTTTTTATACAATTTACAATATAAAAAAAGTTAATTACGGGAATCTTATTCCTTTTTTTTTGCTCGACGCGTGACTATATTCTGTCGAAGCTGAAACAAATAATATCGTTTTTGACCTAGACAGAACACAAATTTTTAACATTTTATACACACACTAGCAGCCTGCCCCTGCTTCGCACGGGTATAAAATATATATCCCATGTCAGTCAGTGTAAAAAAATGATTAAAATTGATCCAGTTGTTTTGATTTATTCATTACTGCCAGTTGCCGTAGCGTTGAATTTGGAGAAAAACAATTTCCTTTCCTATACCAAGAAGATTTCCTGCTATCTTTGGAATATCTAAATTCATATAGTACATTATTACTTATTTACTTTTATATTTTCCCTATGTATTTTATTTTTACAAAGAGCGACATCGCTGCTAAAGTCGAAGTGTTATAGGGCGAAGCGCGGCCTCCTCACGGCATTTTAAATCTGTAATATCTCCGAAAATGTTCACTTAATTTGGATTGGATAAGGATTAATGCTGTATTGTATAAATTGCTTCAAAAATAAGGCATTATTTTTCGTAAAAAGTAAACGACAAAAATGCTTTAGTGGGTTATCCATAAGCAATAGACATATACCATCGCGGACTTTTCTGTAGACCTTTTCAATGTGTACCAATACTTAGTACATTATTTTGATAAATCTCGTAGGGTTTAGCCTGCGTTTGCAATGTAAGCAGAAAAAAAATGTAATTATTTACAGAAACCTCAAAAATTACAGTATTTTTCTACTCCGTATTGAATGCTATTATAGGTACAAACCTTCTTCTGGAATCACTCTATCTATTAAAAAAAACCGCATCAAAATCTGTTGCGCAGTTTTAAAGTTTTATGCATACATAGGAAAATATGGACTTTGTTTTATAATATGTAGTGATTGTTATTTTCATCGCTAGAGAGCTCCGATCATAAATGCGTCCGATCGCTGCTAAATTCAAATGGTTAAAGGGCGAACCGCGTTTTTTTTTTCGAATTTGACTAATGCTGTTAGCCCTAATGGCTTTGACAGCGTCACCGATAAGACGGGCGAGCGCGGAAGCATCGCAGAGAGACGAACCGCGACCTCCGACGCGCTATTTATAGGCTCGAGGCGCGGCCCCTGCATTTTAAATCTGTAATATCTTCGAAACTGTTTATTTAAATTACATGCTGTAAAGGGTCATATTGATCAATATTAAATTAACAATATATTTAAGGTTCTTAGTTGGATAAGGATTAATGCTGTATTGTATAAAAATTGCTTTGAACATAAGGCATCATTTTTCGTATAAAGTAAATGACAAAAACTGCTATTGTGGGTTATCCATAAGAGATAGACATATAACATTGCGGACTTTTCTGTAGACCTTTTCATGGTGTACAAATACTTAGTACATCATTTTGATAAATCTCGTAGGGCTTAGCCTGCGTTTGCAATGTAAGCGGAAAAAAATGTAATTATTTACGACATCACATTAGAAACCTCAAAAATTACAGTATTTCTCTACTCCATATTGATTATTATTAGAAATGTAAACCTTCCTCTAAAATCACTCTATCTATTAAAAAAAAACCGCATCAAAATCTGTTGCATAGTTTTAAAGATTGAAGCATACATAGGGATATACGGACATAGGGACAGAAATAGAATGCGACTTTGTTTTATACTATGTAGTGATATTATTTATTTTTACAATTGATTAGACAATGTCTTTACATACAACATTCATAGCTTTCTTATCATTAGACAATATAAACTTGAAAGAAGGACATTTAGTTGCGCCTCCAGTCGCTGCTAAATTCGAAGTGCTTATAGGTCTAAGCGCGGCCTCCTCGCGGGATTTTAAATCTGTAATATCTCCGAAAATGTTCACTTAAATTACATGCTGTAAACGGCAATATTGATCTATATTAAATCAACAATTTATTTAAGGTACTCAATTGGATAAGGATTAATGCTGTATTGTATAAAAATTGCTTTGAACATAAGGCATCATTTTTCGTAAAAAGTAAATGAAAAAAACTGCTATTGTCGGTTATCCATAAGAGATAGATATATACCATCGCGGACTTTTCTGTAGACCTCTTCAAGGTGTACAAATACTTAGTACATCATTTTGATAAATCTCGTAGGGTTTAGCCTGCGTTTGCAATGTAAGCGGAAAAAAATGTAATTATTTACAGAAACCTCAAAAATTACATTATTTCTCTACTTCGTATTGAATGTTATTATACGTACAAACCTTCCTCTGGAATCACTCTATCTATTAAAAAAACCCGCATCAAAATCGGTTGCGTAGTTTTAAAGTTTTATGCGTACATACGGAAATATGGACTTTGTTTTATAATATGTAGTGATTTTAATTTTCTTCTTAAATTCTGCACTTGTTTTGTTCATGAACTTTAATTGTGCCAATAACATTTCCGTGCACAATTGGCTTAAAATTTGTTAAAAAAAAATTAGCTTCATGTATTAATACATATATTATTGTAGCAACTGAAAATTAATATTAACATTGAGGTAACCTCAATGTTGATTGACATCAATGTCTCCGGACGAAAATATCAAGCGATTGGTTTTTATGGAAATTTGGTCACGTTGAAAAAACTGCATGTACTTCAATAAAAATAGCGGAGTCGAGTTGTGCAAGTCACATCGCGTCCCAGGATCACCAAGGCCTCGGGCGTTCGTGCGAGACGCCGCGTACGTGCATCGTAATAAAAATGAAATTGAATCGCTCAGCATCACAATAATGGGTGATAATTTGATTAGACTACCCCTGTAACGGTAAGCATAGTTCTTACTGTATTCTATATATTTTAAGTAGTTTAATTTTTGTACATAAATATAAAGAGCTGTTAAACAATAAGTGATGTATATAATAGACAAAGTAGGAACCGACATAAGCTTGCGGCTCCTGCTTTGCGCCTTGCAAATGTATGTAAATAGTTTGTGGAATTGGCCATAAGATTCTATAATAAAATACTGCAATCAATTTTAGCTTTGCCATTACAGCAGTTTAAAAACACTGTTAAAAAGATATACTATTGAAGATTATAGATAATAAGAATGTGTGGTTAGATATCTCTTCGAATTCTGTTCGAGTTATGAATTCCTACTTAAATTGTATATATAAAAGTTTGTCTGTCTATCTGTCAATCTTATGGTTACGGTTTTATTGTTAAAACCGAAGTACACATATAATGGGCTCATATATAAGATAAAAAAATCCAAAAAATATCCCAAAAAAATCCAATAAAAACAGCACATAATTAAATGCATTTTAACGCTTAAATTGATACGAAAGAAGTCGAAGTTACAGTTACAAGTCGCTGTAAATATTTATTATTTAATCGAATATGCTTATAGATAAGTGTTCAATAGAAATATGAAGCTCAGCGCCTACCTTTCCGCTACTAGACCGCATCAAGGCTCACACCGCGAGCGTAGCTAATCTTCTATTTTCACACAATATGAAACATCCATAGGTTTTTACAGGTTCAAGAAAGTCCATGCCGTATTGCACACACACACACACACACACACACACAATTGCACTAATGTTAGAATATAGGAACAGGTATGATTTTCGATAATTCACTTGAGCGCGTGATGAAGCGACCGGATGGCTTGTCGATCCCGTAAGTTCTTTTTTGACAAGGGAGGGCGCGTCGGCGTCCGACTAACGAATATGCTGCAATCAGCTAGCTTCAGATTGGTAGATAAGCACTAGAACTTCATTTTCCATAGACAAAAGAAATTAAGTACATTATCATAGCCTCCAAATTGTGTAATCGAAAATATCCTAAGAAAAAATAATCTTTAATGATAGAATAAAATCTGTTCCAGTACGGAACACGCCGCTCAGCTTAAAAGAACGTAATTCTTTTAATTAAATTAAATAACAAATCATTTTTTAGATTAAGGAACGCTTATCTAATACTTAAAGATATATCTTAAACTCTAAGAAACGAAATATTTAATTAGAAAGAACGTTATTCAATTGTTAGGCGACAAATTTTGAAAACAGAACGTTTAATAACGCTGTTGCCCGCTTGCAACGCAACAACTCGCGTTACACCATCCGCGCCAGGGTGAAGAGCACAGACACGACCCAATTGCCACTATATAGGAGGAAATTATCGTTACGTACAACGACAATAATACCTTCATGGATAGGAGCACCCTTACCACGAAACCACTTGGTACGCTGTTGAATTTCGTGTTAATATTCACGGCCAACGTATTTAAAAATGTTGGGTCGTCTGTTGTATCCAACGCCATCGAGTCAGTGTCTCAGTCAGTCGGTTGAGTAAAATAGACCACCCTCTTTCTTACCGAAGAGTAGTAAAATACGACTAAGATAAGTTGACGTCAGGCAGGCGGCCGGTCGTAAAATACGTAGCCTAATCATATGACAACATGTTTTAACACGTTGTACCGACCCCACTTAGAGTGGGATAAGGGCAGGAGGATAATGTTGGTTATTTTTTTTTTTTTTTATGAATGATGAATTGCATCGTTTCTAGTGCTTTAATATTTTCGTCATATGTGTTTAATAAATTACGTAAACTAGATAACTTTTCAGTACACGGTGTATTATATATAATATGATCTAGATGTTTCGATGCATTTACTCGCTTATTGTCATAACGACACACTAAAATATCTAATGCTATTGAATAATTATCTTCTGTTATTGGAAGTAATTTTATCAAATTGTTAGGTTCTTTCTTTAAAGAAAGTAAGAGATAACGAAACTTCTCGACATCCGTTTAGGCTCCGTTATCGTGAACCAATGAACAAAATAAATCGTAATAAGAATGCCAATCAGTTGTTTCAACAGAAAATTATGGTTATGGCAAAGTTGGCAATTTATTTTTATTAGAATTAGCTTGAAAACTGATTGACGATGGAATTAACTCATATGCTCTTCATCCGATTTTTTCATTTTATTTACGTGCATTAAAATATTGAAATAACAATCATTAAAATCGTTTCGTATTTTAAGTTGTTCTTCTCTGTTATAATAATTTTTCAATTTTACTTTGAATTTTAGTAAATTTGCGATGTTAAGAGGTCAAGTCTGGAATTCGCGCGTGAAACTGTTCTCATCGGAAATAAATTCCATTATTCTTTGTAGCTTAGAAATAATTATATTTCTTTCGTAAATATCTAACGCTGCGGCGTCCGCCATTTTGCGTAACAAATATGGAACTGCTTGTAATGATTATACACTGTCCATTATATTAACCATCTTTTGACAGATTGACGATTTACATATTTAGTGATGTCCTAAAGATTCTCGTATGCGATACCATTCCGATTATAGTACCTACTATCATTAATCGAATTACGTAACTACGTAACTTTACTCAACCACCAACAATGTACACTCCATTATAAGGATGTCCTTAGGCAAATGGGTTGCCTGTTAGAGATCACTTACAGTGATAAGGCCGCCCTTACACATTTTATTTTTAATTATTTGTTTTATTTGTATGTCATGTTGTGTGTAATAAAGAATTTCTTATCTTATCTTATCTTATCTTACGTACCTAAGTAATTCGATTAATGATAACCTACGTAAACTAATAACAGATATAGAAATCAATATTTTGATTTAATATTGCCTTAGTTTTTTGAAAATAAATGTTAATCCGTGTGTATTTATTATAATCATAAAAAATATATTATACATCAACTGGCAACATCAACAGACCTTCCGCTCGGCCGCCATTTTCACGTGATCTGTCACTCTCAACGAAACGCCCGTAATAGTCACACGCATTTACGTTCGCTGAGTGTTCTCTCGCATCTGTTACACCTTGAGTTAAGTAGCTTTATTCCTCGGAAAAACTTTTGTGAAACTTATATTAATTGATCGTGAAAATGCCGAAAGGACGTG
Organism: Morpho achilles; assembly: GCA_947086495.1. Taxonomy (NCBI): domain Eukaryota; kingdom Metazoa; phylum Arthropoda; class Insecta; order Lepidoptera; family Nymphalidae; genus Morpho; species Morpho achilles. The sequence continues at coordinate 7,203,222 of CAMTZB010000016.1, forward strand.
TGTTGAAAGCACAATCGAGACAGTTAGTGTTAAAACTTCATGAGTATTTTGAGCAAGAAAATCAAAATGGCGGACCTCTTATACCTATCACGCAAGTCCGAAACCGTGTTGCAGCCGCGTTGGGGATCAGTCAGTCAACTGTGACTAAAATCACTACTGATGCCTACGGCAGGAGCGGCTTGGAGCAAAACAAACCATCTACACCAAAAAGAAAGCGCCGAGCTCATAAGGTGACAGCTGTTGATGACTTTGACGCTGACGCTATTCGTCGTCATGTATATGATTACTACTTGAGAAAAGAAATTCCAACTTTGAGAAAACTTATTGTTTCTTTGAAAAGAAGTGGTCTATTTCATGGTGAAAAATCTTCTTTGGTCAAAGTTTTGAACACAATTGGCTTTTCATATAAAAAGTTAAATAAAAGAAAATTATTAATGGAACGCACAGATATAGCTATAGCACGTTGTGATTTTTTAAGAGAGGCAAAGAAAATACAAGATTGGGCAAATATTGTTTTCACGGATGAAACATGGCTCAACGCTAACCACACACTATCTCGTTTCTGGACTGATGATACTGCTGATTCCACTTCCTCAGTACCAATGGGAAAAGGTGAGCGCCTAATCATTTGCCATGCAGGTACAGCAAAAGGATTTGTACAAGACGCACTGTTGGCATTTAAATCGAAGAAATCAAATGACTACCACGAAGAGATGAATGCAAATGTGTATGAAGAGTGGTTCAAAAAAATGCTCATTTCATTGGAAGAACCATCAATAATTTTTATTGATAATGCGCCCTGCCACTCCCGTCAAATTGACAAAATGCCAACACAGGCTAATAAAAAGCATGAAATAATTAATTGGCTTCGGGACAATGGAGAAAATGTAGACGACTCAATGTTAAAAGTTGAATTAATAAAAATATTAAAAACCAAAAAGAGAGCAAAACGCTATGTAATCAATGAAATGGCAGCAGAATATGGCCATACTGTTCTTCGGATTCCTCCATACCACTGCCAGTACAACGCAATAGAACTTTTACTTGTGCCCATATGCACAAGTAAAAGGGCATGCTGCGAGATGCAATACAAGCCCCCCATTCACAGCGAATAAAATGTTGCAATTGCTAAAAAATGCTTGCACCCACGTAACGGCCGAGAACTGGGCAAGTGTGGTGGAAAGAACTAAAAGAGTAATAATATTCTCTGATTGGGAACGTGATATTGCGTTTGATAATATATTATCTACACAAGAGCTAATAATAACTGCTACTGAAGACTCCTCATCGGAGGAGTCTAGTGTTGATTATCATTCCGACGACTCGTGCTAATAAAATAAATTAAAATATCCTGATTGTTTTATTTGTATTCATGTATTAACTAAGAAGAAAGTAAAACTATATAATGTTATTAAATGTCTTTTAATACTCGTAACATCGATTTCTACCGATTATTTTTAATCTGTGGCATAATCGTAGTAACCATTATGTGTGACATCACTAAGTGGGCGGTACCCATCCATAAAGTACAAATATTATTTGTATGATATTTGTACGTAAGCAATACAAAACTTAATGAGCGTGAGCTGTCAAAAGACTGATAATATGATGGACGCAGTATAATTACGAAAAAATATACGAATACACAATCTGGAGGTACAAAATTCAGGTCGGAGGACCAACAAGAAATTATGTTCAATAGAAATATGAAGTCCAGCACCTACCTTTCCGCTCCTAGACCGCATCAGAGCTCACACCGCGGGCGTGGCTAATCTTGTTCTATTTACAAATAATATGAAAGATTCATAAGTTTTTTACAGTTTCAAGATAATCCAGGCCGTGTAGCACACACACACACACAAACACAATTGCACAAATTTTAGAACGTAAAAACAAGTATGATTTTCGATAATTCACCGGCGCGCGTCATGTATCGACCGTCAGTTATTTTTTGACAAGAGAGGGCGCGTCGGCGTTCGACTAGCGAATGTGCTGCCATCATCTAGCTTCGGATTAGTAGATAAGCACTAGAACTCCATTTTCCATAGACAAAAGAAATTAAGCAGATTATCATTGCCTCCAAATTGTGTTATCGAAAATATTGTAAGAAAATACAATTTTTAATGATAGAATAAAAACTGTTCTAGTACGGAAAAATAAGTAATCAGTATTTTTACTCCTTTTTCTTCTGACAGGTACTTTGGTAACAATTTCACTCTAAAATCTTGGAAATTTCACTAAACTATTGGCTAAACATCATATAAAACTATACAAAATTATAAAAGAGTCAAAATACTTTGTTATTTCTTAAATCCCGTATCTTTTGCAAGTTATTTCATCATAATCATTATGCATTCTCGATTCGCTTATCATACAAGAATGAATGAACATAAATGATATTATATTGACAATATTTATGAAATCTTTTAAAATATAAGTACGACAACTCTAGAACTGGCATGGTTGAACTTAAAAAACATGGATGAATAAAATCTACATAATGATGATTTTATATATGAAGTAGGCAATAAGTGAAACAATATAGAGGAATGTAAAGTGTGATTTGTGGTTAAGAACCAGATATAAACGTCGGAAAAATTCATCGCAGTGTCATTCGGCCTCGTACGTTTTGCTAGAGGGTCTCTGGACAAAACTACTATGTACCACACTTCTTTCCACTAATAGGACAGTCTCCTTTGTCAATAATACTTGTTTGTACATTTATACACTTTCCGTATGCTGTATTATATTATTAATTACACAATATTGTCTCGTTCCAAATTCAAATTTCAAAATCGAAATTCTAATACTTCAGATTCTTTTATTACGATTCAACTGATTATTATAGTATCTAATTACCATACCGAACCTTTCTTGCCGAAGTTTCGTCGAATACGATTAAGGTAGGTTGACGTCAGGCAAGTGGCCGGCATGACAACATGTTTATAACATGTTGTGCCGACCCTATTTAGAGTGGGATAAGGGTAGGAGAATCACATGATTTGGCTGCGTTTTTTCGACCGGCCGCCTGCCTGACGTCAACTTACCTCTGTCGTATTTTACGTCAGCTCGGTAAGAAAGAGGGTGGTCTATTCTACTAAACCGGATACCACGCGGTGGGTCAACTAACTTTAGTCACCTTTTACGACACCTCGGTAAGAAATGAGGTTGGTCTATTTTACTCAGCCGGATACCACACGGCAAGTCGACTTACCTTAGTCGCCTCTTACGACACCTCGGTAAGAAATGAGGGTGGTACTATTCTATTCAGCCGGATACCACACGGCGTACATATTATGTTAACGCCTATTTAAATATTTATACGCCGTGTCCTAGTTTTAAATGTAATCATAGTCACATTAATAATTTAATAAATTATGTTGTATCACACTACGCAGAAATTGACTTGAGCTGACAAGGTCGGAGTGCGATTGCAGCCGCTTTTTATTGGACCACAACATTTTATGCAGTGTCATATTCCAAGCGTCCATTCAAAATGAAACAATATTTAAGATACGATTTCTGACGGTACTTCGCGGAAATCCATAATATGCTAAATATAATCAATGTTGTTCGATTTTTTGTGAGCACAACTGTATTGCGCGGTTTGATACAAACGAAGTAAACTTAAAGACAGCTCAGGTTTTTAATTCAGTAATATATCACTTTATTTCGGTTGTTTGTCCCAGTTGTACAATACACACTAAATGTTAGTACTCCGTTATCTCAACGATCTTATAGCTTTAGCGCTTTGAACGAAAAGCATGGAAAGGTCGTTGGAGATGCGAAAAAATTACGCGCCAACTAATAACAAAACACAAACTTATGCAGTAATTTTTTTCAACAAATAATTAAGCAATCAAAATCTACATTTGAAACTGATTCGCATGGATGCTTATCAAGTTTTTATCAATTCGGATTAGGCAGATACCTTTTTCATCTTGCCAACTAATCTCAATCATTTGAAAGGAAGCATTTTTATTTTAAACAGCCTTTTAATTACATTTCTCCAAACCTACAGTTAGATTATAAAACATCACATACAGATTATCAAAGTCGTGCTTTTTCTTTATATTTTCCCTTTTACAACGCTCGTAGGGTCCCTTCGATTTTTTAAAGGAACATTGTATATTACGTAAAGTTAATTGAAATATCAAAAAATATTTTTAAGCTAATTTTTGTGAAAATATGTATTCCAAAAATGACATACTGGCCCTGAAAAACCGTCGCAAATTCATTCAAGGAAAATAAAATAATGTTTTAAAAATTTCACGCTATAAACGGGTGCAACTCACTTTCAATTAGACTGACACCACTTTTTATAAACATTTTTTGTAACCGAAGACAGATAACCTTGAAAACACGGAAGACATTTCGAAGAATATTTTTTGGTGCCAGTTAGTTGCTTTACACCTCAAGACTTAAATCTAATTCTTTGTTCGATTTACTGAAATCGATTATCGAAGTTATTCGTGTGTAAATACCTCGGAACGGATTAAGCGTCATTTTTAATTATCTAGCCATATCTTCGGTATTAAGAAAGACAATTCAATTTGATACGTTAAAATTAAGATTAACGTAGATAAAAGCTCTCATTTGTCAGCTATACTAATGCACTATATTAATGCACATACAAAAAAAAACCCTACTCCAAAGATTTGAGACTGTATGCACATATATAAAGTTTGATTGATAATTCTCCCTTCGCTTATTTAGAATCTGCAAACTATTACGTTTGTCATCACTTATGTGTCATAAAGGTAAGTTCTAATGGCAGGTATAAACACACAAGGTTTTAACACCACAGTTAATTGCCTCTTCAGGTGACTAGAGGGCTGGCTCCTTTTTCGCACGAAGAATCAGCTTAGCGATTCAGCGCAGAAATGCTGCCAGGATTCTTGGGACCATTCCACGTGGGCATGATTTGTAGAGTCCTAGCGTGTAAGTAATTTAAAATAGATATATATTTCCATTTTTTGTGTAAATAAGAAAAAGTTCTAAACTATGGAAGATTTTCAAAAAGACGAAAGTTTCACATCCACTGTAAATTCAGGCACATACGATTATGTTTCAAAATCTAAAAAAGTATTCATTTGGTATTTATAGAGATTGCAAAACACTGCTATAACTTTAAATATTGTGATCAAAAAAAGGAAAAGACCTAGGGATTAGAGTCAAACTGTGATCAGGCTAAACTCTGATCGAAAATATATATCGATATATCAGTCGATTAGGCGACTGCAAGCGGCACTGAAAATTCTGACGACAGGAATCAGTCAGGAGGGTTAGGATAAGCACCAGTAAGGAATGATTTGAGAGGAAAACGAATATACAATAAAAACAAAAGTACATTTGTTGCTCCTAACTCACTTATATAAATAATTTATAGAACTAGATAATACTTTGTGGAGGTCCATAATAAAAGTATTAATAAATATTTCGCTATATTGTCTGCGTTAAAAAAATCTATGTTATCCTAAAAGTAGAGTGCACCACCCGTGTTCAAACATTATGTTTGCAACATATCATAAACTGCATGAACTATAAAACAGCACCGCCAATACCGCATTACATTATTTTTTACATTCACTACCACAGTCTTTTCGCTCTGCAATGGAAGCGTCATCGTAAGATCAAGACAAAATCGAAAAAAATATATAAAAAATATATTTTATGCTGTATATTAAAAATTTATAATTTGGTGAACGAAGCTTTCAATAAAACGAAAATTATGCTAAAAATTAATTTAACGTAATTGTGCAATATTTTGATTCTATGTTTTATACCTGTTTACTATGCTTTCATAAAATAATGTCATTAACATGATCATCATCTTCCTGCCCTTATCCCACTCTAAGTGGGGTCGGCACAACATGTTATAAACATGCTGTAACATGATTTGGCTGCGTTTTTCCGACCGGCCGCCTGCCTGACGTCAACTTACCTCTGTCGTATTTCACGACTCCTCGGTAAGAAAGAGGGTGGTCTATTCTACTAAACCGGATACCACACGGTGGGTCATCTTACCTGAGTCGCCTTTTACGACACCTCGGTAAGAAATGAGGTTGGTCTATTCTACTCAGCCGGATACCACACGGCGGGTCGACTTACCTTAGTCGCCTTTTACGACACCTCGGTAAGAAAAGAGGGTGGTACTATTCTACTCAGCCGGATACCACACGGCTAGTCATTAACATGATCATAGCCCATAAAAAAGACCGTCCAATTTCACGGAATACAAGCTTTGAGAAAGGTTTTTATTTGTTATGATGACGAACGACAATCGCTTTTTTACTGCTTAATTATCTCGACTCTATCAATGGTGTTGCTAGAATATTATTATTATTTTAATTTTTAAATTATTATTTTTTTCTAAATTATATTTATTCGGTTACCTAGCACTTTCGATTTAAAATCTATAATTTGTAATTACCAAACTTCCTAATTACGAATTAATAAAAAAATCGTCAAATTACTTCCTTACTAACTTAATATACCAATATTTTGTCTTTAAAGAGATCTATGTCCATTTAGCGAAGAATAAAAAGCAAAGCAATCGAACATCCTATTAATTTTACCGAAGACAAATAGATCGTCTATCAAAAGTATTCTTAAATGAAGGTTTCAATACAAAAAAGCAATTTTGATTATTCATCTTTTGAGATTACCTAAAAAATTTGAGCAATCAAGCCATTTTTAATCGGATTAAGCGAGACTAACAAACAAGAATTAACAATTATACATATATTAATTTTTAAAATTAAAAAATAAATTTCAGATCATAATAAAAATCCAATTTATTCTAATTTAAAATATAAATAAATAAATATATGGGACACTTTACATTACATCTTTTGACAAAAATAGGTTCGTGTATTATTTATCATGAGTGTCTTGGATTTTTATCATATTGCAACACAGACAAAAAATCTACTCATTTTTATAAAAAGGTTGAAAGAATCGGAGCAGAAGCCCTTTTACGAGATACCACAAACTTTTACCAATGTTACGAAGTGAAACTTTTTAAATCCGCCCTGTCCTTGCTAAGGAAACCCAAGAACTGTCTTTCAAGGTGGGCCTGTTATTCATTACGTATCAACGAAGGCTTTTGCGCTAAAACTATTTAAAGAATATCAATGTATTAAAAATATATGTATATTTTATTTAATATATTTATATTCTTACGACAACAATAAGAGCTATTTTTAGATACATATTTCAAAAATAATTCATAAGGTAAACTTTACGAAACGAACTTTACTGCATTCATTGCAGGATATTAAATAATACTTCGTATCAACTTGTCTTAGTTTTGTAGACAAAGCTATTTTCATGAAAGCTTTGCGTAGAAATAACTGATAATAAAGCCCATTCATAATCTAATAAAGAATAAAAGATTTATCTCCAATTCGAGCATATATTCATTAGCATAAAATACTATCGACACCCATAGACAACGTGAAGATGCGAGCGACCGAATCAAATTTTAATTATCTGTAGCATGATTTATAAATACCGTTACATTGTTCAGCATTAATAAATTTGTCAACCCTTTATAGATAGTGCTAGAATGCGAATCGCGGACAATGAACGACACTGAGTTATTGCTCTGATAGCCCATTAGTCTCTCCGAAGCTACGGAATAATGGTTGAGAGATCTGATAGCATCTAGCTGGCTAGAAATGACACGTTCTCCGTTGTTATTCTGCGTTAATTGTTGCTTGCGAATTTTGATGTTTATCACTATGTCGCATCGCCACCTCACTTACAAATCTTGAAGACGTTTTAAAGACAATTATTGTGTTTGAAACCAATTTCCGAATTCCTTATTATCCGTGTAAGCTGTAGTAAAATTACTTAGGTACATTTTATGCCTTATATTTCATACGGCAGTGTTTCAGCAAAATTTAACAGTTATTTCTAAGATTTATGACGCTTTGTAAATTGACACTTAGTACAAAACACTTTAGATTTCTTAAATTGCTCATTGTTGATGTCTTCTCTTTTAAATTATTTCTAGAATAGAGGAATACTATGAACAATTTTTTTTCGTAATTACTATTTATGCGTTGCTCTTCCAGAAAATGTATATCTCGGTATCAAGCGGAAATAATGGAGCCCGTCGGTAATTCACTAAGCGATGCTATCGCTTGTCGATACACCCCTTTTTTATGACCACTCCACAGATAGAGAAAGAGTTGGCCAACCTCTTAGTTGTAGTATCTGCTCACTGTTTGAAACTTTGCCATAAACCATAAGTTATACCTCAACAAAATAATTGATTTCGACTTTCCATAAGATGAATTTAAGAATGAATTAATAAATTTAAAACAAATGTTCCAGCTGTTAACTGTTGAAATTAAATTCATATTGTTTTAGCGTGTACGATTTTTATTTAATTACCGGGTTGAAATTATGTTTTGAAGGATGTTGCACCCTGTAAGGAATGACTGACATTTTTTATGTCAACATAAGAAATGAATTTTAATTTCAGAACTCATTATGACTTGACGAGTTATTAAGAAAATATTGTTAAAGATAAAACACTCTTAATTACATAATATATATGATTTGTATATAAAAATGTAAAATCCAAAGTATTCCTACTTTAAGTTATTAATATATTTAGCGATAGAGCACAGTATTTTTCATGAAATCGCGCTTTATAGTTTACAATCGTAGGAAGAAAACATAGCAACAAAGCACAAGGAATGTGCGCGTAGGTGCACCTTCACGTGTCTTAATTAAACAATTGTGTTCTCAGTCTCATTAATTACTTAAGACGCTTTAATTGAGCCCGTAATTAACTGTTGTCAGCCTGATAAAGGTTAAAGGTATCCAGTGCAGTATAAACGAATTTAGGATACAATTAACTCACTGTGTTGTGGAGCAAATCTGCTAAGCTATTTTTCTGGCATTCTATTCTTATCTTCTGATACTAAACGAAAATGTAAAAATTTGACTTGGAAATTAGTAAATATCTAAAGTATATTAGATACGAATTATATTTCGTACGATCGTACAAAATTGAAAAAATGTTTAATTATTGTAGTGTGTAAAATTTGTACTGGATGTTATCTTCGTTACAAATACTGCTACTAAAGATGCAAAGATGAAAAAATATAGATTTCTCCTCAACAAACGACATGTGTAAAGGTCTCTTGAATAGTTTATATTATTCCTTCCACTAGCTCCAAACTTGTATAAAACTTTTTCAATAATAACGAAGAAATATTTCAGACTAGAATGGAAATTGAACCTAAAGTCCCTTGCTATTACAGAGGTAATTAGGGAGCAAAAATTGCTCAACATCCATTCATTATACATAGTAAACAGCCAACTATAAATAACAACCTACATCAGGCGATGTTATGTCAAATCCAGATGAAGGCGTGTCACACTCAGCAGGAGCCCTGCAAGCCTCACGACCACTCAATAAAATGTTTTACTGTGACTAGTGAGTGGTTTTTTAGACCAATCTAAAGATAAGCTTAATGAACCTTTCGAATTAAATCTAAATGTAAAGCTATTTATAAATAAACAATAGACAAACAATACATCAAAAAGAACCAATGTTCAGAAGTTATAATACGAACAGAATCGTAATGTTAATTTTTGTTCGTGTAGCCTATCCTCCTGATGATGCTTTGGTTTTGGGGCGAAACGATCGTAGAGGTTGTGATAGTGAGTGTGTGGTGTGTTGGTGTTGGTGGCGTTTTGTGATACTTGTGGTGAATTGTCCTGCATGTATGGGGTATGTGATTGTAGCCTGGTTCATACACTTAGCATTACATAAATTCTCTTAACAAACGAGGATTATAGCAAAATAATTTGATTGTAACTTCTGTACTATGGAATTCCGCAAAAGTAACGCCTGTTTCTATAGAAACAATGTTTTTCAACTAGCAATCATACTTATCCTTGAACTCATAATTTTAAAATTTAGCTTGACAAAATTTTATTTCATTTATTCCAATTCATTTACAAAACACACAGTTTAATCTCTTACAGCGCCTTTAAAATATTCTCTTATAATGTTTATTTGCATCATAAAGCTGGTTAAATATGAAGGTTCGACGAACGCTGGTTTTACTAAAAACAAACTTAAAACAGTTTGAGAATAAGATATGACAAGCACCGCCCAGAAATGCTATCTTTAAAACTTAAAAGGTTAATTTACAAAGTAAAATTTCGTTGCAAATGTTCCCAAGAAGCACGAAAATATACAAGCTTCATAAAAATACTTGATGGATTGATCGATAACTCTTATCTGATCCCCTCCAAGATGGTCCTCTAAGATCTGCCACTTTGGGTGGGCAATTTTGTTTAATCTTTATTATAGCTCAACATTCATTGAAATATCGCCACTCTTTATGGGGCAAAATCCTATTAAGACTGAATTATTGCATAAATTTATATGTTAAATTATAATGAACACCAAATTACAACTTAGAGAGCAACTTTCCTATTAAAAATAACTGAATAGATCCTGTTATTACCCAACCAACCTCTATAGATGATCACCAAATCTTTAACTACCTTAAAAACTCTAATTTTCCTTTCAGTCTTTATAAAAAAAATCATCATCATCCTCCTGCCCTTATTCCAGTCAAAGAGGGTGATTTGGCTACGTATTTTAGACCCGCCGCCTGCCTGACATCAACTTACCTTAGTCGTATTTTACGACACCGCGGCAAGAAAAGGGGTGGTTTATTCTACTCAGACGGATACCACATGGTGGGTGGGTGGGTGTTGATAAGAAGATTCCCTACAATCAAGATAATAAAACATGAAGGCCGTATTCGAAATACATAATGCAAATTATGTACTTAATTTTTCATTTGCACCTATCATTGTTCTAAGGATTGACTCCTTCCGGTCGGAGAATATGCTAAAACAAAAACACAAACTCATTAAATACGTTCTTGATTAGTTTCTACTTTTCATTCAAACTAATTTCATTTCCTGATTTTATAAGGATACAAGTGTTAAGGAATCATGCTGATAGATTGATTTTAAAATATTAGTCCTTTTAAGACCAGATGGAAAATTACAGATTTATGAAATTTTTGGGTCGCTTAATATAGAACTACACGCCTTTTAAACTGTTGAAGGGCACTGACTATATTTAAAAAAAGAATGTCAATGATAAAAAAACATGTTTTGTATACAAGTTATGTCTGAATTGAATGAGAAAAATAACCTAACTACGTAAGATTATGAGATAAAACATTGTACGCCACAGTTGAACAATAGATACTAGTTAACGTTACAAAAAATAACTAACTTTTACTCTCCTAAAAATTTAAGGATTTGCTGGGCAAATCCTAAATCCTCCTTATTGATTATTAATGTTTTTACCCTTACCCCACTCTAAGTGGGGTTGGCACACTATGTCTTCATCTTCCATCCTCCTCTATTTATTTATTTATTTTAAAAGGCTATCAATAATATACACACCATGTAGAGCTACAAATACAAATTGTGAAATTATTTTTAGGTAAGTGCTATATTAATTATAGATGGCAACAGCATGAGCAATTTGGTAACATTCAAACATCGACAACATTTTATCATTCGTTAAATCTGGTGCTACTCCATGTATCATTCTTCACAAAATCTTTTTTTGGGCCACCCTCTATTCATATTCATATTGGTAACTCTTTTGATAATATGAAATCATTCCTCCTAATTTCATGACCTTACCGACTTAATCTTGTTAAACAAAAACCTCCTACACCCTACAAAAAAAAAGAAAATGAGGATTACACCAATAATCTCACCTTCTTCCCTCTTATTGTCTCCTCAAAGCGTTTTAATACATCAATGAGGCACATAAGTTTTCATAAATAAACAAATGTGCGTGATCTGGTTCTGAATCCACAAACCTTTGATAAAGATAACGAACTCTGATCCTTAAACGATCATAAAATTTTAATGCGTATTTATAAAAACTAAAATTTCACTTTATATACAATGCAGTCACGGATTCAACGCTTACAACGTGCAACTTTCAAGAATCAAAACTGGAGTTAAGGGGATTTTAGTGCGTAATCTAGTGTGAAATTAAAGGTTTCGTCGTATAGATAGTATCAATTGTTTGACCGCAAAACTCATTTCGCTCCGTTGATACAGAATGTGAAATTTTGATCGTTGAGAAATAAATTCCGCTACGCAACGTCTAGTGTTCGCGGTGCTCTGTTTTTCAATACAACAACAGAGTGGATATAAATTAATTACGTCATAGTAAATTATATTTTATTGTACGTAGGTATATCATAGCTTTGTATTATACGAAGGATAGAAAGAAAAAATGCGGAAACATTTATAATATGCATCGCAATAGAACATAATAGACGATGTAGAGTTTGTAAGTAAAAGTAAAATAATAGCGTTTAATAACATTTCGCATGGACCTCTCATCAAGCAGAATTATTCAAATCCCCGATCCACTACGACTCAGTACTAATTATGTATTGTAAAATCTTAAAAAAATATTTTTAATAGCGCAACGGCTCAGGTTCTACGGAGAAACAAAGTTTCAAGTGAGCAATTATATTGACTACTCGAAAGAAATTATAAAGTATTTTTTTTGTTTAATGTTTGGTTTTTGGAATCGAGAGAAGTTAGTTAAATATTTTGGATATATAATCAAGTATAGTATAATCATTACTAGTAAATCATCATTCTCCTACCCTTATCCCACTCTATGTGGGGTCGGCACAATATGTCTTCTTTTTCCATTCTCCTCTATCATTCGTCAACTCTGGTGCCACTCCTCTAACATGCATATCATTTTTCACACAATCCAACCATCTTTTTTTCGGCCTTCCTCTAGCCATACATCCATCCACATTCATATTTAAAACTCTTTTGGTCACATGATTTCCATCCCTCCTCATCACATGACCGTACCAACTAAGTCTCGCACTTCTCATCTTTTCTGTAATGGGCGCAACTTTCAGACTTCCCCTAACATACTCATTACGTATTCTATCAAGTTTTGTCACACCACACATCCACCTTAACATTCTCATCTCATTCGCATGCACATTTCTTTCATCCTTTCCTTTTATTGCCCAACATTCTGATCCATACATTACGACAGGTCTAATGACCGTTTTATAAATTTTCCCCTTTAGTTTAAGGGGCATTCGGGGGTCACATATTGTTCCTGAGACCTGTCGCCACTTCATCCATCCCGCATTCATTCTATTTCTCACATCGCGATCTACTTCACCGTTCTTCTGGAAAAGCGAACCAAGGTACCGAAAGTCGGAGCAGACTGGCAAAACAACACCATTTAAGGTAATTGGTGAAAAATTGGAGGTACCACTAAAATCACAGTGCATGTGTTCGGTTTTGGCCAGATTGATTTTTAAACCGTATTTCTCCAATTTTTCTTGCCATTTTACAAATCTGTTCTGGACCTCGGTTGCATTTTCACCGACAATTACAATATCATCGGCAAATAGCATACACCAAGGAGCCTCCTCTTGAATGTCAGCTGTAAGTGCGTCCATCACAAGGAGGAATAAGAAGGGACTTAAAGCCGATCCTTGGTGTAAGCCTACGGCCACATCGAAATTGTCAGTTACTCCGGCTTCAGATCGGACATGAGTTCTAGCTCTATCATACATAGATCTTACAATTCGTACATACTTTCCAGGCACTCCTTTCTCTTTCAGACTCCACCAAAGAACGTTACGGGGAACACGGTCGTATGCTTTTTCCAAGTCTATGAAGACCATATGTAAGTCCTTACGCGCACGCCGGTATTTCTCACACAACTGGCGTAAGGCGAAAATAGCATCCGTCGTACTCGACCCTGGCATAAAACCGAACTGATTCCTGGTTACCTTACACTCCTCTCTCATTCTTCGCTCAATTACTTTCTCCCAAACTTTCATACTGTGTGACATTAGCTTTATCCCTCGGTAATTGTTACATTCTTGCACATCACCCTTGTTTTTGAAAATGGGCACCAGCGTACTGGTAGACCACTCGTCGGGGATCGCTTCTTCATGTAACAATTTATTAAAGAATAAAGTAAGCCATTTCCATCCATTCACTTTCAAGCACTTCCACGCTTCAGCCGGAATACCATCCGGCCCAATCGCTCTCCCACTTTTCATGCTCTGTACTGCTATTCTAACTTCATCTTCATTCACTTCCCTCACAATGCCTAAATTAATAGGTATATTTTCTAACATTCTACTCCAATCATTCTCTTCGTTCATTAATGTTTTAAAATAATCCTTCCAACGTCCTTTTATGTCCTCATTATTCGTCAAAATCTTTCCGCTCTTATCTTTCATACATTTAACATGCATAATGTCCTTTTCATTCTTTTTTCTCATGTTCGCTATCCGATACAGTTCTTTTTGTCCTTGGGGGCTTTCTAAGGTTCTGTATAGATTGTTCTGTATTTTGCCCTTAGCGATAGCGACTGCTTTCTTTCCTATCTTCTTTTTCTCAATATATGCTTTACGCTTAACCTCTCTTAATCCAATGTCACTCACATTTACACTTGTCCATTCTTTAAAAGCATTCTTCTTTTCTTTCAAAGCGTTTTGCACATCTTCATCCCACCACCATGTATCCCTCTCAATCTTCCCTTTCCCTTTCGTTTCACCAAAGATGTCTTTTGCAGCACTCTTCATACATAAAGCTATTTCATTCCAACATTCATTTATCGACTTTTCTTGCATTCTATCATTCATATCTTTCATTTTGCCTGCCACTCTTCTATGAAATTCTCTTGCACAATCCTCTTTATCAAGCATATACCATTTAATCTTGGGTAGGGGCTTTGGCTTGTATCTGTTCACTTTTACTAAAAGGTTTATTTCAAGTAAAAGCAACCTGTGTTGACTAGCTAACGGTTCACCGGGTATTATTTTACAATCCTTAGCTAGTAATAAATTACTTCTTCTAAGTAAAAAGTAATCGATTTGTGTTTTATGATTGCCGCTCTTGTAACTAATAAGATGTTCGTCTTTTTTTTGGAAGAAGGTGTTAACTATTGCCAGATCAAATGAAGAAGCAGCTTGCAAAAGCGTTGCGCCCTCTCGGTTTTGGGTACCAAATCCCCAACCCCCATGCACTCTCTCATATCCTACGTTCAATCTACCTACATGTCCATTAAAATCACCTCCTATGTACACATCTTCATTCTGAGGGATAGCCATCATGATCCCATCAAAATCCTCCCAAAACTTCTCTTTCACTATATCATCACATCCGGCTTGGGGCGCATATGCACTAACTATATTTAACACTACATCATCTTTCATAATTTTAACAACTATTATACGATCATTTACCCTTTTAACATCCATCACACATTTTTTCAACTCTTTATCTAGTACAACACCCACTCCATTTTTCTTACCATCACTTCCACAGTAGAAAAATTTGTATCCTGATCCAATTTCCCTTGCTTTAGTACCCTTCCACTTCGTCTCTTGCAGACATGCAACATTTATTCGTCTCCTTTCTAGTACATCTGCTAACTCTCTTCCTCTTCCATTCATCGTACCTATATTCCAGCTAGCCATCCTCATTCGTACATCTCTTTGGACTCGCATCTTACGTCGCACCCGTCCCTGATGCGACAACCCTTGTCCATTTCTCGCAGGCACCGGGTGCTGTGCCTGCGCGTCGCCTGGGGGGGACGCCCTAGCATTATCGCACTTTCTAATATTCGAAGACATATTGAGAAAAGGATTTGGCATAGGATTTTACAACCGGCCGCCAGCCTGACGTCAACCCTCTTTGGGAATGTTTACGGCCTAATTTACCGTTAGGACATCGGTGGTGGACGAACTGAACTAGTAAATCAAGTCTCCATAATATCCTTCTCTTTAATAAGAAAAGCCATGCCCCTTTAATTAACAGGCCGTTAACTTGTCCTAAAAACATGAATTACATAAAATAATGCTTTTACTGGAATCAATCAAATTTTTTTTTTAATAATCTGACATAATCTGGCTTCGTGTTCAATTATAGATTTCTTGCTATTTTTCAATTTGTAAAAACCTCTAACTACCTATCACAAGACAAAGGTCTCTTTTAACAATGAAATCCGTTCTATTTTTGATGTTTATGTTTTTCGTGGTAAGACGTCAAGGACACCAAGGTCTATACAATATTAAAATAGCGATTGAGAAGCGAATGTAAATTCACTTTCAATTGTTATAGTTTAAATTTAAGAGTCACCTCTCACCGAGCCTAGTAAAATGTAAATGGTATTCGACAGGGGCTGCGATATCGTCAGGTGTGGCCGGTATCATGAGTCATGCTTGAACAGGCCGAATTCCGTAGATAGCAACTCCTTTAGGGCCTCTTTCCTAACGTATTATTAAAATAGATAAAAACATAGTTATTTCATTAATAACTATATGTTTAAAAAATCCAGAATCTATTTTAGCATTACCTTTAAGTGTCACTTTGTGAAATTGAAATATTCGTCTTTTCAAACGTGGAACATAAATATCTTCTAGCGATTTATACACTATCTGTCGCATATAGCTTCAATCTTGCGTCTTAATTACACAGTATTTTTGAAAGTGTATAATATATCTGCAGATTGATATGTGCTATGATAGATTCCATTTATCGTGGATCGTATTAAACAATCGTTATGTTAATAAACATTTGATCTAATTCAAGAGAATACTTTACACCACAAGATTCGTAATATAAAATGACTAGATTTAGAGTTTAGGGATTCGACGAAATCATCGATGCACGATCGTCAATTTTGCTACACTACAGTAATTCAAATATGTGTTATATAGACGATGTAATTAAATTATAATCTATAATTAATCTATTACGGTAAATGAAATGACATTGTAACAAATATTATATTTGCGCTTGATTAGCTATCAAGCTCAGCGATCTACACATTGTGTCACGCCTTTCCTATAAGTAACGCTTCCTTGTGTTGACCATAGTCATACTAAAAACAAATATTGAATAGCAAAGCAATTTGCTATTTTTAGTATGACCGCGACACTGAATACTTCTTGAACCATAAAAACAATTTGTCTGTTTTCGTACTTATCTAAGAAGACCTATACATTTATTATTATTTTAAAATTATTATTTCCATTTAGCTAATACTAATATTCCTTAAAATTTTCTCATTGATCGAACCATTCCAAGAAACTTGGTCCTATCAGTGATATTTTTTAAAGTTTTGTTGTAACGTAAAAAAGCACGCGAAGTTTTTTTAACCCTTAATAGGGCAAGGGACAATTGTTTACCACCTAAGTTTTTTTACCATAGATCATAAGCCGTTCTATGTACTATTAAAAACATTAAATATTTCTAATGTATGAAGACCCCTTAAACTTTTTTTAGTACTGGCAATTACGGTATTTGTAAAGGTTTACTAACTACTGACATTCAAAAAAAAATAACGACCTTTTTTCGTAATCGGGAGTGTTCGTCGCGAAAAAAATGAAATTTTGTTCTACTAAGATTCCGGTAAATGCTTTTGTGATATTTGGTAGGATAATTGATTATTATGATCGTGCATGACTCGTAAAATAACTTTTGAAATGAAACTCGTACTAATTGAAAAATTTTCACAAACTTGGTGGTAAAACTGTCACCATTGCTCAGCTACAACAAGATAGTAGCATTTGGTGGTAATATAGTTACCTCTACTCGTTCATGTACTTGATACTTTAGGAGCATGTCGAAGATAAAAATACTCTATCTGAAAGTTATATAGCCTGTATTCTTGAAGATGATCTTTCCGCTATTGAAACTAGCGACGAAAGAGTCTCAGGCGAACTACTTTTGGACTATAGCGTACTCCTACCAAAAAATCTAGCAAAGCGATTTGCAAAAAGTTCATGTATAAAACTAAAGCCGTTGTTTCTTCACTCAACTTGTAAAAGTTTTAACAACAGCTCTAAACCCAAAATCTGTATATATGGTCAAACGAACACACGCTCCAAAGACTGCAGATCGATTCTGCGAACAGCTACTGGTTGTCCAAGGTTCATACGGAATGTTGACCTCCATAGATACCTCGACCACCCCACCATTGCTCATCTCTTTAAGCGCTTTTCGAAGTCTTACTTTGAGAAAGTTGAGGTTCACGAGAACCCACTTATAACAGTGGCTTCCACTTACATCCCTGTTAGGCCGACTAACCGAAAATATGGACTTCCAAAATGCGTCCTGCATAACCCTGAACAATCGCAAGCACAGACATAATACACGCAAACAGCGTCTTCGCCGCCAAAGATGAGGTCCTAGTTTTCTGACATCGGTCGGTTGTGGCTAGTCGCCATACTCCCGATGCCATAATGACTAATCATCATACTATTAGCCTTCCACTACACGTCGCCCTAAGCCACGATCCAGCCTCACAGGAGGCACCTTTAGGACAACGTTCCCCGACGCCAGTAGAGCTTCCGCGCTCTACTCTACGCATTTCACAACTTCGACGATGCTTCTGCGCTCGCCCGTCCCGCCCGGTGACGCTGTAAAAGCCACCAAAACGACTAACAGCATAGTCAATTCGAAAAAAAATCAACGAACACAGAAAGACGATTCTTGGAGAGAGACGACTATCCCTAATATATACTGTGAACATGTGGAGGTCGATTTTGCAGTACGAAAGATAGTCAAAAACGATCTAGGATTATTTGCGATGTCTGCACCGTAGTTTTATGTCCTACTCCGTGCTTCAAAAGCTTTTACTTTGCTCCAGAAGAAGGAGAGACTTTATACGGTAGCAGCTTTAGTCATTAGCATAACGGGCTAAGGTCAAATAATTACCACCAAGACCATAACATAAACGGGCAATGGTAAAATGGTTACCACCGAATTTTTGCGTACTTCTGATTATATGTTTTTATTTTTTTATGATAAATGTTAAAACGACGCCTATTAGAAGTATAAATAAAGATATAAAAATAAAAATTTCAGTAAATTTTACCTCTGCCCTATTAAGGGTTAAATTAAAATTCTATAACTGCTAACATATGAGGTTACTTAATATTCAAGACTTAAAATGTCAAATGATAAGTACTATGCTATGAA
The DNA here is from genome assembly GCA_947086495.1 of Morpho achilles. Classification (NCBI taxonomy): domain Eukaryota; kingdom Metazoa; phylum Arthropoda; class Insecta; order Lepidoptera; family Nymphalidae; genus Morpho; species Morpho achilles. The sequence continues at coordinate 7,222,290 of CAMTZB010000016.1, forward strand.
AGACTATAATTCGTAAGAGATGGCGTTATTATTACAATAAAACAATATAATAGTAACTCTTGTTTTTTTTCGTTTGAAAGTTATTTTTTACAAAGTACACAAAATAATTTGATTATGGAATCATATAAGGTCACGAATAAAAATAAAAACTTTTTATAATTCAGTACAGCAAAATCTGAGCTATTCCACAGCGCATTGTGAAAGACGCCCTTATTCTTTCCGAATAGGTATGCCGAACATGGCTCTGTTATTCCTTGTGCCCTTTACAGCCGCGGTCAGATGTTGTCTTGTGCGCTTGAAATATATTTCGGTCATTATTAGAAATGATTGTAATTATCCATTTAATGTAGAACGAATACAAGCTCTGCCTTGTATATATTGATAATGGAGCAGGTACGTTATGCTTACTATAAGTCTACGTCGTATTTGAACCTTGTTGTTGTGTGCCTTATAACTGCCAATTTATCATTTCTCTTTGAAATATCGTCTGCTTGAAGAATATTTATGCGTTATATACTGAGAATAACTTAATAAAATAAATTGTTGTTATTGTTAATATTATAATTCGAAATTCATATATTTTACTTCATTTAGTGAGCCCTAAAATAAAGGATGATGAGACCAAATTTAAAATTTAATATTTAAAAATGATGGTTAAGAAAAAAATATACCTACTTAAAAAAAACTTAATACGCTTTTATACCAAATCGAACTAAAAAGTCAAGAATGATTGCTCCAAAAACGAAAAAGATGGAAAAAGTGAAAAAGAAATAATAATAATATTTTTCGATCATTATGTTTATTCTACCTCAATAGACCATCATTTCTTACCGATGTTTCGTCAAAATCGACAAAAATTAATTGGCGGTATGCAGTCAAAGTCAGGCGGATAACACACTTGCGATCCAGAGGTTGTGGATTCGAATCTCCTGGTCATTATTACCGACGTGGACCCACTCCTAACACAAGCATTTTAGCTTAGTTGAAGAGGTTATTTATTCATACAGTACAGGTTAGCAAGTATACTAGTAATTTGAAACACAAACTGCTAGTAGCCTTTATAATAAAAACATAAATAGATACCTACGGATGAAACTAATTTTAACAGTGTAAAATACCTTCTATTATGAACTATATTTATTTTTTCTTATTCCGTTTGAACGGACCAAAACTTCGTAAAAGGCGACTAAGGTAAGTCGACCAGCCGTGTAGTGTCCGCCTGAGTAGAATAGGTCACCCGCATTACTTACCGAGGTGTAGTAAAGGTGACTAAAGTTAGTTGACACGCCGTGTGCTTTCCGGTTGAGTGGAATAGACCACCCTCTTTCTTATCGAGGTGTCGTAAAATACGACTAAGGTAAGTTGACTTCAGGTAGGCGTCCAGTCGTAAAATAGTAGCTAGAACATGTGATAACATTTGTTTAACATTTTGTGCCCATCCCACTTAGAGTGGGATAAGGGCAGGAGGATACTGTTTGAACGGACCAGAACTATTACTTTCGATCATCAATTCTAGATTCAGATACAGGTATCATATTATAACAAGCAACTAATTGCGAAGATTGAATTTAGCATTTCAAGATATCATTGCAATATAAATAACCGGCGTATCTTAAACGATGACTTCAAACGAATATTCATAAGAGTCATAACTTCGATCATAATTAGTAGAACGGAAATCTATAACATGAGCTTTAGTCATTATCTCAATATCCTTAATGCTTTATAACAGTAGTCGAAAGGATTAAATTATTGAATACTAATGGAATAATATATCAGCACCATTTATCATAGGGAGCAATTTGGGCACGCGGCTTGCCCAAAAACGGTTTAATGAAATGCATTTATTAAAGTTTACGTTTACCTTTATTTATTGCACGTGATACTTTTACAGATATCAGGAATAATGACCGACCGAAAACTGTTGCTTTTAACCAGACATGTGGAAAGGGGCACGAACGAAAAATATAATTTTAATTTTCAGTGTCGACAGTTAGACAAAGGTTATCATGATCGTTTTATGGCATTTAAATCTTAGGTACCATATAGTTAATAAAGAGCCGACCGCAATGAGGTTTTAAAGCTTATATTTCGAAATTACCAAACAATGAAATCAAACTTTATTATTTCCCACCCCTTTGAAATGTAAATTGTTAATTAACCTAAAATGTGACGTAGACTTTATTGCGAAAAGAAATATTCGAATGTGCAAAGTCATCGGAATGCAATTTAAAATGTCTGTCTCTGTCTGGTAGCGATTGCTATCTGACAATATTACATAAATATTGACAGAATACAAACATTTTGAGTTTATAACTGTACTGCAATGGATAATTGTAATTATTACACTTTAAAGCAGTTAATCAATTTACTACTAGTAAAAATCTTGATACGCATTTTGTTGTCAGCATTAATAATAAAAGTCAAATGCCATGGTAATGATACAATCAGCAGCTAGACGCAATTGCATTATTTTAATTTGATCTTGATACAGAAAAAGTCAGAACAGATTTGTAATGTAATTTTATATAGTACGTGTTTGAAGTTCTGACAAGAAATTGTATTAAAAAAAAAACAATATAATAAATAAGTAATCATTTAAAATATACAGTATATAATGTATATTTACGAAATTTTTCCAAATTTTCTTGGATCTGTTGGCGTTTACAACACCACTTTTCAAAAATCTTTCAGGAGTATACATATTCTACAAAGATATAACTCTGAGAGGACTAAAAGATCAATCATGTAATCAAATACTTTAAAGTATATTTAATTAATTCAAATGCTTTCCTAAAATTATTATCTCTGAAATGTCGCAGACAATTATAAGCACATAATTATTTTTTGGACAAACAACTTCCGCCAAGGTTGATGTACCAACAAAACCAATTCATTATTAAAAGCGAATTCAAACCTTGACTGTTTTAATTTATGCAATCAATATATAGACTTAGTCAGCGCTAGAAAATAAATTACTCATTATTTCTTAATAGGGTGTCTAACAGTGTGCTCTCGCCATAGCGAACAATTAAAAACGTTACAGTTAAAAAACGTTCTTTCTCATAATGTTCACAGACAACCTACACTGAATGAGTCCATAGACTTTTTAAACAATGAGTAGGGAAACCATAGGCGCCTGAAGTGCGGCGATTTGCTATTAGCCCTAACGGCTTTTACAACGTCACTGGGCGGGCGCAGAGGCATCTTCGAAGTTGCGAAATGCGGAGAGTAGAAGGCAGAAGCTCTACTAGCGTCGGGGAACGTCGACCTAGGGCCTTTTGTGACGCTGGACCACTGCTTAGGGCGACGTGAAGTGGAGGGCTAATAGTATGGCGATTAGTCATTATGGCGTCGGGAGTATAGGAAGAAGCCACTTTTTTATGTTACATTATTCAATATTTAAAATATTTTGATGTGCAGTAATAATATACTCGTAAGGAATTACTTTTATAGTATTTCTGTGTAACTATTATAAACCTTGGCGCTATAATATGAAATCAATTGTAAAATTGGAAACTGGAAGCGAGATAATTCGGTCACATTTCTTGTTGTAAATAGAACTTACAAAGCATTATTGTAAATCAAACTTACAAAGCATTCAGTTTTGTTACGTTCTGAATTCAGGATAGTAATCGATGTGACCATTTTTATGTCAGATCAGTTAATATTCAATTATTCATATTTAATCTTTACAGTATTTAAAGCAGACACGCGTATTCTGGTAGCCAAACAATAGAAGTCTATAAGAAAATTATCATTTAGTCTTTAAAAAATACAATAAAGTACGTGACTTTCATATAATAGAACCGGATGCTGTTATTTTTTGCGTATTCAGTAATAAGTCGATGTTGACGATGTAATAGTAGCAACTACGTAAATGTACACCTCCGCGTTCAAAGTTCGATTGTTATTTATTTTTATTTATTTATTTATTTATTTATGTACCATAAAAAATGTAGGAAAAAACATTATTGGTAAAAAAAAGTGTACAAAGGTCAACTTATCCCTATGATAGAGATCTCTGCCAGCCAACCTACGAAGTGAGACAATTTATATTATGGAAAAAGGTACGCAAATATCAATCTTTATGAATTAGAATTACCCACTAATTATTTCCTAATTTAACAATAAAAATAAAATAAATATAAAATATATTTACATATAAATAAATATATATACATACACACTATATATAATACAAAGTATAATACCTATATAAATGTCAACAATTACTTTATGATGGTAAAGATGTGTAATGTTTCTTTAGTCTTAGTTTAAAAGTGCTGAAGGAAAGGCTAAAGCAGTCATTGATGACGCTGTATGGCAACGAGTTCCACAGACATCCAGCAAGTACAGAAAAAGATTTAGCAAAAAATACGGTATTGTAAGGCGGGATGGTAAGTGATTTTAGAGGCACACAAGATCCTACAGGCCTGACACGGGGAGGAGCTTCGTGAAACAACTCACGTAAGTAGTTGGGTGAAGAGGTTTTTAAAATTTTAAAGAGAATACTAAGGATATGAATATTCCGGCGAAATCGAATTGGGAGCCACTTTAATTGACTTCGAAAATGTGATATGCGATCGAATTTACGCAATCCAAATATAAATCGGATACATAAATTCTGAAGCCGCTCTAATTTATTAAGAAGCTCTTCAGTTGCATCTAAATAGCAAACGTCCGCGTAGTCGAGTATTGGGAAAAAAAGTGATTGAACAAGTAAGGTTTACTTGTGTCAATATTTTTGGATAGAGAATGAGAATGTATTTCAATTTTTATTAACCTAAATATAAAATATAGGTCAATTTGTTGTTTCATAAGATGATTTTTTATTATCGTAAAACTTTTTTTTTTAGAAAGCAGATCTAATTCGATACAGATAAGATTAGGTACAGATTATGGATTTGTGTAACGAGTAACTTATTTAACAATACTGTTTGTAGTATTACAGCTGCTGCCTGCAACTTCATCTACGGGGATACTCACATTACCGAGATAAGATAAATAAATACATAAATAAACGGTATTTAAGTTACAGACTAGAAAATATTTACCTTAAGTAATTATATATTAGTAGCATCTTTTCATCTCTTTCTTCTACAAGTCTTGTCCTTTTCCTTCTATTGCTAAAAGGTTGAAAGGAAGAGATCCATTTTAGGGATAAGTCCGCCTTTATAATGTGCTTTTTTAATTTTTCTTTCTCTTTTCTAAATATATGAATAAAAAGAAATAAATAAATAATTGAATAAATAAACAAATGGTCGAAAGTAACCAAAACATATTTCATATCTACATACGACACCAGTACGTTAATAATCTATATCAAAAATCACATCGATCAGTGGCTCCGTTCGAAAGTAATAAAAGGAAAAACATTTGTTTTTTACCCTTATAATATTAGTATGGATATGAATAACTAATTTTCAAATTAAAATATTTTAAAAAATCTAAAAAATACCATTTTCATGTTAATTATTTTCTCACTGACTATTGCCTATCAATCCAGTAATAAGTAAGTAATCCAGTCCGATATGACAGAAAGGATTTTGCGCTAGATGTTCATTTCTGTTTCAACTTAAGCCAATCTTCCTTTAGTTTATACAATAGGACCATTCAATTCGTATTACCCATATATGCCTGTATGTAGGTAGACCGTAAAACACTCAAGTCTTAAATCGAAAACCACCCCGCGAGTTCTCTGTACTGAATAATAAATGAGTGTAATAATGGTGACTGCTTTCCGCAGCCCATAAACTGCGTTGATCGTTGTTCGGTTGAGATTACATTATTTTCACTTGGACGAGCTGTAACGATACTTTAAACGGTGCTCCGACCAATTTTCGCGCCTTCAATCCTTTTTTCTTTACTTCCCGGTCCAGTTTAACACACGTCGAACGTTATGTGATCCGTCGTATATTTTTTACAAGCAAATTATGTTGATTGCAACCTCAGAACGGTAATTGAATAATAATTTGCATAAAAGAATAACTAACATTAAATTACTACGTTACTACGACGTTATAATGGCTTTCATAAATCTTATATTGTAACGAAAGTTACAATAAATTTTCATTAAATCTAAATTTTTGTCTTATTTGTCTTTGCAGATGAGTTATGTTATATAAATAACTGGTTTCTGCCCGCAATTTCGTCTGCTCAGACTTAATTACCAGAAATAATTCCTTTTTTACGCTTGTCACATTCAAAACTCCCTCCATACTGAAAATTAAATTAATCCCTTGGAAGCGAAGGTATATGACACATTCTTTTTTTTTCTTTAATAAAAGACCTGAGTATATATTATAAGGGAATACATACTCACAATTATATACTCAGTCAGGTGCAATCTATATTTATTCTTCCTTTTCGACATTTAAAACTTTTAAAAAATGATGATGATGGTAATAAGCTATAATTCTATTTACAAAACTAAAAAAGGAGCTGTACTCTTTTCATATTTATGCTTTTACGTCTTAGATTTAACCTTTAACTTTAATTTTCATGTCAGACAACAGTCAAGTGCAATCACATTGCTGTTATTTTCTAGCCAGTTTTTATAATAGGAAAACTAAGGACACGTTTCTAATACAATCTGAAGTCCTAAAAGCAATACAATTTTTACCTTTACGGATAGATTTATCGTTAAACCACAAAATATAGAGTAATGTTTCCCAATATAATTAAAGTTTGTGTCGGAGACAAAGTTTCGAGGCGAAATATCGTTGAGCGATGGACGGTTTCGGTAGGACTTGATTGATAGTACCACTAACAACTAACAGAACATTTCCTGAATTTAAATGCTTTGCGGTGGTGTCAGTCACGCAATAGCCCGTTCTGCTATCGCCGCTATAAACAAGATACTTGTTTACATATTTATTGCTTGCCAATTTAAAACGATACATTTAGACATGTAAACTTATCGCCCGAATACTTTTTAAGCTATAATCGCTTTAAATATGTCTTCTTATTAAAATTATAATTACTGAACAACACTGAAAAGTATTGTTATAATGTTGTAAACGTAGAAACGATGATGAAGTTTGTGAAAAACAAATTTGGTTCAGACAAGAGTATAATAGTTAACCAATCTAATTCGAACTACAATCTTACTACAGGTCCAAATAATATGTTCTTATCATATACCTAACACTTTCGAGAATGATTGCGAATAAATTTTATTGTTACCGTACTGATTTAAAAGACGGAGGTTTTCAAAACTGACGATTCCGTTTCGTTTTAACGATTTGTAGTGTGTGGTACGAAAAAAGGAAAATATTGTGACGTATCACAACAACAACAACCGTGTAACAACCGTCTGTGACAAAACAGCATTTTCTTCTGGAAAGAGCCTTTCACTAGTTACTACTAGCTCACAATAGCTCTGTTTGATAAATCTTGATAGTTGAGTCAACGCACGCCTTAATCGAACTTAGCTTTTCATTATGTCGTAATTGACGAGTTAATATCCTAAATACACTACAAGGAAGACATATAGGATGAAGCTGATTGTATATGTACTGTAATTCTGCATTATGCAGTCCGTTTATGCTTTTTTTAATCCCACTGGGAGACGCCAGTGGAAATCACTATTCTGTTGAAGATAATCATAAATCCGATATACAAAAATGATCTGATAAAAAAACGCCTAATTTTTTAAAATACCTTTTACACGTTGGTGGGTCTATATTAACCTGCATCACACTTTTCAATAGGTGCAACAGTAGTCAAGACAAAAGACATAAATTCCAAAAGTGAAAACAGTTCACAAATGGAGACGTCTGGAGATTTTATTTAAGTGCTTACAAAAGGCGAGATAAATAACGGTCCAGCGAGGGCAGACGTGCGCAGGAGTATCTCACGCGATCGCGTCCTTCCGATGATATCGGCAGGTTACTGTGTCGCCACTTTACTATACCTTTTATGTCTTGTTATGGTGAAATGACCTCAGTGCAAACAAACTGAATACAGAATACTTTGTTGAAAAAAAATACAATATGCATATAAAGAATCGTTTATTTAATATTATAACGTCTTAGATTTGTTTTGAGCGACACAGGTCTCTACCTAATATTTGCTTTATAAAAGGAAATCTCTAGTCTAGGTATATGTAAATAAAATTTCTATAAAATAGTAGCATAAGGAACTTGATTAATTTGAGTAAATATTCATTTAAATTTTTGACATGAAATTTAAATTTTTTGATCAATTAATTTTAAGTATTGACCTAAAATTATCGTTTTCATTGTAAAATATAATGTCAATAAAAGGAGATACTCTTGCTTTGCAGAAATTAGTGATCGTTGTGAACTATATTATATAACGAGTTAAAATTGTTCCATTAATAGGTCATATATTGTCTTATCTCTTGTTGTGCATTTAAAAAATCATTTAATCTTTTCCCAACCTCACTTCGAACCTTTATTGTACTAAAGAGATAATCTTCATGTTTTAAGATGATCTTATTGGAGTCCTAGAAATCACGTCAGACATGTATACCGTTAAAAGGATTTTAATTCGTTTGCTTGTTAACGAAACACAAAGATGCCGCGGGGCGCGTCATATCACTAATCAAGGACGGTAGCTCAATAAAATGGAGGCTATAAATCTCCAAAACCAGAAGATTCAATTACACAGCTACCGGAAAGGAGAAGAGTGGCAATAACAAATTAACAAAGATACATAAAATCTTTTAATGCCGGAGATGCTTTGAACTCGTTTAGGTATGTTGTAGGTTAAAGTCACGTTGTTTTATCCTTACATATTTTAACACAAAGTCCTCCGCCGTATCTTTCAGTCTTTTTATTTCAAACAGTTTTCATCTATAGAAAGAGTGATTCCCGAGAAAGGTTTGAGTGTTTTGTTAAGAATTTCGGAAAAAGTCAATCCATCTGGGAGCTTTTAGCGATATATATGTCTCTCTCTCTCTTTCAGGAGAGCGGAGTCGATAGACTGAGCGCAACGAGTGGCCAGGTAAGCTAGTTTTTTATATTAAAAATACTGCTCTAAACTTTAATTGAATTAAATTAAATGTCAAATTATTTTTCTATTGTTAAAGTCTAGTATGACATAAAGCTTTATTTATACTAAGCTGAATATTTCAATCCGCCAATCAATTAAAACATTTGCATTGGGACAGAATTAATTTTGCGTTATAAGGTTTACGAGTTTCATCTCATTATAACCGACACCGACGTCTACATATTTTTAAAGGCACGAAGGAATATCACATCCGAATACTAATCTCTCAAGTTGTTGACTTGGGTGACATCGATACATCAAATAATATTCGCTAGATACTACTCTACAAGTAGATATTTTTAAGCACATGATTGAAAATGTTTGCCTCCGATTATGGTTTTTCCACATATTTTAATACTTGTGTCTTAATTTAGCAGTAAGGCTGCAAAAGTAGACGGTCTCGGCCTGTTATTTTATTTGTAATAACTTAACTATTTCGTTGTATTATTTTATAATAAGTAAATTGCAATATTTAAGACTGTTAAAGGCTTGGAAGTAGCACAGGTTTATAAACTTAACGCTTCTCGACATCTAACAGTCACAATTCATCAAAATAATCAGTAATAATAACACATCAGTTTTTCAAAATCATTAAAATAATCATAATTATTTTATTTATATAAAATTAATAAGCCATATAGCAACAATATACAATAAAACTTTATTAAATAGGTAAAACTTTATCTATTTGAATTGCCATCACTGTATGTGACATCTAGATTTCCAGAATATGACGCTATTAAGAAGATGTTTCTTCAGCTAGAACAGAATATTCCTTACTAAAGGAGTAAAAATGTTGCTTACATTTTTACTCCACAATTGCAATTCATCACACGGTTATCGGTGAAGGAAAACATTGTGAGGAAACCTGTATATCTCTTGAGAATTCTGGGGATTTGTGTAACCTATCAATTCGCATTGGAGCAGCGTAGTGGGTTTTAGCTCCAACCTTTCCGTCAAAAAACGGAGAGAGGAGGCCTATGCCCAGCAGTGGGCTAGTAAGAGTCTGTCGGTTTATTTTTTTTTCTATACAAAAATCATTATAGGCATCTATTGTGGACGCTCGTTATGTTTAAAAATGGAGTTGGTTCGTTTTTTTTTTTATTTAACGAAGAAATATATATTAGCCGATTGTCATAACAGGCCCCACGCATGTGATGATGGGATTCGCAACCAATTAGTAATCTACATATATGGATACTTCTTATATTGATATGGCTGATGTATGGTGAAATATATATCAAGAATGAAAAATAATTACTTTAATTAATCAATATTAAGAGTTATATTTTAAAAAGAGCAATAACCGAGTTTCTTGCTTGCTCTTCTCGATAGAACCAGCTTTCTGAACCAGCATTAGAGTTGACGATTCAAATCACTTGTTTCCAAGTTTACTTGAATAAAGAATATTTTGAATTTAAAAATACAATTTTCGCGAGTTACATATATTCCAATTTCGATTTTTTTGTGGCGTTATGTTGGTACATATGTCTCTCACTTATGCTGACAAGTTGGGCCATTTTGAATGTTCGGTTAATTGTTGACAGCTGCTTTGCTTGCACGTGTTTTGGTTCGTCTTCGATTTTTACCTATTCAAAAAATGGAACAAGCAACCTGTATCGATTTTTGTGTGAAAAACGAAATTAAGTGCACGGATGCATTCCGAGTGTGGACTGTGGCATATGGAGAAGCTACTTTGGACAAAAGGAACGTTTATCGGTGGTACAAAATGTTTTTAAAAGGCCGAGAAGATGTGAATGACGAAGAGCGTGCCGGACGCCCGAGCACTTCAACAACAGACGAAAAAATTGATGAATTGAAGAAAATGGTATTGGCTAATCTTAGATTCATCGATAGAGAAATTGCCGAGGACCTAGGCATATTGATTGGCTCGTGCCATTCGATTTTAATCGATAATTTGTGGAAAAACAAAAATTGGCTTTTGCACCTCGATAACGCCCCTGTTCACACATCCCTGCTTGTACGCGACTTCTTGGCCAAAAACAACAGACCAATGATACCGCAGCCACCGTATTCCCCAGATCTGGCCCCCTGTGACTTTTTCTTGTGCCCAAAACTGAAGAGGCCCATGAAAGGACAACACTACGCCACGATTGACGAGATAAAGACGGCATCGAAGGAGGAGCTGAACAAGATACAAAAAAATGATTTTTTGAAGTGCTTCGAAGATTTGTAAAAACGTTGGCACAAGTGTAAAATATCCCAGAGGGATTACTTTGAAGGGGACAAAATAGATATTTACGAATAAATAAATAATTTTTGAAAATACACAAAATTCGCGATACTTTTTGAACACACCTCGTATATCGAAATCAAATGCATTGCTATACATTTAGTTTTGATGACATCATAATATAAAATTTATAAAATTCTTAGCACGTTTGAATAATTTGCGAAATAAACAATATATATTATTAAACATAAAATGCACGTACGGATGATGCTCTAAATAAGAATTCCATCACGTGGGTAGAGAATTATTAACGCTAGCTACACTCCATCTTGACATCAGGAAATTTTTGGTTTTATCTATCGAAGGCATCCATGTTGCATGCCGACACGATGCGATGTCACTTTTAACACTGGTCTCAGCCATTACTATTTATCTCCCTTACAACAAATAAATACTTACTTAGCACTCTATGATACTATTTTTGGAGCTCCATTTCTAATGGCAGAACAAGCCATCTCGACTTATATCAGCACTGATACAGATAGTCCAAAAACGTTCTCCATCAATGGAGTGTCGCTGTTTTTGCTTGTATAGAAAGAAAGAAAAACTTTGTTTATATTATGCTAAATACATATATCCATCTATTATACGACGTCATCACATTCGCGTACCATCAGATAAGACTGAGATCAACCAGACCTCCTAAATAAAAAAGACCTATTTTTCCTTTTAAAGTAAAAAGTAGTATAAACATCATTGCTATGTAAGATTATATTTGTGAACTAAACTTTGGTCACTTATTTCGCCCTATCTGAAGATTAAAGTCACATGTCCCATGTATAAGCATAGGATATGTGACTTTATTCTTCGGATAGAGTGATTTGACCTTTCTAATCATGCTATGAAATTACCCTTTTTTTCGAATATGACTAATGCTGTTAGCCCTAATGGCTTTGACAGCGTCACCGATAAGACGGGCGAGCGCTGAAGCATCGCCGAGAAGAAATGGATGATACATGCGGGTGCATTACAAGCACCCGCGCTACAGGGGGCGTCGCCTTAAGGGTGTCTCCTGCGAGACCGAACCTCGGCTTAAGGCGGCGCGTTTTTGGAGGGCTGCATCTAATAAATGACTTGGAAGAAGTCTGCATCACGGCGGCCGCGGCAGAGGGCTGCGGCCGCTTGACACAAGCAAGCGGGGACCTCGTCTTCGCCGGCGAAGACGCTGTTTGTGTAAATGTAATGTGTGTATCTTGTTGGATGCTGTGATAGCATCATCGGGGTCGTTAAGGACGCTCTTCGGGCGCCTGTGAATCTTGTTGGGGTGCCTGAACGCCTTATAGTTGGACGCGGCCACTATAAGGGGGTTTGGGTGGATGGACGCTTTCTCGAAGTAAGTCGTCGAGAATCGTCTGAAAAGATCGGCTATCGTGGGTAGGTCGAGATCTCTATGGAGGTTCACGTTGCGCACGAACCACGGACAGCCAGTGGCTGTACGCATGAATCGATTTTGAAGTGTCTGCAACGGACACAGTCGTGATTTCGGGACGTGCGCGAACGTGACGCTCGCATATGTCATGATGGGTCTGATGCAAGTTTTGTAAAGTGTCACTTTGTTGCGAAGTGACAGTTTACTTGTCTTGCACAGTATCGGATAGAGGCGTCCCATGGCGAACGCTGCCCGGTTACGGACAACGCGGATGTGTCGGATAAAGGATAGGGTCGGTTGGAGGATGACACCTAAGTATTTGACTTCCTTTTGCCAATCTATGTATTTGTTGTATATGGAGACTCTAGGGGGCGTCCGGATGAAGTCCATGGCTCTCCTAGATCTCGCAAAGAACATTGCTGCGCTTTTATCGGGATTAATTTCGATTCTCCACCGGCGGAACCAGCTTCCGAGCTGGTTGGTTGCTCTTTGGAGCCTATCATTAATAGTTATGGGATCTCTACAGGTAGTATAGATTGCGGTATCGTCCGCGAACATAGCTAAGTGGGTGACTGCACTAGTTTTAGTGGAGAATCGTGGGATGTCACTCGTATAGAGCGAGTAGAGGAACGGTGCGAGTACCGAACCTTGGGGGACTCCGGCGCTTAAGGTGCGTCTTGAGGAGAGCGCACCATCAATACGATATCTGAATGAGCGATTAGTAAGATAATCGCGAATGATAAGAACGAGTCTATCGGGGATTCCTAGGTTCGCGAGTTTGTATATTAAACCCGCATGCCATACCTTATCGAAGGCTTTGGCGACATCGAAGAAGACAGTACCGGTGTACCGTTTTTTGCCGAAGCCATTGAGGACGGCTTCGGTAAGTCGGTGTACTTGTTGTACCGCGGTGTGTTTGGCGCGGAAGCCGAATTGCTCATCCGGTATGAGCTTCATCGACTCCATGAACGTTTTGAGTCTAGCGAGGATTACTCGCTCGTAGACTTTCCCTAAGCTGTTGAGCAGACTGATGGGTCGATAGCTGCTCGGGAGATTACTGGGTTTTCCCGGTTTGCGAATACCTATTACTATTGCTTCCTTCCATTCGTCGGGGAAGGAGCAACCTAACAGGAGGGCATTGAAAATCAATACTAATAGGTTTGTGAGTTGGTCGGGGAGGCACTTGAGTGCTTTGTTGGATATGGAGTCGGGTCCTGGGGACTTGCGGGTCTTGAGGTTTTGGATAATGGAACGGACTTCCTCTCCGGTAGTGGGAGTGAGCGGCTCGCTTTCGGGAGCCTTCGCGGATATCCTAGCCGCCGCCATTTCCACTTCCGAGTGGAATTCGGCGTGTTCGGGGTGACTGGGATTGTTTGTACATTGTCCCTCAAGACTGTCAGCCAAGCATTCGGCCTTATCGATGTCGTCAAAAGCGACCGGACGGTTTAAACGTAACAATGGAGGTGTAGCTGCACACTGGTCTCCTCTCAGGGATTTCGCCAGTTTCCAGAAAGCCAGGTGACTCGGCGAGATCTCTGAGAGTTTGTTGTCCCAGGCGGACTGACGGTTGAGGCTGAGTTTTTCTCTAACCTCTCTTTGAAGTCGCCGGAGTGTTCTCCGGTTATCGTCTGTCGGGTATGCGTCATGGGCCCTAGTGGCGGCACGTTTACGTCTAAGTAGGTCGCGTAGGTCGTCCGGTAGTCGCCCACGACCGCGGTCGTCGGGGACTTCCTTGGAGCAACGCTCGAGTGAGTCTGTTATATGTTTTGTAAGGTGGGTAACAGCGAACTTGGCACTATCCACGGAGTCTATCTTGTCAGGAATTTGATCTAGGTTGTCTGAGTTTAGGGACTGGAGTTTCCCGCCTAATTTACTCCAGTCGATTATCGTTTTCGTGGGAGGGGTCGTGGAAGTGGATTGCCCTAACTGAATTAGAACCGGACGGTGGTCCGAGTCTAATTCATGCAGGACTTCTATAGAATGTAACTGGAGAGCTACATTTTTGAAAATGTATATATCTAAGACATCTGCTCTGTTTGGATCCCCGTTAGGCGGGTATCTGGTGGGCTCGTTAGGGGCTATCACATCAAAAGCGAGGTTTGGAAGGCCGTTGAGGCCTTGGAGTATTGTGCCGTTCCGGTTGGTTCGGCGAGAGTTCCATTGGCCATGTTTGGAGTTGAAGTCTCCGGCCAGTATTACAGAGTCGCCTAGTGCGAGAAGGGTGCGGACGTCTCTTTCGAGTACCCGTTTGGTCGGACTGAGGTATACTGATGCTAGTATGATCGACTGATGGCCGGTCATACCCACCTGACAGACTGAAGCCTCCATGTTAGTGAGCTTTGGGGAATCAAGGGGGGAGCATAGGAGGGCTCTTTTGTAGTAAATGAGCGTGCCGCCTTTTTTGGATGACAGACGGTCATTTCTAATCAAACTGTAATTCGCAATATTGGGATTGCGAAATTGGGGTTTTAAGAAGGATTCTTGTATTAGAAGAATATCTATATCGTGTGCAACTACGAAATCGCGGACTTCGTCCATGTGTCTGATAAGCCCGTCTGCGTTGTACGTGACGAGCTTGAGGGAGTGGGGCTTGGCCCTACCCAGTGGGGGTTTAAGCTTAAAGCCTAGAGATGGCCTGCACCAAACTAGAGTGTTCGAGCAAGGCCATTAATCTGTTTTGAGGATTACTCCTCAGCTTGTTTGCCAAAATTGACAGCTCCGTAGTGTCAATTTTGGTTACTATATCGCAAACGAGTTTCATGTCGTCCATGAAACTCGTTGCTGGAGGGGCGGCTGTCGCTTTAGGAGCGGCAGCTCTTGTATTGGAGCTCAAGATGGCGGCGGCGGGTTTCGCTACCGTCTCCTGAGCCGGTTTTACTGGCACAGCCGGCTCGGATGCCGGTTTCCTGTGCCAGGGGTTTGAGGTGGGGAGAGGCGCGGGGACGAACCTCTCAGCTGGTTTGGGGGCGGTACGGTCCGCCTTTTTACGGGTGGCCCTTCTGCCCCCTCGTTTTGCCCTAAGCGGGACTTTCGGGCGCCGCGATAGCTCGCGGGGTGCCCTTGGGTCCTGCAGAGGACACAGCTGGGAGGTTCCTCGGACGGAACCGTTCTGGGGCAATCGGCAGTGCCGTGATCGCCCAGGCACTTGACGCACCTTGGTCGTGCGGTGCAGTTGCGCTGCGAGTGGCCGTAAAGTTGGCAGCGATGGCACTGCCCCATTACCCCACGCGTACGCGGCGTTTCAATACGCAGACCCGACAGTCTGCATATTGTATTGACGTTGAAGACACGCTTGCCTTCAGGAGTGAGGTCGAGGACCGCGAGACAAAGTTCATAAGGAACTTTGGTTCTATGGTGGTACATGCGGTGTACCTGCCTGATTGGGAGACCCTGGCTGAGGAGGTCGTTTTTGATGTGCTCGATATCGAGCTCTACCGGGAGTCCGCGGATGACGACGCGAAGTTCGCGCTCGTCTTCTAGGGCGTACGTATGATAGCCGATCTTTTCGGCATCCAGGAGCGTCGTGAGGCGACGGTGGTCCGTTGAAGACGGACATTGTACCATTATGCCCTGGCTTGTGGACCGGGCAGAAGTAAATGGGATGGACGAACTGTCCATGCGCGGGATTAACCGGTTCCACGCGTCTTTTTCCCTAACAAATAGGGGCGGCACCTTCTCCTTCCTCTCCGTCATAGGCGAGTCTTGTATTGAGTCGGTCTGTTTGGTCGTTGTAGCCTGTGAGGCAGGCTGGGGTTTTGGGGTGGGACGCGGGGCAGGTGCACCTGCGTCGTTAGTGGCCCTTTTGGGCGGGACGGTCTTAGGAGCCTTCAGCTTTCGCTTCTGGCTCTTGGATAGGACGGCGGTGAAGCCGTCGTCCTCGTCTGAGGCGGATGACGCCGAGGGGGACGGGGACTGCGAAGCATCGGATGCTTCGGCTTCCTCACCGGACTCGGATTCCGAGTCAGTCTGTTCCTCCACTTCCATGTCAGGAGACACGGAGCGGGAACGATCTTTGGCCTTCTCCGCAGAGGGGGGAGAAGGTACCACCGGGATGCCACTCTGGCCCTGAGAGGGCGGGAGGGCTTTGGCAAGTTCCTGCAAAATGGCGGGGTGGTGCGCCTGCAGGAACGCGAAAATCGAGTCCAAAATCGGTTGCCCCGTGGGGCGCAAAGTAGGGGCCATGTTGGCCCGCTAGTGTGGGGGTGGCCTCCCTGCCGGAGGGCAGGGAGGTGTGTACCTAAGAAAAAATCTAGTTTCTTAGTCTCTCTCCCTTCGGGGGAAAGAGGTGAGTACCTAAATTAAAAATTAGTGTACTTACGCACGGACGGAACCACCTACGGCAAGTGTTATGCGTGAAGCACCACACTACCTAATCGAAGCACAGTAACACTAACACAATCCACTTGCACAGGAACGAACAACACTGACAGTCCAGAGTCCTTGGGCACTTTCACAATCTAACGCGGCAGGGGCGTGAGTCAGGCGGGGGGAGCGGCAACCGGATTGCGCTCGACCCAGACATCCGCACGCTACGGCGGCGATCGATGGAAACCATGAAATTACCCAACAAAAATAAGTAGATATAATAGTTAGATAGATAGTTTTGAATCCCACCCAAAATAGTGTGACAGAGATGAACGATAGAAAGACTAGGTATGCAGAATGAAAGAGAGAGAAAATGCGAGAACTGGGGTGGAAGAGGATAACTGGTAAACATAGGGTCCAATCATGCTGGAGGTAGAAGACTAAAAAAAATCATAATCAAAAATCATGCTATGAATGAACATATGATCACTAAGAGAATGAAAAAGTGTAGAAGAATTTTTATTGGTTGCTTTTTTTAACAATTAGTCGCCTTAATTACAGGCCTCATACACCGACCGTTGACATATAGGTACCTACTATTATTAAGAGACATCGAGGTGTTGAAACAACCAACCTAGCAAGGAAATATAAATGTATAGTAGATAATATTTTGTTCACTATTTACGTACTTGCCTTTCTATTTACATACCTTTATTCCATTTTAAGTCTTTGTTTAAAAGTAACGTTACTTATATATTTTGCAAATTAAAAAAAATTAATATGCCTAATATCTAAAAAGTAACAATAAAGAAAACGAAATTTCAAATAGCACGCTATAGAATAGGAAACTTCTTGAATACAATAATATTTAATTGAATACAATAATGTTTAATATTGTGTTTATGACGTCAACATAGTAAAGAACTAACTAAATTAGTAAACAAATACTCCGTGCCAAGAATTAATACTTCTAGTGCGTATTTGAACCGCATTACATTAAGTCAGTGATTATACTCGTAAGTCGTGAATTCAATTTATTTTCGTCTCTATATCCCTTGGCTGTTAATATCGACTGCGTTTCGGAAAATTCTATCTCAGAACTAACAGTATAGCAACAATCTTTGTTTTCCATTCCAAAACGTCGAAATAATTTACTGACCAGTGATAACAGAACATGTAAAAGATAAAAACAAAGGCATTGTAGATTAGTATGATAAGTGCTCCCGCGTGAAGACGTAATTTCAGTCCATATACATGCGTTCTTTTTTTAAATTAAAATCGATATGTTAGTGTTCACATTAATTATTACGGGTATTTTATCACTAGGTAAGTATATGAAATACGCCTTGAAACGCTTTTATATAGAACTGTTTTTAATAAATAAATAATATTAATAAACACATTCAAACTATCATTGTTTGCAAGATTCGATTGTTCTAACGATATGATTTCATCACATCCTCATATATCATTTTAAATTAACAAAGTGAGACCGCCCGCGTCTGTTAGTGCTACACAATGGACCAGTCTCATCTCGGTCTCGCTCCGCAACTACCGGCTAATAAATATTTATTTAATTCGCTGTTGACAATCGTATTTACATTGTCTCAATATGCCGCACTGTGTAGCCACGACAGACGTGGGTTGAAGTTTTATGATGAGCACTGATTTGGAATGTAGGTTAGTGTTACTGATAGCGATCATATCGTGCCTGAAATAGATATTGTTTAAGGTAAAATTACTATAGAGTTATTATGCCAGAGTGGGGAGACAGCTTAAATTGTGTCTGTGCCCTTATACAACTCTAAGTGTGGCCGGCACAACATGTTATAAACATGTTGTCACATGATTTGGCTATTTTACGACCGGTCGCCTGCCTGATGTCAACTTATCTTAGTCGTAGTTAACAACACCTCGGTAAAAAAGAGGGTGTTCGAGTAACTCAAACGGATACCACACGGTGTAAATTGTGGCCATCAAATAAATCAAAGAAAGCATATGATACTCTTTTTTGTGTTACTAGACAAAGATAAATATATATATGAGCAACATCTTCCCTCTCTTATTAATTGTTGCGACATTCTAACTTGCGTAGTTTCCCTATTTTAGTATGATAAATAAGAAAATAACAATGATTTGACAGTAACATAAATTTAAAAAAATTACACTATTCTATATTTATCTCATAGTGATACTTGAGTTGGGAAGCCTAAAATGTGAAATATTACAATAAAGTGAAATAAATAGAAAGCAATGAGCATTGAGGGTGATCTATTTGTCCCTCTTTTATAGGGAATCCACGAAGTAAAATCTCTCGGAAATAAAATCATGTAAATTTGAATCTAGAAAATGTGAGCAGGTCATTCACGAATCATTGTTAAATACCGATTAGGTATATATTTTCGCCATTGGGAGATCTTCTTTACTTTAATTATTGTCTCTTACAACCTAGATTTCATATGAGTAATAACTTATAAAGATCAAAACATTTACAGTAATGAAGCCATAAATAATAAAATTATAGAGTTATCTAAGTGATTAGAAATAGGTATGGTCGTTAAGCAAATTATCAAAATGACACAATACATGGTTATTGCCGGAACCAGTGAAAATAACTAAAAAATCTAAGAAATTCTCAGTTATTTACTTCAGAAATAACAACTGACCTAATACAAATATCATTCATCAATATTCCCCAGACCTTATCCCGCTCTAAGTGGGGTCGGCACAACATGTTATATATGCATATGTTGTCTGCCGTTTGCCTGACATCTACTTACTTACCTTAGTCAAATTTACGACATCCCGGTAAGAAAGAGGGTGATTTATTTTACTCAGTCGGATACCATACGACTGGTCAAATTACCTTAGTCGCGCGTTTACGTCACCTCGGTAAAAAAGAGGGTGGTCTATTCTACTCAGCCGGGTACCACGGCGAGTCAACTTACGTTACTTGCCTTTTACGACATAACAATACAATACAAGTCATCATAACAAGTGCCTCGTTAAACCAAGTGCGTTTTAAATTTACGACAACGCTAGGAATTAACAAGCATGATTTAATATGTCTGTAAGGTTTAATATAATATTTAGTCTTAACGACAAAAAGTAATAAAAAATATAATGTATAGTATTTGTAAATTATCATTCAATTTACATATTAGTTTTGGTTTGATTAAATTAAAAAAAACACACACACAATGTTGGCAGCATTGGTACAAGGCGTGGGCTGAAAAGTAGGTTATTTAAACGCTTAAACGATATTATTGTTAAATAAGTAATTTTAAATCAATAATTTAAGTGAATAAAGTTATTATTATTATTATCATCATCCTCCTGCCCTTATCCCACTATAAGTGGAGTCAGCACAACATGTTACAAACATGTTGTCATATGATTTGGCTATGTATTTTACAACCGGCCGCCTGCCTGACGTCAACTTACCTTAGTCATATTTTACGACTCCTCGGTAAGAAAGAGGGTGGTCTATTTTACTCAACCGGATACCACACGGTGGGTCAACTTACCTTAGTCGCCTTTTACGACACCTCGGTAAGAAATGAGGTTGGTCTATTCTACTCAGCCGGATACCACACGGCGGGTCGACTTACCTTAGTCGCCTTTTACGACACCTCGGTAAGAAATGAGGGTGGTACTATTCTATTCAGCCGATACCACACGGCACAAAGTTATTATTATTACTTACATAAAAAAGATAACATTAGGCGATCAGAATTAAACACTGAAGTATTTTATCTATCAAATACTTATTCGGCTGTTTTTATAGAAACAGAAAACGCACCTATTTATTAATAACTATGTATGGCGATTTTGATAACCTTAAGTTAATAAGACTATTTACACCGTACTCTTTCTAACAAAACAAAAAAGGACGATTGAAAAAGAGTATTTAAATTAAGGGTATTTGAACAGTTTAAGTAGATGCGAACGAAGAGTTTATTTGCGGGTAAAAGGGTATGTGCGGATCAGACCAAATCTGTGGACAGCGAAACGGCATTAAATTTGAGAAATGACGTCTGATTGTGGGCTTTAAATAATGAAACTGCGCTCTGATGCGATTTTTAGAAGACATGCATCGATCTGTTCCAGGCGTCTGCCATAGTGCTGTAAAATTCGATTAGATACAACGACAACGTAGAAATTATATTTACATTATATCACATGCGAATCAGACTTACTTTCAATGCTTGTATTGCATTTAATAATCTTGTATATGCATCTCAAAATATATGACTACCAAATTATTTTTCCGTCGCTCTTTTTTTTATAATGAAGAACGCATATTTCACATTTTCTTAAGTTATGCAATTTTTTTTATTTCTTTTGGGTGTATAATAATGATGTATTAAATAAATAAATAAAATTAAAAAATTAAGCAAATACTACATATCTAACTAAAAAGGGAAATATAACGAAAAGTATTAATAAAATATTATTTTGAAAAGAGCGTGGGTTGCCTGATTTATAGGTAGGCGAAAAAGATAGCATAGAGGCTTTTTTTTGTTCGGAAACGTATTTTTTCAAACTATTTCTTTTCTATTCTTTAAATGATAGATAATTTTTTTAAAAAATCGTCACCGGTTCTTGAATAGTGTATAAAGTTTGGATTGTGTCCGGTCAAAATGGATCAAAATTTAGTTCATAGGAGTCGGTTACATACCTACGTGTAAAACTTTATAAACCATGTTTATAAAACGAACATATGTTTTTCAGTATCTTCAGAAAGTTGTTTCTATCAACGTTGCTTAGGCTGTCACCCACAGGAAACTGTTTGGCCAGGTTCCTCCGTACAATGCAACCCATCCAATTGGGTGTCGGCACAATGGGTGCACAATCTTGGACACCCTCCACCGTCTACAGGTTCACAAATGGCTATAGAAATGCGATGTCTCAAAATGGTGGCGACACCCGATGACAAATCATGTAATAATAACCATAAGTATATAATAACAATTTTTTGCTGTTTAAAACGATCATATACCTTTATTCATTGTCGGTTATAAAACTACACGACCGCGTGACACTTTCCAGGGGATCATAGGTTCAAACTCCCAGCAGGCATCAATAAATTTTTCTATTGAAACCTAGGTGCATATTAGATATTTTCAATTTATCACACGCTTTTCGACAAAGGAAAACATCATGAAGAAACCTGCATATCTATTGGAAATTCTGGGGATATGTGTAACCTGACAATCCACATTTGAGCAGCGTGGTGGAAATAAGCTTCAACCTTTCCCACCAAAAAGGAGATTTCGATTTGATAACAGACTTACGCGTTTAAATTTGTATGAACATTTTCGATATGACTTACAAATTAAAAAAAACAATAATGTAGGTACTCAATAAAAATAAATTGTTACAGTTGGAAACACAGTGGACACAATTCGAGGATGCGTGCCTAAAGCTCAAGTGGATTCAGTCTGTGTCGGACTCACTGCAGTAGAAAGAGCTCGTGGGCATAGCGATGCACGCTGTTTCATTTGTTACGGAGATAATTGCAATCCTGCGTCCAAATTGAAATCCACTTACATTATTTTATTATCTTTGATTTTATACTTCGTCCTAAGGTGAATTTGCAGCATTTATGTAGGAATTAACACTAGCGTATGTGATGTATATTAAATACACTTCATCACATATGATCCTGAAATAAATAACACGACATTTAGAAGTAGTCATTAATAGTTATATATAACACCAAAGTGCAATTTGTAGTGAGCCTTACTATAACAATGGCGTTACGGGAGATCTTTTCATTCAGTCTCTAAATACTTGAAGAAAGTTTAAATATCGCGTGTCACCACAGATAACTGATTCCGGAATAAGCTAAAACAAACTTACAAATCGGCAACTTGACCACTGCTTACTGACCTCATAAAAAAGTTCAGTCTCTCATGGAAAAACTTAAGCAAAACAACGTCAAACAACTTATGTCAAAACTTTTACATTAATTGCCTAAGATTTCTTACTGCAAATTGCAGATATTATTTAACCGATATTGGATAATGATTAGGGGCGAATAGGTATATGCGCCATACTCCACAAAAGATTATATGAATTGTTGAATATAACACACCAAGCCTGTCATGACCGTTGATGCAAAGCACCTTGGGCGCTGCGCGTTGGTGGTCGCCACGCAGATGGTGGTCAAATCTTGTAGATCATCTGATCGATGCCTTCGGTGAGCCCCAAAGTTTTTGTATTTTTCAACCGCTATATTTTTTTAAACATAAAAAATCTAAACCTTTTGGTTATCTGGGTATTTGGTGCGCCAGAGTACTGCTTGCTCCCGGGCGCCTTTAGTGCTTAAGACAGGCCTGTTACACACAGTACCAGTTTCAAGCAAGGGGATGCTTTGCGCTCATATGGACTAAGCCCAATATATCTCAAGTTCGATACTAATATTTCTCGGTTTAAATAAAAAAAATATTAATTAGAGTTTTTAACTTTAATATAGTCAAATACAAAAATGTATGTTGTTATATTTATAATATGCTAGGAGCACCACTGTACTGATTAAATATACCTGCCATGTTAAAACACGCTTACAAATATCAAAATAATAAAATATTAATAAATAAATTGCTTAAAATGAATTTGTTTAATTAAACCCGAGATCTCATTTAAAACAAGCAGAACAAATTAAAAAACTGCTTTTAAACAAACAAACGAGGCGATGACATCATGGTCTACTTGTATACCAAATTATAAGAAATATTTTGAAAATTGTAATATTGTTACTTACTATCAATAATATATGTAATTAAATGCAAACATCTATTAAAAATATGGCATGTATTGTACTAATGAAACGTGGAACAATTTATTTTTAAGTACATTATAGTAAAAATGTAAGTACAAAGTGCCTTCAATCATCATATCATAGTTTTCATTTATCAACTCTCCAAAATACCTAGATACATTTAATAAATATATAACACAGTTAACATATCCAATCAACATTACTATTTCAATTTTATATGAGAATTTTGATACAGTTATAAATAATAAATAAAACAAATATTTAATATGGTCTTTAATAAACTATAAAACGACACTATCCCAAATAAAGCTCACATTGATTAATACTTCATATGGACTTACTAAAATTAAAAGTGAGATGTCAATTGACTATAAAATTATGTATAATGAGTATTAATTAGGTTTTATATGTGTAATAAGAGAGTTAAACACGTGTGTAATAGACCTTATATATTTCAAAAATTCATTTTAACCTTAAATATTCAAGTATACTTATTGCGAGTCATTACATCCTATTCGATCGCGTTAGCGTGACGCGTTATTTTATTTATTTATTGCTTACCCATGAATATCACGATCTGCATCTTTAATTTGAATTCTATTATGACCTAATGTCTTGCTTAGCCATCGTAGGCATCATATACATATTCATCTCTCATTAAAAAAAGTAAAGTAGCGGCCTATTACTCTCCCACTGCTGGGAATAGGCCTCTTCTCTCGTTTTTAGAGAGAAGGATTGGAGCTAAGATCTACCACGCTGCTCCAATGCGGATTGTTAGGTTACACATATCTCCATAATTCTCTGCAGATATGCAGGTTTCCTCACGATGTTTTCCTTCACCGAAAAGCAAGTGATAAATTGCAATTATCAATTGGACACATAAGTTTTAACAGAAAAACTCATCGGTGTCTGCTCGGGTTCTAACCCGTGACCTCCTTGAAAGAGTCGCACGATGTTACCGCTGGGCTACCACAGCTCACTATCTCTCATTACTTCATCAAAAAATGCCGCCTGCCCACTATTGACAATAAAACGAATTACCGAGATGTGAATAATTATATCATTTCAATCACAACTGTATGTTGATGTTTCATATAATATTATAAAGGACATACGTTTAAAACCTAAATTATATTTAGTCAAAATTAATATAAACTCAATGTGCTGCATAATTGGGTAAAAAAATATAATCACAGTTAGTATTCGATTTACATTACAATATTAGTAAATTAAGTACGACTATCAAACTATTTTCAAAACAGATCAACAAAAATAGAAAGATGGAGTCTTATCGAATAATCGAGTGAAGCGTATTTAAATAAGTGACTCCGTTATAATGTTAGGGCTTTGTAATTTCTAATACATGAACATCACTGTCGGCGATGATCGTCGATCGTATGATTGTCTATAATAAACGTTACATACAATCAGACATGTCACACGGCTTATAAATCTCTGCTTTCTACACAATCGTACTCGCGCTTGATCAAACGAAACGTCCACCAATCCGCCCGAATTGCTTCATTTGCTTATAGTGGATTTGCTTAATTTTTTTTATCCGTAGAGAAAACGGATACAATATGTCAAATACTAAGGTGAAACATGCTTCATTATTTTAATACCGTGAACTCCATCTTTCTTTTTTTAAATCTAAGTATACTCCGAGTGTATAACTTTCAGAATAAATTATAAAATCGATCACAGATTCTTGTAAATCATAAATCTACACATTATCGAGATAATATCAGCAATGTCTTTTATAGAGAATATTTGCAGTCTTTATGCATACCAATATTCTATGATATATATAAATTAGAAATATCGATATTTTTGTAATATTTTTTTCGTATTCCGCGTTTTAATTAACGGTGATGAGTTTTTACCTATAAATTGGTTCACTCATGTAAACTAATATTTATATTTTTCAACCAATTTAGACAAAATCTTAACAGATTGAAAACTCCTGTTATAAAACCCCTATGTCTATAGGATTGCTGGATCCGTCAGTAGTTGTTAAGTTTCTAGCAAACGGCGAATATGGTTCTAATGAAGGATATCGGCAACTGCAATTTAGAAAAATATTCCCAAATCGAATCTACAGTTTAGAAGAAACGAGATGATAGTACAGTATAAATATAATTGATGTTAAAGTATAAATATTTAGTAAAGATCAATATTATCCCAAAAAATTCATATTACAAAAATATCGACATAATTTAAATACATTCAAACTTTCCAATATTAATATGTAAGTATAAAATTAACGTATGATAAAATTAATAAGCCTTTATTTGTACGATTAGTCATAAATATCACATATTAACGCCAAGGCACTCTTTCAAAATGCCATATTTGTCTGCTTTCATTTAAGCATCGTTTCGCCGTTAACGGATCATCTTTATTTTCACCAGCGACTAATGTCAAACAGAGCCCATCCACTGTTTTTAACCTTGGCCCTTTCTGTTTCCATAATTGCTTTTTACTACCACTACATGTTTTCCATACCGCCCTACCGTTGCCTTGTTCTAAACACAGCCCTTCATCGGCCATTATTTGCCCTTTAAGCGTGTAAACTAACAACCTATCCAGATCGAGATCGCTGCCACAGTTAACACCGGAAGCGGGTCCTCCTAGTCCCGGCGTTCCGGCAATTACCCCAATACAACTTCCTTTATCATTACGTATTCTACCGAACCATCTATCATCGTTTGGGAAAAAGTGTTGCGGCCACACATTGTCCAAATACCACTTAAAACTTTTGCATTTTAAATCCTCACGAAGTTTTACCCTGTCTGCTACAGTTTGCGTATCACGAATCGCAGCGACCGAGGGATTAAACTTGAAAAAGAAATCGGCCCATTCGTCCATCCAGACGGTGGCCGCGCGAGCTAAATTCGAATTAAGTACTTTTGCGACCCCACCTGGATATTTGTATGGACTATGTCTTCTGAATATATGGCCTACTCGGGAGCACGGGGTAATTTCAATTCTTGCACCACATTGCCATGCCCGCCAAGAAAGTTCAAGATTTTCAGCGCCCCAGATCATCATACCTTCGTCGTAACCACCCAGGCGCCAAAACAAACTCTTTCGCACGGCGAATAAACCCCCGGCCATAGCTGGAGTTGGATACGGCTTAGAAGGATTTAGAGATCTATTCACCATCACCTCCTTGCTTGGCATAAGCCAACGAAAATGAAGACGCCAACTGAATGCACCCCAATGAGCATCGACGCTTTTCGTATAAGCTAATGTGTCATCAGAGAGAAGGTCAATGTGTGGACAAATGAACACATCGTCACTTCCGGCTCTGTCTAAAAGCGGTTCAATCCATCCTTGTGTTACCTACAAATTTATTAAAATAATTACATTCAGACTTACTTTAAATGAATAATATTAGAAATTTACATAAAAATAAGCTTGTGACATGTCACATTGTAAGTGATATATCCCGGAAATGGGCCAAAGCCATGCAGGTTCTTTTAAGATGGTTTTTTTGGCGAAATACGAGTTAGAAATTATAACAAAATTATTTATAACTAGCGGCTCCGCCCGCGTCGAAAGATTAAAACTGTAATATAGTCATTTGGGAACCATAAAAAAGCTAGACAACCTTAAAAGCTAAAAATGCTGACGCGGACTTTTCTTTAGAACTTTTAGAGGGGAACAATTTTGTAATACATGATTTTTGAATAACTATTACCGTTTACGCAGCGCACGCACGCTTTATATATTAGTCTTATTATAAAGAAATATATTATGTTTTACGAACAAATGTGCACTTGCCTCACAATGAGCATCTAGAAAAACTAAAACATCTCCTGTTGCACTCCTAGCTCCCATAAGCCTCGCTCCCACCAAACCCATTCGACTTACACTTCTTAACAACTGTACTTTGGTCAGACTGGCTATAGCATCTTCTAATTCTTTGCCTAAGTACTTTCGATCACTGGCATCATCTACTAAAATAATCTATAAATATCAAAACATGTTATCTCAAATCTTTAATATTTAAATGAGTTAATCTTTTATTTTATATATACAGTTTTTTTTATATATACATACAATATACATACAAATTTTATATATAAAAAAAATCGCTGTTTCCCTGTTTTTAGGTATAAAAAAATACTAAAATTTACATTGATTATATAAAACACTATTTTTGGCGTTAATTTTCAAATCAGCATAGCTTATTCGAGAAACGGGTGGTGGGTGGGTATAATTTTTTTCTCTTTTTGAAGTTACTTCTAAATAATAATATGAAAAATTATTCTAAAAAATCATAAAAGTTTTATAACTATGTTATCTTGCGTTTAATACAAATGTTATATTCTATATCTTAAAAAATACCTTAAATAGTATACAAATTTTATACAATCAAACTTCATACAAGTAACAAATGTGAATTATTACATTATATTATTTATGAATACGAATATTTTCAGCTGTAATGTAATAATGTACTAAAATTTTAATTTCAGAGTTTGAACCTTGTTGTTTTTTTTATATGTTTTCATTATACTCTGTTTTTTTTGTCTGTTTATTTTTAGGTTTGTAATTGTGTTGTTAAAAACGACTATTCAAGTCTATTGGTACTAGATTATTAATTTGAGACTATTTCGATATATTTTTTGGGTTATATAATATGTTATGCTGTTGTTATGGAGATCTGTATCAATAAATAAATATATACCTAAAGAGTACTTGCCTCTTTTAGTAACTTTGCTGGGGATCTGATCATTACAGACATCACAGTTCTCATAAGAGTAGACCAAGCCTCATTATGGAAGATAATTATGACACTAGCTGTTGGAAGATTCTCTATATCATACTGGATACTACTACAACTGTAAATGGGAATTAAATATTATATCAATTAAAATATGAGTAAATTATTTTGTATTTGATTCTCTTGAATGACTAAAAATAAAATATGAGACAATACATATAAAAGACATAAGTACAATTAATTTTATGGACTTGCAACAAGGAAGGATAGAAAATTTTATCAAGCGAGTGTAACATATCAATGTATATGGATAAGTGTATGTAGCCATAGGAGAGGATGGATGGATGAAAAGTGAATTACCAATCCCAATATGAGTAAAATATGTGCCAGTAAGAGAATTCTGGAAAGAAAAACATTTTTTTCCTCCTACCCTCATCCCACTCTAAGTGGGGAACATGTTGTCACATGATTTGGCATATTTTACGGCCGGCCGTCTGCCTGACGTCAACTTACCTTAGTCATCTTTAAGACGTCTCGGTAAGCAATGAGAGTCTATTCACTCAGCCGGATACCACACGGCGGGTCGACTTACCTTAGTCGCCTTTTACGACACCTCTGTAAGAAATGAGGGTGGTCTATTCTATTCCGCCGGATACAACACGGCGTCTAGAAATTTCTTATCATGTGATTAGGACAAAACTATGAAAAAGTGAGGTTAGTACCTTAATCTAAAATAACAAGTTTAAATCTAAACTAACAAGTTTAAAAAATACTTGTTAAATATTTATATTACCTCTCACTCCTCATATCAGGAAGACTTCTGTTAATTGATATTCTGTCACTCACAACAATATTGTATGAATGTAGAACATACAATTCACATGCAGGTATAATCTCTCTTTGTAATAACTGCACAGGCCTGCCTCCCTCTCCAGCCCCTTTGATAGGAGCATAGTGGTTAGTGTTCATCACTTCTGTATGAAAAAAAGAGAAAATAAATAACATAATGACATAAATTAAAGAAAATTCCATAACATATTCTAACAATATATAAAAAAAATTGTGTTCTTGTATTGACTTGAAACACTGGGTATTAACTCTTCTGCTGTTGTTACTATTATAATATTATTAATGAATCTAGCCATTGAGAGTAATGAATCTATAAGATCTAGCCATGTGTTATTTGGCTGAGTAGAATTAGACCACCCTCATTTCTTACCGAGATGTTATAAAAGGCGACTAAGGTATTTCGACCGGCCATGCCATGTGTGATCCTGCTGAGTAGAATAGACCAACCTTATTTCTTACCGAGGTGTCATAAAAGGCGACTAAGGTAAGTTGACGTCAGCCAGGGGGCAGATCTTAAAAATACAGCCAAATCCTATGGCAGCATGTTTAAAACTTGTAATGCCTATCCCACTTAAAGTGGGATAAGAGCAGGAGGATGATGATATAAATATTAGGATCATTATATTTATGGCTAAACTTTACAATTGGCACACTTAGGTTGCTAGTGAAGTTATGACTAGAATATTTTAAAATATGGGCACCTTGAGACAAATTACCACCAGAGTTGCCACCAACATAATGACCTATGATAACTCTCATACCAGTCTTGTCCACATATGAGTCATGATCATAACGAAGACTGCAAAAAATGCATAAGTTACAGATAAATCTTTGTTAAGCATAAATCATTGATCATGAGTAAAAAATAAATAAGAGAAAAAATTATAAGTAAGTGACAAAACAGGTTACCTCTTGTACCAAGGATCACTATTTCTTTTTTTTATAGTATTATATAGTTCTAGACTGACATAAAACATAGAGTTAATCAAAAATATTAAAATTATGAATAAACTAGCAATTTTTTTTCTTCTTCCTCTACATATAATTGATCTAAATTGCTAAAAGTCAAAAACAGAGCGATATTAACATTACATTAAATGAGAATAAAAACAATTAAGGCAAATTAAATATAAGACTTACACTTTTAAAAAACATAGTTTTTAAATAAAATCCAAAGAATATATAGTATAATATAAAATTCTGAAATGAGGAGTATTTAAGTCCTTAATTCCTCCATCACATACATTACAACAATTGTCTACTATTAGAACCTTTACTATTTAGATGAAACAAAAGGAAATAAAATTTGCCATTATAAAACTTTCGCTATGCTTTCGTCCATAACATAACCTAAAATTAAATTCTTAAGGTAAAATCACTCAGGGCGGTTTTACTACAGGCGCCAACACATGTTATCTCGCATCCCTTTTGTACATGGACGTATTTATGAATGAATCGTATGAAAATAGTCTCAGCTACATCTCCCTCCACTCCTACATACATATTGTTACGCACTCATTCTCATTTTGACCAGTGTTGCCATCTTAGTGGATTTTCCACTAAAACTGGTGGTTTTAACTACCCACTTAGTGGCCAAATATTGCTTTTAGTGGCTAGTGGTTTTTTTTGGTGGTCTTGGTAAAATATATTAGCAATTAAAAAGTTAGATTTACTTCCATTTTACGATGATTTTTATATATCTGTTCGTTTTCCTTTTTGAATATGCATATATACATTGGTGTACAAACTTAAATCCACTGTTTGCTCATGGTTGGTGTTAAATTTTAATGAACATATGAATTGGATATGACCATGCCATATTTTTATTTTTAAAAGTACGACCTCGGTTAACAATATTGAGTCAACATTATTTTGTCATTTCATACTAAATCCTAATTCATGAGAATCCTAAACAAAAAAACCGTGGTATCATCCCGGCCGACCTTCAACATCCACTCCAAGACGGAATCACTTCGGGCGGAGGACAATGCTGCGCGTATGGTGCCATCAGCGGGGCATAATTATTTATTATAAAGTGCTGAAATCTGTTGAAACTATCGAAGTGCACCGTTACCACCGATAGATAATAAAATTGTGAGGTGCAAATGAAGGAAATAAGGCCAGAATATAAGCTAATTTTCCATGACAATGCTCCGTCACACACATCAAAAAAGGTTCAAAATTACTTAGAGACGCTCAACTGTTAGATGGTACTCCATACCGTTTATTCACCAGAACTGGCCCCATTCGACTATCATCTGAATTCGTCGGTGTGCCATTTGCTCGCTGAGCAGCAGTTCGATTCTTACGCGAAACGTCCAAAATTGGCTGGAAAATGGTTTGCCTCGAAAAACGAACAATTTTTTTTGGTATGTTATCCATATATTACCTGAGAGATGACAAAAATGTATATTTTGAATGAAGTCATATTTTTTCCTTCCTATGAAAAAATAGTTTTTTTTAGAAAAAAAAAGCGGATTTTAGCTTGTTTATTGGTAGATATTTACTTTGCTTGAGTATGCATAACTGATCGACAAGAATTAGTCATCTACGTTTCTCTACACGCGAGGATTTTCCACCTAATATTTTTCTAAACTTTATACGCGGGGATTTCTGACTTCATATTTTTTTCTGAATACTTATACTGAGAAGTTAGAAGGCTTCATCGTTCAGTAACGCTCATGGGCTCATAATTATTAATTTTGGTTTGTATTAACTGAGCGAATTTATTAACGCGTAACTATGCAAAAATCACAATATACGCTACGGGATTCTTGGCTCGTAGGTATTAGAAATACTACGGGTCGAGTAGCGAAATGTAAATTTTGTGATATTTAATTTGTTAATTTTTTAATAAGTAATAATAAAGGAAACGAATAATTTGTATATTTATTTTCTTTCATAAAACAAAAATTGTTTTAGTGGAAAATTTAGCGGTTAGCGGTCATTTAGAGTGTAAAATTTCTGTTTGTTAGTGGTTTTCTGGTGGTTTTGAAAGTTGAATCTAGTGGGAAGCTTATTGAACTGTTGGCAAATGGCAACACTCATAGATAATACACTATATGGCAACACTGTTGAATGTTAATCATAGATTACTCACTATAAAATTGAATTGAACTATAAAAAAAATATGGTATTGATTTCGTTTATTTTAATTTTTAATAGTACAGGAGCACTTAAAAGTTATGCATGCGCGTTATAGTTTACGAGGTATTTTTTTACCAGTGCTGAGTTCAACAGAATAATATTTAACATCAACAAAATATCATGGCGCATAATTTCAACAATTTTACAAGACCAAGAGGAAGAAGAGGTAGAAATTGGATAGGACATCATCAGCAAATTCCGCCTGGATTACGAGGAAAGGAAATTGGATTGTATTTTCGAGACCAAAGTTTGAAAAAGAAGCCTAAGAATCTTGTGGTAAACATATAAGCAATTGTTAGCTTTATTTGACTTAAATATGTTTAAA
Organism: Morpho achilles; assembly: GCA_947086495.1. NCBI lineage: Eukaryota > Metazoa > Arthropoda > Insecta > Lepidoptera > Nymphalidae > Morpho > Morpho achilles. Next base: position 7,255,079 of record CAMTZB010000016.1, read on the forward strand.
ATTATGAAAAATCGTCATTATACTTCATAACAAAATTACCAAGTTTAATTACTTCTGTATAGTATATAGTATGTATATCAATGGTAGCTTCTTTAAAACATTTGACGATTCAAAAGTACTGTAAATAATCCACTTGAATAAAGAATAATTGGATATTGAATTTATAGTAGTTTTCAAATTTAAAATTAACTAATTAAAAATTTATATTTTAAATACATATATGTACTTTGGTTATATTAAAATATAATTTGATTAAGTGCTGACTTTTTAAAACTCAATTATTAAATATTTTATTTGCATCTTTTTGTAGATAAACTTAACTGTCCCCATGCATGTGATGTCTGCAATAGAGAATAATTTGTTTGAAATAAAAAAAATTGCCAAACAATGCAATATAACTTTACCTCAAACTTACAATTTTAAAATTTGTACAAACACTCAAGATTTAGAGATTGAAAAAAGCAGCCCTGCTTGTAATAAAAAAATTAAATTTGAAGAAAAAACACCCAATAAAAAAGTCACACCTAATTTAACAAACATGGCTAGCACATCGGCTGACTTTATTCCAATTAGCATGGATGAACCAATTGGTGATGAGTCTGATATAGAACTTCAGAGTCTAAGACAGACATCTGATTACAAGTATGGATATGAAGATATTATTACAGGATCATTTGATGAGAAACTTGATGAATGTATGTTTAAAGGTATTAGTATAAATTTATTAAATGCTGAAATTAAAAACTTAAATACAGCTTTGTATGTGGAATACCAAGACATGATAGAAAAGAAAGAATATAAAGAGATGATGAAGTTTAGAGAAAAATTGCCTGCTTATGTTAAATCAAAAGAAATTTATGCAGCTATTAGTGATAATCAAGTAATTGTGATTAGTGGGGAGACTGGTTGTGGAAAATCAACTCAGGTATGTTATCATTAAAATAATAATGTACAAATGAATGATTTATGCTTGTCAGTACCAAGTGGGCAGTCAGCTCCTATTACTGGACATGATTTTCACTGGTGTCTGGACAGTGTCACCTGGTTTAACCTACCAGTAACATTAATAAGCCTAATAATATCTCTAAAGGAGATTGCTACTGCTTGCAATAAATAGCACACACTCATTTAATCAATAATTTGAAGTGGATAAGTGGAAAATTTACCTTCATTTTTAATTATATCAAATTTAGAGGGTGTGTGTATAATATTTAGCGTTAAATTGAAATATGTTATTTAAATTTTTAGATAGTTTTCTGAACCAAAAAGTTTTTGACACAGTAATTTTTTGTAAATTAATTGAAAAGAAACAGATGTATTCTCATGTGATGTGAATATTGTAAAGCTTTGAATATATATTAAAAAAGGAGTTAATATAAAATAAAAGGGGGTAAAAATAAAATTTAATGAATATTGTTGTTATTTATTCTATTAAACAAAAGAATTAATGAACCTATTTGGTAAAATTTTTCTTGAAGGTACCACAAATAATTTTAGATGAAGCTATATGTGCCAAGAGTGGTGCAAATGTAAAGATTCTTGTCACTCAACCAAGGCGCATAGCAGCATCTTCACTAGCTATCAGGGTTTCTAAAGAGAGAGCTGAATATCTAGGAAATTCTGTTGGTTATGCAGTTAGATTAGAAAAGTAAGTTGAATTTTTTTTAAGAATAATAATAAATAAATATATTGAAAATTTAAAGACACGGCCTCCTCATTCCCAAAGTAAGTTATGTAAAACTGGAAGAACCAACAAATTGTTTAACGAAAATGTGGGCCCTCTGTGGGAATGGAACCTGTGTCACGTAGAGCCTCAGGCATGGTCACTGCTCTGGGCCAAAGGGCCAGTCAATTATAACTGAATTATTAAGGTTGTTTTTGCTGTATATATATGTATAGTAATAGTTATTATAATATATAGTTATATGTATAGCAATTGGTCATCGTGTAATATAGAATTACAAACTTCAAAAAAAATATAACCCACTTAAAAATCTCAGATCACAAACTCTCTATGTTATTGTGTTATGGTCTTACAAAAGTATACTTTCTCATCATTTTTATAAAAAAATCAAACTTTATTTTTGTTGCCTTGTTTAACAAAGCTAAAATCATTAAATAACTAATAATATTAGAATTTCTGTTTTTCCTCCTTATCTCATATTACAGATTATTGGAGTATGGTAATATCTTAAATTTGCTATTTCATTCAACGTCTTTCTTTCTACATGTCGCATAGATGATTTGTTAATTTTTTTTATTTTACACATGTTATATCAGCAATTTTAGTTGTGTCAACTTGGTTTTTCACATGCTTCGTTTACGTAAAGATTGCTGTAGTGAATATGTGTAGTGCTTGTGTAATGTGTTGTTGGTGGTGGTGTCTTGTGATACATGCGATAATACTAATCCTGTTTGTATAAGGTATAAGAACGGATATTTTTTCTACACTAAGCATTACATAGATTTTATTAACAAATGCAGATTATACAAAAATAATTCTATCATAACTTTTATGGTATCTCTGTTTTATAACATAGTGATTGTTGCTATACAACTCAAATGTCACACTGTCAAATTATTTTGTCTTTTTTCTATTGTATTTGTAAGAAATTTTGATTCTAGATATGGAATGAATGTAAAAATATTCAATCTATTTTCTAAAACTTAAAAATTTTTAGAGTCGAAGAAAGATCAAGGGGCAGTATTCAATTCTGTACAACAGGTATACTATTGGCATCTCTTGAAACTAACCAATCTTTAAGTGAATACAGTCACATAATACTAGATGAAGTGCATGAAAGGGATATACATGTGGATTTATCTATGTGCATGCTAAAAAAGGTAAATATATATATATATATTTAAGTAAAAGTTTCAGTAATAATTATTACGTAGTTTTCCTAGCAATTTTCGGCATAGCATTATAGCAATTTGTCCGATACTTTTATAAATTCAAAATTTCAATATTCCATATTTCGCGTTTTATTTGTACGCTATATCTAATAAAAAAATATTAATTAATTATTTCGTGTAAGAATTTTAGTTATTTTGACAGCCCTTGAACTTCTCTAATCACTGGACTGCGCAAGTATGAAAAATACAAAAAGTCGCTAGATAACATTGCCCACTCATTTTTTCCAGCTATCAATAGGACTTCAACCAAAATTTTAAAATTAAAACTGAAATTGCTTTAAGTTCTAGTTATGATATTTATTATTTATTTTTAGGAGTTATTTTTGCGCCAAAAAACGACATGGGCAATGTTGGCCAAAACTCCGGATTATTTTGCCCGCTATCGAAATCAAAAATATTTCAGATTAAATATAATTTTTTTATACAATTTATACAGCTACTGTATGCACATGTTAATATAGTTGTATGAAAATAACTAATATACATAAGTACTTATAGAAAAAAATTGAAATTCATTACATTTTTCCAAAAAATCGGACAAAGTTGTAGTGTTTTACTGTAACTTTAATTTATTTTGAAAGGTCCTCAAGAAGCGAAGTGACTTAAAACTCATTTTAATGAGTGCCACAATAGATGCAGATCGCTTGTCTGAATATTTTGACAACTGTCCGCTCTTGCACATAGAAGGAATCGCTTATCCTGTCCAAGACATTTATCTAGAAGATATATTGGAGATGACCAAATATAAGCTTCCTCCCGAAATACAAAAATCACATCAGCCCAAATGGATGAAACATAGAAATAAAGGTGGTTTCAATGAAATGGAAAAAGACATCAGTTATAAGGCCGAAATAAGTATGCTGTTAATTAACTTTCAGTGTTTTTTTAATTGGACAATTTTTAAATCTCACCAATATTATATAACTTTTGTAATGGTCAAGAATTAAAACAAAAAAATTGGATGCTTTGTAGTTAATTTTAAAGATATATTTATATGTACTATACAAAAAATTCTGAACAACGGAAGTCTTGTGACATAACAAAAAGAAAAATATCTGTTGCCACTAAGTATTTAAAAGTTCTGTTTATGCAGTTTTTTGACCTTCGCTTACAGGTAATTAAACTAATTTTACACATTGTCATATTCTAATCTAAGAAAGACTTAGTTAATAAGTCATTATAATGATTTGACCTCAGATCCCCATAGTCAAAATAATTAAGTTTTCATATTCATTTCAGAATGAAATCTAATCTAATAACAAGTTGTTACATGTAATACAATTTATACTGCATCTTGAAAGTTTCAAATATTTTTTTTTAACTTTCAAGGTTACTTGAGATCATTTTTAGTCCTCTTCGACCTCTAAAATCAGTTTTCATGAATGTCGGCCCCTGCGTGGAACACCGATTTTGACCCTAAGAAATCGGTATCAACCAGAGAATTAATTCGTATATTAAAAACATGTCCATGTGATATTAAAAAAATCTGTTTGATTTACATACATAAAGAGTATGTCCCTAGTTAACCTATATTAAAAAATATATTTGTAGGTCCCTGGTTAGAATCAAAAAAGCACGAACTGAGCCATGAAGTGTATAAAACACTGCAAGAGAGCAGGATTGAGGATTTGCAATTAGGGTTAATTTTGGAGTTACTGATAAATATATGCCGTGGTGAACCAGGTGCGATACTAGTGTTTTTGCCGGGAATCGGTGAAATAACGAAGCTAATAACAATGATGGAGAAGCGCCAATGTTTCCCAACGTCCCGCTTTGATATATATCCCTTGCATTCGAAATTGGCAACATTGGAACAACATAAAATATTTGAACGACCCCCGGAGTATAAGAGAAAGATTGTAATTGCAACAAATATCGCTGAAACGTCGATCACGATTGACGACATTGTATACGTTGTAGACTGTGGGAAAATTAAAATAAATGGACTGAATGTGGAGAGAAACCTCTCTACTTTGAGCACTGAATGGGTGTCCCAGGCCAATTTACGACAGAGGTAAGAAAAGTTGGGCATTGTTTTAGATATCTAGGATCGCGTCAAAGATGCGTAGGTATTAATTTTTGTATTAAATTGTTCAAATATTAAAAGTTATTAAAATGAAAATAATCTCGTCACTGGATAGCAATTACACAACCTACCACGTTTAATTCGGAATTGAGCTGGGCCTATTGCACCGGCGACAGTGCTGCTCCTGATGGGCATGAGTAATTGTGTGGCATAAATACTATTTTAAGTTCCACCTATATTTAGCAGGTTGTACCGCGGACAATTGATAATGGCTAAGGGCTAATCTACTGACTAATAAATTACTTTGACACCTCATACTGACTTCCCTACTTAATAAAATGCAATTTTTAAATACTGGCCTTTTGTATAAATAAAGCACAAATCTTGTGACAAATACGATAATATTATGTATTTATACAGTTGTAACGGGGCGACCGGTAGTTTTTTTAAAGATATGAAAAAGAAACAACTAAAAAAAACCTGGGTGATATGTGGGAATCGATCCCAGGATTTGAACGTTTACCACCATTAGGCTATCATAGCTTTGCACTTGACAGCACAAATATCATTTGCTTTCAATTCTATATTTTAGCATTTTTTTAAATGTCCAAAAACAGGTATAAAACGACATTTTTTTAATGAAAACAAGAAGCTAGATCGAATTTTCCCTTCCAAAACCTTCTTCATGTTGAATTTTGGATTCGGATACATATATATATACACACACATACAAGATTTAAATATTATTATAATTATTAAATCATTTAAATATTAAGGACTGTTGAAGTAATTTTATTAAGTATAAGTGTTAATTTCTTGTGCTTGAACTAGGTTGTTACAAAAAAATTACAACTTCTTTTCACAAGGCGTGGTCGTGCTGGTAGATGTCAGCCAGGTATTTGTTACCATTTACTAACGACATATCGGGCCGGAGTTATATCAGAGCGGTTATTGCCTGAACTACAACGAAGCAATCTCTTGGAACCGGTGCTTATGATAAAGAGGCTTCGACTTGGTTTAGCAGCTGAGGCATTGATGCTAGTGCCTTCACCGCCGGCACAGAAAACTATCGAATGGGCTGTCAAACATTTACAAAGGTATTTTAACATTTAAAAAGGTTTCATATTCTTACTCAAGTTTACTCTTTACATATACTACAATACTTCGCCTAGGATGTTTTTAAGGAACCGCGGAGTTGCGCAAGACACTATGCCTTGCTTATTTCAGATAGAACCCTAACTTTCTATTTCATGGAACGAGTCAATCCGTGCGTTGCTGGCAAGGATACTTTTCTAGGTGGACAGTACTGTCTCCTAACGAATGAGTCGTTCTGACTCCAGAGGTCCCTTCTCTTAGAAGGGAATCCATCTAAGACTTAGATCTGTTGGGATCCATCTAAGACTTAGATCTCTTAAAATCCATCTAAGACTTAGATTTCTTAGAATCCATCTAAGACTTAGATCTCTTGGAATCCACCTAAGACTTAGATCTCTCTTTAGATCCAACACAGAAATTGCCATCTATGTGATGATTCGCCTTACGGAGTAATAATACTAAAATTGAAATTCTCTACTCCTATTTTGGAAGCAGACTAACGCTACATAAATTTTCTTTCGTCCTAATGCCAAAAAGAAATATCTTGTATATAAATTAAATTATACAGTTTCTGTTATCTATCGCATATCATGGAAAAACTACTTAATAGACTTTTAGGAAACCCTTTTTTGTTTTGTTGCTAAGACACATTAATGCTATCCAATATTTTTTTTTAAATCTAACAAGCACCACAAGTTCATAGATGTACGATTTTGTCGCGTAAAAATTGAACAAACTACTTTAACCAGGTTATCTCGAGACAACCAACTTGCTTTTTACCACTTTTAAACTTTGCACCACTGAAGCTTGTTTGTATTAAAATGCAAAATACATTCTTTGGATAGGTGTGGAGCATTAAATGACTCTGAGACACTAACGCCCTTGGGTTGGCATTTGGCTCGATTACCTGTTCACCCCGCAGCCGGCAAACTGATACTTCTGGGTGCACTTTTCGGTTTACTTGACCGAGCTGCCAGCGTTGCGTCCGTATGGGGATTTAAAGAGCCATTCCAACTCGTTATAGGTGAGTTTCACAGTATTAGTAACTAAGTAAGTAGCGGCCTGTTACTATCCCACTGCTGAGAATAGGCCTCTTCTCTCCGTTTTTGGTGAGAAGGATTGGAGCTAAGACCTATCACGCTGCTCCAATGCGGATTGGTAATTGGTTTCCTCACGATGTTTTCCTTCACCGAAAAGCGTGTGATAAATTGCAATTATCAATTAGACACATAAGTTTTTACAGGAAAACTCATTGGTGTCTGCCTGGGTTTGAACCCATGACCTCTTCAAAAGAATCGCACGGTGTTACCGCTGAGCTACCACAGCGTACTTCACTGTATTGGCCAGTAGTATTTACTCCAGTTATTTAAAATGAATAAGAAAACTCAGTGTCTCTGAGCATACGAAACCAGCTGTTTGAAATAGGTCTATGGTCTGGGTTCTTCTATGTATCACCTTGATTTGATCAATCAAGGTGATACATAAAAGAACCCAAATGAGCGAATTGCTCAACTTGTAGCTAAGCTAAAAGGTAATGGCTGAGGCTTTGGTTGACCCCCCTACGAATTGGTAAAAAAAAGGTCTCCAAAAGGTTGTGAGAAGCAATACTCAATACATTCTACGTTCAATGGATCAAAAAAATATAAATTATTCTAGTTCTTAAGTTTCGAACGTACACCGTGTGGTATCCGGCTAAATAGATTAGACCAACCTCATTTCTTACTGAGGTGACGTAAAAGGTGAGTAAGGTATGTTGACCCACCGTGTGGTATCCGGTTAAGCAGAATAGACCGCCCTCTTTCGTACTGAGGTCTTGTTAAATACGACTAAGGTAAGTTGACGTCAGGCAGGCGGCCGGTCGTAAAATACGTAGCCAAATCATGTAAAAATATGTTGTGTCGACCAGAATTTCGAGAAGGATAAGAGCAGGATAAAGTTTACCTATACATCAGTCATTTTCCTTTTTTCTACGAGCAGGTAAAGAAATAGAAGTGGATAGAGCAAAAAGAAATCTAGCACTTGGCGAACCCAGCGATCACATAGCGATATCCGAAGCCGTTATAAGATGGGAAGGGTGTTCCGAAAGAGGAAGGAGAGCATTCGCATACGAAAACTTCTTATCTCACAGTACTCTACAATTATTGACTGATATGAAAAAACAGTTGGCCGATAACTTGCGACAAATGGGATTTTTGCCATCAGGAAATATTAAGTCTGCTTATGAAAATCGAAATTCAACCAATCTGAGTTTATTCAAGGCTATCATTGCAGCGTCATTGTATCCAAATATCGCCCATGTTAGGTAAGGCAGCCATATACTTCTTAAGGGTTTATTTTACTTATGCTATAATTTTATATTAAGGATAATATTAAAGTATATCAAGAACGAATATCAGATCTTTATCTTCTTCTTTGTCAACCGATGGACGTCCACTGCTGGACATAGGTCTCTTCATGGGATCTCCACAACACACGATCTTGTGCCGCTTGGACCCAGCGGCTCCTCGCGACCTTTTCAAGGGGGTCAGCCAGAATATAAGATGATTGTGTTATATTTTAAATTTATTAACATGCCACAGAATTTTTTCTCCCCATTCACATAGTTTATCACTAATTGTGATAAACTATGATAATCTCCTTCCCTTTCAGCATTTAAGTTACAGATTAGAAAATATTTATCATAGGTAATTATATATTAATAGCATCTCACTTTTTTCTATTTATTTTATCAAAATTGTTATAATAGTTCAATTTATATAAATTTTTTCCTTTTCTCTATATGACCCGTACTCTCTTTCTTCTTCAATTCTTGTCCTTTTCCTTCTATTACTCAAAGGTTGACTGGAAAAGATCCCTTTTAGGGATAAGTCCACCTTTATACATGTGTTTTTTTAATTTTAATTCTTTCTCTTTTCTAAATATATGTGTAAAAAGAAAAATAAATAAATAAATTGTAGTCATTTTGACTGGCCCGTTGGCGCAGTCGGTAGTGACCCTGCCTTCAGCTCCGCGGGCCGCGAGTTCCATTCCCGCCGAGGGCCATCATTTTCTATTAATGAATTTGTTGGTCGTCGAGTCTGGGTGTATATTTGTATTTGCATGTATTTAAAAATATATAAGTATTTATTCACCAGTTGTCTGTCACCCATATCACAAGTATTAAGTTACTTTGGGGACGGAGGACTGTATGTAAGTGTCCAATATATTTAAAAATAAAAATTTAAAAATTCTGTATCAAAACTAGAATATTATATATGGGCAACAATAATAAGTATTTATGAAATTTTCGGGAAATGAAATTATCATAAGGTATAAGATAATTCAAATTCAAAATATTCTTTATTCAAGTGGAATGTTTACAGTACTTTTGAATCGTCAAATGTTTTAAAGAAGCTACCACTGATTCGGAAGTTTGCTCCTACCGAGAAGAATCAGCAAGAAACTCGGCGGCTATTGTTTTAAGAACGGAACTTCTGAATCAGCAATAAACTTTAAAGGGTAACTGGTTTTTTTTACTGTAGTTTTTCATACTAAGGGTCTATGTTATTTATAGATGGTCCTGTTTAAACCATCGACGGAAGAACCCCAAATTCATTGCGCGCAGTCCAGAAGATGGGAGACTATCTGTACACCCAAGTAGCGTGATGAGTGGTCCTAAGTTTATTAGGGGAGGCAATATTAAGCTTTGCGATAACCCTGGAGCCAACTGGCTGGTTTACTGGTTGAAGCAAAGGTCAACAGAGTTGTTCATCTTCGACGTCACCTTGATATACACGTTGCCTTTGCTGTTTTTCGGGGAATTCATAGTTACCGATGGTATGCCATTCTCGATCTTTAATATCTTATATAATTCACAACGTTCTTTATATAGCGGAATTGAATTAGAAATAATGAATTAAATATACAATAACAATGAAATCTTTAATAATTAAATGACAAAAGTAATGAGAATGTTATTTTGCTATAATCTGCGATAAAAGAAAATATATGTAAAGCTAGATGTAGAATGTACTATTATTTACGTTATCTAGCGATACTTCGGTTACGGGGCGAAACAATTGTTGAGATTGTGGTGGTGAATGTGTGCAGTGCTTGTGTATTGTTGTGTCATCGGTGTCGGGTAGTGCATGAGTTCTTACAAATTCTGCTTGTATCAGGTATGAGAACGAATAGTACACTCTACATTTAGCATTACATATATTTTCCTTTATCGCGGATTGTAGCAAAATAATATTCTCATTACTTTTGTATTATGGACTTATGCAAAGTAACGCCTAATTCTACAAATTATAATTAAATGGGTTAATTTTGTATTTATAATTCTAGTAATAGCCCGCGGTTTCACCCACGTACATACCGATCTCATGACAGTGGAAAGTCTACTAAGTCGGACTATCGATTTATTTTTATTTATATATATTTATTATATTTATTATATTTATTTATATCATCAATAGTTTCCGCAGCGCATGCAATGACAGATTTTTATGACTATTTTTTTACGGCTTATTACATTTTTATTACGGATCCCTATTTTTTTGTAAATGTAATATAGCCTATGTTTCTCAGTAAAGATGTAGCTTTTCAATGATGAAAGGATTTTTGAAATCGGTTCAGTAGTTTTTGTGTGAAAAAATTACAAACATACATACAAATTTTTCCTCTTTATAATATTAGTATAGATATCACATTTCGTAGTTTATTTTTTGTTAAAATATTATCGGATATTTTTGTTGCAGATGAGGACAATCCAGATAATTGTATGATATCAATTTTAAATATCAAAGTGCGTTGCAAAAGAGCTAGTGCTTTAAAACTTTTTGAGGTCAGATGTTTATTGGACAAAGTCCTTGCATCAAAGATTACAAACAAAATAAATCATTCCACACAGTACAACCAGTTTGAAAAGAATATAATAAAGTAAGACTTTGTTGTGAAATTTATATCTTTTCGTTATCTTGTAGGTGTATTTGAATACAAACAAAACATGCTTTATTTAAATAAATTGTGTTATCCTTTTTTTTTCATTTTCATGAAAACAATTTTCATTTTTTTTTAAATCTATAGTCTTATGTACAACGTGAATTGAATCCTTGCCAAATTTTTTTTCTAGCACTGTCATTCAACTCATAACTGCAGAAGATGAGAAGGCTGAATACCTCGGTGATGACTACCCAGAATCTGATAACTCCGAAAGTGAAACTGATAGATATTAACCTGAGGCTATCACTTCTTAAACTAAGTTTTAACTAGTCATATGGACTGAAAATATATAATTTTTAAAGATGACTTTAGAAGTGAGAGTGTTGAAGTATGAAAATGATTTTTTTTTAATTAAATAGAAGTTGAACAATATATGTCACATATGCTTATGATGATGGTATAATATTATTTAACGATTAAAATTAATTTCAATCCATGAAAAATTCGTTTTATGCATTGAAAATCATCTTTTTAGTTCCTTGCACTCCCTCTTCCTATTTTTGATCTGGGGTTATATTATAAGTTTTTATTAAAATGATGAATATCATTCATGAATGCCAGAACGTTTAATTTAAAACTAATATATATGGAAATATATGTGGACTTGATGTTTAGTAATTTATTTAATTTCCTTCATTTTTCCTTTAAGTTAAATCCAGTAGATCACATGTTGGCCTTTTTAAATAATTTGGATAAATATAGTTATCGTAGGAATGTATTCTTTGTTATTGGTCTTCGCGAATAACCTAAAAAAATTAAAGTGTAATGCACAGTAATTTAACTGTGATATACATTATACACCTTCAAAATGCTTACTCTAATAAAGGCAAGGCAATTACAACATTGTGATATGCATAAAATGTAAAAGCTTCAAATAACTGTTTACTTTTTTTTAGACAAAATATTTAAAACCGATATCGATATTTAGCCGCTATGCACATACTCAACACCTTATAGTAAATGAAAACCATGGCATACGGGAAATAACACTAAACCATGAAAAAACTAAGTAAGTAGATAATTAACACAATCGAAAGTAACCGTATATTTAAAGTACACGGTTACTTATATATATATTTTTTTGTAATAGAAGCAAAGAACCAGTTATATAGTACCTAAACAAGTATAGATGGAAATTTCTTGAGAATTCTTATGGTAGTAAAATACTGTCAGACATTTTTTGCATATAAGACACAAATTATAAATGCATGGTATAAGAGCTAAATTTTTATATAGTTTCTTTAAATTAGAAAAAAATTGTTATAGAAAAAATCTATATTTATGATCAAACTAACAGAAAATGGAAAACTTCATACCATATAATCTTATATGAAATTTATATCTTCAATCTGTTTATAAAAAAACAATAAGGAATGCTTTAGGTATATGAAAGTTTAATGTTGATAGTTTGTTCCTTGATTGCTATAAGTAACTCTGTAAATATAGATTACATTTTTGTTTAGAAATTCATTATCCCTGTCGATGAATTATTTAATTGAGGCAATTAACTTAAATAAAGAAGACACTTCACTAAGAGCAATTATTTTATCTGCAAAAGGTAATGTCTACTCTGCTGGTCACAATTTAAAGGAATTAGTAAGTGTATTTGTATAAGAAAAATTTTCTTTATAGTATAAAAATGTTTAATTATTTATGTACCTATTATTTTCGTAGCAACTATCTTTAGGAATAGAAAAACATAAATTGGTGTTCAGTAAAGCAACAGAATTAATGAAATCAATTATTCAAAGTCCAGTTCCAGTCATAGCCAAGGTAAGTCATTATTATACATTTTTTGTTATAAGAATATTTTTCATTATGGTAACACTTATAGTGTTTTCAGACGCAAAATGATCTACAATTCCTGCCCTTATTTAATTAAAAAAAAATAACATGGTAATACGTGATTAATTACCATGTTCAAAATATTAATAAAAAAGCGTTTATACCTTTTATTCAATCAGTATTAATGACAATCGGATCTCTTCATGGGAATTCGAAATAGGCTTGTGCGCCTTGGAAACCGCATGTTCTGTGCTACCTTTTTGAAATTGATTGTTCATTACAAATTGACGGTCATCGTCATAATTATTAATAAAGTTCTTGTAGGTAAATGGATTTGCAACTGCAGCAGGATGTCAATTAGTAGCAACTTGCGACATTATCGTGTGCTCAGACACAAGCAAATTTTCAACACCGGGGTAACAAGTTTTTCAAATCGTATAGTCAAGTCAATATACTAAAATTTATAATAACATTTGTTCATTTTTTGTAGAGCCAACTTTGGTATATTTTGTTCAACTCCAGGAATAGCTGTTGGTAGGAGTGTGCCAAAATCGAAAGCTATGTACATGTTGTTAACGGGTATGTTTTAATAATATTCTACATATATCGATGCAATAGCTGTTAAGCAGAGCTCCACCCCTTAAGCTGTCGCAGACTTTTATTTATAACTTTTAGAGGAAAACAATTCTGTAATACAAGATTTTTTATTAACTTCCACCGTTTACTTAGCGCACGCAAAGCTTGAAATTTTGCCGCTTTCGTAATATTTTTTATTGCTGCTCCTCTCCTGTTCATCTTAGCGTATGTTATAGTTTTCCTCGATAGCCAGTAGTTCCTGAGATTAGCGCGTTCAAACAAACTCTTCAGCTTTACATATATTAGTATAGATGACATGTAACCTTATTTTTCGGATGGGGTGAAATGACAAATTTTTTCTACTAATATTTTCATCACATCATGTAGGTACTCTTCTTCGTTAAAGTTTTATTATGTATTGAATTTACCCCGTCCGGTGACGCTGTAAAAGCCGTAAGGGCTAACAGCATATAGACAATTCGAAAAAAAAATTAAATTGATAGGCGTTCTGCAAGATTATTATTACACAATTGCATCGATTGTTTGTAGGCGAACCTATATCAGCACAAGAAGCTTATGAAAGTGGTCTTGTTACTAAAGTTGTGCCTGCAGACAAGTTAGACGACGAAGTTAATAATATAATTGAACAAATTAGGAAGAAAAGTCGCAGTGTCATAGCACTGGGAAAGGATTTCTACTATAAACAAATAAATATGGGCGTTTTGGAGGCGTATAAATTTGGTGCCGAAGTAATGGTGAAAAATATTAACTCTGATGATGGACAAGAGGGAATAAGGAGTTTTGTTGAGAAGCGGAAAGCATCGTGGAGTCATAAATAGGAAATATATTAGTAGAACCCCGACTTAATCATTTATTCTCAACTAGCGGCCTGCCCCTGCTTCGCACGGGTATAAAATATATATCCCATGTCAGTCAGTGTAAAAAAATGATTAAAATCGATCCAGTAGTTTTGATTTATTCATTACTGCCCGTGGCCCGCAAGCGTTAAATTTGGAGAAAAACAATTTCCTTTTCCAAATTCATATAGTACATTTTTACTTATTTACTTTTACATTTCCCTATGTATTATATTTTTACAATTAATTACAGAATGTCTTTAAACAAACTCTTGAAAGAGCGACATCGCTGTTAAAGTCGAAGTTTTATAGGGCGAAGCGCGGCGTCCTCACGGCATTTCAAATATGTAATATCTCCGAAAATGTTCACTTAAATTACATGCTGTAAACGGCCATATTGATCTATATTAAATCAACTATTTATATAAGGTACTTAATTGGATAAGGATTAATGCTGTATTGTATAAAAATTGCTTCAAAAATAAGACATTATTTTTCGTAAAAAGTAAATGACAAAAAATGTTATAGTGGGTTATCCATAAGAGATAGACATATACCATCGCGGACTTTTCTGTAGACCTTTTTAAGGTGTACAAATACTTAGTACATCATTTTGATAAATCTCGTAGGGTTTAGCCTGCGTTTGCAATGTAAGCGGAAAAAAATGTAATTATTTACAGAAACCTCAAAAATTACATTATTTCTCTACTTTGTATTGAATGTTATTATACGTACAAACCTTCCTCTGGAATCACTCTATCTATTAAAAAAAACCGCATCAAAATCGGTTGCGTAGTTTTAAAGTTTTATGCGTACATACGGAAATATGGACTTTGTTTTATAATATGTAGTGATAATGAAATATGTGTTTTGAAAATCGGGAATTTTTTCACCCTGGTGTTATTGAATAATATTGATTAAGTGAAATTATAAGACTAAATTACCCCCGAGTTGTATCTATATGATAATTTTGTTGAATATATTATGTAATAAATATTTTTATTTATTGCAAAGTGTATGATAAGTAATTTCTGTTTCATAATAAACAAAATAAAACGGTTATTTTTTGTGTTTAAATAGTTTCAATTGTTATGATCAGATGGCTTAGTTAGTTATCCTTATATCTACAATTTGCCAAAAAAATTCATATTTGCTACTGCCTGCACTTCACTATCGGCAAAGATCGTTGATCGTCGATAATCGACAAGATCATCCTGGAAGTGTCTACAATTCTCCTACCGTTGTGCCGACCCCACTTAAAGTAGGATAAGGTTAGGATGATAAATAATGATTGGCAAGTTAAGCCGAGTATGCCCTCTACACAATCGTGCTCGCGCTTAATCATTTGTAATTATGAAGAGGAACATTAAAATTAATAAATAAAATTATCTGCTATTTATTTACACTTATATTTATTTGCCACTATTATTACAATCTTTAGTGTATATTCAAAGCAAGAATAATATCTGATAGCATATTTTCTTCACACACACATTAAAATATATTTGGCCAAAACATTTAACGTTATATACATTCAAAGTTACATTTTATTTCGTAAATATGTAAACAGACACAATATACAAAAGTTTAAAAATTAATCATGTGTAATAAACTATAATAATTGCTGTGCTGGTTAAAAATAAACATTACTATACGATTAATTTCTCATTACGGTATTTAAACAAATGAAGAGCGACAATTGACAATCGTACAAATATACAATACGACTGATTTTATTTTTTCTTAGATTTGCGATATGTGACGGAGCTACAAAATTGGAATGTGTCATTAAAAAACCGTTACATCGTCTTTTTATAAACTTAATTTGTATATATGTTATAGAATTTCTAAGTTTTATTTAAACATCGACCCCAATAACCCAGTATTGTCAAATACTAGTTTTCAGAAATAAGATTACATAAGAAACATTTATAAAATAATCTTCTTTAGACTGCTAAGACTAATAAGGCAATCTAATAAATCGGATCATAATTAGGCATTTATAAGGGTATGTAGAAAAAAGGAAGGAAATTGGACATTATAATATAAAATTTATAGAATTAGTCGTTATTTCGGAGATCCATAATACAAAAGTAATAATGAAACTGATTTATAGAAGCAGACGTTACTCTGCGGAATTTCATAGTACAGACAGTAATTTTACTGTACCTCCTCACTACCAACCTGAGGTTGTAGTAGTGAGTGTGTGGAGTGATGGTGTTGGCGGCGTTTGTGATACGTGTGGTGACTTGTCTTGTATGTATAAGTCATGTAATGGTTGCCTGCTTCATACACTTAGCATTACATATTATATTCTCTTAACAAACACGGAATACAACAAAATAATTTTATCGTAGACCTTTGATTTTTTGAATTTATTCATATTACATGTAAAGAAACCGGTTATACTCACGTCTTATTCTATAGCGCGATTTCCGGCGCTATAATGCCTTAATAATAGCTAAGCTAATATGAATAAGGGCCCCGGATGGGCTTGAAACTAGTTAAGCTCACCTGTTATAAGAAGTGAGTATAGCCGATTTTTATATATTAACATGTGATTTAACATATACATAAATGCACATCACTTTTAGTTACTAGAATCCCTGATATATATGTATGATCTTCATCTTAGAAATATTTATCTGTACTCAATATTTTGAATGCAATGACAAATATTCCTATACCAAATTTTTAGGTACCTATATATTTTCATATATAAAGACATTCTCTAAAGATCATACAAAATCACACTAGAATAATTGAATTTTACATTATTATTCCCAAAAGCAAAGTATTTATTAAAACTCAAAACGTTAAAAGTTCTTGTACTACATCTATGTACTTGATTAATTTTAGATGCAAATCAATTAAACATTTTAAAAACGAAATTGGACAGGTTTTTTAGGTAATAAAATTAAGAAATATTTAAAATTTGATTGACATTCTCCATACATACTAATTAGTAATATAAAAGCCTGTAACTGGTACTTTACACTAGTAATTAAATTTTTCAAGTACCTCCAGAAAACTGTTACTCAGCAGAGTGTACCCTAATATATTCTATGGAGAAATAGAAAAGAATCCATACTAATAAATGTAAAAGTGTGTGTATCTCCTTCACAACCAATGCAGGGTACTTTGAAATTTAAGTGGACAATATCAACATCGCCAGTACACTTGTAAAGTATAAATTCAAGTTGAAAAAAATGATTAGATATGGCTTGTTATATATTGATGTATGAAATTATATATAAAAATATTAATCGTTTACAAGTTGCAAATTACTTAACTTACTAAGAATTTATAATAAGAAACTGCCACTTAATAATAAGTTAAATAAAGATACTTTTAGGTAAAATTAAAAATTTTGTCTCTTTATTAGACTCAACAACATTCACAATATGGAAGGTTGTCATGTTATTTTGGGAAAATGTGTATTGTCCCAACTCTTTCCCAAACTCTTTCGACTACTTCTTCGCTAGTTCATTTGACAGCCAATCCAGACCTTCATACAGCCCTTGACCTTGTGTTGCACATGTTGCCTGGATATACCACTGAAAAAAAAAGTAAATATCATTTCTCCATCTTCTGACCAACTTGAATGCTTATTGTTATGCTAAGAAATATTTTCATCATTCATTCATCCTCCTGCCCTTATCCCACTCTTAGTGGGGTCGGCACAACATGTTACCAACATGTTGATATGATTTGGCTACGTATTTTACGACCTGTCGCCTGCCTGACGTCAACTTACCTTAGTCGTGTTTTAGGACTCCTCGATAAGAAAGAGGGGGATCTATTTTACTCAACCGGATACCACATGGTGGGTCAACTTACCTTAGTCGCCTTTTACAACACCTCGGTAAGAAATGAGGGTGCTACTATTATATTCAGCCGTATACCACACGGCCTAGTTCAGAAATATTTTATCATATCCATATTAAAACTCTTTGAAAAATGCTAGGTGATCCTAAACAAATTAATTTTTAAAAAATTGTACATTCTCAGGTATCCCTGCACATACCAATGTAAAGGTCCAGTGAAGTACCTTCTTCCTCCTCTTTTTATTTAAGATGATAAGATGATGTATGACTTGATAGAATCACAATACAATACATATCATAAACCAGTATTAAATATTATCCACTTATAAATTACTTACATCAAAAGCATTTCATACTTAACATTATGATTCCTTTAATCACAAGAATTTTGATAAATATCTCAGAGAAGTTATTGCATAATTAAAACTAAAATGCCAATTTATTTGGAGAGGGAAGTTTAAAGCAAACCTCAACCTGCAAGAGCATTGTCAGATCTGCTAGTTAATTATAAATGATATAACTATTAAAAAATTGTAGATACTTTACTGAATTTAAAATAATAAAGATTGAAATAAAATTACATTGAAATTAAACTCATACAATAATAATAATAATAACCTAGCAACCGCACATAAACAAGCATGACGTATTTTTTCGATGTCATAAAATTTTTACTTAAAATTAATAATAAAGTGCCTGTTGATGTTAGTTACTAAACCGTTTGTTAAAAAGTTGTGTAAATTTATTGTAGATAATAAGTTAAAGTTGTAACTAATTTGACTATATCGTTAATTTTATTTCATTCCATAATCATATATATTTTGTATTATTTTAGGTAGTTAGTTCATTTGGTGCATTCTCTTCGAGGCAAATTCTAAATTCCATTACTCGTGTGTTTGCCATTTTACGTGACACTGGCAGAGTGATTTGCGCTCAATTTGCGCTGTACAGGCCATAAACAAGATAATAATAATAAAATTAATAATTTTATCGTGAAAAATCACAGTAAAAATGAAGAAATACAGTACAATGAAGTGACGAACACCTGTGCACACCAAAATATGCAATAACATGCGGAGTTTTAACGGTGCTAGAGGACGATATGCACTACGTCTTCCAACTTTGGGGAACTCGTTGAGTTCCGATTCGCAGTCGACGTCTTCAAGTGAAGTATATTTAACACCACCATCGGCTGCTGAGTCGGAACACCACGAAACGGTCTCGCCGGCAAAAACATCCAGACGCCGACGAGTCGTGAACCCACCACAGGATGGCTTGGAGTCGAGGGGGCGTCGCGCTCCTACACGGGCTCCCGCCGCCGGTGGAGTGGTGCGCCGCATGAGATGGTCTCCAAAAATGAATGAGAGCGTCATGCGGGCCTACTATGGGGCAACAGGCGGGGGAATTAATCTCACTGCGTACCGTTTAAAAATGCTGTCTCTGTTTCAGGCACTTGAACCAACATTGACCGTAACCGCACAACGATTATCGGTTCAAGTGCGGGCCATTCAGCGCCGTCATCTGCTGGATGAGGCAGTACTCGAGCGGCTGCGCTTAGAATTACGACATATTACTGCTGCTGATGGTGTTCATCAGGCTGAACATAGCCCGAGTAATGACATCATACATACACAGGATGAGTTCCATGACAGTTGTGATTTGCCAGTAAGTACCCAGAACGAAGAGCTATTGAGGAGGACTTTGGAGGATGCGATTTCTGAATTTAGATACATGCAACTTAATTTAAAACCAAAATTACCTCGTTTCCCTGTGCATAGACATAATATGGCATTGGTTGGGGTTCTAGATCAAATGTTAACACCATATTTAGAAACTTCGCGTGACCTTAGTGATACGCATTCAATTTTATACTGTGGAGCCGTGGCGGCATGTCGTATGGCTTCTGTTAAATTCTTGCAGTATAATAGAGCTCCAGATCGAGCCAATACTGTACCGGCTTGGCAGGATAGAATTGAAAAGCGTATCTCTTTGACTAGAACCCTTATTGCCAAGCTAATCTGCTTCAGAGCAGGTAATAGTCGACCCAGAATAATGCGCTTTGTGAACAAGGCGTTTTCTGGAACAAATACTAATCCATGTGAATACCAGGCCTTGGTCACAGAGCGCATTGACTTTTTGAAGCAGAAAATCTATGCATGGGCAAAACGCATTAGGCGCTATAAGGTGCGTGTAGATAGATTCAGACAAAATCGCATGTTCCAAAGTGATCAGCGGAAGGTGTATAGAAAGTGGGAACAATCTAGAATTTGTGAGATTGGTGGAGAGCCAACTGCAGATGAAATGTCAAATTTTTGGCATAGCATCTGGTCGACCTCCACTAGTCACACCGAGGGACATTGGATAAATCTTGTCAAGGAAAAATGTGCATCTATTAGGGAAATGCCACAAGTGAACATCAGTACAGACAATGTAAAGTGTGCAATCGGTTCAGCTTCGAATTGGAAATGCCCAGGTCCGGACGGATTGCATAATTTTTGGATAAAATGGTTTACAAGTGCACATTCTCTTTTGGCAAGACAATTTCAAGAGGCTCTCGATTCTAGTTCACTACCGACATTCATGACAACTGGTGTCACCTTTCTATTGCACAAATCCGGTGATACTGCGGACCCAAAAAACTACCGCCCGATTACTTGCTTACCAACCATCTATAAGCTTCTTACATCTATTCTGACTTCAAAAATTATTGAGCACATTGATGCTAACAATATTTTGGCCTTAGTTCAGAATGGGTGTAGGACTGGGTCTCGCGGTACAAAAGAGCTCCTCCTCATTGACATGACTATATGCCAACAGGTTCGGCGAAATAGGAAAAATCTTGTAGCTGCTTGGATTGACTATAAAAAGGCTTATGATTCAGTGCCTCATACGTGGCTCAAGAGGATTATGGAGCTATATAAGGTCGATATAAATCTATACTCTTTCCTTGATACATGTATGAGACAGTGGATGACAATCCTGCGTCAACTAGGAGATACGGATTTTTCCGAACTAACTGAACCGATAAGGATTAAGCGGGGTATTTTCCAAGGTGATAGTTTGAGTCCTTTGTGGTTTTGCTTAGCCCTTAATCCACTCAGTGATCTACTGAAGGATTCGGGGCTAGGTTTCCGCCTTCGCAGGGGGAGTGAAGTCATATCCCACTTGCTATATATGGATGACCTCAAGTTGTATGCACCAAAACGTCCAGACCTTATGCAGCTACTGAAGATCACGCAGAGCTTTAGTAGCGACATAGGGATGGAGTTTGGTGTAGACAAGTGTGCGGTCATTTATATAGAGCGAGGTAGGATTGTAAGCTCTGAACCTGCAGCCGTATCAGATGCTTTGACTCTCAGGACTCTCTGTGAAGGCGAAACCTACAAGTACCTTGGAATGTATGAGGCATTAGGTATTGAGGATAGAAGCATGAAACAAACAGTGAAAGAACGATTCTTTTATCGTTTGAAAAAAGTTCTTAACAGTCTTTTATCGGGTGGTAACAAGGTTCGTGCTTTTAATGGCTGGGTCATGCCTATCCTCACCTATACTTTTGGCATTCTAAGGTGGACTCAAACAGAACTGGACTCCTTAGATCGAGGGGTCCGAAAACTGCTGATGACATACCGTATGCATCACCCACGTTCATCTGTTATGAGGTTGTATATCCCACGGAGGTGCGGGGGACGTGGTTTTTTAAATGCCAAGAGCCTTCACAATCGTGAGGTGTACAACCTCAGAGATCATTTTCTCAAGATGGACAGTGATGTGCACAGGAATGTCGTCGCAGTTGATAAGGGCTTTACTCCGCTTGCCTTAGGCAAACAGAATTGGCGCAAACCTGTAATAGTTGGTATCTCTGATCGCATCGAGATATGGAAGAGCAAGGAGTTGCATTACAAGGAGCATGGTAGATTCTACAAGGCTTTAATGGGGCAAGACATAGACCAGATTGCCTCTGTATCCTGGCTACAATTCGGGGATCTCTTTGGGGAAACTGAGGGTTTTGTCTGTGCAATTATGGACGAAGTTATCAAGACGAAGAACTACCGGAAATACATTATGAAAGATGGCACTGTAGACGTATGTCGAGCGTGTCATCGTCCTGGGGAGTCCCTCAGACATATAATTTCCGGTTGTTCTCATCTTGCTAACGGTGAATATTTGTACAGACATAACCAAGTAGCCAGGATAATACATCAACAAATTGCTCTTCAATATTCTCTGGTGGATGAAGAGGTACCATATTACAAGTACGACCCTGCGTCAGTTCTTGAAAATAGTCGTGCTATGCTCTACTGGGATCGGTCTATTATCACTGATAGGTTTATTGCTGCCAATAAACCTGATATAGTGTTAGTAGACCGGTTAGCGCGCCGTGCAATTATTGTTGATGTCACCATTCCGCATGACGATAATCTCATAAAAGCCGAAAAAGAAAAATTAACTAAATATTTAGACCTTTCTTATGAGATAACCGCCATGTGGAATGTTGACTCAACAATAATTGTTCCTATTGTTGTGTCGGTTAACGGTCTGATTGCGAAGAGCCTCGACCAACATCTTCAGAGGCTTTCGCTTAACAGTTGGATCAAGTGTCGGATGCAGAAGGCAGTATTGCTTGAAACGGCGCGCATTGTGAGGAAGTTCCTCTCTCTGGACCCCTAACCACCGGCAACTCGGGATATTTCCCCGTTCCCGGCGCACGTCAATTTTTTATATTTTTAAATGTTTTTTTATTATAATTTTTTTTTAATTAGAAATATTTAAAAATGTAAAAAGTTAGGTTTAAGAAAAATAAATGAATAATAATATTCTTTATTGTACACCAAAAAGAATACAGAAAGTATACAATTAGTATTACTTCAGCATAAAAAGTTAAAATGGATTTTACAGTTCATATTGCTCAAAACATATCTTATCTTAGGCAATTATTGAAAAATGTTAACTTTATCTTGATTTTGTTTAAAACTATAAAGAACATTAATGGACTGAAAGTAATTCCTTTATCTGAGCATTAACTATAATACTGAAGCTCATTCTGTCTCACATATGAAATATAATTAAAAGCAATAATACTAGGAGCTTTAAATAAAAAATTTAAATTTTAGTATACTCACACGTCTATTTCTCATGTTGTTTAAATTTAATGCATTTGTAAGCTCTGCTGCCGTCATAGCATTTGGCATATCCTGCTTGTTGGCAAACACTAGAATCACTGCATCTTTTAGTTCATCTTCTTTCAACTAGAGCAAAATTATTAGTTTTTTAACATTTCCAAAAATAAACCATTTTCAATTGAATAAATACTATTTTTATAATATAATTTGCAATAGTGTCATGAAACTTAATTCTCTTACTTTTAAATTTATCTTGTTATAAAATTTAAAATTAAATATCTGTTATGCATGTGACATTTTCAAACTTTTTTTTTGGGTATAGTTCTCAATAATATAAATCGAAAAGTGTAAGTCACTTTAAATAGAAAAGTTTGCCTTTCTTTCTCTTTGTGACAAGATAGTGTATAGTGATTGTTTAGCATCAAAATTAGAATAAATAAGTAGCAGTAGCATATGAATAATCGGGTAAACTTACCATATTGGCGAGTTCGTTTTCTGCTTCTGCTATTCTCTTTGTATCACTCGAGTCCACAACGAATATTAATCCCTGAGTGTTTTGATAATAGTGGCGCCAGAGCGGCCTTATTTTATCTTGGCCACCAACATCCCATACAGTAAAGCTAATATTTTTATACTCCACTGTCTCGACGTTAAAACCGATTGTCGGTATAGTTGTCACAATTTCACCAAGTTTTAACTTATAAAGTATAGTTGTTTTGCCAGCGGCATCAAGCCCAACTAAAAATTAAAAGTATTTGGAAATTTTTAACATTAAGTAAAAGTATGAAGATAACAAACTATAAAATAGTTACAACAAAAAACATTCTACGCAATCTTTGATCACGGATCGTCGTGTCACTTACCCATTAAGATACGCATTTGTTTCTTTCCAAATAGCCTCGTAAAGACACTAGAAATTGTTAATCCCATGATGTACTCTCAACAAACTTCTGATATTTATACAACTGAATGAAATAAGGTATATCCTTTTAAAGTAAATTGATGTTAAACTGGACGTAAGACATACGTCAGTGTTTTCCTTGTATTTATTAGTAGTCTATGGTATTCAAGCTTACTCGTCAACGCGGACAACGTCATTCATGAAGTTTGAACATAGTCTATGAAACAGCCTATAAGTATTCTGTACTTGTATAGTAAAACAAAAACAAAAGATTTATTAAGTTTTTTTCCATTAGATCAATTATTTTTAATGCATATATTGATTTTAATTTTTTATAATATTATTGGTCAATCTAACTCTTACATATTTAAATTTATTATTAGATTTTAAACGTTACTAAAATAAAAATGTGAAAAATAAAAAAATGTCGAAGCGTTCATGCGGAAAATTTATACATACATTTTATAATACTTAGTTATGTAAAGGATGCTAGACTGCTAGATTGATTAGAGAAGATCCTGACCTCTGGGTTCTGGCAATAATCATTAAAACACTGACATTAAAAGTAACTCTGTTAGTTATAATGCAAAGATATTGATTAATATTAGATTAGGCAGATTTTTTAACACTATATAGCTTTGATTTATTTTACGTATCCCGTTTTGCAAGTTTTGAAATTATCCAAATGAATTTGTAAAACATTACAATCTTATCGTGATAAAATTTATCGAGGATTATAGTAAAATAATATTTTCATTAATTTTGTATTATGGACCTCCGCAAAGTAAAGCCTAATTCTATAAATTATTTAATTTATATGCTTTATTTTATTATCTATCTATAATAATAGCTATCACAGTATTTTATTTTTTGAAGTTTCATATTGCTACAATCCCCCAAATAAATAAATTTATCTTTTAAACTAGACCTTTATAGTATATCCATCATAAGTCTTACTGAGTCTTACATTATTACGCGCCACGGTCTCACGGTTGACGAAATTGTAGTCTATGGTGTGCAAAGGCTACTTTTTAAAATATATTTAATGCCTACAAATAGCCCTTATATTGAAGTAGTCTTTTTATTTAGAATTATGGGGAAAAACTTCACGACTTACTTATTAATAAATTGTTCTTATAAGACTTGTTGTTGATTAAAAGAAAAAATATAGAGATAAAATTATTTTCATCGCATTTACCTAACATGATGAAGTATTTATTTTCGTGTTAGCTAATTTAATTATTGCGCTTATTGTTAAAAAAAAAAACAGACAATTTTCATCTTATTGATTTGTATAATTAACGAACTTTTATAAAGATAAACTAAAAACTTAGCATGTAAATTGTTTATTGAATACAAGAAAATTACAGAAAAATAAATTTCTACTAAATTTTTTTAAATTTACATACAGAATACATTAGACTGTTTTTAAGACGGTTTTACTGTGTATCTATAAGCTGCGTGTTTGATTATTCTGTAGCCAATAAGAAACTGAGAGGAATGCTGTCATGCGTCGTCATAGAAACGTTTTCAAAAACTTTTGATTTTTTTGGCCGGGACCGACATGGAGGTTTACGAAGGTGAGTATTTTAATATATAGTTAAACAACTATTAATTCTATTAGTAATAGGATATTAGTAAATAATACGAGCGATGTTTACAATTTGAATGACTTATAAAACAGGTTTCTTGTCCTTGAAGGTCCTTTTTATAAGGTGATTGATTACATGAAAATAATAATAACATATGAATATTACAAATACTATATTGTCTAACAAATTTCATAAATTATCATGGCGTCCAATAATAATAGTACTACAACATGCATTTTGTAATGGAGATGGAATTCAACCCATTTTGTGGAGGAAAATAATCATTCTCTTTTTTTTCTGCGCGTGTTATGTCATATAATGTTTTATCGATAAGCTAAGGAATATTTTATATATTTATGTATATTAATAATTTTAAATATTACTATTTTAATAAGATAATAATTTGTCAAGAAAATCCAAATATTTTCCTCCTAGGAAATACGTTTAATAACAATAGTAATAAGAGAAAAAATTATTATATTGAGAAATCTTAATAATATTTCAGTATAAAAAATGTTCCCCCACTTTTTATTTAATTTATACTTAATATATAATAACTTCAAGAATTAAATATTTTTACATTTAGCAGATATCCATATCAATTCGATGTTTACACGTAAATTTGATTTTAAGATTGTTATTCGCATGCTGTAACAAATAAACTTTTTTATCGGGAAAGTAATAGTAATTGCTCTATACACATATGCCGAGCAAAGGAGTTTATATTTAGCATTATTTTTCCTTGAAGGCTTCGTTAGAGGTAAATATGGTGCAACTTTTTATCAGCGTAGTCTCCATAGCTTGTAAATATGCAATAGCACGCTATTCGCAATGTTACGTCAACATAGTAAAGTCCACGCCTTAGTCCCGTAGTTATGACCATGAACAATGCTAATTAGCAACTGTAATTCGGCCTCCTAAAAGCTCGGTCAAATTATTACGAAACTGAAGTCACAAGTACTATTTAGGTTTTTATATTGTTGATTTAACTACGGTAGCCGTTTAACAATAAGTGCCTTTGTAACCATTCTCTGCGTCACCTTATCCATTATTGAGGGTCGTAACCCTTTTCACTAAAAAACTTAGGAACGTATCACGCTATGCGCCTCGGTTCTCCGCGACATGCAGAACATCTTCCATTTTAGAATCCAGTGTTGTACGGATTTGATTAGATCAACGCATAGGGCTACGACCGCGAGGTTTCTACTTCATCCAATTTTAAAAAAATTTACTAGATTTTTCCTATCTCTTCTAACGATGTGGCCGAAATATTCCACAAAGCAAGTAAGCATAGCATTTTACTCGCTTTTAGCTGTTTGAAATATGATCCTTTGGTTCTCCCGTACCACATCTTGAAAGCATTGATGCGACGACGTTCAGCTATTTTTATTGCCCATGTCTCAGAAGAATACAAATATGGCGACTTTAATATAACTTCTCATTAATTCTTTTAGGCTACAAGAGCTTTCCTTTTAAAATGTATGACAACATGAAGACTATCCTCATTGATCAATGCGTGATGTCAATGATGTCATTAATAAGAAACCCGGTCGGTGGTCACCCGTGCGGTCCAATTAAATATAAATAAAAACCATTCTGTTGATTCTGTTCATTAGAAAAAAAATATTAAAAAGAGTCAAGCCGTTAGAGGCGGACGAACTACATATATTCCGAAATTTACATATAATTAAGAATATTATGTACTTAATAACGCTTATTTCGAAATATCTTTCTGTATAGTACCATAGATAATTCAATTTATACTGTGTACAATTTCTTGTCGTTTCGTGAGTAATGAGTATATGTACTTAAAGCAAATGCATTGAAATAATCCACTGATCCATCATGAAATATAATATAATGATAGAAAATACATGTACTTAAATAAAACATGGTTATAAGACAAACACGTACTTACACTGATCTTCCCTATACATTCAGGTTGTTATTGCAAAATTTTACGGAAGCGATTAGCGTTTTTGTATCGTCATCACTCTCTATAACACGCTAAAGAACTTGACTATCTACTGTATATTTTGTGAAAATCATGCCGTTTAACTTCTCATAAAAATACTGAATTAAAGTTCACGTTAAGTATATTAATACTTAAGAATATCAATCCTTCGCTCTTTAAGAGAATAACTAGTGAAGCATATATGTGATTTGCGAAAAGGTTTTCGGGTCTGTAGTTTTTGAAACTTCACTTGTATTAGTCAATTCCCGATTAGTTCAATCAATCAATTATGAGTGAAAGCGGTAACACTAAAATTCCAACCGCTCACTTATTTTCTTGCTTAATATTTGTTTTATCTCAAATATTAAAAACCCTTGGTCATCAGATATTTTGTGCAGGTATCACGACATCGCCCACTTCAGATCGATCTTAGGTTTGAGACCGTTATTTTTTGTCATTGAACCTATTGTATCATTCGGATCGCAAAATAAGTGAATTTTTTTTATCATTATAATCACTGATCTGCTTTCTCATTTATTTATTTTACATAGTCTCGTTTGGGATTTCGCCTAGTAGTAAATATAAAACTGTCATTTAAAGTTCAAAAAAATGCTATAGCCATCAAACTTTACACGATTATCTGTTGGGTCAATTTAAAAATTGACTGAAAATTTTATAAAAATCGATCGAGTTGTTATGGAGTCTAAAAGGAGCATACATATTTTCTCTCTTATTAGAGATTTATTTTTTCATTTACATTTTTCTAAATTGAGACCAGTGTGCTAGCCGGCGGACTAGAATAAATCACCCTCATTACTTACCGAGGTGTCGTATAAGGCGACTAAGGTAAGTTGACATCTTGCGGCCGGCCGTAAAATACGTAGCCAAACCATGTGACAACATGTTTATAACATGACGTGCCGACCCCACTTAGAGTGGGATAAGGGCAGGAGGATGATGATTCTTATAGATCGAAGATGCGTTTAGTTTAATTTTCTTATATTTGCGCAACAATGCTTATTATTTGCTTCATAATTTTAGTTTGATTCTAAATTCTGCAGGCAATGATGAATGTTTTAGTTGATAATTGATTATGATATTCATTTTATTATAACTAAAAATATTAAAATATTTCAGTCCAAATAACTACATTTAGGTCTCCCAATATCCTCAGTTCTGTATAGGAAAGATTTTAAATTGTCTTAGTCGCAAAAATTTTTTGATGGGTATATAGGCACCTTTGAACAACACTACTAGGTTTATACAAATCCTATAAATGCGAAAGTTTGTGAGTATGTATGTTTGTTACACTTTCACGGCGAATCCGCTGAACCAATATCGATGATATTTGGCACAATTATTCCTTATACTCGTACACCGAAATACCATATAGGCTATAGAAATCCTGTTAATTCTGCAGGCATAGGATAACATTGAAAAGCGCCATCTATTATCAACCAATCACGGACAACAGTCCACGCGAACGAAGTCGCGGGTAAAAGTGAGTAGGTTTATATAATTATAATAAATTAAATTTAAAATAAAATAGTGCGTTATTAGTTAAGACATATTTAGTATAGTTTTAAGATTGTTAGCATGTAAGTGTTGCATTATTTCAAATAAATATCTTTCTTTCTTCTTTCTATATTGCACCGTAGTCAATGACAGTTCACAGCATGATTAGCAATTGAACTCTGATATTATCTTATTAGGATTAGCAATTTAGATTCGCGTGTCTTCCCCGCGCTCTCGTTACTCAAGACGGGGCATTGACTTCGTTAGCCTACACTGCATCGATGATGCGCTGTTTAAATCTTCCACAATGTCATTCGAATATCGTTTAAACGTGATATTATTATGTAGATACCAAATGTTTCCATTAATTATCCTCAAATCGTAATCTTAAATCCAATGAAAGAATAATAAGTATTATAGAAACTAGTATTCCCTATTTCACTATACTCCGTAGGTTTAGGTACTTAACTAAATGTACCTAAACAAACAAAACCATATGACTCAGGCATGCCTAACATTTTATTTAACATTTAACAAGTTCTACAAATAAAGAAATTGAAACGAAACTGCACATG
Source organism: Morpho achilles (assembly GCA_947086495.1). Classification (NCBI taxonomy): domain Eukaryota; kingdom Metazoa; phylum Arthropoda; class Insecta; order Lepidoptera; family Nymphalidae; genus Morpho; species Morpho achilles. Next base: position 7,284,801 of record CAMTZB010000016.1, read on the forward strand.
TCAAAATAATTTCATTAATGAAATATTTCTTTTATAAAATCAAATTTTTATGCTTTTGATACTGAAACATTTACAATTTAAAGCATAAACATTTGATTTAATAAAATATATTAATCAGATGCAGATTAAAACCAATTAAACAAATTTAATATGCTATTCTGGCAACAGTAATTACGTTAGATTATCTGATGTAACACAATATCAATCTTTTATAAAGTCACTGTGTGATAATGCAGTATTATAGTATATTTGGAATAGTTATTGTAGTTATTGTATAGAACCGGCTATACTCACGTCTTATTCTATCGGGTTAGCCCGACTAGTTTCCCGTGCCCCGGATGGGTTCGAAACTAGTCGGGCTAACCCGATAGAATAAGACGTGAGTATAGCCGGTTCTATACAATAACTATGAATACTACTCACGATAGTTTAAATTTAAAAATATATTTGGAGTCTTTAAAGATCATACATACATATTGTCTCTTTTATATTTATTCAGATATCCGGATGAGTAGAATAGATCACCCTCATTCCTTACCGAAGTGTCGCAAATGGTGTCTAATACTTTTCTTTTATCGCGGATTATAGCAAAATAATATTCTCATTAGTTTAGTATTATGGACCTCCGCAAAGTAACGCCTAATTCTATAAATTACATTTAAAACGCTTTCGGTACTGTAGGTAACGCATACGAACTCTTGGGCCGAAGCTGGTTACTGTAAGAGGCAACTAGTTCAAAATAAAATGCTTCAGTATATCGGTCAATAGGAAATTGGGATTATTGATCAATTCATTAATCGCGACCTACCTACATTGTAGGGTTACACAATTTCTTGATTCTCATATCTAATCTTACTGTAACTGAATAAATCTAATTGAGTGAATGTTTGCAAAATAAACTATAGAGTAGTTGTGATTAATTAATGCCTAGACTCGTTTATATTAATTTTAGTATATAACAGCATTTAATCTATTTATGACTCAGATTTAAAAAAGAAAGCTGGAGTGTATAGAATTTAAAAATATGGAATTTAACCGAAAGGAGCCGATTATATCTACACAAATACAAAAGGCACACACTAAGGCAAAAAACTAAGCCGATAGCCGACATAAGCGTTAGAAAATTCGGTCGTATTGCAAAACTTGAATTAATTATTTTATAAAGCTCATTAGGCCTTTTTGTTTCTGGAAATATTGCATATATTATAAAGTACCAAATACTTCCATTAAGACCTATAATATTAGTATATTAGATCGTTGTGGAGATTTCAGGTTTACTAACCAATTTTTGTATTTTATTTTCTAACAGATGCTATTCCACCATATCATTAAACCGAATAATATATAAATTCTTTTCTATTCCCATTTCATTTCCATGACTACCATGCCTTTCTACATTTGGTTAATATATCTCAAAATTGTATGTATTCATTTCTTACGAGAAGTGAACTTTAATATGGTAAGAAAATACCCTAAACCCTTAACTTAATACAGGAGTAAAGTAGAAGCAATTAAATTCTGACCCCGTGTATATATAATTATGCTTTATGCAATAATTAAAACAATCAAATCGTCCGCAATAAAATTCCACGTTGGAAAGGGTTACGTGGGATGCGTCATAATAAGCAACGTGGTACGGAGCAATTCGAAGCTTCCAACATGGAAGGTATACGTAAATGTGTTGAAATATTACTTAACTTACTTTTATGAATCACTGAATTAGTGATAGTGGTAGTTAAGTTTTATATAATATCTATATAAAATATAAATACGACTGCGGCAAATTTCGGCGTTCTTACTCAAAGCAAGATTACGACGAGTCTATACGAGTAACACATTGTTAAAGTTTAAAAAATCGTTCCTTCGAATAGACAGTCTTTTTTCTTTGCCTAAAAAAATACTCTGTTTTTGCAACTGATGATTCTTTTAATTATGCTACCAATACAATACATTTTTTGTAAGTAACTGCAAGCGAATAAAGTGTTGTATCAGGAGTTTGGGCGTAGAAATTAAATATTAGATTAACGATTGCTATCAAATGCTAGGAATGATACAGTACAGAAATTGCAGATATGTTTCCAAACAGATTTACCTAGTAGTAGTAATATGAGCTTATAGCATATAGACAATATGCTATAAGCTCATATTGTCTAATATCTAAAAGCTGTGATAGCCTAGCGGTGTGACCATTCGAATCTCAAGAGACGATCATGGGTTCAAACCCCGGGAAGGCAGTGACGAGTTTTTCTATTAAAAACTTGTGTCTAATTGATAATCGAAATTTATCACACGCTTTTGGTGAGGATCGTAAGGAAACCTACATATCTCTAGATAATTCTAGGGTTATGTGTAACCTACCAATTCACATTGGAGCAGCGTGGTGGTAGGTTCCAACCCTTCTCTTCAAAAACGGGCTTAGGAGGCTTATACCCAGTTGTGGGATAGTAACAGGCTTACTGTACTTTTTCGTACTTAATTAATTTTTTTTATTCAAGTTATCGTCTATGTATGTTAAGGTGGAATCTTGCAAGGTTAATTTGCCCCACTTCCTGGAATCTGATTGAGCTGATTCAATTGACCTAATTTACATAATGGTAAAGTCCCGATGACCATGCATGTTTATGATCAGCATGACTTGATGGAGCTGCCAGGATTGGCTCCAGACGAGGGAACTCCTCAAGGTTAAGGGTAGGGACATTAAATTTTGGTATAGCTTTTTTATTTGGCTCGTTTTTAAGTTGTACTCTCTTTCCACTAAGTTCATTTATTAAAATACGTTAGAAACTTAAGAAATGAAATGCCTATTCAGCCGTTGAGTAAACAAAGCGCACACAAGCTTCGGAGTGGTATCACGATCACGACATAGACATTTGATTTCAACTGATTATAGTCACGTCTTGAACATTACCCGTTGGAAATCATTACATTAGAAACTTACATATAACGTTTTTATTTGGTCTTTATAAAGAACAATTCTATAATTTTAGCAAAATACAGAGAGCAGGGAAGAAATTTTATCATGAATATATTATCATTCTCCTGCCCTTATCCCATTATTAAACCTGTAACATAGTTTGGCTAGTTATTTTACGACCGACCGCCTGCCTGATGTCTTCTTACCTACTTTAGTCGCCTTTTACGACAGCTCTTTAAGAAATGAGGGTGGAATATTCTTCTTAGCCAGATACTACATGGATATATCGTGAAAATAGTAAATTGAATATAAGTCTAGCTTAACGTTCCCAAAAATTAAATATCTTCTTTATTTGCAAAAAAGTTCAACGAGAAAGGTTCAAACTTATTTTTGAATTGTTGAGTAGTTAGGCTATTATAAATTTTGAATGTGGAATGCTAATGATGTGATTACTACCATAAAGCGCAATCTATATAATGTTTAGGTAGATATTAATATACACCATACACTATTATTATTTTTGGATTAACGTGTAAATATACACCAGTCGTTTTTATACCGTTCGTTTCCTCTAAAAAATTTCACGGAGTTTCGAAGTATTGTTAACCTCGATTTCGCTAATTTAGCGCACAGCGTTTGTACCACAGGTATCTAATCTATAAAAGGCGACAAAGGTAATTCGAGTCGCCGTTTGGTATCCGGCTTAGTAGAAAAGACAACCCACTTCTTACCGAGGTGTCATAAAATACGACTAAGGTAAGTTACCGCCAGAAAAGATGACCCCACTTAGATAGGGATAAGAGCAGGAGGTTGATGCTCCGACGTTACCACTTGCATCGATTTCCAAAACATAATTGTATAAGAAAACATTTAGCATCACGTGTTAATAGTCGGCCAAGCCTACCAATCTTTTCAATCTATTCTCAGGAAAGCAATACTAAATTATTTTGAGATGAATAACACAAGCCTTAATAACATAAACTAGACTCAAAATTGTGTAACTTATTGTGTCTCACGTCCAACACATAAACGATAATATGTACATTGTATGGCAAAGTTACGTCACTTCCTGATTATGAATGTTTAAAGATGCAAATGCTTGTTTGCGATCTACATTGCTAACTGCTTAAACGTAATACTATTGAAAATCTTAGTTATTCGGAGCATCCGTTTATGCCCTTTATCACTATTAATTAAAATAAGTTACATGTTTGTAATGTTATTTTCTTTGTTCGGTTAGTTTAATGTATGTCTACATATATGTATATATAAATATATTTATGTATTTAATTTACCTTTTTTGTAAACATATATTCAAAATATCTCCATTCTGTAATAGTCTCCTTATTTTTGTAATTCTAATTCTGTGTATTCGCTCGTTTATTTTAGAGTAAATTCATTTGACATAGCATGCATGATATATGCCTCGCTCGATCCTAGGTATTTTAATTTCGCGCGATCACCCGTTTTCCTAGACTAGACATTTCACTGACTTTTTTTTCGGCTGACTAGATATTTAAATAATAATAATAACAACTCTCATTTCTTATTTACATTTACGAAATTTTTATATATTCCAAGAAGAAAAGAATACCTGCCAAAAATATGAAATATGACGATACCTGTAGAAAATTATGTAAAAATGTAAAAAATTCGGCTGAAGTAAATTTGTCTTAATCGAAAACGATGTCTTATCCGATAAAAAATAAGATTCGATAACAACTTTTTTTTAACAATAATGTTTTTTTTCCCAACATTTTTTATTTGTACATAAATAAATAAAACAAACAATCAAACAAAGATTTTGTAGCCCTAAAAAATCCGTGATGGCATGGCTTGGATATCGGAAGTTTATTCTTCTTCTTCTTCTTCTAAAGTAAGAAGAGTAACCAGCACCAAAATAACAGTTTTTTAATAGTTCGAAGCATGATGTCATAGATGTGTCTAACTCAATTAAGCTTGATTTTGAATTCAGTCACTTTAATACTAAGCCTGCGATATGTTTCTTTTAAGGATATCTTATTTTATCAATTCTAACCTTTTTTGAAATGTTCAAGTAGAAATCGGTATTTTCAAACCTACTTACAGCTTCTTCTTCTTCTTCTTTCTCAACCGGTGGACGTCCACTGCTGAACATAGGTCTCCTTAAGGGATCGCCACAATCCACGATTTTGTGCCACTTGGATCCAGCGGCTCCCCGCGACCTTTTTAAGGTCGTCAGTCCACCTCGTTGGGGGCCTTCCAACGCTGCGCTTTCCAGTGCGAGGTCGCCATTCCAGCACCTTAGGACCCCAACGCCCATCGGTTCTACGTACTACGTGCCCCGCCCATTGCCACTTCAGATTCGCGATACGATGAGCTATGTCGGTGACTCTGGTTCGTCTACGGATCTCCTCATTTCTGATTTGATCACGTAGAGATACTCCGAGCATAGCCCGTTCCATCGCCCGCTGAGTGACTCTGAGCTTTCTTATGAGGCCCATAGTCAGCGACCACGTTTCCGATCCGTAAGTCATCACTGGCAACACGCACTGTTCGAAGACCTTGGTCTTCAAGCACTGAGGTATTTTGGACGAAAAGATCTCGCGTAGCTTCCCAAACGCTGCCCATCCGAGTTGGATTCGGCGACTGACCTCTTTCTCGAAATTGGACCTACCTAGCTGGACCGTATGTCCCAGGTATATATATTCGTCTACAATTTCGAGTGCAGAGTTCTCAACGATGACCGGGTGGAGCGGAACATGGGAGTTTGACATAATCTTCGTCTTACTCATGTTCATTTTAAGGCCCACCTGTTGAGATACTCTGCTGAGGTCATCGAGCATTGTGTTAAGGTCCTCCAGAGACTCTGCCATAACGACTATGTCGTCGGCAAATCTAAGGTGAGTGATGTACTCGCCGTTAATGTTGATGCCGTATCCGTGCCAATCCAGAAGCTTAAAGACATCCTCCAATGCAGCGGTAAACAGCTTCGGGGAGATAACATCTCCGTGTCGCACACCTCGCCGCGTTTGGATCGGTCTCGTAGTTCTGTCTTGGACACGGATAGACATGGTGGCGTTTTCATACAAACACTTCAGCGCTTGGACATACCGATAGTCGATGCGGCATCTCTGGAGCGACCTTAGCACAGCCCATGTTTCCACCGAATCGAAGGCCTTCTCATAGTCCACAAACGCCAAGCAAAGTGGCTGGTTATACTCCTCGGTCTTCTGTATAACCGTCCGCAGCGTGAATATGTGGTCTATGGTACTGTAGCCTTTTCGGAAACCGGCTTGTTCGGGAGGCTGGAAGTCGTCGAACCTACGCGCGAGACGATTCGTTATGACTCTCGAGAACAACTTATAAACATGATTCAGCAGCGCGATGGGTCTGTAATTCTTCAATAAGGTATTATTACCTTTCTTGAAGAACAGAATCACCACGCTCCTGTGCCATGCTTCCGGCGTAGTTCCTTCGTGAATGACGGAATTGAACAATCGCTGAAGGACTATAAGTACGGGTTTTCCACCCGCCTTCAGGAGTTCTGTAGTGATTCCGTCATCACCTGGTGCCTTGTTGTTCTTAAGTTGTTTGAGAGCCATACTAATCTCGTATAGGCTGACGTCCGGGATGTCCTCAGTATAGTGTCGGGTTAGCTTGGCTCTAGGATCTTTTGCCAAGGTGACAACAGGCTGTTGTGTTGAGGTGTATAACTGCCCATAGAACCTCTCAACCTCTCTCAAAATCTCAGGTCGAGACGAAATGATACTACCAGTATCGGCCTTCAATCGCGTTAACTGCCTCTGGCCAATAGACAAATCTCTTGCGAACACTTTTGAGCCCCTGTTACGCTCAATAGTATCACGAATACATTCGGTGTTAAAGCGTCGCAGGTCGCATTTCTGCGCCTTCGAAATTTGTCTATTGATCAGACGGTAGCGCGTCGCGTCTACTGAAGACTGTAGTCTCATTTTATTCCTCTCATCCATGAGCTTGAGAGTTTGGGTCGAGAATTTATTAGTCCTTTTACGGTGTGTCTTATAAAATTTGGACCCCACCGTATGGACAGTTTCCACCAGCCTGTTGTTTAAGTCGTCCACAGATGCGCAGTCAGCTAGACAATCAAAGTGGTTCAGCAGCTCGAGTTGAAAGTTTTCGGGGTTTTGGATATGAGCTCGAGTTGGTCGGAGCGTGGACTTCACCAGTCTGGATCTTTCCAGCTGTACGCATAGATTCAATGTGCCTCTTACCATACGGTGATCACTCCCCGTTTTTACGGTGTTGATCACAGAGACATCATTGAATATATGACGCCTGCTGGACATGATGAAGTCGATCTCGTTTCTCGTGGAACCGTCGGGACTTACCCAGGTCCATTTTCGATGTGGCGGTTTCTTGAAGAAAGAATTCATCATGTAGAGGTCCTCTCTCTCCAAGAAATCAGCCAACATCTGGCCCCTGTGGTTCCGTTGCCCATATCCAAATTGCCCTACTCTTACTTCTGTGCCACTTCGCTTGGCCAGCTTTGCGTTGAAATCCCCCATCACAACAGTGTAGAAGGTTTTAGAGGCATGTATGGCTCTAGACAAATCCTCATACAAGGCCTCTACCTCCTCGTCCGGATGTGCCGATGTCGGTGCGTAAACCTGTATGACCTTCAGCGAATACCGTTTGGTAATTCTGAGTATAAGGAACGCGACCCTGCTCGACACACTCTCGACTTGAACAATGTTGTTGACAAGGGACTTGTGGACGAGAAACCCGACACCACCCTGGGACTGTTGTTCACCCTCCCGGTAGTATAGCAAGTTGCCGGAGTTCAGAATCATCGTGTCCTCCCCCTCTCTTCGGACTTCAGATAATCCTATCACATCCCAGCGCAACTTGCTTACTGTTTCTTCCAGCTCGAGAATCTTTTCGTCTTCCCTCAAAGTGCGTGCGTTGTACGTTGCCAGGTCTAGTCGTCGGGGTTGGCAGCGGAATCTCTGCCGGAGATTCTTAACACCCCCTGCCCCGCCGTTACCCAAACCGCTGCCAGAGCCAGGAATAGCGGGGCTGCCGGGAACTAGGGGCTGTGGCTTTATGTGTCTATCCATTAAGGGTTTTGCCAATAATCACCACGCTTGGCATGCGGGTTGGTGATCGCAGTGCTGACCCTTTCGCACCGACAACGCTGCTGCCCGCTGTCGGTCTGTTAGATTTAAGTCAGCTTGAGAATGGTTATACCGCCATTGGTCGGTCGCCAGAGCCTCGTCGGTTTAATTGCAGGGTGTACCACGTGCAGGTGAGGTTGACATTTGAGGAAACTGACTGGGACGAGTTTCCCCCTTACACCCCCTACTATTTACAGCATACAGTTTTAATCCTTATCAACTTTAATACCCTACTTACCTTACCTAAGTATTTTGTAATAAACGTTGTAGATCTTTCACTTCATTTAATTTATATTAATAATCTTAGAAGTAATGGCAAGGTTATTATTAAATATACTAATATTTAAATTATTATAATATTTGTATGTTTGATTGTTTGAGCGCGCTAATCTCATGAACTACTAGCATATGTCTAGCTGTTAAGGTTAACCCACTTTAACCATTTTTATGGTTATTGAAATACTATATAACGGTTTTAATTAGATATGAGAAATTATTAGCAGAGAGGACATTGAAAACAGAATGAGACATAGCAACTCGTGACCGTTAGTTTATATAAAGGCTCTTGTTTTAATTTTGCTAGTTTTGATTAGTTAGTTTCTTATGCTATCACAGTTTGAATATTATAGGATACATATTTGCGAAAAACATCAGTTGATTCTGGAAATGTCCATATAATTCATTCCGTATTTTATATTGTTTAACTAAATATTCAAAATTGAATAATCAATTAAATCATATCGATCATTACGCAATAAACGAACCGGCCTGAACGTGAAATACGGTTCGTTCACATTGTCTGTTTATAATCAGGCGTAATGGTAGAGAGAGAGGGCATCTCATCAATTCACTACAGATTTCTTATAGCGGCCAGTAACAGTGCGCAGACTTAAGATCAGATTACTGAACTGTTATTATTATGTAACGTATACCCACAATGGCGGTTTTATAGTTAAGAATCTATTTCGATGTTTTAAAATTAATAATGACACTTGCGATGGTAAAAGTAAGCACTAGTAAGTTTCACTTCTTATACAGTTTGTTAGCCTATTCATAATACGTTGTTTTATTCAGTGAAAGGCCAACGCCTGTCTGCAATTTAGCATGATAAGAGTTACAACATCAGATTGACCGTGCTTCCTCAGGTTATTCCTTTTTTAAAAGCATTATTGTTATCAGGAAATATGAATTGAGGTAGAGAATATTATATTTAATGTGCAAGAGCTATGGTATACTTGCTATAAAGCGATTTAGTCGCTCACAAAAATCAGTTATAGAAGAATATGTTTTTTTCTTTATTTATATTAATACTATTGGTAAATAAATAAATAAATAAATAAATCCCGGGGACATTTAGTAACTTAAACGTTTAAGTACCCTCAATTATTCAGTAAGTATCCGTTTTTTTCCTTGTTCCCAAAAAAACGATTACCACGATGTAGATGCTTTAATTGTGTCAAATTTCATTAATTTTGGTCCGTGAAATCATAACAGCTAGACAGACTTTCGCATTTATTTAGTATTGATAAGTTATAATTATAAGTTTAAAATCACACAATTTTTCAGCACATTTATCGAAATATATTAGTATGGAAATGGAAAATTGAATTTTGTTTTGTCTAATGTCTGTACTCTTTATGATGCACCGTAGTTTTAACGCAATGGAGCGGGACGGGACCGCTGTCTTCCACTCGGCTGCGTTTACACATACTGTAATGTACCCAATATTTGGAAAAGATATAAAATGGTTTGTTGCACATTCAATGTAACAATTTCAAAGAATTGCTCAAATAGGACATGCTTTCAATGTCATAATAATTGACAAAATATTGTTATAAAAGTCTCATAGTTTAGCCTAACAAATTGATTGTGTTGCAATTTATTGCGCGGGCACGTTTTAATCATGCGCAAAACCATTAAGTAGTGCAATTTATATTTCTAAAATCTATTCATATTTATGGCTTTGCAAAAATGTTTATTTTTTTACTTCATTGGCAACATGTACCTACAACTTCGATCGCCTCACGCGTGATGTCCGGTCGCCTAAATTACGTACTTTTTTTCTGAATTCTCAATAAAGTTACATGTTCTATATTTATATTTAGAATGTATAACTTTATTCTTCGGATAGAGCGAATTTAGTGTTACCAAAAGAAAAAAGGGATTTTTTTGCCCTATGTTGAACGCCGGTATATACAATTCAATTGCACTAAATTTGATCAATATTGCTCCTGCGGATTAACCGTTAATGTATAACGCACTCTAGTCTTTCGCTTTTGTAATATTAGTATGGATTTACTCAACTTAATGCAGCCCGTATACTTAACCAGTGCAAGAGATGGCAATTACCGACCAACGAATAATACGAATGTATTGAAAATTTTTGAGCAGTCTTGGCACTTAGTATAACCCACTGCCCAGTGGTGTTTGGTAGATTACACATATCCCTGGAATTTTCGAGAGATGATCTATTTGCTCACGATATGTCCCTTCACCAAAAAGCTCTAGATAAAACGTAAATATCAATGGTATATGATTTATCATTTTTTTTTTACGCGAAATATAATGTACATAATACTTAAACATATATTTTAAAGGGAAAACAATTAGTGAAAGTGTTATAATGGCAAATTTTTATTTTTCACACTTGTATAATTTCACAAGTACCACGTGTCGGTCCCTTAAATAAATTCTTTTATTATTCTAGCTCAGTATGTCCCTTTCTGCCCTTAACGCATTTCTTTTTCTCATCCCCTCGCACTCGCACTGATTTATAACGACCCTTGTCCCAAATGTAATCTTCGAACGACTCTTCCTAAAAGTGCCACTCGTTGATTCCATATTTAAAAAGGATAACGGATATACTATCTCCGGTGTTGTCACCACTGTCACGATGAAATGGTTCATAAACCGCCGTGAGATTCGTCCATTTATGCCTCCGCTTGAATGAGTTTTGGCGGAAACGGGATTCCGTTAACGGAAAGAGGACCATAGCTACATTTCGTAGTAATTTTTGTGTCAGTAAGTCCGTAGGGCCAACAGGCCAGAACTCTATTATTCTCGGCGTCGCGCGTACGCTGCGTTTAGTTGCGTCCATAGCACGACCAAGAATAGCCGTCGATTAAATTGTTCTCGTCTGCTACGTAAAGCCTATATATAATTTTTTTACTTGTGTAGTAAGATTTAAAATTGCCATAAGTGTACGTGACGTTGTTGGACTTCATATTTTTGTGCCAAAAACTTTTAGTTCATATTTAGGCTTTCAAACTTCACAATTACAAGTGATGTCATTTTAAATTTTTTTATCAGTGTGTATACATGAGACACCTAATTGATAAGCATAATATAGATAACTCCATAACTAGGCTCAGTTACGCATGCTTCAGTTACAAACCTACTAGCACGGATTGTGTTTACGCGCTTAGACGTATTTTTAGTGCTTGTTTTTTAAACAGAGCAGTGATTGTGGTGATACGTATGAGTGATGCGCCTGCGCCGATGCAAGTGTTGCGCTGGGCCTATTTTCGTAGCACGGAAATAAGAGCGGCAAAAGGAGCAAAAAGCATTCACTACCTAAACTAAAAACTTGAGGATACATTTATGTCGAGTGTATTTTTGTCTGATGTGATCTAATGTCCATAACGGTCGAGTGTAAAGTTAAGTTTTAATGTGAAACTCCATTATGAAGAAAAGGACTTTATCAAAATTAATATCGATATTTGGTTCAAAGAAAGGTAAGCTTATTATTGTTCTCTTATATACATACCCAATAAGACTATGAGAGTGATGCGAAATTGTCGATGTATTTGATGTTTAGAAATTAGTCACGTGCCGCCAATTAGTAGTCCCATATTCACTTGTAGAACATCATTAACTTTTCGCAGTTTCAGTTACACTAAGATTTTATTAAATTGATAAATTTTAATATAGTGTTATAGTTTATGTTAAAAAACCACTTGTGGGATTTTTAACAGAAATATTAAATATACTCTTTTTAATTGGTCCAGTCTAATTATTATTGATGTATGTGGTGTATGCCGTTTTAAATAGAAATAAATATAACTATTAACCAACTCTGTAGCAAAATGGCCGATAACTCACATGAGGTATTCTGGGTTCACTTCAATGGGTTTGATCATGTAAAATTATTATTTAACTAGGCTTAGGCTGGGGTATAGTTAAACAGTAAATTGCAGAGCTAACCGTTAAGCCATGGAGAACTTTTGGAGAAATTTTCTTACTGTGTCATATCTTTTGGATTTTTTATTGTCTGTCCAATTTCGATTCAATATCCTTTTATACTGATTTTAAGAATTGTAGGTAATAAAATAAACTTTACATACATATGCATTAAAATAAAAAAAATCCTACTCCAGTACAGTACTATCGGTTTATTCGGCGCATACCTGTTGTGTGATTCCAAAAGGTTTAATATTTCATTTAATTTGGCTATTGCCGTATCCATCTAATAAAAAGAGTGGAAGAGTTGAGAATTTTTAAGATACAATAACTCAGTATGCACGTAAGCATGCGTTTCCAACTCAACGCACTTTAATATCACGCGATCAAGGAATGGTAATATTGCTAATAAATCGACTCATAGACAATTACAATTTCGCTAGCATTCCTCTTGTATGAGATTTAATAACATGGATTCTATTAACATTGCTTTACGCCAGTACGCAGCTGTTACAATTTTCAATTCACTTAACGCACACCCCGCTTAAGATGAACAGCTGCCAGTGTTAACATCCAGCCGAGCCGAAAGTGATTTTAAAAAGCTCTATAAATTCTGCGTGTCGGTTAAAAGAAATGCATTATTGATTGCGATGTGTTTTTATAAATGAATAAACCCTCTCGGAGATAATTGGTTACGTGATTTATTATAATGTAGTCGCTAATTAAACAAAACACGCAAAGTAATTGTAATTAGTCTGTATTCAAATTAGTTATGTTATGCGGTCTCCATATTATTCATTTTAGTGTGCTCTGTGTTGTGAAAAGTGAGGCTGTTATCGAGATTTTATTTAAGTTTTCTCTAATATACTGTGTTCAACAACTTGAAAAAATCCTTGAGTTTTATAAGATTTCGTTAATGATTCCACTGAAGTGCTACTTAATTGACGATAATTATTAACTAAAATTAATGTTTTCTGTCGTAGTGACTTTTTAAAAGACAAAGATCAAATTTCGCTGCTGAGAAAATATTATATCCCCTTAGTACCCCATGTTTAGAATACGCCTGAATTGTATACATAATCAAGATAACCTAGACTCTAGCTAGCATAAAGCTCGTGATAAGCACGTGTGTGCGATATTAGAGCCCGTTGTTTACGTGTATTGTTGTGTTCAGTATTCAAGATACCGCTCATATAGTCACAAGTTTCAGTGAATTTGTTATATTTTTTTTAACAATGTTCGCTTGCTTTTGTGTTCAGCGAAAACGAGGTAAGATTATATCCGCTTTTGAGTGAATTTCTTTTATTACAATAGGAGATATGCATACCATTAAAATCTTTCACTTTTTGTGTATATATTCAGTGCGTATGAAAATAAAATAATGGTAGTTGCTCGTCTGCTTCGCAAGGCACCGGTTGCGGGGTTATGGGCAGCTAAATATAATATCTAATATTTCAAAATAAAATAGTCTTTACTCTCGTAGACGCTTTTGTTTTTTAAAAATATATAAAAACTTCTTTCTTTAGTTTGAACAGCACTTAGATCTGTACATATACTAAATTTTATAAAAATTGCTTCGCTTTTAGGTGGAGTTATAAGTGCAGATGCGATCGAAAAGTAGATATTTTGTAGTAAAACCATTAGTTTTTGCTTTTCCTAAAACTTCCTCTACTGATTTTTTTTCCTGTCTATTAATATTTTACGTAGAAGTATTTTGTTACATAATTATTAGACTTAATATTTCGCTCAAGACTTTGTTTGTAAGTAGGTGGATTTAGATATTTTTACGTACTTCCAAGTTATTGATATTGTAATATCTACATTTTAAACAACATTTGCAGCGGGGTCTCAATGTTTCAGTAAATGAAAATTAAAGAAAATTTAGAAACGTGAACGTCTGATTGTTTGATCTTACTTTGTGCCTTGTGGAGAAACGAATTGAAGTGAATTTTGGTACAGAAATAGTTGAGGGGCATAGGTTTCTTTTTAGGGAAATTCTTGTTTATAAGGTAGGTAAAACTCACGTGCTAATTATTGTAATCTCTATGAGGAACACTAGTTTTTATGTAGCGACATTTGTCTGTTGACCTCTAGAACCATCACAAATAATAATGCGATCTATCCACGTATTGATATCGTTTATGCATACATCAGATAAACGCAATTAAAAGTAGACCATAGATTAGAGAATTATAATTAGAAGTATTTGTTAACCTAAGAGCGACACAGGGTCGTCTGGTCTGGAGATCTCGTGAAGAGACCCATGTCAGTGGACATCTATCGGTTGACGGAAAAGTAATTGAAAATAATAAAAATTTTGTCTAAAGATATATCACACCCGTAATTGTAACTTCTTAGGTACCCGTATTCCCTTACATACCTAACATAATAAATATTAGCATACACAACTTGGGTATTTATTTACATTTAAAAGTCGGCTGTTAACTTCATTAATGACGTGTTAATCTGATACATAAACTTATTTCCAAGTTCCTAGAACGTTAACTGAGGATAGCAAACTGTTTCAAAGAACATTTCAACAATTGAAAAAAACGAAAAGTGACTTATGAAAGTTAATTATTAGGTAAAGTATAATTTGTTACATAAATCAAATCTTATAAAATGAATACGAGAATATTCTATTATAATTTGCATGTAATGTAGAAAAATTTATGTTTAGTCGTCGCACTCAGTGCAAAGATGTATTTTTAATCCAACAATATTTATTAGATATACATACTATAAAGGTGTTATATAAATTTGCGAATATATAATTCGCCGAAAGAATATTGCGAACGTTATGGAATGAAAGCCGTGATGACCAAATGGTACGATGTGATTCTTACCCGGGGATTGCTGATATGAACCCCGGGTTATGTCTATTGCTTTCATATGAGAACTTAAATACTATATTGATATTTACAATTTCGTTACTAAATAATATGTACTAAAAGCAAACATTGTAATGAAGATACATGTCCCTATAGAATTACTGAGATATCTGTAACATAACAATCCGCTTTGATAAAAGCGCAGTTTTGAAATCAAAACAATAGTAAGCACAATCGAAATATTTTTTGTAACTTCTTAATTGCTCGTTTATATTTATGTTGTCTTTATTCTAGCGTATGTGTAGGCGTATATATATTTATTCTCTACATATGTCGTGCAAAATATACGAAGAACGATAAGCTTACAAAAATAGTCAAAATTCATTCGACTAAATTTATCGCAAAATTACAAAAAACAGTCAAATTGAGGATGCTAAATTGCCTGAGGTTAACTTAATAATTTAAAATAACTACGACATAAGACGATGTTAGTCGTAATGTGTTCAAATTTGTTATTTAATGTTTAAAGTGTACTAGCTTCTGCTAGCATTGTATGTTTAGACTTCAGAATTGAGATAAAAGGTTTTTTAAAGTTCAATAAAGCATATACGTTTTCTTACTGTAATTACGTCGCAGGAATATGCAGTTATTTGTTGGTGAGTACACGTTTAAAATTTTAAAATACTTTTACTTTCTCTATTCCAAAAAGACTTGAAGATAAGAACAAATAACGTCATTTTCTCATTTAAAATATTATGCTACAACGGATACGGCTACAAGATTGACAAGGGTATAAGATATAGAAAAATATTCCTTATGGTTACTTGATGGAATAAGTAAAAAAGGGATTTAGGTTATTAGAGAGCCACACTCCTAGTGAGAATATTAAATACTGTCGAGCGAATATTAAATGCATTGATATCTAGGTCATATGCTAAACTAACATGTGGTGTACTAAGCCAGTCTGTGCTATGGCGATGGCGTTTATTATGCCGAGACAAACAGACGCCGACGAGGCTACAAATTTTTCGTGCATTAAAATCTACAATATTTTCTCCTAGAGTTAGGATTTCATAGGCAGGCAGGTATTATTATCACTTACAGTCACAATAATACAATAAACAAAGAGAGAGAAGACGAAACTCGTAAACTTCATCTTTTTTTAATCACACATAAAAGAGAGAGTCAGCTCACCCTCATTAGCTTTCTCTTTATTGTTATATGTCACATTTTAGACCGCATCCCCCTTTTTTTAAGACAGGAAACTTATGGTTACCGCCGCCCGACGGGGCAGGCGAAGGTTATGTCGGACTCGCACCGACTAAAACAACTTGTGTGCTCCACCACGCTGCTGGTGGCGGGAACATTCATGAAACATTGCCCCCATCCCCGCCAGCAGCAACTCTGTACCCCAGAGTGCGCCACCTCTGGGTCGGGGCCTCTCTAAGTGTGCCCCCTCCCTCAGCTGGACGATGCATTGGGAGCACCAGTTGTATCGACCGCCTCGGGGACCTTATAGGGTGGGCGTCCGATTAAAAGACTGCCTCCCCTAGTCTTAAGTAAGTTTAAATAATAACTTTATGTATTTCTCTCTGTGACTTAGGACGCATGGACATTTGTAAGGAGACAAACATAGCCTTTAACAATACAACTATATATCTCCTTACCAAAATTAATGATGATCCATTGCTTCTATCGAACGTGTAAGAGAGATAAATAAACATATTTTCTCATTTGTAATATGATTGTGCATTGATCTGCCTTTTTTTTTAAATAGAAGCGTCACAGTCATTATCATCATCACGACTCATCATCACATCAACGTAACAATATTTTGAAATTTTTGTCAAATAATAAATAGTTTAAAGATTTACGTCAATATTTGCAATTGCTTGTTGTCACAAATTGTTACTATTCGACAATATTATGTGACTATATTCATTCGCCTTATTGTTGATTTACTCGTTATTATCGTTACATTAGATCTTGCTTAGTCTAGTAAGTATTACTTAGAACTATATGTAAATGATACGTAAGGCACTAGTAATTGACCATGTACTAGTAGTTGACCGTTGTGTAAGAAATTTTGAAAAATAAGCGTTTTGTTTGTTGATGTACGTGGTTAATTACTAGTGCCCTTACCTTTTATGGTTTTTTCTGAATATGCAATTTACAGAATTTTTTTAATTTATCTAATCCTCTTCATAAACTTCATAACTCTGCTTTGGCACTACAGTATTGATTTTCATAATATGAATTCGCCGACAGGTCGTAGCGCAGCAAGCGTGAACAAAAAATTTCTCTTTGTGTATTGGAAATATGATTCAGATTGATTTCTCTACACTGATATAGTTTTCCGACTTTTTTATGTTTACGGTCCAATATGTTTGTTTATGTTATACTATCAGCTATCATCTTCAAGTTCATTATTCAAGTTATCATGTTTAAGTTTAACTCGACTCTGTGAAAAGTCTTTATTTTAATTTTATATGCGACTAGGCTATCTATAACAAAACTAGGAGATGGAAATTCTGATTCATATAGATATTTGAACTTTTTAATTGAATTTTTTAGCGATCGAATGTATTTTAAAACTATCAGTTAGTTACCACTAAATCATTATTATCGAGAAACCTCGACCAGAAACAATTTGCTCTAAAAAACTGAGTTTGTACCGCCCTTTAATAAATTAGAAAAAAAGGTCAGCATAATATCTCTGTAGATTAATAATTATACTTAAATTTAAAAAAAACATTTCTCACGTCTCATTTAAATACAAAATCTTTATTAAAAGAAAAATACGTCATTCAGCTAAACTTCTCATCGTTAATAAATGACGAAAAACGACCGACATATTATTTATGTAAAAACTAGCTTTTAAACGCGACTTTTTTCGCGTGGACTGTTTGCGTGTGATAGGTCGATAAGAGATGACGCTGTTCAATGTTATCATATCCTGTAGAATTAACAGGGTGTTCTATAACCTATATGTTATTACGGTGAATAAGGAATAATTGTGCCAAATTTCATTGATATTGGTTTAGCGGATTCGCCGTGAAAGAGTAACAAGCATACATCTACACTCACAAACTTTCGCATTTATAATATTAGAAGGATATTTAAATCTTTAAAAAAAAATTAATGCGTTGGTAAGAACTCCAAGCTAAACTGACGAAATTATTACTTAGACACACATGTTATGACCTTTGTTTATGTAAGATCCGTGAACAAGCATAGTAAACATTGTGGCATTTGTAGTCTGCAGGTTGTGTATGCAAGATATGTTTTTCTCACGATTGTTTCACACAGATGCGGTTAAACGTAACCTTTCTGAAGAAAGTGTCCAACATTGTCTAATGAAGACTTTAATGTATAAAGCGGCGTGAGAGTTTTTCTCGAGCTAAACCACATAATAGATCATGTGTGGTCAGCGGACCGCACGTATAAATTAAACTTTTAAAAAAATGTTTGTCTTGGTGCTAGACCCGCAGTGAAGCGTATGTCGTGGTAGGATTTTAGTAACTTCGACTTTAATTAAAAGACGAAATGCAAATCCACTACTAAGTGACACTGCAATTTCCTACCTACCTTTACCTTTCCTATTCAAGCGACGTATTCGTGCATGTTTACTAAGTTAGACTTCTCTTCTTCATGTGGACAGCTGTGTGCCCGTGAAGATCAAATCCCTATCACCAATACAAATACACTACACTCATCGTTATCACCTTTATAGCTCACAGTCTAGTAGCACCTAGCGAATTTATGACTTATCACCAATTAGCCCTAAGTTGCGTGTGACCTAACCACACACTTAGTACTATTTCTCTCTACTCAAAGAGAAATACAAAGAATGCTAATCTCACATTCGGTTAACACCGGTCGGTAGTAGTAAGTACAGTCAGTAGTTAATAGGGCTTCTGTCGCATGCCGCCCTAGCGGGGACCTCCGAGCGATCTGAACGTGGTTTATCGGACGCTCGCTGAAGTTAGGTCCCTGAGGAGGTCGATGCATCTGGTGCTTCCGATGCACCGATTAGTGGAGGGGCCTCTGTTTAAGGAGGCCCCGACCCGGAGGTGTCGCTCTCCGGGGTACAGAGCCGCAGCTGTCGGGGATGGGGGCAATGTGTCCAACGGTGCCCTGTTCCCGCCAACAACAGCGTAGTGGAGCACTGTCAGGTTTTTAGTCGCGACGAGTCCGACATACCCGCCGCTCGTCCCCGTTAGGAGGTGACGACTCATGACGGGTTTTCCTGACAAAAAAAAGGAAAAAGTATTCAATAGGACTAACAATCATCAAAATTATTATTAACACTTTCCTTTCATGTATTTTACAAAATATTTTTTACTTCCATACTTGATGCCAATGCTATGGTGACCTCAAACTATTGGAGCGGTATTTTGAACATCGATGGCATAGTATATCTAAATATCAAATTATAAATATCTCATGATATAAGAAACATTGAGTTGATACTATAACTTTGACATTATGATCTGGGTATGGGATATCATTAAGATATAATGTTTCTTTGTTTCTGGTGATTGTATCTCATATCGATTTCATGGAGATATCGTGACTTTCTCATTTCAAATCTGTACTATTTAAAAACTATAACAGTCTCTTACATTAAAGATAATTTGAAAAGTTATTTTTAGTTAGACAATTATAGATTATTTGGACTTTTTGTGAGTTTGAGACGCCTCGGCTGATTTCGTCCTAATGGCGGAGTAGAATTGAACAGGGTATAATCTCCAACAATAAATATTTTGTCGTTGTAGTTGACTAGTATTTGGTGTAATCATTTAAATTAATTCAGATGACTAATAAGCATATTCTACAGTAGCATGATTGCATTCAAGTTGGGAACATCCATACTTTTTGTGAGTTAGAAACCTGATCTTTATACAACAATAAGGCAACAGACTGCTCGTATTTCCGTTGTGTCATACAAAACAAAATATAACAGTAAACAATTTTATTTTTACAATTTATTGCTATTGCGGTATTATATAAGATATCATTATTTATACGGTAATATTATACTCAGTGAACTGTTTATTAGACATGTTGTTATGAGTATTCTTTTTATCGCTTAAAATGTCATCCTTTTGTCCAATCATAAACGTAAAATGTCAAATTTCTAGTCATGTAATATGACTTAGTAGTGTAATAAACACATGCAAATGATATACAGGCTTATTGGAAATAATTTTGCCTAAGTGTACTTATTAATAGTTTTTGTGCAGGAATCGTTTCTCGAATATCTACTTTAAAGTGTTTGTTTTTTTAAATGTATTATAAATGATGGTGAAGTATATAGATTTTCTACAAATTATTACTTTCATTACAGCACAGGAGACTAATGAGAATTCTAGGCTATTCCAAAAAATCTACTTAGTGAATCTAGCTTCTAATATTTTTGTGACGAGGAAGCTTTAATCCAATTTATCTGTTAAACCACTTCTGTTACTGTAATGTTTTAACTTGAATCAATTGTTTTGCTTGAATCAATGATACTGGAAGCAACTTTGTAGTTACTTTAAATACATGTGGAAAGTGTCATTCAGAGAATATATACTTTGAAATGAATACTGTTGACAACGCTGCTGAAAGATGTCTGTTTAAGAGCGTAGGGTACTTAGTCGCATTATCAAGCAGCGTCAGAGCTTTATGTCATATTCTTATGAGTATCTATAAAAATGTTGCTTTACAAATGATGATAATGATTAGCATTGACATCAACCTATTTAAAAGGAAGAGGCAAAAGCCTGAGAAAGGTAGCTATTGTGATTGGTTATATTTAGTGATTAATACAATTTAAGAAATGAAAATATGAGTCACAGTTCAACTTGAAGCGATAAGACTGCACCCTAAAACTTTTCCCTCGTCTTCAGTACCAGGTATTGCCTCGCACTGTGACCCCACGAATTATATTTCAACGTCCATTCCGTATTTCAATTCACTTTCTTCGAAAAATAAGTTAACTAAAAAGGAAAAAAATCAGTACGTAAACAGTTGACTGTTATTAAGTTTTAGGCCTCTCTCGCTTTTCTCAAATGATGAATGAAGGAAGTAATGTCAAAAAACAAAAGTGATAGCTAATTTTCAACAAGTTTGTTATGATGAACAAGTATTCTTTTTGTTAATACATCAAAATGGGCATTATTCGTTATTTGTTACCTATCTTTGATGTTCACAGCTCTAGAATCTTAAAATAGCGGCCTGAATCTTAAAACATCTTGTATTTAACCTGTAGCAATTTACGTTCAAGGCACGCGCCAGCGATCAGTTTCGCATCGTAATTGGTTATAAAGACTCTTTAGTATTGTGAGCGGCAAATATATTCTTGGAAAGGCGATAATTGGTAAAATCCTGTACTCGGCCTATGCAGGCCGTGACAAGACAGCAGTTCTGTTTTTTTTTGCCATTGTTTTATTTTATGGTTCTTACATGTCAGTTCTGGTTTAAGTCATAAATCGACAAAGAAAGATGGACGGCAAATCGAGTAAATCACTACTTTAAAAATTTACTTGCTTCGTAATATTAAATAACAGCCGCGTCTTGCGATACTACCCCCGGCGAATAAGTAGTTAGGCATTAAAAAGGAAAAAAATCAGTACGTAAACAGTTGACTGTTATTAAGTTTTAGGCCTCTCTCGCTTTTCTCAAATGATGAATGAAGGAAGTAATGTCAAAAAACAAAAGTGATAGCTAATTTTCAACAAGTTTGTTATGATGAACAAGTATTCTTTTTGTTAATACATCAAAATGGGCATTATTCGTTATTTGTTACCTATCTTTGATGTTCACAGCTCTAGAATCTTAAAATAGCGGCCTGAATCTTAAAACATCTTGTATTTAACCTGTAGCAATTTACGTTCAAGGCACGCGCCAGCGATCAGTTTCGCATCGTAATTGGTTATAAAGACTCTTTAGTATTGTGAGCGGCAAATATATTCTTGGAAAGGCGATAATTGGTAAAATCCTGTACTCGGCCTATGCAGGCCGTGACAAGACAGCAGTTCTGTTTTTTTTTGCCATTGTTTTATTTTATGGTTCTTACATGTCAGTTCTGGTTTAAGTCATAAATCGACAAAGAAAGATGGACGGCAAATCGAGTAAATCACTACTTTAAAAATTTACTTGCTTCGTAATATTAAATAACAGCCGCGTCTTGCGATACTACCCCCGGCGAATAAGTAGTTAGGCATTAAGTAAGATGAATAAGATAATATGGATTATACACGAGTACCTTTTTTTTTAATATTCCACTAAAACTTGCCTAATTAAAAGAAATATTTAAATCAATACTAGATATAAAATCAATACAATTGCTTTTTATAACATTTTTTACTTTCGTCGCTAAGCCATACAAATTATTACAATATCAATTTATTTTTTATTGGAATGACATCATGTTTGCCTTTTACACGACCTATGTGCCTTTACACCGAGACCGACCTTTTTTTATAACATTCATGTTCTTTTTATCGTGTTATAAATCTTCGTAATATAACGTAATTATAAAACAATCGTGTCGTTCAAGGTCGTTTGGCCGGTTTCGTTTTGAATGAAATTTCTTAGTTACAAGTTACATTCAGCTTTCGTGATAAAGGTGTTGCTGGCCGTCTATAATACCGGATTTCGGTGTCGTTGATGTGATTATGGACAGGAAGCGTCTACTCAACGTCAAGTTCGGGCCTATTAACTGAATACGAAAATAGGAAGATGAATTTTCTTGTTGAGTACACCGACATTTAGATTTGGTTATTTTGCTACGATTTTTGTGCAGTTGTTGGACGACCTTTCTGATGACTAGAATCCTAGAATATAGATGAAGCTTCACAATAATTCTAGATCTTTCGTAGGTATTTCTAAAATGCGGATTCTAGCTCGATTTATTAAACAATTAGTCGCAATCATGTTAAATTGTTGTCAAAAACTGATTGCCTGTAAAAGCTTTAATATCTTATCGATGAGACCGTGTTGCCCGCTCGGGGTCGGGTGTTCAAACGTTGGGTAGACTTTAGATAATGTGTTTTTTTATAAAAACTTAGCTATTTACAATTTATCATGAACTTTTCCGATATATAAGAAAGCGTGAATCTCTACCGCCGTGTGGTATCCGGGTGAATAGAATAGACAACCCCAACCCACAGTCGACCCGCCGTGTGGTATCCGGCTGAATAGAATAGTACCACCCTCATTTCTTACCGAGGTGTCGTAAATGGCGACTAAAGTATGGCGCCCCGCCGTGTGGTATCCGGCTGAGTAGAATAGACTGCCCTCATTTTTTACCGAGTTGTCGTAAATGGCGACTAAGGTAAGTTGACCCACCGTACGGTTTCCGGTTGAGTCGAGGACAGGTGAGCGGCCGGTCGTAAAATACATAGCCAAATCGTGTGACAACGTGAGGGATAAGGGCAAGAGTATGATGAAAACGTGTATCTCTGGAAATCTCCGCAATACGTTTAAAAGTGTAACCATTTGGTACAAATTTTATAATTTTATGTACACATTATTTGCTTAAATATGCTTATAATTCTCATAAAGTATTCTGCAAATTATAATTTATATTCGATACCTTCTTTATGTAAGGATTATGAGAATTAGCTAACATGTTCATTAGAAAAAGTATTTATTATTTAATGGACTAGAAGAACAAGTGTGTTACATTAGTGTTTAACATTTAACACTTACTATACCAGTTCTGCCGTTAAGTATACTTACTTGGTTACTGATAATTTTTATTGCGCGAATATTTCAGGAAGTCATGTAACAGATAATAGAATCGAGAAGTTACCAAAATTTGGATATATTAGATTATTAAGTATTTGATTATTATGATTCTATCAAGTACAAGCCGCATGGAAAGCAGTGTATTTAATTGAAATTTTTAAACTTAAAAGTTGTTAATGTGGGTTAACCATAAGAGATGGTGACATACTGTCTTTGACTTTTATGTAGTATTTTTGTAGATCTAAATTCTCTAGTACATTACTTTTGTGTATCTCTGTAGGTTTACTGTAGGATATTTGAAACTTTGCACTGTAATAAACAATGCACTGAAAATGTTCCCTAAATAAGAGGTTTTACTATGTTACTCTTATAAGATTGCCATTATCATAATTAACTAACTGTACACAAAGTTGAAAGTTTTAGAAAAGAAATTACTCTTTCTTTTGTTTTCATTGTTCATCAAATTATTTATAATTACATTTGTTCAATAAATTAAACGGCAGTTATTTATGTCAAATTATTATATAAAAATATAATGCCGTTATATTATATAATGTTTTCGTAAGTTAACTAACTAAGCTAAACTGTAACTTGTAATGTAAAACTTACGTGACTCTTATGATATTTATTTACAAAATCGATGTGGAGGTTGTGACGATGTTGCGTCATGTTTACCTTCCTAACGCCCTTGCATGGGTATTTGAATTTGGAGAATTTTTATGAGTTTGCATGCAAATCATATTGAATGAAGTTTTTTTCCTAATTAAGTTAATCATATAGTAGCTAAAGCATTATTAAAATCGATAAGAGTTATTGTATCTGTAATAATTAATATTTACATTGTATATTGTGTATTTATATTATATATATGTATATATATGTATATATATATATATACATACATATATATACATATATATATATATATATGTATATATATGTATATATATATATATATATATATATATATATATATAATGTGGCAGCCCTGGGTACATTTTAATGGTGGGCAAAGTTGTCATTCATAGGTTAAAAAACATCGGGGCAACTTTGCCTATCTTAAGAATATATATATATATATATATATATATATATATATATATATATATATATATATATATGATGAGATATATATATATATGATGCAACCAACCGTTTGACATAAAAATATATATAGGATTCTCAGAAACGGCTCCAACGATTTTCCTGAAATTCACCATGTAGATGGTTGTGGAGGAGAAAATCGATCTAGCTAGGTTTTTAAAAAAAAAAACATTTTATCCCTGTTTTTGGGCATTAAAAAATGCTAACATACTAACATTTGTATATAAAGCGCTTTTTTTACCGTAAAATGTCAAGTCAGCGAGGCTTATTCAGGGAACGGGCGTTCTCGAGAAATGAAAATACCTAGGATCGAGCCCCATCTACCCAATAATCTTTTCTTTTTGAAGTTTTTTTTATTTTGTAAAAATTACCGAGCAACAAGGTGAGTTATATATGGGTTATTTTAATAATTCGCTCTCAAAATACAGTGAGGTGTATTAACGAAATTAAAACAGTCAAAATCAGCTTTTATAAAAACTGAAAGTTTGTCAGCGCATGTTCTCTACAAATGTAAGAACGATGGAAGAAGGGACCGATTACAAAAATTCTTTGAGTATAAGTTAGTCCATTTATCGAGGAAGGCTATACCTAGACTATATAAAATCAGGCTAAAATGAGTAGGAGAGGAGCAGCAATAAAAAATATTGTGAAAACCGCAAAATTTAAAGCTTTCTTTGCGTACGCTAAGTAAACGGTGAAACGGTTATTAAAAATCTCTTATAATTAACTCATGATAACTACTTTTATGTTCAAAATGTCAGTTCGGGAAAACATTATGACACACTTTCAATATTAATCTTTAAAAAACTTGCAGGCAAACGACATGAACAACAGCAATCGTCTAAGTCTTCGCGGTCCCCGTCACCGGAATCGTCAGGTCCGATTTCTCCCGCCAGCAATGAATCGTTCCGGCCTATTCTTCGCACCCCGCCGCCTTCACGCATCGGCCCGCCTCCCTCTCCACCAGTACCGACCAAACCCATAATCCCTGTCGCCCCCGAGCCCTCTGGCCCTTTACCTCTTACCCCATGTCCAGTATGTAGAAGAACCTTTGTACCTCAGTCATACGCCAAACACGTTAAGATCTGCGAAAAGATGACAGTCAAGAAGCGAAAAACCTTCGACTCCTCAAGACAACGACGTGAAGGTACTTATCTCTTTGTTTTATACTTTTCGAAATTACCTATCAACAGCATAATTGGTGATGGTATTGCCAGTGTTTATAGTGTGAAATTACTAATAAAAATGGTCATTTTTAATTAGATATTAGAGGAGGGGTTATTTTGAGTTCTTTTAATAAATAAATGTCTTATTTGATTGTTTCGTCAAAATGTCTTTTTTCTTTTTAATAATGGAGCATGCTTCAAGTAAAACTGTATTGATGCATTATTTGTTTTGTGGGTAGCAAGGGCTGACCACACCGAGAGATTGTAGTATCGGTGAGTGAGTGAACCGTTTACATGATTCGTGCAAATTTAATTGTTTACTGTCTTATGCGAATGTGATCGTTTTACTAACACTATGGTGCATAATTTTACGTGTGCTCTAACAAATCTAATTGAAATGAATCTGGAATGAAATAACGCTTTTATGAATATCTTTATTCACTTACAAATATACTGTTAAACGGTGCATGTATGTTAGTGCAAAATATTGTCAGACGCGTGAAAGTTGACTCGATCTAAATATCCTCTTACGGATGAATGAGTACGTATCTAGTTTACTAGATACATACTCTTAAGTAATAAAATTAGTCAGGGTATTTAATAATAACATATCGTCAATAATGTTTTTTTTAAAGAATGTCGACAATTTCAAATGTGTGACGTATCTAAACAAAAGGCAAACATACCATCATAGCATTGTAACCATATGTGTTAAGACAAGACAAGATTTATCTAATCTTATAAAACCTCTTAGATTTACAGTAATATTACAGAATAGTAAACCTCGCAAATTATATATCATAAATTATTTAAACGCTTTCAAATTTTTCAATTTGCAAGCAATTTTGTTACAATAAGGTCACAGATTTTCACAGATCCCCGTGTTACAGTAAACAATAAAAAAAAGGTGTGATTCTAATTCAAATTAACCTAGTCTAGTTATAAAAACGTTCGTATTAAAATGCATGCATCTTTTATATTTCAAGTGGTAAAATGATTTTAAGTTTTGACAAATAGTGCCATTTTACTGTTCACAGAAATTAAAATTCAATAAGATTCATGACTATAAGTTATTGTTTACCAATCAATAAGGCGACACAAGTCAATAATATCAGGAACCTTACCAGCTTAGAGTGACGCTGTCTGAATAATAAACATTACACTGTGCAGCTTTTTGTCTTAAAACTATAGACACTATACTATAAAACAAAGTCCACCGCCGCTTTCGGTAAACTGTCTGTTCACGATAAAATGAAACAATTACTCATTACATACAATAGTTTTTCTCCAATGGGTACAGTAATTCATTAGAAAAATTTAAATGTATGACTTTATATTACCATTTTGTGTAAATTAGTTGAAAACTATCTACTAACTAAGCGGGAAAAGTCAAGCCGCTTGGGAGCTTTCAAAAACGGGAATAATTTTGTAATACATTATTTTCGAATACTAACTATTACCGTTTATTCAACGCACGCAAGAAAAGCTTTAAATTTTGCCGTTTTCGTAGTATTTTTATTGCTGCTCCTATATATGATAATATATAGCCTATAGCCTTCCTCAATAAATGGACTTGGATCTTACTCTGAAATAATTTTTCAAGTCAGTCCAGTAGTTCCGCGCTAATATTTAGCGCGTTCAAACAAACAAACAAACTCTTCAGCTTTATATATTAGTATAGATATAGATTATATTTTTTATATGTTTCTTAACGTAGCGTATATCACACGAAAGAGACTTTCCAAATCAGTAACTTTTGTATACACATCCTTTTTAAGTATTATTTAGATTTCTGATTTTAAATTTAAACAGCGCAATAGGCAACACAACAAGATTATAAGCCTTATTTAACATTCCAGTTTATTAGTTAATTAAATCATTTCATAACAATCGATGACGTAAGCAGATCCAAATACAATGAAGAGGTGCCGTATTTACATAAACTGTATGTGTCAAGCTTAGTTTGATTCTTAACGCCCACAAGAATCTTCTAACTATAACATATGGCAGTCTTGAGTCACGATTACTAATTAAGCAGTGCATGAGCGGTGTTTGTTCTACCTGTTAAGTCTTAGCTATTCGGCAAAGTGCACGCTCACTTAGAATTTGTTAACAATTCTCGTATAAAATGCGGTACTAAATTGAAATTGAACACGGATTTTGCAAGGAAACACTAGCATGCTCACCCATGTACCACAATTGCAGGCACGGACTTAGAACAATACTTGCCAAAGAATTTCGGTCTTCCAGAAAACAGCCCTTTCATCGAGAAGAGCCCGCCTAACACTGCCAAGGCTGCCAGCAAACCTAAGGTTCCGTCAGTAAGGAGTGCTATAATGAAGGTAAGAAATTTATTCACTTTTTTGCTAACGTTATGGAAACGTATTCATTTTTACACGCTTATATTAGTTTCATTTAAAATGTATGCTTGTTTGTATGTATCCGATTCCGTTGAACTCAATTTCGACTCAATTTACGCGGACAGTATTAGAAATGTCGATGGTAGTTTACTGTAATGCACGTGACTTTTTTTTGCGAAACTGCAACCTTATATCTTCGGTCTATAGGTCTGATTTCCAGAAGCCTTATAGGATAATCGTAAAAATATGGAACTCGGACATTCTATGGCCGACCGCATGCATTAATTTTTAGTTTTTGAAGTAATATTTCACGTCTGTAAGCACAACGATTATGTAATAGTTACTGTAGGTTCCGTCACCCTTCATTGAATTGCTTTAAGTCTCCATTTTAAAGTCACGTAAGAAATGGGCGTCCCCTAAAGCTCATATAGAGAGCCCTGTTCTACATATTTTAGTCGGCAAATGTGTATAAGATTTACTTGAAGTAATAAATATGTTACTGCGATGCGTTTCTAACTTTCATTCAGTTTTGGTCAAATTATGCCCATGCAAAGCATATTTTAACACAAGTGTTTTTGTTAGGACATTTTTGTCATGTTAATATATTGCTGTTGTAACTTAACAACGTATTTACGTACTTAGTTGAGAATACTGGTCATGGATAGTTTAGAAAGTGTAACATCGAATCAGGAAATGCTAAGTTATTCAGTTCAGAAATATTAGCTTAAAAAAATTAAATTTGCTTAATATTTCGATAGAAACAAATTCATCATAGAGAAGTAATTTTAATTTAAAAAAATGTTCACTATAATGTATTTGTGTTTAAATAATTCACCTTCATAGTTTTGCTATATGTAGTTACAATAAATATACCAATATAAAAACATAAAGAGACACAGGTTTTATGATTTGTTACATGAGTTATCTAGAAAATAAATATAATTTACAGTTAATGTTAAATAAGTTATTTAATCATTTAATAATCAAGCTCGATTTAGGGACATTTTTGCCAGAGCTTTAACATACCCGATTTTGATTAATTCCGTACCACCTATAAACGGTATGTGCGGGATGTTATAATCGAGGTGTTGTAGTGCGGGAGAAATGTTTCTCCCTTCGCTAGCCTTTCCATGGTCACCCATTAAAATGAGCTTAATGTTAATTTATTTACATGAATTACATTATGTATTCTATTTTTAATTTCTGTGCACACTAAATTTTAATTATTAAACTTTAAACCGTTCGCGGTTTTCGTATTAAATCTAAAAGATATGTAATCCAGCATTATTATAAAAATATAATGTAGCTTACCCGTGATATCATTTGCATTACAGGTATATGCCACAAATAAAGGCCGATATAGTTTTGCATATAAGTTCATAAATACGACAACACATCTTAAAGTTTAATTTAAATTCCTGAAAACATACTTGTAAGGCTGAGATTGGGATCATATCGAGGTAGTGAAGCTTATTGGTTCTTTTTGAAATGTGGTAAAGCAAACTTGTACCCTTCATCGTTCACTGGTTTTTCTTGCCAACGCGAAGTAAATCTTGCAAGACTGTGTCAATAAAATACACAAAGAAAAAAGTTAATACACACCCATTTTAACATCTTAAGGCCTTATTATGAGACTGTTACAAATCAGAATAAACGCATCAGCCCAGAGTAGAGAGAGAGTCATTTATTCTACAGAATGGTTCTCTTGGATAGGTTGAAACTATTGTTATGTAGAGATGCTAACCAATTCCTCTATAACCTAAACATAGTTTTGACCGAATGCTATACGACAATCTTTTATGCTTCTTGGATATGGGCTTCCGATAAAATTCATGTTAGGTCAAAATAAAACTGTAAGATATACACCCACTCATAGAAGACCAATATATTTTTGATCGAACCAGAGTTGAGATTCTAAATGGGGCGGGGTTGATTTATGAAAAAACCTGGGATTGATTTATGAAAAAAAATGTTGATCCAATTACAGCCTGCAACCGACTTACAAAAGTGCCCGCACTGCAATCGAGCGTTCGGTGTCCGCGCATTTGAGCGCCACGTAGAATGGTGCGCCGACAAAGCGAAGATCCTACCGGCTGCACCACAACAACCGCCACCACACATCGCAGACGCAAAACAGCGTCTTAACGCGCGGACTCAGTACAAAGCTCCTCTTGTTCGTGGTAGACGGTAACTTATGATATTATTTATGAAATAGAACTTTACGTATTATATTTAACAATTTCAGTCAAGTTTTGTACTATAAGTTTATTTTTGGGCGCAACAACGGTTGTTACAATAGTAAGAGAAACACGTCACAAGTTGTTGCAGCTACAACTACCATAATACTGCAGTAACTTTTCACATTTCTGATTGAAAACAGTGCATACGTAATACCATATTATCAGTTGTCAAATATTAGCTATCCAGTCCATAAATTATACATTGCCTATGTATGAACCATCTCTATATTCAATACACCCAAAGTTTTTACGGCATTCACTTCTAGTGGCTCGCCTACATATAATATTGCAGTCCTTGAAAATATCTTATGGCCTATCTTACGCACGATTCACAGGTTTATTAAAAGTCCTGAAATCAACAATATAAATATACTATGGTCAACTTTTCCTTCAAAATTGCAATTTTATGGGTTCAATTAGAGTTCCAGTGGTAATATTTGATAAAGCTGATCATGCTATTATTAAACGTACCGTAAATTATCTTTAAAACTGTCGAGACATACATATATAAATAATAAAGTTTACAGGAAAGCTTGCTATGTGTAATGAAATTTAGAATGCTATACATATACGTATTACCAAATTATCAACAAATTTTTTGAACCATCATTACAATGAAACTTCTCCGTTCCGTCATTAAAAAGGTTTATAGTTTTTGTTCTACATATAGTATATATGGACATTCTTTACATTAGAATTTTATTAATTAACATGCTGCGAATAGAGTTTTTGTAATATTTTAACATAAATCATGGTCCCTAGTTCGCTTAGCCAACAAGGATACTTGCCGAGAACTCCTATCGAATAGTTATCTTATTTCGTACGTACCCTTGTATGAGTTAAACTATTACTTGAATTCTAAACAGTTGTGCACGATAAAAATTGTAAATGTTGGCCAGGGATTTATGTTTTACCTACTAGAATTAAAAATTTCATATATTATTTCAGTTCATCGCAAACACGAGACAAATCTTCCAATAGTCGCTCCGCATCGGTGGAGTCATCACGCGACGTGTCTCCGCCTCGCGAGTATGGCGATTATAGACATGCCAGAACAAGAGCATCGGGTATGAACTTCAGTATTTCTTAATGAATATTTGCTTGAGAATTTTTAGCGAACTTTCAAGTTTTTCAAGTTTTTTGTTGAAGTTGAAGTAAATAGAAAGAAACTCGACTGAACGAATGACTTAATAATAAACTATTATTGAGAAAAATAATAAATATATTTTATGGCGGATTATGGCAAAATAATATTTTCATGAATTTTGTCATGATAATATTGGGCCTCCGCAACGCCTATTTCTATAAAAATTTTATTACATACTAGTAGTACCCTACTTCATCGACAACTTTAGTTTAAATTGCCCTCAATTATGTGGTTTACTGTGTTTTCCTGTTCTAGAAGGAAAAACGGTTTTTTTATAGCCTCGATATAATCGTTTCAATTGTACCAAATTTCATGAATATTTTGGATTAACCCTAAAAGCGTAACAGAAAAGTAATTAAAATATAAGTAAGGATCATTATATATTTAAGCAATTGTAGATACATTACCCAAAAACAGACGTGAATATTTCAACTTTTTTGAGTTTCAAACAATTATTTGTGTGTATGTACAATATCGAAGATTAAAATAGTTTTCACGAGATTTATAATGATTCCTAAATATAAATGAGAAAACTCTTTTTTGCAGAGTCAATGTCTAGTAATGAGTGTTGCGAAGATAATTCACCTCATGTTCCCGTAATAAGAAATTCAAGAACGACACAAAATAATTCATCAGGTGACGCTAACATCAGAGCGCGACAAGCAAGATTGGCAAGAGACTTGAGCAGTTCTAGGTATGTTGACTTTAAAGACGAGAGAGTAACGTCATCTGTTTTCAGGTAGCAAATAAGGGGAAAGGAAGAAATTTGGTTTCATTGGCATGGTATTCCTAACTCCTTGTTTGTGAAATTTATCAATATATGATAAAGCCTAACCTTCCTTTCCCTTTCCATAGAAATATCCAAGAATCAAAACAACCTCTGATCCAATCAACCACTACCGATCCAAACGTTTCTAAGCAGAATGTGTCACTAAAACCGAAAAACCGATTGAACTTCAAAAAGAAAGAACAATTAAAAAAACTTGAAGAAATAGCCACGAAATACAAAGACAAAAATATCAAAAAAGAAGAGGAAAAAATTAAAAGGTTGAAAAGCAGTTCTGACAGTAAAAATCCCCCCACAAAAAGTCAAATTCCGGTATTTAAAAAAATAAAACCTAAAGATAAGTCGACAGATGAAAAAATAACTTTAAAGCACAACACTGTTGAAGAAATGAAACAATCAAATGTATCAGCAGTAAATCTAGCGACAACATTAAATACGACGTGCCAAATAAAAGTAAAAGAAAACACCAAACCTAATTTTAAAAAAGACTCCAAAAAAAAGAGGATAAAGGAAAGTACTATGAGTTTAGATAGTTTAGACGATGTTTCACAAATAACACACAAAAATCAGAATTGTCATTCAATAGGAATAAATACAGAACTTTTATGTCCATGTGTTCCATGTGTAATACACGAAACAGCAGATCAAAAAATTTTTATTAAAAAGAATTTGAAAGCAAGCAATAAACAGTTAGATAATAAAAGCCAACCTCATCCAGTGGTAGAGTTACTGTATAAAAATCCAAAAATGACTAGTTCTTCTGACATGGTTGGTAAAAACTTATTTGAAGAGCATTTTGAATCCATAGATGATATAAAATTAAAAAAAATTGATCAATCAGCTAATAATTTTTATGATTTGGATAGCGGTAAAAAAGATTGTATAACTGAAGTGGATATTAAAGACTTTTTACACTCCGAAAATAATATTGCACAAAATACTACTGAAAAATTTAAAAAAATACCAGATAGAAATATGGGAGACGATTTTGCTAATTTATCAATAGAACAAATAGAAGAAAATTACGACCATGATTTAAGTGGGAATAACTTTGAAGATTCGTTTGAAAATAATATTGAAGTTAATGAGATTGTTTGCCGCAATGGCAGTGGGGATACATATACGAAATTTACAGAAAACCCTGCTGATTTGGAAGAGTTTCTTAATTTGACGGATAAAATAATGCAAAATGAGAATGACCTACATGTAGCCGACATAGAAAGATTGCTTAAAAATGTCCACACACCTCAAACTGATTCACTTGAATGTATACCCAAAGAGGCAATAGAGACTACAAAATCTATTGTTTCAGATAATTTACAAGACTTAAAAAATGATTTGACAGATCTTTTAAATGGCGCTGAAAACAACATTGAGATTTTAAGTCACTGTGAACAAGTTATAAACAACGAAAGTGAACGGAATGTTTGCGATATGGAACATATTACTGTTTATCAACTCAAATATTATGAACAAGACACAAAGACGCAAATAGATTATAATTCACTAGATGAAACTTCATTAGTATTAAAATTGCCTTCAATAAATGAAACAAAAATACTTTCCAAAAAAGGAAATAGAAATCAAAACATAATCTCAACAATCTATAAAGGAAAAAAAATTAAGTTGTTAGATCAGCGAAGGAAATCTAATAGTGAATATCGAACATTCATAATAAACGAAAATCAAGAAGATAAAAGTGATGAAGGGCCACCTTTAAAATTACCTCGTATCGATATAAAAAGGTGTATTTTTTATACCGTTTCCTTTATATTTAGTTTTAGATTTTTACGATGCCAGGTAGGAAGAATGTTGGTAATATTTCGCTGTATATTATAAGTTTCAAATTGTAATCTTTAGGTCATTGGATTTACACAATACTCACCTGCAAATATCCGAAAACTAACAAATTAACATTTTCTAATACTGTTTATAAAAATTAATAAAGGTTTTATTTTTAATTTTTTTCAGACTTGATGAGACATATGACCCCTTCGTGTCAGCAGCTAGGCAGATGAAAGAACTTATGTCCTCAGACACAAATATCCCTAAAAAAATACAAAACACGAACGATCCTAAAAGAACCCTCCCTAGTTTACGTACTGCTAAAGATAAACTGTCATCATCATATCTTCGCTCCGATAACACTAAAAAGATAAAAGACACTATTAATAAAACATATCAAAAAACACCCACATTACAAAGAATGAAATCTTTTGGTAATACAAACAATGAAAACAATAATAACACTTTTAGTGGCAGGTGTAATTCTTTTAGACTTAATAGAAGTGACAAAAAAGGTAATTCAAAGCTAAACAAAACATTTACTAAATCTAGTAAAGAAAACATAAGCTCAACTGAAAAATCCTACTTCAACCGTAATAACAACTTAAACAGGTCGTTTTCGAGTTACTCCAATTCTAGTTACAGTACACCAAAATTAAAAGATAAAATACCAAAGATATCCCAATCAATGCACCATGGCTTCCAAAGAAATACAATTAAAAACCCTCTAAAACTAGAAAAAATAACTAAAATCGAGGACAAAAACGATTTTATTAATCTCGATTCAGTTATTCCATATGACAACACATCTATGACTGATAGTAATTACATAGATCCTAGACTTATAAATGAAAACGACAACTTGCCAATTAATGTTAATACCATTTTAGACAATCCAGACATCATAAGTAGTATGGAATCATTACTTACTACAGAAAATTTACCAGCAAAATTTGAATCTTTTAGTGCAACAAAAAACAATGACAAAGTACTTAAAATACCTGAATCTCTGTGCCTTAAAATTGAAAATAACAATAATATTAGCTTAAATAAATTAAATGTGTCGTCTGTTATGAGCGATTTTAGTTCTCAGTATGATAAAATGATGTGTTCTTTAGAGCAAAGTATAGCATCCAAGACTTCCGTAAGAGATGATGATTCTCTATGTGAAGATTTTGATCTGGAGGAATTTATGACTTCCTTCGGTGAAGAAGTCCACAAACAAAAAACTGAAAATATGCGCATTTGTAGTTCTACAACTAGAATTGTAGCATCTGACATGTGTAATGATGTTAGGAACTCTGATACAAAAGTTGTTAACTCTCCAAAAGTGGTAACTAGTAGTAGTAATGGTTTGATTCCAGTAAACAAATCAACATCTCTTATTTTTAGCAAAAACAATATTGTGAACGACAAACTCTTCCCGTCCTCTGTCAAACGTTCCACCTCTCTCCTTGATTCCATCCAAAAGAAATCTGCACCGAAGATAGACAATGGCAAAGGTCGTCACCAAACTGACCAGTTAGAAGAAGACTTAATGCAATCATTAAAAGATTTTGATAAATTTTATGAATCCGAAAGAAATGAAAATCATAACTCTAATAAAGAGACTAACAATAATAGTAACAAAAATTTAAACAATACGACTAAGAAAGAATTTCGCAGAAAAAGTGATCATAAGAAAGGAAAAGCCAATAATACCTCTAATGGAAACTATACACCGAATGGAAAATCAAGTGCAGATTCAGCGTATAGCAGGTTAGTCAGGTAATTAGTTACTCGTCAAACGATTGCTGCAACCTCTTGTATTTTATATCTTCATGGACTTTTGTCTTTCAGCTTAAATAGAATTTCGCCATCAAAACTATCGTTGTGTAACACGAAAGAATCGAATGGGCTTACGTCATTGGAACAAATACCAGCAGGATCAGATTCAAGCGGTAGTCATAAGGATGAAATGAGTTCAATATCGAATGAAGATTTCTTAGCAATGGAACGATCCGCGGAGTTAGATCTGCCCATAAAGAGGACTGACCTCAATAAGGATTTGGAACTTTCCACAAGAAATGGTACGTAAATAATATCTATCTACTGTTTAAAATTCAACTTGCACGTGCAAAACTATAAAAGGGGATAATTAAGGCATAAGGATTTTTTAAAGAAGTGATAAAATTATCTTCCTGACTTTCCTTCCTTATTATCGCGTATTATAGTAAATAACTTTGCTTATTTTTGTGCTACGATATCCCGCAAAATAGCGCCTATAGCTAACAACTATTTAAAGTTTATTTTATTCATGCAGAATAAAAGAAATCCTTTTAAAATGTCAACAAATATTCAAAATTCTAATTTTAAAAATTTCAATTTTTCAGAAAAGCGAGTTAGTTCGCGAGCATCTTCCCGCCAGAGCCCGACGTGGATAGCACGCCCGGAGGCGCTCAGCTCAAGTGGCTCGGAAACATCTCTACATCGAACACGAAGAAATAATGTCGCGCCGCGGCTATCTCGTTTTTGTCACGAATGTGGCAATAAATTCCCCGTAGAAACGGCCAAATTTTGCATCGAATGTGGTGTTAAAAGACTTGTAGTGTAAAAGTTATCACTTATCGGTAACTGTATGTGTGCGATTTCTAGTCTAAAATATAGATTGTTATGTCAAACATTGATGATTTAACGGCTAAAGCAACGGAAGTGCAGATCTTAACCCTTATTTGACAGATATGATCTGTAATATTCTTTTTCTTAGATTCGATAAATATATGTAAAAAAATAAAAGAAAAATAATTCACAAAAAATTCTAATTTCATGCATTCGAAAAATATCTTTTTTGTTTACAGTACCAAAAGTTTTTTTTATTATTCCGCCAGCAAATGATATTAAAGCTACATTTATGCAGCTATTTATTAACAAGTAATAGTAAATCTTATTTATAAATGAGCACTTGATAATGTCCTCTGTTGTATATTTTTTTAATAATGTACCACAAACCATGGCCTGTTGTTTCAACAATCGTCATGCCAAGCCCAGATAAAATGTTACTCATTTTGAAATTTTGATTAATTTTCCATGTGGTACTCAACCAGTATCACAGGTAGACCTAGTCTTATCGCATTAACAAATGATTTTCTTTTTTTATTAAAACACCAAATTAAGGGTTAAGAACGTTTTATACTGTACAATAGATATGGAGATGTAGATGGAGTTCTACACAGGATATAATGTAATATTTATGTTTGGCTTATATTAACTGCAATAAACAGATGTAATGAGGTGAATTTTTAAAAACTAGGTTATTTATTTTATCAGAAATATATTTTAACAATAAAGCTTTGATTTAGCTTTTTAAATTTTATGCAACAAAACGGATCTCTTGTAGTATAGGCAACTAAAGTCCATTTCGAGAGGATT
Source organism: Morpho achilles (assembly GCA_947086495.1). NCBI lineage: Eukaryota > Metazoa > Arthropoda > Insecta > Lepidoptera > Nymphalidae > Morpho > Morpho achilles. The sequence continues at coordinate 7,322,596 of CAMTZB010000016.1, forward strand.
AATCATGACCAAACGTTATGACATTAAAAAAATTACCTATAGACACCGATTTATGATACATTGAACTTTAAAATATGTTGTATGAATATTACAATGTCTGAAACATTTTATTCGTTCTTATTTATCTTGTAAATAAAGAGGCGATGACGTATTACAACTTTTATCGTGGATTTAAACTCTGAGAGACGCCCGAGACATGCCGAGTTCGAGAGTATGCAGCGTAGCTCTTCCATCGTCTCGATGTGTCCCGCTCACTTTTGCTCCGTGTCGGTTTTTGTGCCCGAGTCAAAGGTTTTCGAGAGGTTTCTGCTTAATGTCGAGAGTGTACAGCCGCCATTATGAATGAACGTTAAATTGGAATGGTTTTTTATAACAGAAAATTAAATAAATGGACACTACACTAAAACATTATAAGCGGATTTATTATTTATAATGAAGGAAGTAGTGCAATCCATTAACTATAACATTGTTATAAATACGTATTGAGTATCTACATGTTAAAATTCACTACGTCGCAGGATAAAATAATAAGTGCGCCTCGGCGTCATAAAATTGAAGTAACTTTGCGACGTTAGATATTTTTGCAAACTCAATATATTTCAAAAATATAGCATTTGTTTGCACTATGGAAATAATAAATATAGCTGTTATGTGGTGTTTCATGCCAAATCTGTTCATATTTATTGGAATTAGTGCCTTCCCTTGTAGCTAAGGTTGATTGTATCCATATCAATATTTCTAGTAGAATTTTTTTTTTTTATTTATTGAACTGGGGCCAGCATCCTTTAATATTAAAACATCTGTGATATCAGAAAATATGATCGTTACTTCACCACAGTCGCGTATGAATTAAGTGCCAATGGTTTTTTTAAGTTTCGAATGGAATTTAGGAATATACATATATTTTTAATTACGTTTTGCACTTATTTTTTTCTTTATTTTAATTTGTTGTAGCACCTCTAGAATTTCTAATTAACATCTCTCTTTCTACAAATGTAGCCATTTTTAACAAGACTGACTTTATTTTCAGATTTTAAATGAATGATCCTAACTTACTGTTATGATGAATTGTTTTAATAATTATTACAATATCATGTAATATATTAACATTTGATTATTCCTTGTTTTATTTACCTTGAATGTTATTATAAGAATTATTTGGAGGATCACATTCAAGAGTTCCAGTGGGATACTTCTATAGTGACCAGCAGATTTCTTTATTTAACTAGAACAGACATGATCCACTTACACTAATTAAACACAATACATAAAAAAAGAATACATAATTTTAACTAAAGTAAGACAAAGAAAGAAAATAAAACTGAATAACGTAAAACTATTAAAAATAAAAATAAAATAATGATAATTTATTGCGTTCAACACGAAATTTTATTGCTAAAGCTTGGCTATTATGGCATTAAAGACAATGCACTTCGTGTCGTTGCAACGTACCTTCACAGCCGGATTCAAAGAGTGTGCGTTAATGATGTGCAGTCATCCGGAACGGCGTTAGTTATGGGTGTGCCTCAAGGATCAATCCTTGGTCCGTTTCTGTTTTTAGTTTATATAAATGATTTGCCATATTTTATTCATAATATTTGCGATATTGTACTGTTTGCGGATGATACATCATTAATTTTTAAAGTAAATAGAAATGACAATAATATTGACGAAGTAAACAGGGGTTTATCGCAAGTAGCTCATTGGTTCAGGCTAAATAATTTGGTACTGAACTCGAATAAAACTAAATGTATTGAATTTTCATTACCTAATGCTGCAAAAACAGCAAATAGACTCTCTTTAAATAATCATCATTTTCCTGCCCTTATCCCACTCTAAGTGGGGTCGGCACAACATATTACAAACATGCTGTCATATGATTTGGCTGTGTTTTTACGACCGGCCGCCTGCCTGACGTCAACTTACCTCTGTCATACTTTACGACACCTCGGTAAGAAAAAGGGTGGTCTATTCTACTAAACCGGATACCACACGGTGGGTCAACTTACCTTAGTCGCCTTTTACGACACCTCGGTAAGAAATGAGGTTGGTCTATTCTACTCAGCCGGATACCACACGGCGGGTCGACTTACCTTAGTCGCCTTTTACGACACCTCGGTAAGAAATGAGGGTGGTACTATTCTATTCAGCCGGATGCCACACGGCGAACTCTCTTTAAATAATGTACCACTAAAAACAGAAAATTCAACTGTATTTTTGGGAGTAGTATCCTTGGATACAAAACTCCAATGGAGCACACACATAACTCTTGCAGGGAAACTGAGTTCAGCGACCTACGCTATTCGAAAGATAAGACAATTCACAGACGTCGAAACAGCAAAACTTGTTTATTTTGCCTACTTCCATAGCATTATGTCTTATGGAATATTGCTATGGGGTAAATGCGCGGATAATGAAAAAATTTTTGTTTTGCAAAAAAGAGCTATACGTGGCATTTATAATTTAAGACCGCGTGATTCCCTGCGAGAGAAGTTTAAGGAAACAGGTATTCTTACATTTGCTTCACAGTATATTTTAAGCAATTTAATTTATGTACATAAAAATATAAAGAATTATAAAACGATAGGTGATGTATACAATAGACAAAGCAGGAACCGACATAAGCTTGCGGCTCCTGCTTTGCGCCTTGCAAAAGTACGTTATTCGTTTGTGGGTTTTGGTATAAGATTCTATAATAAAATTCCGCAATCAATTTCAGCTTTGCCATTACAGCAGTTTAAAAAAACTGTTAAAGAGGCTGATACAGAAAGCCTACTATACTCTTGAAGATTATTTAGAAGATAAGAATGTGTGGATTTAGCTCTCTTTGAACCTGTACAAGACAGTAACGACATAATGTAAATAGTATTAAGAATTATATTTTAAAAGAGCAACCGCCGAGTTTCTTGCTGGCTCTTTTCGGTAGGAACAGCTTTCCGAACCAGCAGTAGAGTTGACGATTCAAAAGCACTTGTTTACAAGTTTATTTGAATAAAGAATATTTTGAATTTGATACTAAAAATAAAATTTAACATTCTTTTGCACATCCCATAATCACAGTCACAGATGCTTGATGAACTTGCTTTGCAATAATAGCCCATATATCCGCACATATGATAATAGATAATATAGATATATGTAGTTTAAATTAATAATATCCTGAGTTATAAAGGCAAATCCATTTACCATCAATGTATAAATAAGCTACTATTAAATGTGCTTTCGCTGATACTAAGGGATCAAATTATGTTTATTATAAAATGAAAGGATGACCGTGCTGGGGTAAAAAAAAACAATTATAAAATACTAAATATGCATATTTTAATAATTTATTCAGTATTTATAGCATATATACAGAAATGTCAATTACGAAAATATAAAATTAAAAAGGTTGTCTCAAAAAAATACAGGCTATAACTTAAACGATCCCCTGTAGGCTTTTCTAGGAGGTATGGCACCTCGCAACCGCAGTCTTCTCAATGCTTCTCTTAAATGTTTTGGTTGTAAAGGTCCTGGTTCTCCAGATTTTTCCAATACCTCTAATGCTAAAAAGTATATATCTTGTTAAAGACAAAAAAAATTATCAGAGTATTCGAACAACACTTAATTGAATTTGGGCAAGGTTGCATTAACCTGAATAATATAATAAAGCTCACAGCGATAAGCTGATTAACATACAATTATAAATTCCATTTCGAAAAAGTAGATAACATGGGTTACTAGTTCGAAGTGGATGAAGTGTCTTGGACTTTTTTACTATCATCATCTTCCTGCCCTTATCCCACTCTAAGTGGGGTCGGCACAATATGTTATAAACATGCTGTCACATGATTTGGCTGCATTTTTACGACCGGCCGCCTGCCTGACGTCAACTTACCTCAGTCGTATTTTACGACACCTCGATAAGAAAGAGGGTGGCCTATTCTACTAAGCCGGATACCACACGGTGGGTCAACTTACCTTAGTCGCCTTTTTTTACTTACTTACGACACCTCGGTAAGAAATGAGGGTGGTTTATTCTACTTAGCCGGATACCACACAGCGTCTTGGACTTTTTTACTAGGTATATGCTATATACACTATTACTATTACTATTATATACACTATTATATACCTAGTAAAAAATATACAAAACTATTACACAATCTGTATATTCCTTGGGAATCAAGGAACATGTTTTTATCACTATGGTTTCTGTCATAAAGCACATAACAAAATTTAAACATTAGTTAAGCACTTAATTTTTTTAAAGAATTCATAAAATATCAGTTGTTGTGGTATATACACTTCCTTTATTATATGACTTCATTAAAGTAATTTTGGAAAAAAATTTAGAAAAATAATTAAGTGTGTACCTTCCTCAACTACTTCTCCTACAAATACTTTGGCTATACCAGACATGGCTATGACAACATTTTGTCCTACTGAGCACCCAGTTATAGTCTGCATCAACCTTTTAACTGCTGCTTTCGGGAATGCAGCTCTCCGATACATTTCATATCTGTTTAATTGCTCTTCAGTGAAATTCGATACTAAAACTCTGATAAAGGAATTAGTTGTTAAACTTAATTTCTTTATTTCTAAGAATAAAAATCAGTACTTTATAAGAAATTATGATGATTCTGTGGGTGTCTGCTAACAGACACCCATAGAATCATTCTTTCTGCCATTATGCAGCACATTGTTACATATGTTTTCTAGTTATTTTACAACAGATCGCCTGCATGATGTTACTACAAAAATATTTATTCAATCATTATCGTCCTCCTGCCCTTATCCCACTTTTAGTGGGGTCGGCACAACATGCTGCTATCACATGATTTCGCTGCGTTTTTACAACCGGCTGCCTGCCTGACGTCAACTTACCTTAGTCGTATTTTACGACACCTCGGTAAGAGAGAGTGTGGTCTATTCTACTAAACCAGATACCACATGGTGGTTCAACTTACCTTATTATATCTTCGGTAAGAAATGAGGTTGGTCTATTCTACTCAGTCAGATACCACCCGGCGGGTTGTCTTACCTTAGTCGCCTTTTACGACACCTCAGTAAGAAATGAGGGTGCTACTATTCTATTCAACCAGATACCTACCACACAGCATGCTTAGCATCATACCAATAATGCAAACTTTTATAAAAATCAGTTTGCCATCAATGATTAACTTACTGCATTTTCTCTCTCTCCTCTTCTTCCATTTCCTTTTTTGTTTTTTTCTCCCTTTCCCTTTCACTTAGCAACATTTCCTCTGTTTGATAGTCCATACTATTGGATATGTCATTTTGATGGTAATTTGTACTTGGCATGTTAATATCATTGTTCCCTTCATTGAGATTGTCATCTAAATTATTATCAGATTGAAGATCTTGTATAGTGTGATTGTTGTCAAAATTATAATCACGTATATATGATTCATAATTATCAGCTCCATCTGACAATGTGTCACTTTGAGAAATAAAGTTTTCAGTAGTCTCTGTATAAACATTTCCAAGTCCTTCAGTTGAAATATTTTGTAAGTTATCATTGCATTGATCTGATATTACACTTTGATTCTCTCTGCTGTTTAGTTCAGTATAATTAGTTAGTGTTGTATCTGTAATGTTGTAGTATGCTAATAATATAACAACACAATTTATTTAAATTAATTTCACTTTTCTATATTGTTTGTTTATTATAGCATATTACTAAACAAACTCCAATATTATAGTTATTCAAAATCATTTATTAATTATACATGTGTAAAAATAACAATGAAATTCTATAAAATAAATTAAAAATCTAGAGATATATACCATTTTTAAATCTAAAATCTCAAATTTTTTTTCTAGAAACACAACACTTACATTCAGGTTCATCTTTGAGTAATTTATCTTCAATATCTAAGGATATTTCTTGACAATCTTCATCATTAGAATCACTGTGATCCAATTCGTTAGCTAATTCTTCCTCTTAAATACATACAATATTTATAATTAAGCAGCTTAGTATTTTATAATAAATTGTTATACCTCTACATTATGGGTATTATTCTACTAACCTCTTAATCTATCAGCTTCAGAAAAGCCGTCGCTACTTGAAATATCAGCCATTTTTAGCATTTATCAATATAAAATAACTGATACATTTGAGACGCAAATATTTTTTAATTCACTTTGAAATAAATACCATCGTCCATCAAACATGTACCATAATGGGATTTTAGTTCAACGGTCATACGTTATACATATTACCATTTTATATTTTATAGTTAGTAATCTATGTATATTACTACTAGAGGTGTTATATTCAGTGTTGCCAACGGTTCAATAAGCTTCCCACTAGATTCAACTTTCGAAACCACCAGAAAACCACTAACAAACAGAAATTTTATACTCAAAATCACCGCCAACCACAAAATTTTCCACTAAAACAATTTTTGTTTTATGAAAGAAAATAAATATACAAATAATTAGTTTCCTTTATTATTACTTATTAAAAAAATAACAAATTAATATCACAAAATTTACATTTCGCTACTCGACCCGTAGTATTTCAGATACCTACGAGCCAAGAATCCCGTTGCGTATATTGTGATTTTTGCATAGTTACGCGTTATTAATTCGCTCAGTTAATACAAAACAAAATTAATAATTATGAGCCCATGAGCGTTACTGAACGATGAACCCTTCTAACTTCTAAGTATAAGTATTCAGAATATGAAGTGAGAAATCCCCGCGTATAAAGTTATAAGTTTAGAAAAATATTAGGTGGAAAATCCTCGCGTGTAGAGAAACATGACGACTAATTCTTGCCGATCAAATATGCCTACTCAAGCAAAGTAAATATCTACAAGATATACAAGCTAAAATCCGCTTTTTTTTCTAAAAAAAACATTTTTTCATAGGAAGGAAAAAAGATAACTTCATTCAAAATATACATTTTTGTCATCTCTCAGGTAATATATGGATAAAAAAATTGTTCGTTTTTCGAGGCAAACCACTTTTCGAGCCAATTTTGGACGTCTCGCGTAAGAATCGAACTGCCGCTCAGCGAGCAAATGGCACACCGATGAAAACAGATGATAGTCGGATGACTGGCCTCATCCGACTATCATCTGTTTTCATCGGTGTGCCATTTGCTCGCTGAGCGGCAGTTCGATTCTGGTGAATAAGCGGTATGGAGTAGCATCTAACAGTCGAGGGTCTCTAAGTAATTTTGAACCTTTTTTGATGTGTGTGAGCACTGTCATGGAGGAAAATTAGCTTATATTCTGGCCTTTCTTCCTTCATAGCACCTCGCAATTTTATTATCTACCTATCTTTTATTTTCTATTATCTATCTATTTTATTATAGTTTTAACAGATTTCAGCACTTTATAATAGATAATTATGCCCCGCTGATGGCACCATACGCGCAGCATCGTCCTCCGCCCGAAGTGATTGCGTCGTGGAGTGGATGTTGAAGGTCGGCCGGGATGAAACCACGGTTTTTTTGTTTAGGATTCTCATGAATTAGGATTTTGTATGATATGACAAATAATGTTGATTCAATATTGTTGACCGAGGTCGTACTTTTAAAAATAAAAATTTGGCATGGTCCTATCAGATTCATATGTTCATTAACATTTAACACCAACCATGAGCAAACAGCGGATTTAAGCTTGTACACCAATGTATATATGCATATTCAAAAAGGAAAACGAAGAGATATATAAAAATCATCGTAAAATGAAAGTAAATCTAACTTTTTAACTGCTAATATATTTTACCAAGACCACCAAAAAAAACCTCTAGCCACTAAAAGCAATATTTGGCCACTAAGTGGGTAGTTAAAACCACCAGTTTTAGTGGAAAATCCACTAAGATGGCAACACTGGTTATATTAGGATGATATTTGAATAATACTATTATGTGATATAATAGGTTTCTCATATTAAGGTATCATACCCTATTATTTGGTAATAGCCTATTCCGTGACCTGACATATTATTTTAGTGAGACGGCGATTAAACTTCGTCATACTTTTAAGTTATAACTGACTTAAGACCGTTAAAGGTTATGTTGGCGTATTTAAAAAGTTACTAATAATTAGTTATCAATTATTGTACACCTTATGTACAATAATTGATAAGTAATCATAGTTTTATATTTTTCTGTTCATTTAAATGTTTTTATTTTTTATTTTTGTGGTTATATGAATGATTTATCATTTAAAAATATTGTTAACTTGTCTTATATTACATATCTACATTTAAAAACATCAATTGTTTCTATCTGCGAGATATCTTTATACCAAATTTTATTCATTTACAATTAAAATCCTTTATATTTCTAATAATATTAAAACTATTGTTTACGCGATGCAAGGATTTCCATCATGCAAACAAATGTTAAACTGGTTTAATTTTTTCAAACTATCCTTACAAAAGGAAACAATAACAAGTAAACAAAGGCAACTTGTACACATGCCGATTAAAAAAAACAAATGTTAGCGTTTTTAAGGGTTTAGTCTATTTTTTGTTTTCATTGTTAGTTTTATTTTTAACCAATCTATATTCATACATAACCCGACTTGTAGCATTAAATATATATATCGTTTTTTTTGGTAAAAGTTTTAGTAAAGAGCCACCTCCAACTGTTCCCGACTCTCCGAGATGATTTTTAGCGACCTAGCTGGCGCAGCGGCGCGCACGAAGTGCATTTTAATTATTAGCGGGTTTGATTTCCGAAACGTTACATATATACGTTATATATATATAGTAATATATATATAACGTATGACGTAAAATCGTAGTAAAATTAGTGATGTACTTACTTGGTGCGCTAAAACCGTAATTAGTGATGCAAAAGATGATTATCGATTCGCACACCGCTCTTACCGATTTTTTGATAACCGCTTTTCCTGTTACATATTAATAATGATTTTTAAATATTAATAAAACAAAATATTTAAGGAACTTCTTTATTAAGACTTTTACTGCAATAAAAAAAATATATATACAACAACCGTTTTGCATTTCTAAGTGCATGCTTCTTAAAAAAAAAAACGTTTTTCTTAAACATGCTAAAAGTAAAACTTTAACAAAAATTATTACTATTTTTAAATAGGAAACAGGAACAGCAAGCTGACTAAAAATTATCCAAACAGAGCTTTCACAGTCCTCAAACTATCTTGAAAATGTAGTAATTGTAATTTAAATTATTATATATTGTTATTAAACAAAATTAATTTAAAATATTCACTCGAAAACAAATGTACAAGATTAGTATTTGAAACAATAGATGCTTTCGTTTTCACCGTTTAAGTATTTAGGAAAAAACATTATACTTAAAAGGAGTGTACTTGATGGTAAATTATAAATATTTCTTTTATATTTAAGTCTTTCTAAGATATATTAGTAGTAGTTTTATAGAATATTAGTGGATTTTATCTCTAAGTATAATATTTTCCATCATATCAGTTAACACTTCGGATTTATACATATAAAGTAAGAATTAAATTGTGAAATTTTGCCATATTTAATGTGCCAATTGATATCAAGCTTTTTGATGAAAGAAAATATCATGAGGATCTATACTCCATGGGTTAAATATTTAACTAAATGTAAACATGTCAAAACAGGTACTTTATACTAGGCATTATCTGCCTAGTATAAAGTATCTTTTTTATTACAACACATGATACTAATATTAAATGTTATTTATATTTCTTTCAAAGAATTTAAAATTATTGATAGTATTCGCACCACTTAATAAGGTTAAATATGGTATGATTGCTATCAGTAATTTTACTAATTTTGAAAGAAATAAATAAGAATATTATGTAATATCCACTTTTAAGAACCCAAACATAAAGGTATTATAATGTTCGTTTTCTGTATCGTCGAACATTAGCTTCAAAAGCGCGCTACTTTGTTAGACGTTTTATTAACGGGCTAGCCATAATAAAGGTGTCGTACTGATTTCTGAAATTGCGCAGTTTTGGTAATTCGTACGTCATTAACTTTTACATTTTTTTTCTAATGGTTATGTGTTGCGGTTTGCAAAGAGCCGGTATTTGGCACCTGCAATACATGTAAAACCTTAATTCTTTTCCCAGTCGCTTTTGGCTACTGATGTTTGAGTGCACGCTCTTACATGTGTGGCTGAAATTACGGGAATATAACTTAGCTTTTTAGAGGCGACGGCGGAGCGACAGCAGCTGCGGCATAGCCGGAATAATTTTAAAATATTAAAAAAATTAAAAATAATTTTTACTATTCAAATACAACCTCTTATGAAAGAGGTTGTATTTGAATCTATATGAATAGTTGTTCTATAATATAAAAAAAATGTTGTCTGTGTCATCATAGATAATACACTATATAGGATACTAGCGGCCTGCCCCTGCTTCGCACGGGTATGAAATATATATCCCATGTAAGTCAGTGTAAAAAAAAAATGATTAAAATCGATCCAGTAGTTTTGATTTATTCATTTCTGCCCGTCGCCCGCAAGCGTTAAATTTGGAGAAAAACAATTTCTGTTCCCTATACCAAGAAGTTTTTTCTGGTATCTTTGGAATATCTAAATTCATATAGTACATTTTTACTTATTTACTTTTACATTTTACCTATGTATTTTATTTTTACAATTAATTACAGATTGTCTTTAAACAAACTCTTAAAAGATTCGAAGTGCTATAGGGTGAAGCGCGGCGTCCTCACGGCATTTTAAATCTGTAACATCTCCGAAAATGTTCACTTAAATTACATGCTGTGAACGGCAATATTGATCTATATTAAATCAACAATTTATTTAAGGTACTCAATTGGATAAGGATTAATGCTGTATTGTATAAAAATTGCTTTGAACATAAGGCATCATTTTTCGTAAAAAGTAAATGAAAAAAACTGCTATTGTGGGTTATCCATAAGAGATAGACATATACCATCGCGGACTTTTCTGTAGACCTTTTTAAGGTGTACAAATACTTAGTACATCATTTTGATAAATCTCGTAGGGTTTAGCCTGCGCTTGCAATGTAAGCGGAAAAAAATGTAATTATTTACAGAAACCTCAAAATTTACAGTATTTCCCTACTTCGTATTGAATGTTATTATACGTACAAACCTTCCTTTTGAATCACTCTATCTATTAAAAAAAACCGCATCAAAATCGGTTGCGTAGTTTTAAAGTTTTATGCGTACATACGGAAATATGGACTTTGTTTTATAATATGTAGTGATAGTGATGTGTCATTATGCATTGATTTGTTAAGAAAGAGTAAATGGGTTCACTTTTAGAAAAATTGCTTTTTATTATTATTGCATAAGTATGAAGGAGAAATATTGTTTGTTATTTAATTTCTGTTAGATATAAACAGTTGCACATTTTAAGTGATTTATAAATTACATAAATATTTACTTTCAGTTTTATAGAACAGTCTTTTAATATTGCTGTTATTCTTTCATTCATTACACATACTATTATATCTTTTATTAGCACTGTAAATGTAAAGATATCTCAAATCATAACTATAAATAACATCATGTGACAATCATATTAAAATAAAAAATTACTCTTAATCTTGGATGTGAGGATTCTTGAATCTGCAATTAATCAATCAATTGTTTAATCAATCGTAAATTTAAATTTTGCTTTTGCTTTTTAATTAAAAATCTACAATAGTGTTATATAAAGCAATATACCCTATATTGCTTTATACAGAATAAACTTGCTCTCTTTTGCTATTTACTCCCTTTTCATCCGAGTCTCATTATTAAAAACTTGACAATCATTTTTAAAGTTCTAATATAATACAATGAAGTATACAACTTCAATTGAAAATACTTCTAAAAAAAAATATTAAGTAGACCATTTAAGTTATGTCCAAATTATTCATAACTAAGATAGATACACACTTATGATCAATTTGAACAACTTCTAAAAAACTTTAACTTTAATGTTCCATTATTAATCATTTATTGCACTACAAGACACTAGAAGATATATAAAATCGCAAGACATATATATAGCTAATTCATCAATCGAAATTAATGTACATATCATAATTTTTATATAACGATAACTAAGTCAAATAAGAAATAAAAATTATACTGCATGTTAAAGGTTTTAGGTTATCCATGCAAGGTTAGGTTATTATATTTAGAACTAGCGGCCTGCCCCTGCTTCGCACAGGTATAAAATATCCCATGTCAGTCAGTGTAAAAAAAATGATTAAAATCGATCGAGTAGTTTTGATTTATTCATTACTGCCCGGGGCCCGCAAGCGTTAAATTTGGGGAAAAACAATTTCCTTTCCCTATACCAAGAAGATTTCCTGCTATCTTTGGAATATCTAAATTCATATTTACTTTTACATTTTCCCTATGTATTTTATTTTTACAATTAATTACAGAATGTCTTTAAACAAACTCATGAAAGAGCGACATAGCTGCTAAAGTCAAAGTGTAAGGGCCAAGCGCGGCGTCCTCACGGCATTTTAAATCTGTAATATCTCCGAAAATGTTCACTTAAATTACATACTGTAAACGGCCATATTAATCTATATTAAATCAACTATTTATTTAAGTTACTTAATTGGATAAGGATTAATGCTGTATTGTATAAAAATTGCTTCAAAAATATGGCATAATTTTTCTTAAAAAGTAAATGACAAAAAATGCTATAGTGGGTTATCCATAAGAGATAGACATATACCATCGCGGACTTTTCTCTAGACCTTTTCAAGATGTACAAATACTTAGTACATTATTTTGATAAATCTCGTAGGGTTTAGCCTGCGTTTGCAATGTAAGCGGAAAAAAATGTAATTATATACAGAAACCTCAAAAATTACAGTATTTCTCTACTCCGTATTGAATGTTATTATACATACAAACCTTCCTCTGGAATCACTCTATCTATTAAAAAAAACCGCATCAAAATCTTTTGCGTAGTTTTAAACTTTTATGCGTACATAGGGATATAGGGACTTTGTTTTATAATATGTAGTGATGATGTAGTGATGTGAGAATGTAAATTTTAAGAAAGCTCTTACTATTATTGAGATGCACAAAATTCATTAAAACTCAACACTTACATTTATATAATGATTAAGTAAATCCTCTTGTTATTGTTTTATGACTGCACGTTTCTTCGTTGTTATATTTCTCATTTTAAGAAATATCTCAACAGCTAGTGGTGAAATAAGACTTTATACATTTAATTTGCTTCTAGTGATATTTGTTTCAAGAATTTTGCTAACTAAATTAAAACAAAATTATACATTTTAGTAAAAATTAAAGTACTAGAACTTTACAACGGGAAATTTAAAAATTTAATACACCGCCCATTCATTGATAAAATCAACTTGTTATATGATAGACAGTCAAAATGAGAATGAGTGCGTAAAAATATGTATGTAGGAGTGGAGCGAGATGCAGCTGAGACTATTTTCATACGATTCATTCATAAATACGTACATGTGCAAGAGGGATGCGAGATAGCATGTGTTGGCGCCTGTAGTAAAACCGCCCTGAATAACCTGATACAAATCAATCAGTTTCTATCACAGACTAATGAGACTATGCATGTTAAATGTTAGTTATGGATGTAAGAAATTATACATTGTATATTAATCTATTTATTATTATTATAATCAATCTCATTATGTACTCATTACTCAGTAACATTATAATAAAATATTAATAAATTGTATTATTTTTACCCTTTTTAATTCTCTTATTTCTTGTTTTTTTTAAAGGCAGTCAGTGCTGCCAACAGTTCAATTAGCTTCCCACCAGATTCAACTTTCAAAACCACTACAACACCAAAATAAACAAAGTTCAATTTAAATTAAAGAAAACCACTTAAACAATTTTTGTATTATGAAAGAAAGTAAGTATACAAATTATTAGTTTCTTTTATTATTACTTATTGCAAAACTAACAAACGAATAGGTACCACCAAATTTACATTTCGCTACTCGGCCCGCGATACTTAGTACTTCCAATAACTACGAGCCAGGAATCCCGAAACTGTTGAAATATGTATATATATTATACATATGATGACGTATATGTATATGATGATTTTGACATAGTTACGCGTGTGTGGCATATAATAAATGTGAATTTAAATTATGTGGTGTAACGAATCAAATATTAAACATAAAATGCTAAAAGGAACTATTTGAGATAACTTTTAATATTATTTTTTATACTACAAATTTAAATGTTACCTAATTAGATATTGATAAAAATTTTTACTGTATTGGTCTTAAAAGTTTTTCAAATATATATTACATTTAAGATGGTCATTAAAACATAGATAAGCAAAATATGTTACCTTTAAAAGTCTAAAAGATAGATATAATTTTATCGTAGCCTATGCAAGAGGAATATTCCCGCCATTTATTGTTTCGTGTTATCTCAAACGGATTTGGCAGCGTTTTCGATGAAAGTTCCCTGGCGTCTTGACTTTTCCGAAATTTTTATTAACTACCGTCATATTCCAACTAATTAATACAATATCTTAACATATAAAACCTTCCTCATCAATCGTCTTTGTGTAAAATTATACCCCGAAATCCGATGTCTTTCTCAATAGATAATATACTATATAGGACATCTTCTAAAATTATAGTGTACGTAATGACGTCTTTGTACTTGGAATACAACCGAAATCGATGTCTCTAGAAAATATTCAGAAGATGCTGTAAATCCTTAGAATATAAGTATTACTAGAATAAAAGTATTCATTATGCATCAGAATCTAGATGCTGCAGCCATTAATTGCGTGTGCTTTATTTATTTAGAAATCTCCAGGTAATATTGTCATACAATTGAAATAGAATCAAACGAAAAGATCATTTAAGTACGTGTAATGTTAAACTGTCTTTTAATAGGTTCTACTGAGAAAGTAGGGGCCCTCAAATTTTACACTCATGATGAAATATATACTAAAAGTATTAAAGTACAATGATATAGCCGGCGAAGGTGAAACTTAATTACATATATCATTTTTTCCGGTCATGCTCCTGGCGGCATTTACAATTAAAAGTTTTGGACACACACAAGACATCTTCAAAGCAACATTATTTATTGCGAGTCAACTTTCTGCACTCCACTCTTCTACTCTGCTACATTTGACACACTTGACAATGCTTCTCTACTCTACCGCCCCGTGAGGAAGCGGTACAAATACTTTACAACAAAAACAGTCCAATTACGTTATTTCGTTAAGTTTATATGAGAAAGTACACCATCTATTGATTTTCTTTGTAAAGAGAATTTACTTTATAATACGGCTATAAAATGATAACGTGTAAAATTAGGATTAAAGTAATAATTACAAAGTTTCACTTTATTCCTATTTTCTTATATGACAAAAACTATAATTTTCTATTAATAAAATAGGTACCAATTAAGATAGGTGCTCAATTGTTTTATTTTTAAAAAGTAGTATCAAAAGTTGTTCAACAACAACTATACATGCAAACCAACCAAGTAGTTAATAAAAAAATAGACTACCAATATTTTAAACATTTCACTAAATAAACGGTTCGTAATATTGTTGTGGGGTTTTTCTTGTTTATCTAATGCATTTTCTTGTATCATGTTTGCCACTTGATTTGAATGGATACTAAACGTTGACATTGACAGTGTGAAGTCTTCGCGGAGTGGTCGTATGAATGTCGGTCGCGCAATCAGTGATAATTCTCAAAATTTAGACAAAAATTAAAGTTTTGTACTCCGGTGCGGACAGAGAGTTCCATCATGAGTGCATTAATGAAAGCAGCTACAACTCGCAGCCCAGCTGCTCTGGTGAGTATAAAGTAATATTATTATTTGTTATGTAATAAGAAATAAAAATGTTTTGATGAAATGTCCTTAAATGTAAATTTAATAACATAAAATTGGGATATATTTATACTATGACATTTCATTTTATTAATGTATAGGAATATGTGAGTTATGTCGTAGTAATTAGTATGTATAACCGAAACAGCGGAATAGCAGCTTCAGCAGGTTTTGTATTCCATTTATTGTAGCGAAACATGCGTTAGAAAACAAGCACTCTACTAATATGGCGTATAACACTAAATTTAGATTTTCAATGGAAATGTTTTAACAATACATTAACAGACAGACATGAAAATAAAGCAACTGTGTTTTTTTCTATTTCAGGCCACTTTATTTAATAGAAATCTTCATCTATCAGTGGGAGGTGCATCACCACTCAAAGATGCAGTTAACGCTAATGCAGGAAAAACATATACAGTTATTGATCACCAACATGATGCATTAGTAATAGGTGCTGGTGGAGCAGGACTTAGGGCAGCTTTTGGCTTAGTTCAGGAAGGCTTTAAAACAGCTGTAGTGACTAAGTTGTTTCCAACTAGGTCACATACTGTTGCTGCTCAAGGGGGCATTAATGCTGCTCTAGGTTGGCAAATATCTTTTTTGTTATTTAGTTTAACCCTACCTTTATTTTTAGGTGTGATTTAAATTAAACTAACTATTTCCAAACTTATAATTTAATTTCGATCCTAAATCATATACTTTGAAAGAAATATATCATTTCATCTTTTTGTAATTAAAAAAAAATTAAAAATTGTTTGTACGTTTAAATTTTGTTAACTTGAAAATATAACTAAATAAACCTAAATAAATATAATGTTTCAAAATCAATGTTAGGTAATTAGTGAGTTGAGTCTAAATTGTATGTTCAATTAAACTACTATTTGTGTTGACACAATTTAAATTAACATCATTATGAATAGGATGTTTCTATTAGATTAACTTACACTGTTTACTACCATTTCCACTGGTCTAATGTTTATTTTTAAAATATAAAGAGTTCAAATTTTCTGATTTCCTATATTAATTTATTTTACTTAATGAATAACTTTGTTCTTGTAACTTGACATTAGTATTCTAGGTAAAATCCGGTTTGCTTTGTAAAGCAAGCGTTAACAGTTTGTAAAGTGGAACAAATTTTACTACATGTATTTATATTACAGAATTTGATGATTATCTCTTCCGTATTTCATAATTCACTAATTTCTTAGAAAAGTCATTGTTATTGTTGTTTTTATATATTCACGTTTATATCAAACTGTGATTATATCTAAGATTTTATTATTTTAGGTAATATGGAAGAAGACAGCTGGCTTTGGCATATGTATGATACAGTTAAGGGCTCTGATTGGCTTGGAGACCAGGTAACTAATATTTTATATTATTAATAATTTAATCTTTTTGTAATTTCAATTAAAGTCAACCATCAAATCAATCTTAAAATATACATCTCCCAATAGTATAGTATAGAGATAGGCATGTGATATATATGGGGTTGGAAGATCTGTTAATGTCTGTTATCATCATCATTCTCTTACCCTTATCCCACTCTAAGTGAGGTCGGCACAATATGTCTTCTTCTTCTATTCTCCTCTATCATTTGTCAACTCTGGTGCCACTCCTTTAGGCGTCCCGCTAGCCATACATCCATCCACATTCAATTAACTTTTAAAACTTAATTAATTATTTAAAACTCTTTTAGTCACATGGTTTTCATCCCTCCTCATTACATAACCAAATCAACTTAGTCTTGCACTTCACATCTTTTCTGTAATGGGCACAACTTTCAGACTTCCCCTGATGTCTGTTGTAAATGTTTAAAAATATATAACATTTGAAAGAAGACAGAAACAATAGAAGGATATATGGCAGTTTGTGAAATAATTTTATATATTTCCAAGTATAGAACTATATTAGGCAATAACAGTTCAAAATTTAAAGAAATTATGGTATTTAATTACAATTTTTTTTAGGATGCCATTCATTATATGACCAGAGAAGCCCCACATGCTGTGATTGAGCTTGACAACTATGGAATGCCCTTCTCTCGTACCCCTGAGGGCAGGATTTACCAGAGAGCCTTTGGAGGGCAATCATTAAAATTTGGAAAAGGTGGACAGGCTCATCGATGCTGTGCTGTAGCTGACCGGTAATTTTAATAAAATATTTAAAAAATTGGTTTTATCAGTCTTTAAAATTCATTATTTCATTACAAGCTATATATATGGTAACATGTTCAGCATGAAGTGTTTTAATCCAATATTCTTCTTTGTCCTGCCCTTAACCCACTCTAAGTAGGGTCGGCACAACATGTTATAAACATGCTGTCACATGATTTGGCTGCGTTTTTACGACCGGCCGCCTGCTTGACATCAACTTACCACAGTCGTATTTTTCGACACCTCGGTAAGAAAGAGGGTGGTCTATTCTACTAAACCGGATACCACACGGTGGATCAACTTACCTTAGTCGCCTTTTACGACACCTCGGTAAGAAATAAGGTTGGTCTATTCTATTCAGCCGGTTACCACACGACGGGTCGACTTACCTTATTCGCCTTTTACGACACCTCGATAAGAAATGAGGGTGGTACTATTCTATTCAGCCGGATACCACACGGCGTAAGAAGAATAATATTTTTATTTTTAAGTCAAAATGTAGACAACTATATTTATAGCTTTATGATATGGTTATTTGATTCTCGCAACTAGTCTTAAGGAAATAAACAAAGATTTATAGGTGGAAAATTTTTATAACCTGAAATCTGATATTACAATGGCAGTAAGTAGGGTGATACGTTATCTTTTATTGTTATCACAAACTAAATACGAAACATATTACATTAAGATCAACATTTTCTAGTGCAGTAAAATGTATGAAGATTTAAATAACAAAAAGTTTTAATTTTGATAATCATTGTTTTTTCAATTATGATTGGTATCATGCAATAAATACTTAATAATATTGTCTATTAATATCTCACTAAATACCACCTTTATTAGGAATAGAGAATAGAAGTGAGTGTGGTGGAATGGTTTGGACAAATTCTAGTTTTAAATAAGTTAATTTTTAATCATCTTCCTGCCCTTATCCCACTCTAAGTGGGATCGGCACAACATGTTATAAACATGCTGTCACATGATTTGGCTGCGTTTTTATGACCTGCCGTCTGCCTGCTGTCAACTTACCTCAGTCGTATTTTACGACACCTCGGTAAGAAAGAGGGTAGTCTATTCTACTAAACCCGATACCACATGATGGGTCAACTTACCTTACTCGCCTTTTACGACACCTCGGTAAGAAGTGAGGTTGGTACTATTCTATTCAGCCGGATACCACACGGCGTAAGTTAATTTTCAATATATTATGTATTTTTAACAGAACTGGCCACTCACTCCTTCACACACTGTATGGACAGTCCTTGCGATACGATTGCGAATATTTCATTGAATATTTCGCATTGGATTTATTGATGGAAGATGGCGCATGCAAGGGCTGTATTGCTCTTAATCTTGAAGACGGAACCTTGCATAGGTAAAACTAAACGCTTTGATGCTATTACCTCAAATACTTTACTAATATTTTGCTGTTCATTTTTCTCCTGATGATGCTTCGGTTGCGGGCGAAACGATTGTAGAGTTATTGTTAGTGCACGTGTGTATTGCTTGTGTATTGTGGCGGCGGTGGTGGAGGTTTGTGCCTGTGTTTTTACGAATCCTGCATGTATCAGGTATGAAAACGGATTGTCCACTCTACATTTAGCATTTTATATATTTTCTATTTTACTTCATCGCGGATTATAGCAAAATAATGTTATTATTAATTTTGTTCATTTTCCAATTTTTTATGATTGACGATATTTAACAATTTTCGAGTGTTAATCAATATTTATTTTACATGTTTATAGCATTGTTGTAATACTAAAAGCGAAGCTTGGTTTTAACTAGGTATATGATATAGGTATGTGATGGAATAAAAATCTGTCTCTCTGCTTGGTAGCCTTATTTATCTGTTATCCATTTTCCTAACCTACAAGTCTATGTTAAACGTTATAGAAAATATAGCGATATAAGCATAACTCTGTAAGCTCTGTACCAACTAATTAATTGCCATCAGCTAAGGTTGTCTGTAACATCTAAAGTGCAGTTAGTCGGCGATATAGTCTATGTCTACTTTGAAGCGCGGTGTTTATAAGCTTTATCTTATTGTAGAGTGTAGTGGTCCGGCCAAGTCAAAAAATGTTCCGATCGCCATCAAACCTTATAGTATTGTCCGCTGGGTCAATCTAAAGATTGAAAATTTCGTTACAATCGGTCTACCTGTTTCAGACCTATAAGAAATCTAAACTTTGTTTTATATATAAGATTTATTTTAATTTTTGTTTTCAGAATAGTAAGACGAAGAACGAACTACATTTTTTATTGACTTCATTCATTAATCCGATCAAAAAAAGATCCGATAGTTGTACTTACGTCGCACGCATTTGTAGTTAACATTGAGTGAATTAAAAATACGTGCAGTAAAAAACGTAAACGAATTTCTAACCGACTCTAGAAATGCTAAATACTTTTAATTTTTTTTCTATTTGCTAGAAATGGCGTATTAAGATCATTTATGATAGTTTGTTAGGTTAGTGACATGTTTTACTACTGTATTTTTTATGAGTAAGCGGGAAATTCCTTTAATAGTTTATGTCACGTTTTATTATTATTATGTATTTACATAATACATACATATTCGCAGATATGAATTTGTCAATTGAACACATTAACACGTTTATGTTAACTATACAAATACTTAATCTGTGTCGATAATTTCGAATGCATGGTACTATAATTCTTTTTATCAATATCAATATAAATACACAATTGTACAATTGTATTGAATATAATGTATTGAAAATAGACAAATCTAGTTTTGGGCAACAATATTGGTTTATACTAGAAGATTTACTTTTCATATTTAAACATCTGGAGTTGCTCTTTTTTTTTAATTTTTCTTCAAGCAATTTTTTCAGAAACTACTTTAATTATACACTCATGTTGCCCAGTTTATCTAAAAATAATAATTAAAGTGAAGTGGAAACATTCAATAATTTTTTTAATTCCCCAAACATAAGAATTCGTCTCGATCCCACGGCGCACGTTCGCGTGAACTTATAAATCAGATTTATCAGATATTTATCGAAATCCATAATTTGCACACCTAAACTAATTTTCATAGTATAGTTGGAAGCATAGAAGCACTGATGTTGCCTACATCTCATCTTTTTAAAGTACAGGGGCATCAAAAATTTGGTGGGACAGTTTTTGTGTAATATGTGCCTTATCGATGATTACGATAAAAACTAATTTTGAAATTAGCTGCAATGTATTATAATGACAGTAACACTAGGCACAAACCTCTGTGGTTTTTATAGTGTTAAGTAACATTTGTTAATAAATTGTTTAAATTGTAACTGTACAAACATATATACAAATTATAAAACAAAGTCCCTAAAAGTGTCTGTCTGTATGTGATCGATTTTCTCAAAATTTACTCAATGGATTCACAGTTTTTACAAGACAATTTTAAAGATTTAGATTAGGTTTCAATTACGGTGTTATGTTATTTGTAATAGGGAAAACACGCGGGCGAAGCCGCAAGCACAGGTACTTCTGGATAATAATAATAATAAATAAAATCTCCGGTATAAACAGTAAGAAATAAAAGTCCGTCTCATAAGCTTGTATATGTATATTCTTAAAAGAAGTTCTTAAATTTTTAGCATTTAATTAAATCTTTAATCACAGATTCCAAGCGAAAAACACGATACTAGCTACTGGCGGTACGGGGCGATCTTACTTCAGTTGCACTTCAGCCCACACGTGCACGGGGGACGGTACGGCCATGGCGGCTCGTGCTGGTCTCCAGAATGAGGATATGGAGTTTGTGCAGTTCCATCCAACTGGTAAATATATATAATATTATATCTATACTAATATATAAAGCTGAAGAGTTTGTTTCATTGTTTGAACGCGCTAATGGACGGAACTACTAGGCCGATTTGAAAAATTATTTGAGTGTAAGATAATCCATTTATCGAAGAAACTATAGGCTATATAACATCACGATGAATAGGATCTCTCTCTCTCTAAGATGAATAGGAGAGGAGCAGCAATAATAATGATTACGAAAACGGCATAATTTAAAGCTTTCCTAGCGTGCGCGAATTAAACGATGAAAGTTATTCAAAAATCATGTATCACAAAATTGCTACCCTCTAAAAGTTGTTAATAAAGTCCGCGATAGCATATGTCTAGCTTTTAAGGTTAACCCACTTTAACTAAAATACAAAATGAAATTTCAAAATACTATATTACGCTTTTAATCTTTTCACGCGGCCGCAGCCGCTGGCGAAATTTTGCTGGGAAAATTATACAACAGTATCGCCCTCTCGAGTTGAGCTAAGAACTCCTCTCTTCTTTAAAGAGAAAGATAGTAGTTTGGAGCCACCACACTGCTACAACGCAAGTTGATATGTCACATCAGGAATATCCCTGACTCTATGGTAAAATATAAATAAAAAGAAATAAAATGCGTTACAATTGTTTCTGAAGTACAAAGTTCCGGCTGAGTAGAATAACCACCTTCATTTCTTACCTTTACTTATATGCGGTGTATGTTAAACATATATTTATGTCGGGGTATGTGTGTGTGTGCGTGTGATAAAGAGAGAGTGTGGTGTGACTTTGTTTGTGGATATGTGTAAGTAAAAAAGATCTCTCTAAAGAAACATAATAATTATATTGACTATGAAAGGCTCAAGTTCTGATGTAACATCAACGTCATTCTACACTCGTTTATTCACACATACCCTTGTTCTTCATACGCATACAGAGACAGCAATAAAAATATTATGATAATTAATAAGATTACATAAATACTTCGTAATAGTAATAATAAATTGGTATTAGAAATTCCCCTAACACATGTATTTTGTATCCCTCGAATCAAAAACAAACATCAGTTCAGATTTTAGTGTTTTACTTTCATACTTTCAAAAACTACAAGATTTAAGTTAATTTGAAATTTAATTCACTGTACCTATATTTACCTCTTTTTTAATTTTAGACTGGTTGGCTGGAAGAGATTCCGATTCCGAAATAAGCCCGCCATTGCAAATTATGTTGTTTTTTTAATTTTTATTTTTATTAATGCAACAAAGAGATTACAAACAAACTACACTATACATATATTTACTCATTTTTAATATCTTAACGTATAAATTAAACGTATAAAACTACTTAACGTATAAAACTAAAGGAAACACCAGACCTAATAACTTTAACAGTCTTTCGCCTACAGTATAAGTATTAAGATATCATGAAAATCATAAATCTAATCAATGTGACCCACGTAAAGAGTGGTTTAAAATCTCTTAAAGCGATGTTATATATCAACATGTCAAATGATTTTAAAACCCAAAAGATAAAATGCACTCCAACTGTAAGATTTTAAATCGTAGATATCTTATCTACTTGTATCTAAACTTATCACGACAAAATATATTGAAAAAATATGTATAACTTTGTTTTGTTTTCAACATGCATTAATTATTCTTTATCATAAGTACATACCAATTTTCTTATAAATTTTTGTTTTTGCAAATTCAGTACGTTTGTAATAAGTCAAATATTCGACATTTGTTTTGTTTGATATGTTCATTGTGATTGGATTTGTTTGATATGTTAATTAAATTCTGTACCACACAGAAATCTCTGACAAAGATCTCTGGCCATCAGTCGTGTGTAACTTATAAAGAGCCGAAAAAAGGGATCCAGCTATGAAAATCGGATTAATGTAATGAAGATCGGATTTTCATGTCCCGAATGAGTGTGACTTTTTCTAGTAAAAAATAAAAAAATTTAACGGTTGGTAAGAATTTAAAAAGCATGAAAAGGAAATGCAGTGGAATTTGGTCTGCACGACCAAAAAAGCACTTAATTGACACGTATCGTTATATTATTACGATCAAAATCATTACAAATTTTAGCCTTAACGCTATTCCGACGTATATCTATATTATTATTAAATTTCTTCCAAATCCGTCCAATAGTTTTTTCGTGAAAGAGTTACAAACATACATCCATACTCACAAACTTTTTAAAAGTTGTATTTTTGTTTTAAATGTTTCCAAATAAAATGTGAGTGCACCATAGTTGTAATTCTTAACTATTTAACATATTAAACTATTTCAAGTATATTTAAACTATTTCTAGTTCATACGAATTCCAGCAATACCTATGTACAGTAAGACAATTTGTTAAGAAAATATCATTTCTTGACCGACAACATTGATTCGGATATCGCTGGAGCTTTCATATCCTAAGTTCAATGTCCTCTTGAGTTACGAGGCCAACGACTGGTTTAAGTTTGTAGAATCAAGGTCAGCTGAGATAAAAATATTGAATTTACTAAAATATTTTTACAAAAAAACCGTATCTACTTATTTACATATGATTCGCTAAATGTTTTTCGGTGAAGGAGAACATCTTTAGGAAACCTGCATATCTCTGAAGAATTGTAGGGCTATGTGTAACTTACCAGTATGCATTGGCACAGCGTGGTGCGTCTTAGCTCCAACTCATCTCTCCAAAAATGAAGAGAGGTGGCTATGCCCAGTCGTGGGATAATAACAGGCCGTAACTTTAGTAAAATTATATAAGTAGTGTGTTTACCATTTGTCTATCACCCATAACACAAACATTAAGTTTGGGGACGGAAGACTCTATATACTCTCTACTTACTTTTACTTTAGTGCAATGTTATAAACAGGTATCTACGGAGCCGGTTGTCTTATGACAGAGGGATGTCGTGGCGAGGGAGGGTTCCTGGTCAACGCGAAAGGTGAACGCTTTATGGAGCGATACGCGCCCGTGGCCAAAGATCTTGCCAGCCGAGACGTTGTATCCAGGGCTATGACTGTAGAAATCATGGAGGGTGAGCTAATCTTAATACATGTTTATTCGTTTGTCATTATCGTTTGTGATCGAAGTGATTACCCTGTACGCCTAATAGCCCTGCTGATTAGTAACTGAGTGATATTTAAATCAAGTAGCTAGTATTCATAGTTGAGAACAATCTGTCCATGGAAATGGACGCGATCAATTTGTAATTAGGGATACATAAAGAAAGGGTGATTATTTTAAATTTAAGATGCGTTTATTTAGTATTACCGGTCCGGCAACGCTTTGTTGTGACTCAGTCTGGTTTCGAATTCCCCTCGAAACAAAAGTCATTGTTATTTTTAAAAAATCTACGATCTCCATTAAACTTAATAGTGAAACGATGAATTCATGAAAAACAGACCAGCCGTTGTACCAGGAGTACAACGAACATACATACTTCCGCTTACATCTAAATGTTACATAATTTCTGCCGGGGATCTCATTGAAGCAATGAATATTACTTGTGCTACTGCATACATAAATAATTTCTCTTTTATACTATATATAAATACTATGCGTTGAAGCTTTTTCGTTCGTATCGTTTCCTCCATTACAACCTGGTTAATTTGATTTGTTTTTTTTTAACTAACATTTAGGTCGCGGCTGCGGGCCCGAAAAGGACCACGTGCACTTACAACTGCACCATTTGCCTCCCGACCAGTTGAAACAGCGGCTTCCGGGTATATCTGAGACCGCTATGATCTTCGCCGGAGTCGACGTCACCAAGGAGGCTATTCCCGTGTTGCCGACCGTGCACTACAACATGGGCGGCACACCGACCAACTTCCGTGGGGAGGCGAGTGTGATTTAAATTAATCATTCTATGGTGATCATTTTCCTTTAAAAGACTTCATTTTTTTTTTGTTTAAGTGTTTTTTACAGCAGAGTTTCCCAAATTTCCGCAACGTCACATACACACTCGAAAATGGACTCCACACGAGTGTATCTTTTTCGCATTGAGCCATTTAAATACGATGCTAGATTTCGGCGGCATATTTAACGAAATTTGTAAATATTTACGATAAATAATTAGAGTACATATGTTAAACTAGCAATCGCTAGCGGTTCCGCCTGCGTGGAATGATTAAAACCGTGATATAGGAAGTGGTTAAAGTGGGATAACCTTAAAAGACATATGCTGTCGCGAACTTTTATTTAGAACTTTTAAAGGGAATCAATTTTGTAATACATGATTTTTAAAAACTATTACCATTTACCCAGCGCACGCAAGGAAAACTCTAAATTTTGCCTTTTTCGCAATATTTTTTATTGGTGCTCCTCTTCTATTTATCTTAGAGTGATTAGTGTATAGCCTTTCTCGATAAATGGAATATCTTACACTGCAAAATTTTTTTCAAATTGGTCCAGTTGTTGTTGAGACTAGCGCGTTCAAACAACCAAACAAACTCTTCAGCTTTATATATTAATAAAGATGAATACAGTAAATAATTATTAGGTATAATTTTAATTTAACTTATCTTTTATCACTTTGAGCGGAGAAACGTTATTACTCTTCAAAATTGATAAACGCTTGTAGAAAAAAGTTTATAACGTTTACGGTTTATCGTGTCGGCAAGAAATGTATTTCTTTGAACAACGTGCATAAACGGCCAAAGCTTGTATCAATTCCTTGGAGCTACGTCATTGCGCCGTATTACTATAAATTTTTGGACTGATAGCGCCGCTCCATGTTAGTTTTTTGTGTTGTATCAAAAGCAGAACGTTATTAATCGTAATTTATTTAAAAAAAAAATTTCTTAAGAGAAAATTTAATTTTTTTATTATTAAAATTTATGTTACATACATCCTCCTGCCATTATCCTACTCTAAATGGGGTCGGTACAACATGTTACAAACATGTTGTCACATCATTTTGCTACGTATTTTACGACCGGCCATCTGCCTGACGTCAACTTATCCTAGTCGTATTTTACGACAACTCGGTTGGAAAGAGGGTGGTCTATTTTGCTCGACCGGATACCACACGGTGACTCGACTTACCTTTGTCGCTTTTTACGACAACTCGGTAAGAAATGAGCGTGGACACGGCGTTATTAAAATTTATGTAACATACGTGTTTAAATAACCAAATCAAGTAGGTACTTTAATTATCACAGTTTGTTAGTTGATAATAAGGCTAGGACTGGTTTGTGAAAGTTGCTCTTATCTCACACAACCATTAAGAAACTAATCGAAAAAACCTACAAATTGTTACTTTACATAATTAGATGTGATCTCTTACAAAACTGCATACTATTTTCAAACCCACGCCTCTTATCTAATTATATAAATTTCGACTGTGGAATATGCTTTACGTATTAACATATCTAAATCTATGTAAAGGTGTCTTATATTGATCGAAATATGAAATATGCATTTTCCTGCGGTAATATTGTGCTATCGTCAATATTTTTTTAAGCCTAGCCAAACAATTGTAAATTACTAGTAATATCCCGCGGTTTAAACCACGTAATTTTTTTTACACCTTATTACATTTTTTAACGGCTTCCTATTTTTTTGAAAATGTAATATAGCCTATGTTGCTTAGTAAAGATGCAGCTTTTGAATGCTGAAAGAATTTCTGAAATCCATGTAGTAGTTTTTGTGGGAAAACATTACAAACATACATACAAATTTTTCCTCTTCATAATATTAGTATAGATAATAATTATTAACATCTAAATTTTTGATTTGCATAATAATTCTCACATAGCTGTGATGGCCTAGCGGTGCGACCGTGTGAATCTCTAGAGACGATCATGGGTTCAAATCCGGGCAGACACCAATGAGTTTTTCTATTAAAACTTATGTGTCTAATTGATAATTGCAATTTATCACACGCTTTTCGGTGAAGGAAAACATCGTGAGGAAACCTGCATATCTTTAGAAAATTCTAGGGATATGTGTAACCTACCAATCCGCATTGGAGCAGCGAGGTAGGTCTTAGCTCCAACCCTTCTCTCCAAAAATGGAGAGAGGAGGCCTATGCCCAGCAGTGGGATAGTAACAGGCCGTTACTTACTTACTTTTTATTATAATTCTCACATACATATACTGGACACTTAACAATAATAAGTCTTCCTTCAGTATATTCCATTCTTAAGTTTACTAATTCTACTTAATAAATTCTTATTAAATTCTATTAATATGTTTACAATTTTTTTGTTCTTCTGATAGCAATAAATGTATAATTTAATATTGTAAATTTTAAACTTTCCCGATTCATACTTATTATTATATAAACATACGGGTCACGGGGTAAAATCGAGTTGAAATATAGAATCTAATATAAAGACAGTGGCATGGTTAGGTAATCAAAGGCCCTAGGGCAAAAAAAGGCCTTAACTAAAGTATTTAAAATCGTTAGTATCAAATGCAGGAGAGATATTCTCTAGTCCAATTTATAGTTTGTCAGTAACCAAGTTTACTTAGAGACCCCCGTGATCCAATGTGATTTTTATATAATATTATCTATTTATCTATGAATAATATGATAGGTAATATCATCCGCCGTGTGATATCCGGCTGAGTAGAATAGATCGCCCTAATTTCTTATCGAGGTATTGTAAAAGGCGGTATGTTGAAGGGAAGTAGGCGGCCAATCTAAAATACCTAGCCAAATCACATCACAACAATGTCCAAACATGTTTCGCCGACCCCACTTAGAGTAAGACAAGGACAGGAGAATAATGATGATATATGAGGAGGTTAGAATCAAACCTAGCATATCCAAAATAATTAAAATCAAGTAGAATGAAAATTTTGTTTTATGTGTTTAATTCTTGGAGTTTCGACAAATAAAAAATATTAAACACAGATTTAATCAATGCCAATTTAAGTAATATCAATCTTTACGTTTCCTGCAAACTGTAATATAAATATTTAAAATTAGCTGAATTTGTTTGTGACTTTAGGATTTAGCTATTTTTGGTTCTGATCCCCTCATATATATTTCATAGGTCATTACACATAAGAACGGCGAAGACCGCATCGT
Organism: Morpho achilles; assembly: GCA_947086495.1. NCBI lineage: Eukaryota > Metazoa > Arthropoda > Insecta > Lepidoptera > Nymphalidae > Morpho > Morpho achilles. The sequence goes on from CAMTZB010000016.1 coordinate 7,351,401, forward strand.
GCCCGGTCTGCTGGCAGCGGGCGAAGCTTCCTGCGCTTCGGTGCACGGCGCTAACAGACTTGGTGCCAACTCGCTGCTTGACATCGTGGTGTTTGGACGCGCGTGCGCCATCACCGTCGCCGACATCAGCCGCCCGGGAGATTCGCAGGCTCCTCTTAAAGAGGTACATATACCAATGAAATTCTTCTTCTTCTTCTTTCTCAATCGATGGACGTCTACTGCTGGACATAGATCTCCTTAAGAAATCTCCACGCCCTAGATTTTGTGCCGCTTGGAACCAGCGGCTTCCCGCGACTTTTTTGATGTCCTCACTCCACCTCGTCAAGAGTGTAATGAAATTCGTTGCGTCTTAAACATATAAAATTTTGCTATAATCCGCGATGAAGTAAAATAGAAAATATATATATTGTTAAATGTAGCGTGGACGATCCGTTTTCATACCTGATACGTAGCAGGTCATCATCAAACATCGCATCGGATACGCATACATCGTATGTAGTGCTTGCTTATTGTGGTGGACGATTGTGCATGTGTTTTTATGAATCCTGCATATATCAGATATGAGAACGAATTGTCCACTCTACACTGAGCATTATATATATTTTCTATTTTACTTCATCGCGGATTATAGCAAAATAATTTTATCATTACTTTTGTATTATCTCCGCAAAGTAACGCAATATTCTATAAATTATATAAAAATTTTATAGTCACCTTTTGGCCTATCTAAATCCATGATCTTGTTAGGAGTCACTACAATCGATAAATTAGTTGAATCAAAATCAAGTTGAATCATCTCGTTAATTATTCATTACAACTTAGTGGAAATCGGAGAAGCAATGAAAAAAATATTGAATTCACATTTCGAAAATCTTTATACGTTTTCGTTCATTTGATTCAAAGGTTATATAATAATTGACAATTAAAAATAAGTCTTAGCTAAAATAAAACGAAACTACTGGGTATTTCCTCTCATTTACTTTTCATTAGCAATATAGATAAAAACAGGCCAACCGTTCTCTAGCTAGTAGCGGTGAGCACGTTTTAGTTTTAACAAATTCAGTTAAAAAGAACTCTGCTTCAGCGTGTTTCACAGCAAGAATACATATCCAATATGTTTTTGTTTATATTGATATTATTGAATATTTGTTGTTTTTATGTACACTCAACAATTGTATTAAGATGTGGTAAATTATTATAAAGCTGTGTGAACAGTGCGACTCTTTTGAAGAGGTCGCGGGTTTAAATCCCGGGCACCTATGAGTGTTTGTTATTAAAACTTATCTGACTAATTGATAATTTCCATTTATCACACGCTTTTCGATGAAGTAAAACATAGTGCGGGAACCTGCATATCTCTATAGAATTCTAAGGATATGTGTAACCTACCAATCCGCATTGGAGCAGCGTGGTTAAAGCTCCAAACCTTCTTTCCAAAAAAACGGAGAGAAGAGGTCTATTCTCACCAGCCTTTACTGTAATTTAACTTTATAACAATTATAACATAATAATTACGTATTACTTAAACTTGTTTAGTTGCAATTTTGAGATAGCTGACCTTAATAATTTATTAGTATAGATATTATAGCTACGGTTGAACAAACACAAAACAAGGAAAATTAAGTTAGAACTGTTACATAACAAATATTGGTATTGACATTTTAATTGCATAACACAAGGTGGGTCAGCTTCTCATTTATATCAGAGATCGTTTATATAATTTATAATAATACGACTGTAGTGTATCCGGGTTGAAATGTGTGTAACTTACCTTGTATTTTATATACAAGACACATAGACGAACATACATTAATACTAATGTACAAAGGAACATACATGGTCTCGGAATGCACCACGTTAGTAACACGAGAGCCTTTGGTGAGAGTAGACGTGTAGTAATATAATGTTACTTGTTAGTGCGTGTTTGAGCCTGTGCTATATTCATACAACATTCGTTTATATACACTACAAAACTACCAGTTTTACTGTAAAATTTATGTACGATCAATTTGGAAAACATCATGCTTAATCTTCATCCTCCTGTCCTACTGTAAGCGGGGTCGTCACAACATGTTACAAACATCTTGTCACATGATTTGGCTACGTATTTTACGACCGGTCTCCTGCCTGACGTCAACTTACCTTAGTCGTATTTTACGACACCTCGATAAGAAAGAGGATGGTCTATTCTACTCAGCCGGATACCGCCCGGTTGGTCAACATACCTTAGTCGGCGTGGAAAACATCATGCTTAAGTTTTTCATAAATATTCATACTTAGTTTCTGAATCATTTAAATAGATGCGCTATGATAAGTCGAATAATTTGTATATGTACATAATAAGTGCATGTTCCTATGTATCAGCAATGAAAAAAAATAGTTGAAGTAAAAGCATATGTTGTTTCAGACAACTGGACAAGAAAGCATTGCAAACTTAGATAAAATAAGAAATGCAAATGGCAGCATTTCCACAGCGGATCTGCGTTTGCGCATGCAGAAATGTATGCAGAAGAACGCCGCTGTATTCCGACAGAAGAGTACTCTTGAGGAAGGTTTGTAATTACATAGGTTTAAAATATTGACCACTGAGTTTCTAGTTGGTTCTTCTCGGTAAGAACAACATTCCTAACCAGTTCTAACTTCATTAATAATATTGATCCTTGACAATTCAAAAGTGATTGAAAGAACTTATTTGAATAAAGATTATTTCAATTCGATTTGATTAGATATATTTTGTATATACGAAAAACTTTACATGTCCTTTTATGAAATTGCGAGCTAAGAGAAATTGTAATTACACATATTTAAAGTTTATGTATAGGCGATATATTTGTGTATGCAACACAGTCATAATCAATCCACGTACACAATAATCCCATAATTTAAGAAAATACATTTTATTACAATATTTAATACTGGGGGTAACGAATTAATCTATATTAAATCAACTATTTATTTAAGGTACTTCATTGGATAAGGATTAATGCTGTATTGTTAAAAATTGCTTTATAAAATAAGGCATTATTTTTCGTAGAAAGTAAATGACAAAAAATTCTATTGTAGGTTATCCATAAGAGATAGACATATACCATCGCGGAGTTTCTATAGACCTTTTCAAGGTGTACAAATACTTAGTACATTATTTTGATAAATCTCGTAGGTCTTAGGCTGCGTTTGCAATGTAAGCGGAAAAAATGTAATCATTTACGACATCACATTAGAAACCTCAAAAATTACAGTATTTCTCTACTCCATATTGAATGTTATTATGCATATAAATCTTCCTCTTAAATCACTCTGTCTATTAAAAAACCGCATCAAAATCTGTTGCGTAGTTTTAAAGATATAAGCATACATAGGGATATAGGGACACAGAAGCGAAGCGTAGTATTAGTAACGATAGTATCAAGCGGTAATGTTTAGTAATTGGCTTTTTATGTGTGTTTTTCTATTTCGCGTAATTAAGTCAATCGACAAGTGATAAAATCAACAAATTGCTTAATATTTTCAGGACAACGACAAATTCACGAAATCTACAAGCAAATGAAGGATGTCAAAGTATCTGATCGATCTTTAATCTGGAATAGCGACCTGGTGGAGACCTTGGAACTGCAGAACTTGCTCATTAACTCAGTTCAAATAGTCGAAGGTGCGCTCGCCAGAGAGGAGTCCAGAGGAGCGCACGCGCGAGAGGACTTCAAGACCCGACGTGATGAATATGACTATTCTAAACCATTACAAGGACAGGTAAAGTTATTGATGATGATGAAACTTAACTGCCAACATTGAACTGTACTTTATATCGATTTTATTCTTATCTAATTAATAGCACATCATGAGAATGCCCCATACCGAAATTAGCATATCTGTAGTAGCGACGTGAAAAAAAACTATTTTTAAAAATCGATTATTTTAGGTATCCCTTTTTTCTCTTTTACTGTTTTTCTTGTATTTTAAGATTAGATATGCATTGTTGGATCAAACTAATTTAGCCAAACTACACATTTTAATCCAATTTCACAAACAGCGCATCTGATATTATTTTTTGTTAGTTGTCCACTTTAAATTAGCCTTTATTGTAATTAATTATTATTATTAAAAAAGACAACTTTTGGAATAGTCAGGAAAAATCTATTATTTTTAAAGAGATAAAAATTGATTATTAATTAATCGATTTTTCTACTCCAAGTGACATCCCTAATTTGCAGGTAATCATGAACGTGACAGACCAGTAATTTCTAGATTACTAATGACAGCGGACAATATTGCTGCATACATATATAGACAATACTGCATACATATATAGACAATACTGCATGATTCGGCATTGCCCATCGGAGTTATTTCTGTTATCAATCCCAAAATTCACTTTGGACTACGAATATAATTGAAAGTGCAGCTAATTAAAATGAACGAGCGGCGTGGCTTTAAAACTTTAACCTTGAACAGGCTGTCTAGGGCGCTAAAGGTCTGAGATATATAATATTTATAATATTGTTCTAGACAAAGCTGCCATTCGAAGAACATTGGAGAAAGCACACCGTAGTAGAGACTGATGCGGAAAGTGGAACTACCAAACTAAGCTACCGACCTGTCATAGACAACACGTTGGACCAGGAGGAGTGCAAGACTGTCCCGCCCGTTATTCGCACCTATTAGGTTAGTAAGGTAAGGTTTATAGCGCATGTCAATAATCAATGAACATCAATAAATGAAAATCTTAATAAAATACTTTATCGCGGATTATAACAAACAATTATCTTTAATTTTTAAATGAGTTAATCTTGTATATATATATATATATATATATATATATATATATATATATATATATATATATATATATATATATATATATATATATATATATATATTCAGAATCTCGGAAACGGGTCTAACGATTTTCCTAAAATTCAGCATGCAGTAGGTTTTGAGGGAGAAAAATCGATCTAGCTAGGTTTTAAAAAAAAAACTGTTTCTGGGCATAAAAAACACTAAAATTTATTGAAAATTTATTTAAATTATTGAATATAAAACACTATTTTTGCCATAAACTTTCAAGTCAGCGTAGATTATTCGGGAAACGGGCAGTCTCGAGAAATGTAAATACGTAGGATCGATCCCCAACTACCTGTTTTTCTTTATTTTTTTTATTTTGTAAATAATTTTCCGAGCAAGGCTTGGTCAACCAGGTACTTACTTAATAATTCTGTTTTAGGTAATCTCTCATTGTGGCTGCTGACTGAGCTAAGCAGTATTCTTTCAACTTATATCTCAGTCCGGGTAACGTTCATACAATTATTTATTTCATTATTCATACTAGTAGGTTTTAAGTATAAAAATGATGTATATGTTATGGTAAACAATTAATATATAAGCAATAATTGTTCTTGAAAAAAAATACTATTTATACATGATGGTATCTTAATATTTAGCTGTGCCGAACGCTTTATTCGTTTTATATTTAAACTTTGTAATAAACAGTTAATTTAAATATAGTTTGATAAAAACCATTTTTAAATCGAGCAGCATTTTTAATGATAAATTTTAAGATTCTTTAGCGCTTATAGCAGCACTGAGGTACTTAACTTATACTGAAATTTTATTTTTCGGCATATTCTCATTCATAATTATTAATCTTCCATTGTATTTATATAAATTAAACTAAATTTGTACAAAAATATATGTTCCGTTTGCAATGTTGAATCGAAAATTTGTGTATTATATATAAATGTATAATTTCGTGTAGAAGTTAAGTACAAAAATTTGTTAAATTCTTAAATAAACATAATATTTGAAAAACTATTTTTGTTTCGTTTTTAAGATATTCTCTTACCTCCAACCTCTTACTTACATCTACCAACATTTTTATAAACTAAGATTTTCTAAGAACAGCAGTATTTTATATATTATATAAATAAAAAAAATATTAATAAAAAGACATTTGAAATTCAAAATTATTCTTTATTCAATTAAACTTGTCAACAAGTTCTTTTGAATCGTCAACTCTACTGCTGGTTCGGAAAACTATTCCTGCTGTGAAGAGCCAGCAGGAAACGCGGCGATTACTCTTTTCAAAATTCTTATAATTAGTTGTACAGGGTAGAGGAGAAGCTATATCCACGCATTCTTACCATCTATATAACGCTCACTACTATAGCAGCCTTTAACAGTTTAACAGTGTTTTTAAACTGCTGTAATGGCAAAGCTAAAATTGTTTGCAGAATTTTATTATAGAATCTTATATACACAATCCCACAAATGATTTACGTATGTACTTTGCAAGGCGCAAAACAGGAGCCGCAAGCTGCTTATGTCAGTTCCTATTTTGTCTTTTATATGCATATAAAAGACAAAATAGGAACTGACATAAGCAGCAATACCTAGGTGATGCATCACCTAGGTATTGTTTTATAAACCTTATGTTTTTATATTCAAAAATTAAATTGCTTAAAATATACTTAACGTACGTACTTACGTTTTTTAACCGATGGATATTCTATTTTACATAGGTCATTTTGATACATATAGTTCTTAAGGGATTTCCGTGTCATGCGCTGTGTACTTGAATCCAACGGTTTGCAGACACGACGTAATTTTTATTTAGTTATTTTTATAAATTTGTCTTTGTAGCGTTAAAAACAGGAAGCGTCACAAAACAGTTACTGAAATAACTATAAATGAGATTATTTACATTTGTAAAAGACCTTGATAACCTGTCCTTTCGGTAAAGTGTTATCTTTATCAATACATGTTTTAGAGTATTCAGTAAACATGGTAAACTCTAAGTTTAAGAAAAGTCAAATAAAATTACGTTATACCCGTAACGATAAAATATTTTCTATGTTTTTTGGTGGTTATTGCATCATGGAACAAGTAGATTAATTTTGCAAAATCTTATTGGTTAGAAACCATATTCAAGAAAAATAGGTATATATTAACATGTTTTTTTTAATTCGTTACTCCATAGCTTTAGTCTCAAGGGTGAATCTTGTACTTTGTAATGTTGATTTGTTATCGTCTGAGAAATATCTGAGTAGAATAATGGTAGGTAAATAAGCCTGGTAGCTGTTTTAATTTCTTTGTAACACTTTTCATTATTGTTAGCATTTATGCTTTATTTGTTACAAAAATCATTACATTTTATTTTATAAGCTGGCCACCCTTAATTAATTGTATAAAAGCAGCATCCGCCATGTTTGTCTCCTTACTTCTTAAAACTACGTGATAGTGATCGGACATATTGCCTTCCAGTGTAGCACAGTGAATAAACGTTAATTATTACATTAGATTCAGTTATTCATTTATATCCCTGGCCTGTCCTCCTACAGGTTATGGGCCCAGGCATTAAAATATATAGTTAATAAAGTGAAAGCGTAATAAATAATAAAAATCAAAACTTTGTCGGGTAGATTAATAAAATATCATTAACAATGGATTCAGTAAAAGTTAAAAGAAATATCAGACCTTTCGACGGTGAAAAATATAGTGTTTGGAAATTTAGAATACGTGCTTTGTTAAGTGAGATGAATGTCTTATCGGTAATTGACGAAAGTCCTATATTTCGATGTGATCAATGGGAGAAAAATAACCGAATCGCGAAAAATATAATTGTGGAATATTTGTCAGATTCTTTTCTTTGTTTTGCATCGGAAGAAGTGACTGCAAAAGATATATTCGTGAATTTAAATACTTTATATGAACGGAAGAGTATAGCGACTCAATTATCGTTAAGGAAAAAGTTGTTGGGATTAAAATTACCGAGTGATTTACCTTTGATAAAACATTTTAACATTTTTGATGACCTTATTACGGATTTGTTAGCGGCAGGAGCCAAATTAGAAGAAACTGATAAAATAGCGCATTTGTTGCTTACCCTACCCACAACTTATGATGGTATTGTTACTGCGATTGAAACTTTATCGGAAGATAATTTAACATTAGCTTTTGTGAAAACAAGACTTTTAGATCATGAAATAAAATTGAAAAATGAAAATTGTGATACGAGTGTTAAAGTACTACAAATAAGTAATACAGACAGTTTTAAGAAAAGAAAATTTGAAAACTCTAAACCAGTGAATTATAGATATCAACAACAACAAAATTTTAAACCAAATTATAAGCGAAATAATAAGTTTATTAAATGTCATCACTGTGGACGCAGAGGGCATATTAAAAATGATTGCTTTCATTTTAAGAGGATGAATAAAACAAGTTCAGACAGGTCACGAACTGTGCAGGCAGTTGAGCTTACACAAGCAACCGATCAAAATAATATTTCTGGTTTTGCGTTCATGACCAGTGAATATGAGGAAAATAATGATGGAAATAAAATGACATTTATATTGGACTCAGGAGCATCGGATCACATTATAAACAGAGACGATCTGTTCACCAATTTCGTAAGTTTGTCCACACCAGTAAAAATTTCTATTGCTAAATATGGTGCTTATATTTCAGCTACTAAAAGAGGAACACTCAACGTCGTAAGTAATACTGGAATACAAGGTGTTTTAGAGGACGTGCTCTATTGTCAAGAGGTTCCATACAATCTATTGTCTGTATCAAAGATGCAACGTGCTGGCGTCACGGTTATTTTTGATCAAGATGGCGCTCATATACGTAAGGATGGTAAAACTCTAATGTCAGGTAAACCTTTAAATAATTTAATAACTATTGACTTCTTAGTTAAATTAAATCGCACTGTTACTCAGGTATACATTAGTAACAAAAATAGTTATGACATATGGCATCAACGCTTAGGGCATATTAGTAAGAGTAAATTTTTACAATTAAACAGTAATGCAATGATTGATGATATTAATGAAATTGAAGCAGTATTTCCAAATGATAATTTATGTGAGGCATGTATTAATGGGAAACAGACGCGGAAGTCCTTTAATAAGGCAAAAGATAAAAGTTATATTAAAAGACCTTTATTTATTGTGCATTCAGATGTCTGTGGGCCTATCACTCCTTCGACTATTGATAACAGAAATTATTATGTATTGTTTATAGATGATTTTACTCATTATTGTGTTGCGTATTTGAAAACATACAAATCTGAAGTATTTTCTTGTTTTAAAGATTTTGTTGCTAAAGCTGAAACTAAATTTAACTTAAAATTAGTCAATTTATATTGTGATAACGGTGGAGAATACTTATCTACCGAAATGAAAAACTATTGTGTAGAAAAAGGTGTAACTTATCATTTGACCGTCCCCCGAACTCCACAGTTAAATGGTGTTTCTGAAAGAATGGTCAGAACTATTACTGAAAAAGCTCGTACTATATTAAACTATGCTAAATTAGAAAAGGTTTTCTGGGGTGAAGCAGTGTTAACTGCTGTTTATTTAATTAACTTGACCCCAACTAAAGCTTTAAAAGTAAATCAAACACCGTTTGAAATGTGGCATAATAAAAGACCACAAATAAAATATTTAAAAGTTTTCGGTTCTACTATATACGTACATAATAAAACTAGTACAAATAAGTTTGATGATAAATCATGGAAAGGAATACTAGTAGGGTACGAACCGAATGGTTATAAGGTATTTAATACGGAAATTAAAAAGTATTTAACTGTCAGAGATGTTATTGTTGATGAGACTAATTTTCTGCAATCCAGCCTGAAGGGAATGATTTATTAAATTCTCGTGACAAAACTGGTAATGGTGGAATGGTGCCGAAATCAGTGTCCATAGAGTCTCAAAGAACTGACAGGTGTAAATCAGATATTTCGAAATCTGGTAGTCAGGGTAATAGTCCCTGTAAAATCCGTAAAATTGATAGTATACCGGAATCTAATAAAAGTGGAGATAGTTCACCTTTAGATAATCAAAATGCAAATGAAAATTTAGGTTTGCGAAGGAGTGCTAGACTTAAAGATCTTCCCCCCGTATCATATACTGAAAATGACGATGATTGTATAATGTGTGCACAATCTTTTATATATAAAATACCTAATTCATATGCGGAAATTAAAACTCGTGATGATAAAATTCATTGGGAAAACGCAATTAGGGATGAATTGAACGCACTTTCAATAAATAATACGTGGACCTTAGTACCAATGCCACATAATAAAAATATCGTTGACTGTAAGTGGGTTTTTACTATTAAACATAATGAATTTGGAAAACCTTTAAGATACAAGGCTCGTCTTGTGGCAAGAGGCTTTAGTCAAGAATATCTGACGGACTATAATGAAACGTTTGCACCTGTTGCTCGAATTGCTAGTTTTAGATTTATAATTAGTTTCGCGAATCAATTTAATTTATTAGTCCATCATATGGATGTTAAAACCGCGTTCTTGAATGGTATATTAAAAGAGGAAATATATATGAAAGTTCCTGAAGGTGTAGATAGTAAAGATAATTATGTTTGTAAATTAAATAAAGCGTTATATGGATTAAAACAAGCGGCTAGATGTTGGTTCGATGTATTTGAACAATCTCTGAAAGAGAAGGGTTTTCAAAATTCATCTGTTGATAGGTGTATATATATTTTAAATAAAAATGATATTAATAAAAATATTTACGTGGTACTTTATGTCGATGATTTAGTAATTGTTTGCGCTGATATTAAAATATTAAATGATTTTAAAAGCTATCTTAATAGTAAATTTCAAATGACGGATTTAAAAGAAATAAAATTATTTCTTGGTATTAGAATAACGAGAAATCATGATAAAATCAGTCTCAATCAAAGTGCATATATTAAATCGATATTGTTTAAATTTAATATGCACGATTGTAACCCAGTTAGTACCCCTATTGAAAATAAAGTTAATTATGAGGCGCTGAATTCAAATAATGTGTGTGATGCGCCATGTCGTAATTTAATAGGGTGTTTAATGTACGTCATGCTGTGTACTCGTCCAGACTTAAGTATATGTGTTAATATATTAAGTAAATATACAAATAAAAATAATAAAGAGTTATGGCAAAGTCTGAAAAGAGTGCTTAGGTATTTAAAAGGCACAGCTGATTTGAAATTAACGTACAAAAGAACTAAATATGATAATATTTTAACTGGGTATGTTGACTCTGATTGGGGTAATAATACCTCTGATAGAAGAAGTATAACAGGGTATTTATTTAAACTATTTGAGGGAAGTACAATTACGTGGAACACGAAGAGACAAATGTCAGTTGCAGCCTCTTCGACCGAGGCGGAATATATGGCATTGTATGAAGCTGTAAAAGAATCATTATGGCTTAAGTCTCTAGCCCTGAGTATTAATTTAGAAATAACTGTTCCTATTGTTATTTATGAAGACAATAACGGCTGTATAAGCATTGCTAATAATCCAACCAATCATAAAAGATCGAAGCATATTGATATTAAATATCACTTTTCAAGAGAACAGGTTGAGAAAAATATAATAAAATTAAATTATATTCCTACAGGTGAGCAAATAGCAGATGGATTGACCAAGCCGTTACCTGCAATCACGTTTCATGAATTGAGGTCTAAAATGGGATTAGAATAACCCATTATATATTTTGTTTTATTTTTGTTTCGATTTGATTGAATATGATTGTATTAAATCATATATGGTAATATTTTACAATGTGTTAATGAATAATGATGAAATGGTCTGATTAGGTTTTTCTGGGTTTTTCCTAATCCTGTGCAACAAATGTTGGACCATATTGTAAGTTTCCCCAGCAAACACTAGGAAGTGTGATATGTTCCGATTAAATTTGTGAATTGATTGTATAAATGTAGAATAATTTTTGAGGGAGCGTGTTAGCATTTATGCTTTATTTGTTACAAAAATCATTACATTTTATTTTATAAGCTGGCCACCCTTAATTAATTGTATAAAAGCAGCATCCGCCATGTTTGTCTCCTTACTTCTTAAAACTACGTGATAGTGATCGGACATATTGCCTTCCAGTGTAGCACAGTGAATAAACGTTAATTATTACATTAGATTCAGTTATTCATTTATATCCCTGGCCTGTCCTCCTACAATTATAGCATAATTATCATGTCAATATTTAATAATGGACTGATAAATTTGAATAAAAAGTATTCAAAAATATATTGTATATACTCCGCACAATATAATTCAAATGTCGTTTAACGAAGTAATAAATTGAGTTTAATCAAACAAAAAAAGCCTTAAATAAATTTTCATTCTCGGCTCAATTTTTTAAATTTATTATGTAAGACAGGAAAAGTTGCACTCACAACTAGTAAAAAATATGTTTACAAGGTTTATAGTTTCGTGATAAACTTATTTAGATATAATATTTTACCATTTTGTCAATAAATTATGATGAATATTGTACGTAAAGATGTAAGTAGGGCAAGCAATAATAACAAAAGTGATAAGTAGAGACATTTATTGTTATTTTATACGACTAGCGTCAGATTATCAGTGGACTGGCGCTTTTAGTATTTTAATTCCTTACGAAATGGCTCAATGAGATTTCTTTAATTGTAATTTTAGTAGTTACCCTTAGCAAAATTATATCGGCACTGACGATATATTATAAATATCACTACATATTATAAAACAAAGTCCATATTTCCGTATGTACGCATAAAACTTTAAAACTACGCAACAGATTTTGATGCGGTTTTTTTTAATAGATAGAGTGATTCCAGAGGAAGGTTTGTACGTATAATAACATTCAATACGAAGTAGAGAAATAATTACATCTGTAAATAATTACATTTTTTTCCGCTTACATTGCAAACGCAGGCTAAACCCTGCGAGATTTATCAAAATGATGTACTAAGTATTTGTACACCTTAAAAAGGTCTACAGAAAAGTCCGCGATGGTATATATCTATCTCTTATAGATAACCCACAATAGCAGTTTTTTTCATTTACTTTTTACGAAAAATGATGCCTTATGTTCAAAGCAATTTTTATACAATACAGCATTAATCCTTATCCAATTGAGTACCTTAAATAAATTTTTGATTTAATATTGATCAATATTGCCGTTTACAGCATGTAATTTAAGTGAACATTTTCGGAGATATTACAGATTTAAAATCCCGCGAGGAGGCCGCGCTTAGACCTATAAGCACTTCGAATTTAGCAGCGACCGGAGGCGCAACTAAATGTCCTTCTTTCAAGTTTATATTGTCTAATGATAAGAACGCTATGAATGTTGTATGTAAAGACATTGTCTAATCAATTGTAAAAATAAATAATATCACTACATAGTATAAAACAAAGTCGCATTCTCTGTCTGTCCCTATGTCCGTATATCCCTATGTATGCTTCAATCTTTAAAACTATGCAACAGATTTTGATGCGGTTTTTTTTAATAGATAGAGTGATTTTAGAGGAAGGTTTACATGTCTAATAATATTCAATATGGAGTAGAGAAATACTGTAATTTTTGAGGTTACTAATGTGATGTCGTAAATAATTACATTTTTTTCCGCTTACATTGCAAACGCAGGCTAAACCCTACGAGATTTATCAAAATAATGTACGAAGTATTTGTACACCATGAAAAGGTCTACAGAAAAGTCCGCGATAGTATATGTCTATCTCTTATGGATAACCCACAATAGCAGTTTTTGTCATTTACTTTTTACGAAAAATGATGCCTTATGTTCAAAGCAATTATTATACAATACAGCATTAATCCTTATCCAATTAAGAACCTTAAATATATTGTTTATTAAATATTGATCAATATGACCCTTTACAGCATGTAATTTAAATAAACAGTTTCGAAGATATTACAGATTTAAAATGCAGGGGCCGCGCCGCGAGCCTATAAATAACGCGTCGGAGGTCGCGGTTTGCCTCTCGGCGATGCTTCCGCGCTCGCCCGTCTTATCGGTGACACTGTCAAAGCCATAAGGGCTAACAGCATTAGTCAAATTCAAAAAAAAAAACGCGTTTCGCCTTTTTACCATTTGAATTTAGCAGCGATCGGACGCATTTATGATCGGAGCTCTCTAGCGAGGAAAATAACAATCACTATCACTACATATTATAAAACAAAGTCCATATTTCCCTATGTATGCATAAAACTTTAAAACTACGCAACAGATTTTGATGCGGTTTTTTTTAATAGATAGAGTGATTCCAGAGGAAGGTTTGTACGTATAATAACATTCAATATGGAGTAGAGAAATACTGTAATTTTTGAGGTTTCTGTAAATAATGACATTTTTTTCCGCTTACATTGCAAACGCAGGCTAAACCCTAAGAGATTTATCAAAATAATGTACTAAGTATTTGTACACCTTGAAAAGGTCTACAGAAAAGTCCGCGATGGTATATGTCTATCGCTTATGGATAACCCACCAAAGCATTTTTTGTCGTTTACTTTTTACGAAAAATGATGCCTTATGTTCAAAGCAATTTTTATACAATACAGCATTAATCCTTATCCAATTGAGTACCTTAAATAAATTTTTGATTTAATATTGATCAATATTGCCGTTTAAAGCATGTAATTTAAGTGAACATTTTCGGAGATATTACAGATTTAAAATGCCGTGAGGAGGCCGCGGTTCGCCCTATAACACTTCGACTTTAGCAGCGATGTCGCTCTTTCAAGAGTTTGTTTCAGGACATTCTGTAATAAATTGTAAAAATAAAATACATAGGGAAAATATAAAAGTAAATAAGTAATAATGTACTATATGAATTTAGATATTCCAAAGATAGCAGGAAATCTTCTTGGTATAGGGAAAGGAAATTGTTTTTCTCCAAATTTAACCCTACGGCCACGGGCAGTAATGAATAAATCAAAACAACTGGATCAATTTTAATCATTTTTTTACACTGACTGACATGGGATATATATTTTATACCCGTGCGAAGCAGGGGCAGGCCGCTAGTATATAAATATGTTCTAATTTTACGACACTTCAAGCCTGAAACCTTATTGGCTTGCTTGATATTGCAATCAAGCTTTCTGCAAACTAACCTGTATATAGATAATAGTTGATTAAATTTCTATTATATTTATGTACTTTCTGTAGACGGAAATAAGAATCAAAATCAAAGCATTTGTTTTAGTAAGTTAATCTTGAATGCATTTCATTAAAAATATATTTCATGTTTTTAACAATATGATGAGGGAAATATTCTTGAGTTTTTGTTTTAAGTACCTCACAGTCGGCAGCTGGTAATATGAGTCTTCCGATAAGACTTAATTAATATTTTTGCCATTTATTTACTACTCCTTGTTAATGAAAATAGTATCCATTAACATGATCGAACTTGGAATAGGACGAAATGGTAGCAAAAAATAACAGAAACATAGAAATGAGTACCAAATCGTGAAAAACAAAAGCTTGTTCAAAAGTTTTCTGCACTATATTAGGAGGAAGCTATACATTTTACTGGATATTATGTCTAAACGAAAATAAACACCTAACTTGCAAGACGCGCCTGCAAAAGATTGTCTAAAAAAATTAAAAAACTCAGCTACGGTAAATATATTTGCTCTTTTCATTTTGCCAGGATTGTAAATATTGTTATATTTGTCAACTAGGATTTAAAAAACCTTTGTATTTAAAAAAAATATATAAAATGGTCACTATTGTACTATACCGTATCTCGGTAATTATATTTATTTATTTTACCAAATGACGACACCTGTCCCCATTTGGTAAAATGAATTACTAACCACTCATATTCGTGTTATTGGAGAACATTAACTTGTGCATTTCGAGAACACACAAAGGGCAAAGGTATTTTAAAGTATACAAGTAAAGTTACTAGATTTATAATGGTTGTACTTTTCATAATAACATTTCTTAAATAAGTAAGCTTCGTAATAGTACTAATAAACACAACATATGTAACAAATATGTTTGATGTGTTCCTTAGTTATATAAACGTTCTTAATTTATTGCCGTTAGTGTAACTACTCGATCTGTGGACGTAAATTTAACGTTATCACAAAATGACTGCTAGACACTGATAAACTCAAGGGGTCAGTATTTCGCAGCTATCTTGTACAGTGGCATCTCTGACACGGTTCGTTCTACTTGCCTCCGCTCTCCTTTATCTGCGTTTCGTTTTTTCTTTAAAAAATTAAAATAAGGTTCATGGTGCTGTATAACGTCGAGAACTTATTCTCCACCAGCGGTCTCTACTCGAGCCCGGAAACAGGCTTCGTGAATTTCGAAGCCCTACTTATACCGACGTTGGCTTTATTTGTTAAAGTGTGTAAAGGTAAGCGATATATAGAATTGTGTTAAAGCTGCAACATTTATTTATGTTTTTATTTAAGAAAGGATCATTAATCGAAAACTTTTACTAATTAATCTTTCAATATTTACAAGTTGGTACTACTGTTTCTAGGAATATTATATGTAATCAGAAGTATTTTTCATTCGTTAATAAATTTAACATATATACAATGATTGTTATTAGCGCAATCAAACTAACAATATCTGGGTGACCGAGCTTCGCTCGGTAATTTTTTACAGAAAAAAACTTTAAAAAAGAAAAAAACTATTATTTAGTTGGGATCGATCCTTGGCACTCACATTTCTCGAGGCTGCCCCCGCTAACCGAATAAGCTACGTCGACTTGACAGTTGATGGCGAAAATTCAATTCAATATAAATGTTAGTGTTTTTTAATGCCCAAAAATAGGGATAAAACAATATTTTTTTTACATAAAACCTAGCTAGATCAATTTTTCTCCCCCAAAACCTCCTACATGATGAATTTCAGGCAAATCGTTTGAGCCGTTTCCGAGATTCGGAAAATATATATACATACAAGATTAACTCATTTAAATATTAAGATGTAATCTTTTCTTGAACAAAAATGTAATGAGGTAAAATTCATTAAGTATTTAAACAAAAAAAAAAAGATGAAAAATCAGGTATAGCTCTAAGTAATGTAAGAAAGGTCTTTATAAACTATATATACTATATATATAACTATATATAAAGATATCGACGTAGTACAAAAAACTCTATTTGTCACACAACTCGAACACAATCTTCCGTTTGTTACCCTATAACCGAAAACTGTATATATTGTTCATATTTAACGATAAATATACAATACATATAAAATGTCAATAAAAATGGTAAATTTCGCAAGCTAATAAAAAATACATTTCTACGTCTACTGGTGGCACCAAACAGGCTAGGCTGTAAACCTTCAAACGTTTTTTGAACAGAAATATACTGCTAAACAATATATAAGCAGCTGAAAACTTTCACTCAAAGACTATCGCTGGGATAGTGGAAAGGAGGTACATACATTGAACACACTAACCGAAATTATAGGAGTATAATGAAGTAATAATTATGCCGTACAATCCATACCCTATAGGCAATGGAAGAAGAAACTAAACCTGTCCGATCGGAACTACCAATCGCGTACAAAATGAGAGTTTTGATGCAGGGACTCAGTATTATCAGATAGTGAAAGCGGTGTCTTTAATCCTGAAAAAACAGCTAATGCTTCAAAACAAAACCTTTAAGATATAATGCGTGTAATCATTAGCGATAACTTTAAAGAGGATCTATCTCGGCCGAGAAAAGGAAGAAACCTAATCAGTGGCATAGCTACCGGAGGGCTAGGCGGGGCAGTGCCCTGGGGCCACACAAGTCAGGCGGCCCGTTTGATTCTGGATTACAAACTATAAATTAGTAAAAAAATGTGGTTTATTTATATTCCCACATTTGGAATATAAATAGACCACGTTCCAGTAACGCGACATTAATAACGGTAATTTATGTAAAAAAATACACAGAAATTTCTAGTTATAATTTGTTACAATTTATATTTTATTTTAAAGTCGACTCGTCGTAGTCGTCGTATTACGATAAATCTGGAGTAGAAGAATCTGGATAACAATAAATCTAGAGTATGTTGAATTCAGTTCACGACGAATACGGAACAAACGATTTTGAATAGTTTATTTGGAGCTCTAGTTTATTTCTACCACTGAACCTAATGCCCTAGCGTATCCAACTTTAAATATTCGGAATAACAATATTAAAGCTATTTTGTTTTTTATATTGAGTTTGTTGCTCATCATCTAAACGTATACATTAATCTAAGGTTCTAGTTAATTTATTATATTTGCATAACATAATTATTTACTTACGTAGGTATCTAATGCATGAGATACGGAGCAATGACCTCATGATAGTTTGATAAAACTTGCAGGCAGTTTATAAATTTACTTATGAGTATAACTAGTAGATGCATACAGCTTACTTTTTTCCTTGATTATTTACAAACTTTTCAAGATATTTAGGAAAGTATGTTTTATATCACGAATTATAATCCAATGACGTATTTTAATTTGATTACATTAAAACTGGGATAAAATAAACCTTGTAATTAACTTGGCACGCCGGTTGGCGCAGTAGGTAGTGTCCCTGCCTTCAGCTCAGCGAGTCGCGGGTTCGATTCCCGCCGAGGGCCAACATCACTACATATTATAAAACAAAGTCGCATTATCCCTATGTACGCATAAAACTTTAAAAATACGCAACAGATTTTGATGCGGTTTTTTTTAATAGATAGAGTGATTCCAGAGGAAGGTTTGTACGTATAATAACATTCAATACTGAGTAGAGAAATACTGTAATTTTTGAGGTTTCTGCAAATAATGACATTTTTTTCCGCTTACATTGCAAACGCAGGCTAAACCCTACGAGATTTATTACAATGATGTACTAAGTATTTGTACACCTTGAAAAGGTCTACAGAAAAGTCCGCGATGGTATATGTCTATCTCTTATGGATAACCCACTAAAGCATTTTTTGTCATTTACTTTTTACGAAAAATAATGCCTTATTTTTGAAGCAATTTTTATACAATACAGCATTAATCCTTATCCAATTAAGTACCTTAAATAAATAGTTGATTTAATACAGATAAATATGGCCGTTTACAGCATGTAATTTAAGTGAACATTTTCGGAGATATTACAGATTTAAAATGCCGTGAGGACGCGCTTCGCCCTATAACACTTCGACTTTAGCAGCAATGTCGCTCTTTCAAGAGTTTATTTAAAGACATTCTGTAATTAATGGTAAAAATGAAATACATAGGGAAAATGTAAAAGTAAATAAGTAAAAATGTTCCATATGAATTTAGATATTCCAAAGATAGCAGGAAATCTTCTTGGTATAGGGAAAGGAAATTGTTTTTCTTCAAATTTAACGCTTGCGGGCCACGGGCAGTAATGAATAAATCAAAACTACTGGATCGATTTTAATAATTTTTTTTACACTGACTGACATGGGATATATATTTTATACCCGTGCGAAGCAGGGGCAGGCCGCTAGTTTTCTATAAATGATTCTTTGAGCCTGGGCATATATTTGTATTTAAGCATGTATTTAAAATTATAAAATTATGAATATATTTACCAGTCGTCTATCACCCATAATTCGAGGACGGACGACCGTGTTGTATTAGTGTCCAACATATAAAAAAAACTATATTTAAATTTTTTTGTTTCAAGATTACACACAACAATAATCATCTTAGTCTATTTTTAATTTCCTTAATAATGTCGACACTTGATTTGGAAGTATAAGTCGTATAAATCATTTTTTAGGCTATACAAATTTCCTATAGTGTATACTCGTAGGCTGTAAACCTGAACCTTTTCATGTTATTTACCAAATAAATCTTTATGACTGAGATGTAGTTTTTTCTGCACTGTAGGTTTCTAAATAAAAAGAAAGATACACGCAGGTGTTTCGGACTATTCCACCCATTTTCCCATGTTGGGACATAGGTTTCACTGCTGTCCCGGTCACCTGCTTTAGCAGGTGACCGGGACAGCAGTGAAACCGGGACAGAAGTGAAATAGCAGGTCCGTAGGTTAAAACCTACCAGTCGATTTTTACAAAACTGATAATATCCTTAAAGGGAATATTTATTAGGTCCTCAACTATAATTTCTTCCTTACCTAGTGACTCCCATCTTACTAGCGAGTACATGGGGCACTTAGCTATAAGGTAAAGACTCGTTACTTCCTCTCCACACTCTGGACATGGTAAAACTTCTTTTATTCTCATTATCGACAGGTGTTTGTTTAACAGGCAATGCCCAATAGTAATACCTGTTATAATCGCAACATTTTATTATGAGACATTAATTGCTTGATTATCTTTTTGTCGAAGGATTTGAGGAACAGCATCGATTGTCTGAGCGTTGCATTCCTCTACCTTTTGTTAGTAACCCTAAATATTTAGTGATTCAATGCATCGTAACTGTTGTTTAATACACCTCAAATCCATTATAAACTCTCGAAAAATGATCCAGTAAAGTACTGGTTAACAACAACGTAGTCATTTGTCGTCGAAGTTTCCCAACAAAAAAGGGGCCTGTAAACCGCGTATTGAGATATAAACAATACCTAAGTAATCAAAAATGCTACTCTCAACTGGTGGTATAAATATTACTTTGCTAATGCCCTATCAACCACTTCAAATATTTTAGTTAAACTATATAATGAAGCATTAGGTCTAAGGTCTAGTTACTACTAGAATACAGATAATAGTAGTTTTATCTACTGATAAAACTACTATTATTTGTAAGCGGCCTAAACAGAGCGACATAGTCGAGCACGACTAAGCTCTTAAATAAAGATTTAAAAAAAAACGGCCTGTGAACATGCATAAATAGTAAAGTACGCAATCAATAACTGCCAAATAATAATTTGACACAGAAAAGTATACAATAATGTGTAACATTTTTAATACAAATGGTTACATATATTTTATTAAAGTAAAACGACTTTAAAACAACGGCTGCGCATGTGGCATTGTAGCAAGCGTTCATTGACACTTGAATAAGATAGAAATAAAGGAATGGTTCTTTCATTTAGATTTATTTTTAAAGTTACTTTTATTTATAAACACAAATACAATGTTTTGGAATCACCATGTAACATGCGTAACTGTATTTCTTTATATATTGCGTCTTAATAAACACATTCAATTCGTATAAAAGTAGGAACTGTATCACACAAAGAAAAATTATTGGTTCCTTTTTTGCGGGTTATATGAAAGTCGATGATTTACTTTATTCTATTTCTATATTACATAGCTAAGACTATCAAACGTAGCTCATAATTTTTCTGCCCTTATCCCACTCTAAGTAGGGTCGACACAACATGTTATAATCATGTTGTCATTTGATTTTCCTACGGATTTAAGACCGGCCGCCTGCCTGACGTCAACTTACCTTAGTCGTATTTAACGACACCTTGGTAAGAAAGAGGGTGATCTATTCTACTTAACCGGATAACACAAGGCGGGTCCAAGACTTTAGTCGCCTTTTACGACACCTCGGTAAGAAATGAGGGTGGTCTATTCTATCAGCCGGATACCACTCGGCGAGCTATCAAACGGACATATTTTTACTAAATTCCAAACAATTTAAGATAAAAATTAATAGATATATCAAACCACACCAAACTGGGTTTGCGCTTTTATCCGTGTGGTATCCGGTTGAGTAAAATAGGTTGAGTAAACCTCTTTCTCTTTCTTACCGGGATTTCGTAAAATACGACTAAGATAAGTTGATGTCAGGTAGGCTGCCGGTCGTAAAATATGTAGCCAAATCATATGACAACATGTTTGTAACATGTTGTGCCGACCCCACTTAGAGTGGGATAAGGGCAGGAGGACGATTATAGAAAGAAGGAAAAACAACTACATAAAAATATTAGATAAGACCTTGAGTCAATATATAGAATTATCCATATTATAGAACAAAGTCCCTCACCGATCTTTCTGTCTGCTGTTTTCGATATAACTATTCTAAAGGATGATTCACGCTACACCGTGTCGCGACCGGGCCGGGCCTCGGCCGGGACACGTCCACCGTGCGCCGGCCGTGCCAGTCATTCATGTTACACCGGGCTGTTTGGGTTTATTATTTGCACGACTTATATCTATGTTAAGTAGCTTTTGTTAGCAAGTGATTTCATCTATCGTTAGACTTGACGCCTAAGTAAATATGCAGTTTCACAATTTAAATTAGCAGCTATTGCAATTGCCATCGATGATGAAGTATTGGAAATTATTTTATTTGTTATCTAAATACTTATAGGATGGCTCATGTCGTAAATCACAGAGCAAATTACACACATTCTAAACAATTTGCATTGTCTATTTTGCTGTTAAGCTGCTAAACTCACTAAGATTTGACGTTGACTGCTCTGCGGGCGCCCGGGCGCATATGTTTATGTTACAACGTGTCGGGGCCGAACCGTGCCGGAGCCGGGAAACAATACCCACCGACATTTCAACGCCGTGCCCCGGCGGCGCACGGCCGGGGCACAGTCAGGCATGAATCACTTTATATAAAAAGTATACCACAATGTTTGACCGTGCCCCGGCCGTGGCACGGCCCGGTCGCGACACGGTGTAGCGTGAATCATCCTTAAAACTACTTAACGGATTTTCAAGCGGTTTTCACCAATCGACATAACTCGACATAATCGAGTAATTCACGAGAAAATGTAAGTATATAATTCATTTAGGTTATACGTATGTAAGATGAAATACTCGCATAACTATAACTGTTGAAAATTTCAGACAAGTTAGGCCCCTAGAATTAATTTAAATGAATATTTTAGAAGTTATAGAAGCTATAAAACGAGCGCCATTATTGAGAGTATTTTATATGCGAATTCTAATATTTTATAATATTATTTACTAAAGTAAAGTTAAGTTGAATAAGTTAGTAATATTTATAGCCATCATCAAACCTAACATAAAACTAAAAACAATTATTATATTATTCAACAATATAACCTTATTGTATATTTATAAAACTTTACAGCCTGCCAAGAAAACATGTCTTCTATTCCTCCGTCAGCTTTCTCTGCTGGTCGCATTCGCAAAACGCAACAGGACATGAAGGTTTCAAATATAAAAAAAGCTGCAGAACCAACTCAGTACTACCGTACTAAACGTAAGTTATACTTTAATCAATAACTCACACAAAACAGTATTCAAAAAATAGATTTGTTGTCAATACATAGTATATAACAAAGTCGCTTTCTCTGTCTGTCCCTATGTATACTTAAATCTTTAAAACTACACATCAGATTTTAATGAAGTTTTAATAGATAGTGATTAAAGAGGAAGGTTTATATGTATAATAACATCGAATATAGAGTAGAGAAATACTATAATTTTTGAGACCGTCCTTGCACTTTCTTACAAAGCATTACTTGTACATATAACATAAGTATTTTTTCCTGTATATAAAAAGAATTAATAAATAAATGATAAATAAACTTCATATTTATCTATTTATAGTTATGGAGCTAATGCCCATGAAATACAACAGCAAATTGATGAATAGCATCTGGGGCTTCTACAACCATTATTCATCGCACAACGTCAAGAATATCAACGATGCTTTTACATTCAATGAGGAATTGCAGCAGTAAGTATATTTTCAAGTACCGTGAGTGTGTATACATATATCTATACTATCTATAAACAACTCGTTTTAAGCAGTAAATAAGTATAAATATATGAGACATTTAAAAATAATAAATATAAATATATGGAACACTTATTTATAAAAATATAGTAAGTAATTTAAGTTTTATTGTAATCCAACGTATTGTTTTTATATTGACAAAGATAGCAATATTTATAAGTGCAATGTTAGATATAAGCATATGACATAAATATGACTCTAAATTTAATTTCAATGTTTAATGCCATAATATGTGGAACAATACGTAATATCACTACATAGTATAAAACAAAGTCACGTTCTTTGTTTATCCATATATCCCTATGTATGCTTAAATCTTTAAAACTACGCAACAGATTTTGATGCGGTTTTTTTAATAGATAGAGTGATTCAAAAGGAAGGTTTATATGTATCATAACATTCAATAACGAGTAGAGAAATGCTATAATTTTTGAGGTTTCTAATGTGATGTCGTAAATAATTACATTTTTTTGCGCTTACATTGCAAACGCAGGCTAAACCCTACGAGATTTATCAAAATGATGTACTAAGTATTTGTACACCTTGAAAGGGTCTATAGAAAAGTCCGCGATGGTATATGTCTGTCTCTTATGGATAACCCACAATAGCATTTTTTGTCATTTACTTTTTACGAAAAATAATGCTCTATGTTCAAAGTAAATTTCATACAATACAGCATTAATCCTTATCCAATTAAGTAGCTTAAATAAATTTTTGATTTAATATACATCAATATGGCCGTTTACGGCATGTAATTTAAGTGAACATTTTCGGAGATATTACAGATTTAAAATGCCGTGAGGAGGCCGCACTTCGCCCTCAGCACTTCGAATTTAGCAGCGATCGGCCGCGCAAAAAATGTCGCTCTTTCAAGAGATTTAGATATTAGATATAGCAGGAAATCTTCATGGTATAGGGAGAGGGGAATTGTTTTTCTCCAAACTTAACGCTTGCGGGCCACGGGCAGTAATGAATAAATCAAAACTACTGGATCGATTTTAATCATTTTTTTTACACTAACTGACATGGGATATATATTTTATACCCGTGCGAAGCAGGGGCAGGCGGCTAGTTTATTATAAATAAAGGATTGACTAATACCTAATTATTTAGTACCATTTTACTTGGCGGTTGTTTTTCCTTTCCTTTCTATTAAAATTGTATTTAGTTATTCCAAACATGTAAATGAATACATTTTAACTTCTGATAAAATTTATGCGATAACAATATTTGTACAACGATAGGCGGACTTCTCTAGAGAACGACCTTTTTGTGTTATAAGGCCGTTCAAGTAGTACGGCCACAATACACTCGCTGTATTGAATTGCAGTAAACGGGAACGCAAATAAAAATATACCGTAACACTCAGCTATACAAGTATATTATGCTTTATAGATTACAAACGTCGCTCATATACCGTAAAATATATTTTATACTGTTCTTATTAACACCACAGAAATGCGGCTAACATATATTTTAATAATAGCAATAAATGTGTGTTTTATGTTCAATGTTTTAACTTTAATTTAATTCAAATTCAGATGACTATAAAGAAAAAAGTCACTAGTATCCCAAAGATAAATTTATTGGAATTTCTATCGCCATAAAATCTTTACTTACTTTATTTTTACTTTATTAATTTCTTATTAATTTTTTCATTTTTTGTAATATAAGGTAATTGCATACGTGCATATATAAGCATTCAGGTATTAATATCCATAACATAATTTATATCTAAAAATTGTAGAATCGGCTAATCACACTAAAGTTTATTAATGCAATTTTCCGACAGATTGGTACTCAAGACTCAATTGGTGTAACCAAAATACCAGTCTCTCAAATTCCATTTCTAAGAAACCCGTACTACGTAAAATGGATATTCCATTCTACTTAATCGCGTATTATAGCAAAATAAATTTATTATTACTTTTGTAAACGCGTTCTTGCCAGAATATGCAGTAAAAATTTATGAACTTCCTTAACTTTAATAAACTAAATCAATCAAACTTGAACTTTTGTAGCCTAAATACGATTAGTTTAATTTGCATAGATACAGATTATAAACTTAGATATTAGATTATGGATAAAATCTAAGTATTACTACTCAAAAAATACATCAATTCATAAATAACTATATAAATACGTGAATATCATAAATTTAAAATTGAATATGATAACGTTTATTTATCATATATTGTTAATGTATATTATAATTTACACTTTATATTTTTGTATGAGTCAGTAATCTAGTTGGAAAAGACCTATGCTTGGAGTTACTGCATGATTAATGCAGAAATGAGGACATACGTATATTGAACATAGCGATTGTAAAAAGGAACACAATTGAAAGGATTAGGGATCTTAAGGAGTTGTGCGACCCCGTACCGGTAAATGTAGTATTGACCTTAAAATGGTCGCAGAGAGCCGTTGGATCCTAGCAATATGAAATTATGTCAAGTGGTAATCCTATATGGACGTCCGTGTGCTATAAATATATTTATCCGTTTTTGTATAATTAAATAATTATCTAACCTTTAATGTCTTCAAAGTAAAAAAAATCTGCCAATCTTATTCAATATTTTTCAGATCAGCTGCCAATTCCTCGAACAAGAATGAATCAAAGATCACGTTGCCTGCCGCCAAATTGGACAAAGTTTGGGGCATCACTGTTTCACAATCTCACTAGTAATGAATAATATATTATTAAACCACATAAAATCATTACATCGCTTATTTACCGACAAAAATATATTATGAACGACGTGTAAAAATTCACACATGAATAATTTAAAAAATTGAAATGATTAAACGTTTTCAATACAAACATCTTCATATTTTCATGATTATATAGAAATGTTATTGTAACGTGTATTATACACTACACACGATATTATAGAAAGAAATAAATGTTTATTAACAAAAATATTAATTTTATTTTATCTTAAACTAACATACCTACACTAAGGCTATAGTCACCATGAAAATAAATTAATTTTTATTAATTAAATCGCGCGTCATATCATTTTAAGAGTGTTTAATTTTTCATCTTATGAGTTATCTTAATGTATTCATATTACATCAATTTGAATTTCAAGGCATTATTAATAAAGATTATATAAAGATAATAATAATAATTTGAAATAAGATATAATACAAAGTAATAATAAAACTATTTTGCTTGAATCCGATATAAATTAAATGGAAAATATCATGTTAAATGTAGAGTAGACAATCCTTTTTCATACTGATACATGCAGGGTTCCCAAAAATACATGCATTGCAAACCTCCACTACCATACCACACTACATATATTCACTATCACTTCAAAACCGCATACCTTTGAGGTTTTATCATAGACTATATCGAGATGATGCTTCGGTTGCGAGGTGAAACGATTGTCGAGTATTTTTGCGAACCCTGCAGGTATCAGGTTTGCAAACGGATACTCCGGATAGATAAACGGATCAATAAAATAATTTTATCATTACTTTAGTAGTAGGTATATCAGTTTAGTTTTTTAAATTTAGGAACATATTGCGCTAATTTCAATATTAAAATGACAAAAAAGGTTTGGCTGGTCCTAAAAATTGTAATGTGATATGATTACTTAATAAATATTAAATGATTGTATTAAATACCCGGACATTGATTCAGTACTTTAATGTTTATATTTATTAGATTCGGTAAAAAAACCACTACGTAAAATATAACCTACGCTTATATATTTTGCATTGTATACATTATAATTAGC
This sequence comes from Morpho achilles, assembly GCA_947086495.1. Lineage (NCBI taxonomy): Eukaryota > Metazoa > Arthropoda > Insecta > Lepidoptera > Nymphalidae > Morpho > Morpho achilles. Next base: position 7,378,611 of record CAMTZB010000016.1, read on the forward strand.
TACGTCGTTGTATTACCAAAACAAACGATATTAGGACTTATTCATTTATAAAACAGAACTTAAAATACTTTGAAGCTAATCTGTTTAATTTAAAATTACTAACTATACCAACTCATTTTTTTTATTGAGATTAGGTCGGTTATGTGTATCCGACTTTTCCAGCTTTATTATCGCACGTATTTATGAGGTAGTAAGGAAACCGATATCCCACCAATTTTTGTGGGACGCCATTTTGGTCCACTAGCCCTCCACTACACGTCGCGCAAAGCCGTATTTCGGCCTCAACGAAGTTGCGGGTAAAAGCTAGTTGTATATATAAGGTTAAGCTTTATCTTTATATTTTAGCGTTCCTTTTATTATAATATGGACTTCGTTTCAACTTAACACATTATATAGTTTTAAGGATTTACCTTCGTTAACAAATACACAAACAAAGACATATATAAATAAATTTCTTCTTTTTTATATTTCAGATGATTAAGACGGCACAAAATGCTACCTTTTATTCTGGACTTTTTAAATGATTTTTCGGGTTTCAATTGATTTATCTAAAGATTGAATCCTATAATGGTATAATTCTAAGTTATGTCCCCTTTCCCCCTATACATTATTTTTTTTATTAATGAAGAAGGAACTCTTTGGCGAGACAGAATTTCCTGGAGCCCAAAAGTATTTTATATGCGTGTTAAGGGATGTTCTCTTCATTTTACAATAAAGAAAGATATTAGCAATAAAGAAAGATAACAGAGGTGTTTTAAATATGGAATTTTTTTACTTTTGACATACTTGTTCGTATTTAAAATAGTATCCTTTTATTAATGCTGCGCCATCCTACATGTGTCTATATTGGTCTTCACTGCCTATACCATAATAATTGATATTAGGATTTGTGTTGAAATTTAACATACAAATAATACAAAATTGACTAGATCAATTCCTACTGCTTTATATGTATGATCTATGTACCTAAATAATTATATTATAATCGAAACTAATCAATTTTTATCGAAAAACTAGCGCCACATGAACATCCCAATTCAGTGTTTGGGTTCTGTACTACTCGAAAAGCAGAACGGATCAATTCTGTGTGATAGTCGATTGTAGAACCTCTAATGTAATCTAAGGATGTTTCGTCGACCACCACTCGAACTCCATCTCTTTCGAAAATTCTGAAACAAAAGGAAACAATTGCTAAAAATGGTCAGGCTATAAAACTAAAGTTTCTATCCCACAGCTGGACACAGACTTCTTTTCTTTTTTTTAAAGAAGGGTTGCAGCTAAGATCCACCACACTGCTCCAATGAGGATTGGAAAACTTATTAATGTTACAATTACAAAATTTGGTGGCACACATGCTAACACATTGCACAATTATGTAAGTTTACATAAGTGTGTGAATTGCGAGTTATGGTTATCATCATAAGGCAATAGCAATTAATGCCCAGCAAACAGCAAAAGAAAGCTTAGATAAGTACAATAGGTACGATTAGGTAGACCTAAGAAGGTAGACCTTGATTAAACATAAAGAAAATCAATATCAAATATATCTCATCTCTCTTAATATAGTTAATAATCCAGCTTTGCCTAATTTTGTAAATTCTATACACACATTACATAACTTTTGGACAAGTAGATAGAACCTTTCCTTATGTCCATAGAAAAGTATTTCTTCAGAAACTTCAGTAGATATAAATATTAAGAAAATAATGAATATAAGAAAACAAAAAAAAGCAACAGAAAAACTGAGTTTTCTAATGGATTACATAAAATGAATCTTCACAGAAAAAATAAATTAACATTCAGTGATCTATTAGGCAAACTTAAAGAAATTTTATTCTTTCAAATTGTTTTCCAAAGGCCTGTTTCTGTGAAGAGCACATAAAGAGTTTGTCTGCTATTCTCAACTGCTTTTTATGAATATTTTGGTCCTCTGTTTTATCTATTGCAGTAATGCCATATGAATATTAGTGAAAACTGCATAGAGTAAAATATATTTGAGACCTCATTTCTAAACAATTAAATTGTAAAAAGATTAATTAAAATAGATTTCTTGTCTATAATAAAATACTATACAATAAAAATATTTCTATAGTAAATCATGAATTTCAATTTTTTGAATCTTTCGTGTAATTTTATCAAGTATAGATATACAATGAGGGATAGTCATGTGTAGATGAGTGTTAAATATTAATGTGGTTATGATAATATGTCACTAGAGAGAAGTTGAAATTTGGAGTTGGAGATATTTGGATTGTTTGAAGTATGCCATGCATTTAAAGTAGTATCAGAGTTGATGAATGATAGGAGAAGGAAGGAATGGACGCGAAAAACATGTGATGCCAAACCCAGTTAAAGTGGTTATAAAGACAGGAGGAAGATATTAGAACTAACAGATATTTATTTTAAACAATTATAACATTTTATATTTATTTACAAAAGAAGGTCTATTTAAAAATTAAAAATGTACTAACTTATCATCCTCTGCTAGTTTATCATCCAAATCAAATTTGTACTGGAATCCCGAACATCCTCCGCTCTCCACACAAAGTCTAAGAAAAACATTTCCATTACATAACTGCTTCAACTTTTGTACACAAGTATCACTTATAACTATTGCGCCGCTAGAAGAAATCTGATGGCTTTGAGAAGAAATATATTTACAAGAATTGAAACCTAGTCTAAGATATTTCCAAGAATTTTGAAACATTTTTTTATCTACTTTCATTTACAGTTACACAAAAAAACAACATAGTTTACAGCAAATAACTGATGTAAGATAGTTTTAACTATCGAAATTTCTAAATTCTAGGTACCTATGTAATATGTTATTGCCAAATGTCAATTTTCAAAAATGTTTGTCAAATGTCTAATTTAAGTCTAAGACCTGAGTTGCCATAAGCATAAAAAGTGGCCGAATATTACTATATCTATCTCGAATATTATAATTTCTTTGGTAAATAAGCTCCTAATCCATACAAATATTTTAAATGTAAAAGTCTTTCTATCTGCCCTTTACGTTTTCACAGGCAATCTGCTGAACCAAAATTAGTGGCACAATCATTAACTGGAGTAACATATAGGCTATAGAAATCCTTTATACTGTTAATTCAACAAGACCAAAACCAAGACCCTGCTGTTATCAAAGTAAAGTCTAATCTGTAGTCTCGTATAGTTCGCGCACTAACTAATATAGTTTGAAAGAATCACACCCACAGACGAATCATGGGAACCGAGTCGCACATTTCCCGCTTCGTGGTTCGTTAGTTCGTAATTCACAAGTCGAGAGTGTACAATCCTATATAGTGTATTATCTATGTAGATGAGAAACGTCTTCATTTTCATCGAATAATGAGAGAATTGAGAAAATTCTTTTACGCTCCATCGCAGAGATGTCACTGCAACGTTACTGTACTAATACACTAGATAGCGCTCTATTGCATTCTTATAGTGACGCATTGAATAAAAAATACCTGAGCGTTGCTCGATATTTTTTTTAATATAAAAAAGATGCAGTATAAAAAAAGAAGCAGAACGAGTCGTTCGGATTAGGTCGGTGATACATGAATTCGATTCCCGGTACTCTTTAAGTTCGTCCGTTCCCAACTGAGCTGTAGTGACTTTGTAAATTACAGTATAGTTAACCTTTATTTTCTTGTAACATTGCAACATCTATTAAGCTTTTGGATAAAACTTACTTTATTGTCCTTAAATTGTTTCTTAGAGTTTCACCCCAATATCAGTAGTAATGCTACAACAAAACGAAATTTAATGTTCAAGTTTCGAGTAGCGGAATCATTACAAAAGGAATTGCAATTAACTCCCGGTTCGGTTATGATTTTTGCGATAGATATATTTTTAGGGCTTGAGAGTGACAGAAGCTACTCTTTCCAGGACTACGGTCCACGTGGATGAAGTCGCTGGTAAGAACCAGCGACTTCATCCAGCTAGTATATATAATAATAACCGACAAAACAATCATTCTATGTATCGGTGCTTTTAGTAAACAAAAGGACTAAGGGCTACAAAAAATTATTTTTTATGCCTTGAGCGCTATCAGTGATTATCGTTGATGTCTTGATAAAAACAGCTACCAGTGAAACATCTGTGCAGAAATAGAACGACACGCCAAAAATATCAAACGGCAGATCTCTTAAAAAACTTGTTCACTTTTTGTGTACCTTCGCTCTACTATTACCAGCAGAGGAGGCTCTGAAACAGAAATCAGACGCAGGATTGATATGGCAAAATCAGCCATGAGTCAACTTCACAAAATATGGCAAGATAGTAATGTGCTCAAAAAGACAAAGATATACATCGTAAGAACCTCAGTCTTCCCGATCTTTCTATATGGCATTGAGTCCTGGACACTGAAATCACCAGATAGAAAACGAATCAATGCGTTCGAAATGTTCTGCTGGCGGCGCATTTTGCGTATCTCCTGGACAGCCTTTTGAACAAACGTCTCGATTCTCCGTAAAGCAGAGATTCTCAAGCATATGTCTCCAGAGAATACTTCAGTACTTTTGACATATAGCTATGCAAACCAGCGATAGCCTCGAGGAACTTATGGCCAATGGACATCGATGAATATCTGGACATAAGACTGAGCGTGGCTGTACATAGCGCTGCCGACCGGGCAAATTGGCGGCAGTTAATCGACAGCAGAAGGAATCGGGACCATTACGATGCTTACCAGTGAGCACGCGACTGAAGGAGGAGGAATGGTAGAGAGGTCGAGGTTTCGATGGAGGTCAACGTTCCGCATGAACCAATGACAACCAGTGGCTGCCGACATGAATCGGTTTTCTAGTCTTTGAAGTGCGAGAAATCTGACCTTTGAAACGTGTCCGAACGCAACGCTCGCATCGGAAATTATTAGTCTTATGCAAGTTTTGTAGAGTATCTGAGCAGCCAATATTTTGTAGGTTGTAGGCAATCATAGACGATTTATTAATTTAATCGTATGGCATTTATGTTAGTAAAAACTATTAGCGTCGCATAATAATAAAAATGTCAAATATAACTATAAAATAATAATAGAATGTCAAATATAAAACTATATCTTAATATTTAAATGAGTTAATCTTGTATATATATATATTTTCCGAATCTCGGAAACGGCTCCAACGATTTTCCTGAAATTCAGCATGTAGGAGGTTTTAGGGGAGAAAAATTGATCTAGCTAGGTTTTATGCAAAAAAAATATTGTTTTATCCCTATTTTTGGGCATTAAAAAACACTAACATTTATATTGAATTGAATTTTCGCCATTAACTGTCCAGTCGACGTAGCTTATTCGGTTAGCGGGCAGCCTCGAGAAATGTGAGTGCCAAGGATCGATCCTAACTAAATAATTGTTTTTTCTTTTTTTAAAGTTTTTTTTTGTAAAAAATTACCGAGCGAAGCTCGGTCACCCAGATATTTAATAATAATACGTTCTTCGAAAAGGAAAGGAAACATAAATGGACATGGAGACACCCAAATGGTATACACAAAAACGAGTATGACTATATTTTGACTGACAGAAAAGAAGTCCAGGTCCCTAACAGTTCTAAAAAGGTTCTATACCGTTAGTGATCACAGATTAGTTCGAGCGACATGTATATCACTACATATTATAAAACAAAGTCCCTATATCCCTATGTACGCATAAAACTTTAAAACTACGCAACAGATTTTGATGCGGTTTTTTTTAATAGATAGAGTGATTCCAGAGGAAGGTTTGTACGTATAATAACATTGAATATGGAGTAGAAAAATACTGTAATTTTTGAGGTTTCTGTAAATAATTACATTTTTTTCAGCTTACATTGCCAACCCAGGCTAAACCCTACGAGATTTATCAAAATGATGTACTAAGTATTTGTACACCTTGAAAAGGTCTACAGATAAGTCCGCGAAGGTATATGTCTATCTCTTATGGATAACCCACAATAGCATTTTTTGTCATTTACTTTTTACGAAAAATAATGCCTTATGTTCAAAGCAATTTTTATACAATACAGCATTAATCCTTATCCAATTAAGTACCTTAAATAAATTGTTGATTTAATATAGATCAATATGACCGTTTACAGCATGTAATTTAAATGAACATTTTCGGAGATATTACAGATTTAAAATGCCGTGAGAACACTTCGAATCTTTAATGAGTTTGTTTAAAGACATTCTGTAATTAATTGTTAAAATAAAATACATAGGTAAAATATAAAAGTAAATAAGTAAAAATGTACTATATGAGTTTAGATTTTCCAAAGATAGCAGAAAATCGTCTTGGTATAGGGAGAGGAAATTGTTTTTATCCAAATTTAACGCTTGCGGGCCACGGGCAGTAATGAATAAATCAAAACTACTGGATCAATTTTAATCATTTTTTTTACACTGACTGACATGGGATATATATTTCATACCCGTGCGAAGCAGGGGCAGGCCGCTAGTTTAACATAAAAAAAGAAAAGCGAAGGCTCATAATCAAAAATAATAGAATATCGAATGACGATAAAATCGAAATTATCAAGCGCAATCAAAACCTCTACTTGGAATATATTAATAAACACCTATTAACTAAAGACGAATTAATCCAACTACCTATTGTGGATCTCAACCACCATCTTGTGAGAGTCATGAACTCAGCCCTGCAATTTATATTACCTCCTAAAGGTCCAAAGAAACAGCAAAAATTAACATTAACTAAAAGGAAACTAAAAGGCTAATCGAGCAGATATACAAAATGTCATGCGGAAAACATGCCAATCTAAAAGATGTCGATCAGTTGCGAAAGGAAATACGTTGTAACATTCGTAGAGATCTAAGGAGTTACGAAGAAAATCTCATTTAACAAGCTATAGAGCGGAATAGCAGTCAAAAAGCACTGAACTCTCAAATGAATATCGGCAAGAAACAAATACATAAACTAGTAGATCATAATGGAAATGTTGTTACCAACAGGGAAGAGTTATTAAACATTACGCGACATTTCTATGAAGAACTTTACACTAGCAAAATCCCCAACCCTAGGCAAGAGTGGTGTGGGTCACGACCACCGGTTCTCAATGTTGGTTCGGAAGACTTACCTGACATGACATGACAGGAAATTGACTTGGCACTCCGACAGCTAAAAACCGTAGGGCCCCAGGAGAAGACGGGATACTACCAGAAATGTTTAAGTATTCAAATGAAGAAATTAAAGAAATACTGGCAACATTATTTACAAAATGCCTTATTGAAAATAATACCACAGAGGAATGGAATAATGCTGTTAATCACACTCCTCTTTAAAAAAGGGGATAAAGGGAAACTAGATAACTATAGGCCTATTAGTCTTCTGTCACATATTAATAAGCTCTTTACAAGAGTTATTGTAAATAGATTACAAAATAAATTAGATTCATATCAGCTACGTGAACAGGCGGGATTTAGGTCGGGCTGCAGTACATATGACCATCTTCACACCATCAAAACGGTAATCGAAAAGTGCAATGAGTATAATAAGTCTATAATAGTTACTTTTATGGACTACGAAAAAGCATTCGACTCAATAGAGTTATGGGCTGTAGAACAGGTTTTAGCGAGCTGCAGAGTAGATGAATGCTACATAACCATGCTTAAACATCTACAAAAGCACTCTACTGCGTGTTAGTTTGCACAAGAAGACTGATAAATTCCACCTTGGCAAAGGGGTACGACAAGGGGACACTATATCTCCAAAATTATATGGCACTAGAGAATGTATTTAAAAATTTGAACTGGGATGAGAAAGGCATCTTAATAGATGGAGAACACCTCACTAACTTGAGATTCGCTGACGAGTTGGCACTGTTTTCGGAAAATATAGAGGAAATGTTGACTATGATCGATGAGCTCAGAAACGCATCGCAGAGAGTAGGGCTTAACATAAACATGTCAAAACTAAGATTATCACCAACATACCCGAAGCTAAAAACTTTGCGCTCCCTGTGGATATTGTCGACTCCTATGTGTATTTAGGTCATACGATTACCCTGGGTAGTTCGAACCAAACCGACGTAGACCGTCGCATAGCCCAAGTCTGGGCAGCCTTCGGAGCGAACAAACAGATTTTGCGTGGAAGGCTGTCAGTAAAACTTAAGGCAAAAGTGTTCGAACAGTGTGTTCTGCCGGTCTTCACCTATGGAGCCGAGACTATGTCTTTCACTAAAAAAAACCACTGAGAAGTTCAGAGTTGCGCAGAGAGCGATGGAGAGGGCGATGCTCGGTATTACTCTGCGTGATCGCAAGAGAAATGAATGGATCAGGAAGAGGACAGGTCTGAAAGATGTGGTCTCCGTCATTGCAAAAAGTAGGTGGGGATGAGCAGGACATGTGGCACGGATGGATACTACATGTTCGATGAAACGACTTCTGGAATGGAGACCACGGGCTAACAACAGATCCCGTGGCCATCTTCCCAAGAGATGGGTAGACGACATAAGTCCACACGCAGGTCGAAACTGGATGCTGAGACCACAAGACCATCTTGCATGGAGGGAAATAGAAGAGGCCGACGTCCAAAATTGGACCAGAAATGGCTGAAAATGATGATGATTATAAGTCAATGTCCAAGTCTTCCAAACAATTTCTGAAAGTAGTAGGAAGATGAAACAGGTTTCCAATTGGACCTTGGTATGAGTGTATGGGACAACGCTGGAATATATGTTCTTTAGTTTGATCTTTCTCGCCACATTCACATATAGCGGAGGGTTTTCAACCCCATTTATGTAGAAAGTAGTTACAGCGTCCATGGCCTGTTCGTAACCGGTTTAAGCGCCACCAATATTTACGTGGTAGGTAGAAACTCTTCGGCTTTACTGTGGAGTCGCAAATGTATGATTCTGGTGGTCCCGATGTTGTCCATTCTGATTTTCAGGCTTCCTGTAGATCGAACCCCTTAATCACATGAGCCTTGGGGTAAACAGCACAGCGAGATTTAAGGCTTTTTTGTGGAGTGTTGTTAAAGATGTTGTCAACATAGAGTTGGGGGTTTGCATCAATTTTGCCAACTTCCTTTTTTAGGGCTTGTTTTCTCCGTAAGTGTGGGGGAGCAATGTGCGGCAGGACCAGGCCAGTACTGAGATGTGGACTTTACAGTACCAGATATACATCTCATGGTGTCATTTAGCTTTGAGTCTACCTTATTTGTGAACACTGTTTAACCATACAGGGGCGCAGTATTCTGCAGCGGAGAAAGCTAATGCAATACTGGAAGCTCTCAAAGTCTCGTCGGGCGCTCCCCAAGAGGTCCCACAGAGCTTCTGTATGATATTGTTTCTAGATCCAGCTTTTAGTGATAGCTTGTTGAGATGTTGTTTGTAGGTTAAAGTCCTATCAAGAGAAACTCCAAAATATTTGAGAGTAGCGTTGTATCCGAGCATCCCACCAGCAAAGAACACCTTTGACTGATACCTCGCTAGCTGGTTTTTTAGATGAAAAAAAGAGACATCTGTCTTGCTTGCGCTAGGGATCAACGTCCAGGAATGGAAGTAATTTTCAAGGGTCACGAGATCATCAGTAAAGGTGTTTTCTCCTGTAACAAAATCCTTACTTTGTGCAACCAGCGCGATATTATCAGCATATATAAACTTTGTTGCTGTGGTAGCGGGTAGGTCATGGATATAGATGTTAAAAAGTGTCGGAGCCAGGACAGAGCTCTGTGGTAGGCCATTTTTCAGCTTCCTCCTTTTGCTTTTGTATTCCCCCATGAACACCTCAAACTCCCTGTCGTCAAGCATGTTAGAAATAATGTTGACTATTTCCAAGTTATTTTTATTAGTTTCTGCTGTAAGATATTTGTAAAAAAGGCGGCTAACCAGTTTATACCGCAAGGCCCCAGGTGGAGGAGGAACTCATTAAATACATTATCTGTGCCAGCAGCTTTGTTTTTTTTTTTATAGCATCCATCATTTCAAAGGAAGTAAACGGCTTTGACAGCTCTTGATCGTGTAGAGGATGCTGCTTCAGAGTTTTTTTAAGTTCCTTTTTTATAATTTTAGTAAAAAGTTTATCTTGTTTAACTCTAGTGACTTCCACGATGCGAGTGGCAATAGAATCAGGTTTCACTTTAATATTTTGCCTGGGGTTGTTTACCGGTCAAACAATTTCCCTTTCAATTTTCCAAGCTTTTCTGCTAGATCTTTGGAAATCCAAATTGGATATCCGTTGACTCCCACTTATCTTTGCTATTTTTGTCTATAGAACGCAGTACCTTAGATTCTATGCTATGGTCGCCGGTAGCTTGATATTCTTTATAAAGCTTTTCACTTTTGGGAGTCTACGCTGGTACATAATCCTTTCTGTATCCGCGGGAAATATTCTGCCTTGCAGCCTTTATTATTATGTCTAAAAATTTATGACAGTTTGAAGGTATGGGTTCCAATTTGGCTAAAAGACGAGTCTAAGCTGTCACGAAATTTTTTCCACTTTGCACGTCCAAAATTCCACCTGGGAAGTGGCATTGGGGGACAAGGGGAATTTTAAGACCAACATCTAGGAGTCCTGGTTTATGTTGGCTTTTTGGGAAATCGGAGGGCACTTTACGGGTAATTGGTGTTGGTCGTTCAAATTGGTCTTTGGAAATAAAGGTAAGATCAGGATTGTAATCTTTATTCCATCTTACTGAGTAAAAAATGGCCCTATCTTTAGCATCGTAGAATAGGTACCACGACCAAAATCGCAAAGGTCGTGGAGTCTATCTCCTGATGATGCTTCGGTTGCGGGGTGAAACGATTGTTGAGTTTGTGATAGTGAACGTATATAGTGCTTGTGTATTGTGGTGGCGGTGGTGGAGGTTTGTGGATGTGTTTTTTTTCCGAATCCTACATGTATCAGGTATGATAAGCGATTGTCCACTCTACATTTAGCATTATATATTTTTTCTATTTTACTTCATTGCGGATTATAGCAAAATAATTTAATTATTACTTTCATATTAAGGATCTGCGCAAAGTAACGCCAAATTCTATAAATTATTTAATAAACTATTGCTACTAAACGCTTATATTTGTTATGCCCTTTGTTTCTTCGCTCGTTTAGCACCACCAGGGGAACACGTGCAGAAGATTAGAAGGTGATTTCCTGCGGACGTGAGCGACGGGGCACCCCCCGCATCATAGACGATGATTGGTTAGTACAGCTAAGTAAGCTCTCTAGTCTCTACACGTTCGTGTTCTCTACCGAAATATTTTGCTGCCTTGTTTGGGGCTAAATATACGTGCTAGTGGAAGGCTTGAAGACAAAACGTGACTTTATGTTGCCAATCTATCAGTAATCTAGAGGAAAAGATGTGCCACTTTTGTTATGATTTATCACCATAGTTCTCTATTAACACTTTTATCAAATTGAAAGATTCACTTCGCACCCGAAATTCGTTTTCGTGGACTATAGTCTTATGATAAACAGTACCTTCTGTAACTCTCCAACCATGCAAATATCTCCATCACAAAAAACAAAACGATCCGGGCAGACTAAAAGAGATTTATCGTTTTCTCAAGAGCACAGTTTCATTATTTTTACCGCCTATATACCGGGTGTAGTGTGTGCGGGTTGAGATGTGGCTATCTTACCTTTTTTATTTATATACAAGACAATATGTAAAACTTACATGAACATACTCACACTAACACACTAATACTGTATAAAGAAACATCACGGTCGCAGAATGCACCACGTTAGTAACACGGCAGCCCTTAGTGGGAGTGGACGTGTAGTAACATGTTGTTACTTGTTAATGCATGTTTGGGCCTACAATTATGATAACCAAAATACATAAAAACTTTCTTGAGGTAACTCTTTTGACTTACGCTGAACAACGTGATATAGAGCCTACTTCGTTAAATACGGATTTGACTTGACTATGACACATCGTGAATAAAAATGTTTATATTATGATACTAGATGGTGTTTTTAATGTCATCTTGTTCCTATTAAATTCATAGCATTTCTAAAGCCTAAATATTTTAAAAAATTCTAAATATATTCTAAATATTTTACTCCGGTATACAAGCATTATTTGTACCAAATTTCATCGATATTAGTTCAGCGGATTGGCCGTGAAAATGTAACAGACAGACAAAAGGACATGTGTATTTATAATATTCGTAATGATGTTTATTTTATCATTGAAACAAATTCTTTAACAAATATGCAATCAAATAAAAACCAATAATAAACAGACATCGTACTTAAGGCTATATCAATAATTTTCACGAAAACTGGGAGTATTTTTAGACTAACAACATCGACGTCTTAAAGTACGAGTTAAAATGAGATAGCAATGTTTCAACTAGAAAGAGAAGGGCTTATATGGGGAGAGCTGGCCAGCGAAGCGCTATAGCTATGTGTTCAGTGTAGTTTTTCTTTTAGCTTATAGGATTTTTTGTTAGTGCAATATGAATAAATATTTAACTGAAGTAAAAAAATATTAACATTCTACAAGTATCAAATAAAGTTTACTCAATTGGACACAAAAATGAACGCAAAATAGTAACTTTCTGCCGTTAATAAAAGACAAAGCATTATTAGAAGATAACATGGATTTACAAACTGTACAGAAACGATTAAAATATTTTTTTACCCCTTAAATTCTATAGCAATGAAGATTAAATTGTGTAAATACTTTGACAAGTAAGGAACAATTTTTTACGGTATGTGCACCCTACTCCACTTTGCGCGGCAGCGGTCAGAAGGCGGAGCTTATCGGCAAACTCGCGTCGAGGCTGACTTCACTGTCAATTCGAGAGCTGTGAAGTGTACGCTCGCCGCTCGCGTCTATTACGTAGTGTTTATAGTGAAGTGTATATTGTGAAAAATTTCGTGAAGTGCGAGATAGTGCCGTTTTATCACCAAGTGCGACTTGTGCTATCATCACAATGTTTTAGTGTTTTATCAAAAGTGATTTAATCAAAATGTGTACAGCACCGTGGTGTGTAAAATTGATTTTTGCCACGTAGTGACGCGAACGGGTAATGATTCCTAATGTGGAGTTCGAAGCAAGATGGTTAGAGAGACTCGGCATCTGTGGGTTGGAAATTTACCCGATAACATACGAGAAGATCGAATAAGAGAGCACTTTAAACGGTACGTATCGTGATACTTTTCTTATACAGTTAGATATTAAGATTTCCTCTTGAGTGGTTCAGGCGTTCCTCCAAATAACAACAATTTACCCACCAATATCATATGGTTACAGTTTATAAATAACGTTAGTTTTTCTTGGTTAGCGTGTGTATTACTGCTTAAATAGCTGGTTTGAGGGTTGTAAATATTTATATATTCGAGGCTAGTCTTTTAACAATTTAAATTAACTCCCACATAACATGACGTTATACTACTTGTAAATTTTGTTGCGTTGTAGGTGGAATGTGTATATTTACATTTAACAAGACTAATAAAAGGGGTTTTAGGTATTAGTTTACGGTGAATAATACCTATATTCTAACCAATCTTACAGTAGTTAACAATATGACTGACAATATATTTTGAATCATGAGATATACTGCATTGCGTCAAATCAGAAAGTTGAGGTGACTATTAGTAACGTTATTTTTAAATTAATTAATTTACAAACACATGACATCTATTATAAAAAATAGCCATAGACCATCTAGCAGCTCTTAGCTTACTAATGTAAATAAAAATCAAAATATGTCCCAGAACATAAAGATATACTTTCAGCATACTTCATTTACGCGCGATATTACTCGCGATGTTACCCATTAATTTTATCGTAAACAAAATAACTCGCAAGTCAACACGTGTGTTCCTCTATCAAAGTTTTCTTTAGACTACTAGATTAATTTCGTAAATTTTGGATTTCAATATAACAAGTAGACTTCAAAGTATGCATCCTTCTGCTCTTATCCCAATTTGAGTGGGGTCGGCAAAACATGTTACAAACATGTTTTCATATGATTTGGCTACGTATTTTTATTAAGACCGTCCGCCTGCCTGACGTCAACTTACCTTAGTCGTATTTTACGATTCCTCGGTAAGAAAAAGGGTGATCTAATTTACTCAACCGAATACCACACGGTGGGTCAACCCACTTTAGTCGCCTTTTACGACACCTAGGTAAGAAATGAGGTTGGTCTATTCTACTCAGCCGGATACGACACGGCATGTTGACTTACCTTAGTTGTCTTTTACGATACCTCGGTTAGAAATGAGGTTGGTCTATTCTACTCAGCCGGATACGACACGGCATATTGGCTTACCTTAGTCGTCTTTTACGACACCTCGGTAAGAAATGAGGGTGGTACTTCAGCCAGATACCACACGGTGTAACAAGTAAACTTTAAAGTATGCACAGTAAATTATCATAAATTTATTAAACAAAAATTACTCTAAAGTACTATATTTATCTTAATTAATGTTGTTTTATGCTTTGATAAATGTTGTTACTTAGTAGAATCTTAATTTAGTTCATTCAAAGACAAAACAAACTTCTGCATACAAATTTAACAAGTAGAGTTTTGAGCTGTCAACACTGCATTTCCTGGTGCAGTCATCATCAAAGATTTCAAGACTAGGTTAGTTCAAGTTATTCCAGGCAAGGTAATGATAATAGGCAAAATAAGGGAATATTTTTGATATCCTTGTTCAGCAGTTGAAAATGTTTAAATGATTAACTATTTTCATTATATGTACATAAACAACCACAATTTTAAAATAATCAAAAATTGTATCACTTTAACTTATCGATTTATCATATATGTAACATCAATACACTTAAACATCAATACTAAAACAACTCCCCTGCTGTGTCTGTATTTTTGTCTGTTTGTGATGAACTCAAATCTACTCAACAGATTTTCATTGGGTTTTTACTAATGGAGTTATTGACAACAGGTTTAAGTTTATAATTTGTTGAGTTGTGTGTTAATTAGTTGAAATATTATAATATTTATTGAATATTTTTCATCAAAAACACTGTCTAAACCATTTGAATTTTAACAAAACATTGTATGGTGACAACAGTCCTCTTTTATAGGACTACAAAAAGTTGATAGCATCTATCTTGTAACGATAACTATTATATTCATTCAAACTTTATTTTAAATGGTCATACAATATTTAGAAAAAGCTCTTAAGACATAAACAGTATTAATCTTCATCAGCTTAAATATGTAAGTTACCTTGAGGGTTTTCTTAAATGCATAAAATTTTGTTAAAATTACTCCTGCCAAAATAGTAAGAAATAAGTGACAACAGCAAGGTGTTACAACACCTTCTATTAATAAAGAAAAAGAATGTCTGGAAATTTACATATTCTGTGTTACCCATACCAGACACATGTATGTTTACGTCCGTGCCCATAGCTGTAACAGCGTGAGTTTCAATATGATTCTATGTACAAATTTGTAACTGTCTGTATAGAAAATTGATACATTTTCATTCAACTTGGGGCCCCATTATTAAAGAAGGTGAAAATGGGGTCAATTAATAGCTTTGTTATTAGTTAACTTTTACTCAAAATTTGGGTGATTTTGTCAAACTAATAGCAAAATTACAAAAGATTTAGTAAAAGTGAGGTTATAAACTTCTTATATGTTTAAAAGCTGATTTTTGAAGTGTGACATGTTTTTTAGCATAGATAAGCATTAACTCAATAGCTTTGAAACAAACTAATTTATTTTTTCGATTTCTGAATGAAAATGAAGCCATACAACCTATTACAATTGGGCCCCAAATTCCCTGTTTCCTTTCCTCAATTCTCTCAAATTTATGTTTATGACAGTCATTTCATTTATTTTATCTAGTTCATAAGCTTGAGAGTGTATAATTCTTAAATTAGTTCATGATTAGTTTTAGGAAAAGAAATTCCTAGACTTGTGCCATAGTATATAAAAGAATATGTTGAAAGAGTAAATATTTAGTGTATCTTAAATTAATGCAGTATGGAATGTATGATAACGTGATAAGTTCAATGTAATTTCTTGTTTTCTATATATAGAACTGTTGAAACTCATCCAAACCCATTTCTGGTTTTACCATTTCTGATGTTCATCAAGATATCCTCCTTCCTGTTATTCTTATGCAAGTTGGTCAATTTAGTACTGTGCAATTTGGTTCCCTCAGTAGCTTTGCATTAAAATCTCAAATTGTAATACAGTAGTGTGCTTCGTGTGTTAATTGCTAGGTCAAATTGTTGTATTAAGCAACATAAGCTGTTAAGAAGATTCTTCAATCTTTTAATACCAATGCTGAGTATATTGCTTGTTGATCACAGTGGTTACCTTAGAGTTAGACACTCTAAACTTTAAAATTTTGATATTTTAAAGTTTTATATGACTAACTAGGGATTTTATATGACTAACTAGGGAAATTCTAACTAGGGATACTTATTCATAGTTCTTATTTAAAGAACAATATAATTCAATGTGAATTATGTTTTTTATGTATAACATAAGAAAAAAATGCTAGATAGAAAGGAGGGACGCAGGCTGAACATTTGTGTAGAGAATTACCTTAAGTATATCTAATTTCGGGGACGCCTGTCGGTGCAGGGCGGGTGGTCAGCTCCTATTTCGGACTATTCCACCCATACCTTAAGTATAAAATATCTATGGATTCGTTTTCTTAAAAACACATGCAAAAATTCAATACTTCTTACTTAGGCCACAATATACTCTGTCCAAGATGGTTGTAATTAAGTTAAACATGATTCATGTTATCTTGTATAGCTTTTGAATTTTTATGTAATTGGCCATGTGATTAACTTGATTAACCCCAATAGGAGACAACACAAATTAAAATGGCTGGTCGTTATAAACACCTTCACCTAATAGCTTTCATTATGATTGTATTAGTTATATTATAGGGGTAGTTTCTTTAATTTCAACATTTTTAGTTACTTATTTTTACATGGACTACATCAAATAGCTAAGACATAAACCTCCCAACCACAAATAGGTAGTAGTAATCAGAAATACTGGAAACTTTTAACGTAACCATCTTATGGTTACGTTAAAAGTTTCCAGTATTTCTGATTACTTAGTTGCGTGTTAAGACAAAGTTAACTAAAAAATGAAATATGGCTACATCCATAAGGTTTACTGATTCAATGAAGTCAATGACCAGAAAAAACCATCAAGTTTAGTATAGGTAAAAAGCGCTCACTTGCATACATATAGACGCGCTGCAGTAAACCCGTAGCCCCACCACTATTTTGTAATCTGTTCTTTATACCGCGTAATAAAGTGCGAAGGCCCAACCGCCGCAATGTCCGGTCAACAACCTTATGAGTAAAATAGCTTTGAGACTAATGTTAATGACTATTTAATAGTTATAACATTTATTGTAAAAAATATTGTATTGTCCTCAATATTCCATTGTAAAACAAAATATATTTTGTATTATCGATGGTTCAACCAAATAATGTTGACCATAGTTACGGAGGATTTGTCTTGACAAGCACGCATATAATGCAAAAGGCGTGCAATAAGATAGCTTCGCCTCCTATAGCTCTTATAAACATTAATACTAGTGGACCAGGGCACAAGTCCTGCCAAAGACTAAAAAAAATATGATATTAAGGGGAAAATTTGGTATATATTTTTGGATGAATTGGGGAAAACATGTGAAAGACATTTGAAAAGTAATTATTTTAAAACAACTATATATACTAGGCCTAAAAGTTATGCCCACATACAATGCATCTCAAAATTCAAAGATTAAACGGCACTAC
The DNA here is from genome assembly GCA_947086495.1 of Morpho achilles. Classification (NCBI taxonomy): domain Eukaryota; kingdom Metazoa; phylum Arthropoda; class Insecta; order Lepidoptera; family Nymphalidae; genus Morpho; species Morpho achilles. The sequence goes on from CAMTZB010000016.1 coordinate 7,396,309, forward strand.
AAAGGAGGACTGCTGATTACTTGAGAGAGAGCAAATAAAAGGTCTTTTAATAAGGATAATTCAAAAAATATACAACACGATATTTCAATGACCAAAATAATCACAATTACAAAATATTTTACACAAATATTATTTTTCATATAATAAATATTCATTTATTTTTGGTTTGTTTCATTCAAATTCCCAAAATTTTAAATAAGAAAATAGAAATTTATAGAATTACTAGCGACCCGCTCGGGCTTCCCACGGGTATAAAAAATATAGCCTATGTCACTCTCTATGACACAAAAATGATTACAATCGATCCGAGTAGTTTTGATTTATTAATTATTTTCATTTATTCAATATTGCCCGTCGTCCGCACTGCTAAGCGACTGCATTTTAAATCTACAATATCTTCTAGAATGTTCATTTAAATTACATGCTGTAAACGGCCATATTGATCTATATTAAATTAACAATGTATTTAAGGTACTTAATTGAATAATGATTAATGCTGTATTGTTTAAAAATGCTTCGAAAATAAGGAATTATTTTCGTAAAAAGTAAATGACAAAAAATGCTATTATGGGTTATCCATAAGAGATAGAAATATACCATCGCAGCCTTTTCTGTAGGCCTTTTCAAGGTGTACAAATGCTTGGTACATTATTATGATAAATCGCGTAGGGTTCAGCCTGCCTTTGTAATGTGAGCGGAAAAAAATTTAATTATTTACGACATCACATTAGAAACCTCAAAAATTTTAGTATTTCTTTACTCCGTATTGAATGTTATTATACATGTGAACCTTCCTCTTGAATCACTCTATCTATTAAAAAAAAACCGCATCAAAATCTGTTGTTTTTTGCCATTTTGTCATTTACTTTTTACAAAAAATAATGCCTTATTTTCGAAGCAATTTTTATACAATACAGCATTAATCCTTGTCCAATTAAGTACCTTCAATACATTGTTGATTTAATATAGATCAATATGGCCGTTTACGGTATGTAATTTAAATGAACATTTTCGAAGATATCACAGATTTAAAATCCCGCGAGGAGGCCGCACTTCGCCCTTATAGCACTTTGAATTTAGTAGCGATCGGACGCGCAACTAAATGTAGCTTTTTTAAGAGTAACCTCTAAAGAAAACATGTTTTTATTGTCTAATGATAAGAAAGCTATGAATGTTGTATATAAAGACATTCTGTAATTAATTTTTTAAAAGAAATACATAGGGAAAAATGTAAAATGTAAATATGTAGTATATGAAATTAGATATAGCAGGAAATCTTCTTGGTATAGGGAGAGGGAAATTGTTTTTCTCCAAATTGAACGTGTGCGGGCCACGGGCAGTAATAAATAAATGAAAACTAAATACTGGGTCTATTTTAATTATTTTTTTCACTGAGTGACAGGCTATATATTTTATACCCGTGCGAAGCCGGAGCGGGCCACTAGTATTTAATAAAATAGTGTTTAAAAACATTTAATAACTTCTGCAATCGGTCCCTTATTAATGAGGATCGTGGTTATCTTAACCCTTCGTTTGTATTATCTGCCTCCATCTATCCCGGTCTAAAGTGACCATCACATCACCGTCTCATAGAATGTTGACGAGGAAGTGGCTTCTTACAATTGGTTATGGTGTTGGCAACCTGCCTCTTGTCTTCTGTATTGCCAACAATGAAATCTTTTCGATTTCGCCTTCGCATTATGTGGCCGAAATACGAGAGTATGCGTTGAAGACAGGTCGTGGACAATCGTGTTATGTCGAGTTGATAGAGAATAGATATTTTTGTGCGTTTCGCTGTCCAGGGTATTCGGAGCATCCGCCTCCATGCACTACATTCTGAATGTATCTATTATCTGTCTTATCTCTTGCTTGGATTATTCAAGTCTATACTCCATAGAGATAGATCGCGAATATTAGGGCTCTGGCTTATATAGCTTTGGTCTTATAACTTATTCCCCGATTTTTCCAAATATTCTGGAGGCGTATTATCTAGTCTTTGGAAATAGCTATTTTACGTTTAATCTCCGGGACAAAGTTGCCTTTGTTATTTATGTTTCCCCTCATATAGATAAAATTATCGACAGTACCTTGGATATTTTGGACATCTCACAGCTTCCTACCACGATCTACCGCCATTAATTTGGTTTTTTGCTCGTTTAATTTATTGCCCTTGTTCCAATCTTCAAGAGAGTTACGGAATAAATATTCACTGTATACATTGAAAAGCCGAGGTGAGAGACAACGCATCCCTGACTAAAACCCTTCCTAACACATCAGAGCAGTTATTGTCTAGTTTTACATAAGAACAGTCTTGTTTTACTTATCACGCAACTCTTTATTTTCTAATTTTTAATGCATTAGTTTTTTTAAATATTTTCAAGCTATTTATTTTATTGTTTGAAATATCTCCGCAATTACACCCATAACAGTATTTTATGAGACAATGCCATGGAAGTTAGCCAATAAATAAGCTTTGCTTACAATAACGTTGGTGGTCAATGTCTGTAAACTGCTTAATCTTTCAGACAGCGTAGGCCGCCGTATTCAGTTTTCTTGCGACAGTTATGTGTTTGTTACATTGAGTTTGTATTTCAGAGCACACCAAAAACAATTAAATCTTGTTATAAGTGCTTCATTAATTATGAAAAGGCTCTTTGTTCTTTTCATATTATTAGGCAATATACGAATTCTAGACATTTAGTTTTATTTTACTACAATAGTGGATTTTTTATTTTGAACTAATGAGCTACTTTACTTGCGAGAAACCACTGTTTACTTCGTCAAAACTATCCACATAATGTTAGAATCGCCATATTTAAGGTTTTTTTAATATTTTTAATTATTTTCTTAACTTCCATAAAAATAAGCCTATAATATACGCTCATTTTAAAATTTATGTAATAAAAATCTTTTATCTAAATTTTCTTTAAAAATTTGTATTGTAAAGAAAGTAATATTAAAATAAATTTATAGTGTAAATTGTGATTTTATATGAAGTAACAGTTAGTTATATCCATTGTTCAAGCCATTATTAAGTGACAAACGTATTTGTAGGTTTCATAATGATTTATAAATTATTCTGTGGTGGCGTAAATACCCGTTGAGTCAGTACACTCGTATTAACTGGCAAGAGTAACGTCGATCAACACACCTTACAGTTCTGTTCGCCTTGGGTTAATGTAGTGGCGCCCAACGCGCAGCGGCAACGGCGGGAAGTGTGGCAACGTCGCATGTTTTGTATGTATCGGCCGCCAATTCGGGGGTACCTATCAAGATATTCAGCACTGTGTTGATGTGCCTTGTATAGGTGCTACAAATATTTAATTTTATATTAAAACGTTATTTTCGAGAATGTTTTTTATTTATTATCTTCTAGGTTTTTACCAGTTACGCTTAAATATAGATTGTTTGCATTAAAATATGTAAACGTACGTGATGTAGTAAATTATGAACGTCATAAGTATAAATTGCTATTTTAATTAACGTATTTTTTAATAATTAGTTTTTAGATAAACCAGTTATTAATGATTGTAAATTTTAAATTTTTTAAATTTGTAGTTCCCTGACGCTGCAGAACTTTATATAATTTTACGTTTAATTTCAGTAGGTGATTTAAGAAAGTCTTCAAAAATGATATCAGACATATATATAAATATAATATCTATCTACAGTAGTCGTTTATAAGCGATGGTGAAATATACTTCTATGATAAATAAAAATAAATGTATGTAAAAATATTATTACGTACAAGTAAAGTTGGAACCCTTATGATTTTTCGGTTACAGGGCGAAACGATTATTAATTTAGAGACACTGAATGTGTGCAGCATAGTGACTGGCCCGTTGGCGCAGTGGTTAGTTCTACGTTTAGCTACGCGTGTCACGGGTTCGATTCCCGCCGAGAGCCATATATATTTAAAAATTATATATGTAAATATTCACCATTTGTATTTCACCCATAACACAAGTATTAAATTACTACTTGGGGTGTGTGTAACGACCGTGTGTGTGTTTCATATACTTAATTATTTATAGTACAGCCTAGTGCATATAGTACATGAAGCGTTCTAAATTTCATTGTTGAAAGAACAAATATTTTTAATATACAGACTGCCGAGTCTAAAAAAATATAATATTCATTTATAATGTCGTTTATGTACAAAAGTTATTATACAATCTTCGCGTGGTGACAGTATGAGCACGGGGCGCCCACCCCGTGCAGTATGGCCGGCCCCATCCGCGGCACTCGCTGTATCGACCTGCGCGAGCAACCCGGGCTGCCGCAGCTTGGCGACCGACCCGACCGGATTGAACCCCTTGCCACTTCATCCCGCGCTCCTCGCTTTTTGCGCGCTAGTACATTTTATACAATCGGCTCTTGGTCGCCATAGTTTATTATACTTCTGAATGACGAAAGTATATTCGTACATTTACTGAAGAATAAATATACTCAGAATTACTAAACGGTATTTCGCTGAAGATCATACATCTTCACGCACCGACATCAGCACATCCGGACGAGGAGGTAGAAGCCATGTATGAGGATTTGTCTAGAGCCAATACATACCATCTACATTGTTGTGATGGAGAATTTCAACGCAAAGCTGCGTAAGCGAAGTGGAACAGAAGAAAGAGTCGGGGAATTTGAATATGGGCAACGGAACCACAGGGCGCAGATGTTGGCCAATTTCTGGGGGAGAGATGAATTCTTTCCTTAAGAAACGGCCACATCGAAAATAGACCTGGGTAAGTTGAGAAACGAGGATGTAAGGAGAAACGAGATCGACTTCATCATGTCGACCAGTCGTCATATATTCAATGATGTCTCTGTGATCAACAACGTAAAGACTTCTAAGGCACATAAATTTGTCCTGCGACGCTTTAACACCAAATGTATGTGAGATACTATTAGGCGTAACAGGGGTTCAAAAGAGTTCGCAAGAGATTTGTCCATTGGGTAGAGGCAATTGACGCTATTGAAGGCCGATACTGGTAGTATAATTTCATCTCGGCCTGAGATTTTGAGAGGTTGAGAGGTTCTATAGGCCATAGGCCCATAGAACCTTGGTTCTATGTGTCACCTTGGCAAAAGATCCTAGAGACAAGCTAACCCGACACTACCATGAACATCCCCGACGTCAGCCTATACGAGATTAGTATGGCTCACAAACAACAAACAACTAAAACGACAGGGCACTAGGTGATGACGGAATTACAACAGAACTCCTGAAGGCGGGTGGAAAACCGGTACTTATAGTCCTTCAGCGATTGTTCAATTCCATCATTCATCAAGGTATTACGCCGGAAGCATGGCACAGGAGCGTGGTGGTTCTTTTCTTCAAGAAAGGTAATAATTTCTTATTGAAGAATTACAGACACATCGCGCTTCTAAATCATGCTTATAAGTGATTCTCGAGAGTCATAACTAATTGTCTCGCTCGGAGGTTCGACTTCCAGCCTCCCGAACAAGCCGGTTTCCGAAAAGGCTACAGTACCATAGACCACATATTCACGCTGCGACAGGTTATAAAAAAGACCAAGGAGTATAACCATCCACTTTGCTTGGCGTTTGTGGACTATGAGAAGGCCTTCAATTCGGTGGAAACATAGGCATGTGTTAAGATCCCTCCAGAGATGCCAGAGCGACTATCGGTATGTCCCGATGTGTTTGTATGAAAACGCCAAATTGTCTATCCGTGTGTAAGACAGAACTACGAGACTAATCCAAATGCGGCGAGGTGTGCGGCAGGGAGATGTCATCTCCCCGAAGCTGTTTACCAGAGCATTGGAGGACGGCTCTAAGCTTTTGGATTGGCACGGATACGGCATCAACATTAACGGCGAGTACATCACTCATCTTAGATTTGCCGACGACATAGTCGTTATGACAGAGACTGAAGGACTTAACACTCATGGAATTTTTCTATATATTACTAATTAAATAATTTAATCGTAAGGGATTTTGTCTATTAAAGTCTTCCAAGTATCGTTTCTTGGATAGTAAAGTAACGGCCTGTTACTATTCCACACGATACGTATAGGACCCATCACGCTGCTCCAATGCGGATTCGTAGGTTACACATATCCCCAGATTTCTCTAGAGAAAAGCAGGTTTCCTCACAATGTTTTCCTTCACCAAAAAGCGTTTGATATATTTCAATTATCAATTAAGAGACAAGTTACCCATAGTTGACATAAAAAAATAATTGCTTCTGCCCGGGGTTTGAACTTGTGACCTCCTCGAAAGAGTCGCAGTGTCTCTCTGCTGTACTATCACAGCTGTTCTTGGATAATTTCTATTAAATAAAATCCGTGTTTTAAATGCTTACCATAATATTATAACTTCAAGCATAGTAGAACATCGAAAAAGAGTTGTATTACAGAAGCTCTGCGGTTAATATCATTGACCTCCTTCGAATTCTACCTTTACGGTTGGCACTTCATCGGCATATTTCATTTTTAATATTAATGACTTCTTTAATGTTTTAGGATTCTGATAATCTATACAACAAAGCCAGCTAATCGATATATGTAGTTCGTATTGCCAGGTCATAAAGTAAAAATATATGAAGTCTTGTAAGGCAAATAAAGTCGTGTGATTAAAACGACTATCCTTATTTCGGATTAGAATTAGAATCTCGGAAACTGCTCTAACGATTTTCCTGAAATACATACATCATTTAGAGGGTTTTGGGGAGAAAAATCAATCTAGCTATGTTTTACTTAAAACATCTCATTTTATCCCTGTTTTTAGGCACTAAAATAGGAAAAGGAATAGATACAAACTCATAATTTGAGCTGTCAAATGCAAAGCTGCGACAGCCTAATGGTAAACCGTGGACTAAAAAAGGTTCGAAACCTAGGTTGGATTTCCACACCCGGAGCGCGCTTATTAATTTTTTTATTGCATTTTTTGTATCTTTTAAAAAATTACCGAGCGAGGCTCGGTCACCCAGGTACTTCTTTACTTTATCAGTGCTTGGCTATTATTTTTCATGGCCACAGATATAAAAAAAAATCAAGTCACTGTTACCCAACCCCTTAGGTTCTATAAATAAGCTCTATATATATATTTATCTATAAATGTCAATTCTTTTAAAAATATGTTTAATAAAAGTTACGCAATGAATTTCTTTTGAACTGTTGGTTTTGAGAGCTAAGCTATTCAATTTTGGCTATAATAAGAAGTCATGGTACGAATAAGGGCGAATCAAATACATGTGCTACTCAGTTTAGGTTTTAATTCGGCAGCGACTTAAACTCTGCGTCTTTAACCACCATGGTAGAAAAAAAGCAAAACAATTCAATTTCAGGTCTTCATTTGAGTCGCAATAAGAGTTTATGGTAAGCCTGCTGATAACTAGTCCTTTCTCATATTACAAATGCGAAAGTCTGTATATCTGATACGTTTTGGCGGCCAATCCGCTGAACCAATATCAATAAAATTTGGCACAATTAATGTTTATATATCTTACCTACGTTATGTTTACTACCTTATACACCGGGGTAACAACCTCGGTGTATAAAGATAATAATAATAATAAAAATAGTAATAAAAAAAGTGACAAGTTAACAATTGATACGTTACGTATAAATGTTATTATTAAATAACTTTTCTAGCACGTTCCGAATCATAGTTTATAATATTTATAGTGATATTATTACCAGAAATATATTAAGAATTTTTAATGTATATGGGGTTTTTATTATTTAGGTAGTCTCCGTTAACTGAGCTATTTTAATATATATTTCATGTAAGTACGGGTTATTTATTATCAAATTATGATCTTGATAAAACGATAAATTCCAATGATTCTTCCCGGATCAATCTGATTTTTGTGATGGAGATATTTGCAGGGTTGGAGAGTGACAGAAGCTACTATTAATTTTAAGATACGTAACGAAGGGGCGGGTAAAAGCTAGTAAATAATAAATTTGAGATTTGGGGTAGCCCAAAACGTACAACTATATTTAAATCTCAATGAATATTTGAATTATGAATCTTATAGAATGATGATGTTTATGAAACTAATACAATTTACATTATTGTACTAGATGCATAAACGATGTAAAACTGAAATTTTTAGTATATAAAACTACACAATGTTCAATTTGTGTATCAAAATTATGATTTACATCGGCATACGCATTACATCAAAATTGTATTTGTAAAATGATTCTTTGAATACATATGAAAATTAAAAAATATGGCATTTTTCAAGATAGCAATGTAATGATGAGTTATGTTCTTCATAAAATTATATTCACTTTAGTATAAACTTTGCATCCAAAAAGTAGTTGGTTCAGAAAGAAGATGTGACGTCATCGAGCCGGTATCTGCCCTCCTCCACCCTCTCACACCCTCGCATCCTGCTGTTCGGTTCGCTTCGCGCTATCATCGTCGCACCACTACCAATGTCCATGCCTTTAATACACAGACGCAGCACGTCGGTTTCACACGGAAACGGGCACAGCGGGCGCGGCCATGTTGTAAGAGTAAACTTGGCAACGTCGCACTAGACATCGACCGATTTAATCACTGCTGCTGTTAAGTTTCACGTTATCTATCCATTAATGTTTTATTTCGATTAATGTTTATATATGGTTATAATTTTGCATAAATATCTGTTTTTTGTTTTAGAATTAGTTTATTGTATGAAATGCTACGAAGGAGTTCCTTCCTAATTATCTGTTAAATATTTGGTTGCTAATTGAAAACTCATAAACTGAGTTTATTAGCACACTAAAATGAACTTAATGCGATTTTACTATTTGTTACCAAATTATTGCATGAAATAATTTAAATACACATAAAAGTATAATAAATACCTCGTTAGTATATTAAATGTTACTTTAAAATCAATGAAAATAGGAAAATAATATTTGCTTATTAGCAAAAAGTGGTAATGTAGTGTTAGTTGAATAAAAATATAACCAATTTAAGTGTCGCTACTGATTCACGATCTCTATTTATGTGGCCTTAAACAAAGATAAAACTTCTTTTTGAGACAAGACGTATGACTAAAGAAATAATAATATGAAGAAATATGTAGTAAAGCAAGTCTGTCGAAGTGGCAACAGCGCTTGTTGTTCGATACTGCGTCAAGAGCGGCAACAGCGCATTTTTTTGTAGTTTCGCCGCGTCATGACGACGCGCGCTGCACGCTCTAGTGCGATTAAGCTGAGCGATGGCGCTCGGTTGGCTGTGTTCGTAATATCATTTGTTTTCCCTCGCTGTATAAGTTTATTGGCAACAATATATTCATTTATTTAGGTATATTTTCCATACAGTATTTTTTTACTTAATTACTAAATTTTATACTTAATACAATTATTATAATAATTATTGAGTTAAGTAATAGCCTGGTAATATAGACTAAGAGGTAGGGTCTAGGTAAGACTTCCGTGATTGTTTGGAGAAAGATATGTGGAGCGTAGATTTGTTGTTCAGCTTCAATGCGTATTACTCATCTATAGGCAGGTTCGATTCGTCAAAATGTATTTACCGTAGAGCGTATGAATAATTGCAAGTATTTATCTCTTGAACCCATGGTAAACATCATAGACACGGATAAATCCATGTACATAATGGTGTACAATAATATTAATCTAATAAAAATTTAATAAAAGCTAATACCCAAGCATTCGTTATTTGGGAAAAACATATTTTTTTTTAAATTTATAACTTATACAAATATCCAACTTGCAACAATTACGAATGCAGTGTATTTTTTACATTTAGATTACATTTACATTAAGTTACATTTAGGGTTGCGTTTTTCAGAAGATGCAATTTTTTTCATGTGTAGGGGGGGTCAGTAGAAGCTTAATGTTCAGTAGCGTACCACCATTGTGGTGATAAAAGCTGTAGCAGCATTGTGGACATATAACTATTTATTAAAGAAAATTAATTGGAAGATGCATTACCGACAATGACGCCAACACTATCTTCCATTATATCACAAAAATTCCCCTTGGATACTGATTCAGATCTTGCCTCGCCGCCTGGACCACGAAGATTGAAAAAATAATATCTATGATGACCTTTTTCAGTATATAATAATAATAAATAATATTCTTTTGCCTAGAAATTACCTGTGGATTAGATTATGCCTACTGGAAATACCACATAAAAAACCTGCCTCCAAACTACCTTATACGCGGTGGGGAAAAAGGGTCAAAAATAGTTTAAAAATAGGAATATTAATGTTACTGCATAGGAATGTTAAGATTATAATAAATTATATGAATAAAAAAATATATAGAAAGTAAGCCTAACGTTTTGTTTTTATTGTATCCATTATTGTTCTAATGCACATAGCACAATCTGGTCAAATTTGGAGCGCTGTAAGACTTTAAAAGTGGCAATTGTTCGATGAAAAACCCTCTACTAATGCTATGAAATTTTATTGTAAAAAAACTGAAATGCTCTAACTGCCACAAGAAAACGTGTTACAAAATTTTTATTTATTTTTGTTTATAACTTTTTTGTTGGTCATTTGACGATAAAAAGTAATAGAAATAAAATGTTAGTAAATTTAAATTTGCTACATTTTATGTTTGATTAAATTTTCTGTGGCTTTCGAGATACACCGCGAAAACCCTTTGAACCCCTTTTTCCACGATGGCGGGCGAGAGATAAGGTTTGCGAACCCACAAACTTCAAGTTATGCTTCTACTGACCCCTCCTACATATTATAAAAAAATTGGGTCCTCTGAGAAACGTAAGCTAAGGCCTTAAAAATGTAAGATTTCAATGGACTAAAACTGAACGAAATGAGCGAGTTCATGAGTTCGTGCGATCAACGAGCAAGTTTTGTCACTTCAACCCTTTAATAATGTATTACAAAATTAATAACGCATTGACATTCATGATTATAGTTTATCTTTAAACAATTCCAATGAGGGCGGCCTATGACCTCATGCACATGAGCGTATACGTTGCAATAACGCCAGTCTGTAAATGAACATGGTTAACCTTAGTGTCGAACAACGAAAACTTGTCTATTGTTGTAGTTCACTCGTCCACACTTTGCACGAAGAATATTCTGAACCGACTAAGGAAATGATAATATAAGAAACAACTATCTTAAACCCTAACCCACATTTTCATATCCCCTGTTCTTATTGATACGCTTTTGTTTAGTTAATTTGTTTTTAATTGATGTATTTATATTAATAAGGCGTTGACTAAACTATTTTTAAGGTAAAACAAAAGTAATAATAAAATTATTTTGCTATAATCCGCGAAGAAGTAAAATAGAAAATAATAGGTCAAGTAAAAAGTAATCCATTATTTTTCGATCATGCCGTTAGTAATCGATAACTCGCCTTGCATAAGTGCTATCAATATACACTAAACGGTGTCAGAAGCGTATGCTTTCGTACTAAAAGCAGACAGACAGTCATTTTTGTGACTGCTTGATTGAATATTGTTTGCACATGCCAAAGATGGGCACCAAAAAGAGAAATTTTTCCTTTTTTTCAGTTTTTCTTAGATAAAGGTCAAAACGTAAGCCAGGTGGTTGAAAATTTGAATAATGTCTATGGTCCTGATACTGTATCAGCTTATCATGTGTAATTTTGGGTTCGTCGATTCAGATCCGGTTATTTTGATGTTAAAGACGCACGACGTTCCGTAGGACTAGATGTCGAAAATGTCAATAAAATAATGATAATCTTCAATACCGACCGTCATACCAGCACTTTTTCGATTGCGCAGAAACTGTATATTGCACAAAAAACTTTTTAGAACCACTTTAATAGGCTGGATATAAAAAAATGCTCTATGTAAGGGTGCTACATGAATTTTCGTAGAAAAAACCACATGGAACTAATTTCCATCTGCGAATCACTGCTGAATAGCAACAAAATCAACCCATTTCTTCAGTGGATGTTGACTGGAGATAAAAAGGGGATCACTTACGACAACGTTAAGCAAAAATGGTCGGGGTCGAACTGCGGTGAGCCGGCGCAATTGGTGGCTAAGCCAGGATTAATGGTAAAAAAAGTATTTCTGTGTGTTTGGTGGGATTAGCTCTATTATGATCTGTTCTACTAAGTCCAAACTCTTAATTTGGACTTGTACTGTCAATAATTGGGACTATCTGAAGAAAGCAATCACCCAGAAGCGGCCAGGTTTGGCCAATAGGAAAGGCGTTATGATTTATCAGGACAACGCTAGACCACACATTCAATAGTGCCTCGCCAAAAGTTCCTAGAGCTTGGTTGGGAATTTTTTTTGCGTCCATCTTATAGTCTTAACCTAGTCCAGATGATTACCAACTGTTCTTGCCACTGGCAAATGTTTTTATTGGTGAAAAATTCGTCTCAAGAGAAGCTTGTGAAAATCGACTGTCCTAATTTTTTGCCAATAACAAAAAAGATTTCTGTGAAAATGGCAAAATAAAATTACCTTAAAAATGGCAATAAGTTATCGAACAAAACGATGCGTAGATGAACCAAATCGGATATGTTTAACTACACTAGATGAAGCCATCAATATCGTGCAAAAATAATGGATTACTTTTTACTACACCTAATATATATAATGCTAAATGTAAGTGGACAATCGGTCATCATACCTGATACATGCAGGATTTCGCCCCGCAACCGAAGCATCATGAGGAGATAGACTCCACGATTTTGTTTTGAGTTTATGATAGTGAACGTATATAGTGCTTGTGTATTGTGGTGGCGGTGGTGGAGATTTGTGCATGTGTTTTTACGAATCCTGCATGTATCAGGTATGATGACCGATTGTCCACTTACATTTAGCATTATATATATATTTTCTATTTTACTTCTTCGCGGATTATAACAAAATTATTTTATTATTACTTTTGTGTTTTACCTTAAAAATAGTTTAGTCAACGCCTTATTAATATAAATTATTTTTAAGATCATTGACTCCCGTCCCCGAAATATTCTGCTATAGAAAATAGCAGTCGTCGTTTTAAAATCACCATGCTTGTTATAAATTGACCGTCCATTCATCTACCGTGGCTTTAGATTAGAAATATCTTGCATAAATGTGTATGCACTGTTGTGGATAATGCTATCAAAACTATTGATAATTTTTATGGTTAATACCGAATGTCAAACAGGCGTACATTATACATTTAATGCATAATGGGATTAAAATCTGTTTGAGGTTGGCCGTAATAAAATGTAAAAATACGTACACTTTATTTTGCTACTATACTTCTTAATATGAAATTCCTTTTATTCATTATTCTTTTCATCCTTTTGATTTATGCCCAATCTGGCTTTAAGATCCCACACACGGAACGTTTCCAAAGTGTGATAAAAAGCATAAGTTTTTCTTATTGTATTGATATTACAGAGTTATTCAAAAAAGGGGTATGAAAGTATATATAAAAAATCATAAAGCTTGATATATAACTTTCCAAACTCAAGTTCTCGCGAAAAATTTGTTATTAAAAGTTAAAGGTTGAAGCTTGAAAGTTGTTAAGACAACGCTGGGCATTGGTTGTGTTTATACTCAAAAAGTCATTAACCTCCTTGAAAGTAGATATAAATAAAAACTCCGCAAATGCAACAATTCACAATGTAGGTAATAAAGCATTTTCAAATATTCAAGCTCTTTAGATAATATAGCACTTAAAACAATTTTATCAAATTTATCAGTATCACAAATCCTGGAAATTTTTTAATTTACAAATCCTGGAAACTCGAAATAAAATTAGAAAAATCACTTCTACAAACGAGAAACTTAGACACTGTTCCCTTTATTTTGTTTTTGGTATGAATTGCTATATGGAGTAGACTAATATTTATAGTCAGGAAATGCTTTTTGAGCTATTGTGATGAAAATAAAATGTAATTGTAAGTTGGAGCAACTCTGTCTACTGACTACAAGCTAAAAAAGATTTACGTACGTCAAGAATACTCAACCTCACCAGTATCGATGTGAATGACTTGAACGCAGAGCTAAAGAATTAAGGTTTGTGATAAAGAGGATTATGTTTCTGTCAGACCTTCTATCAAACACTCTCTTATATTAAGAATAAATAGACTTCGCTGTTAAAACAGGATAAAACAAAAAAAAACAAACGACATATTTATCAAATTTTAACTGAAAAGCATTTCTAGATGAAATATCGCTAAATAGTATTGTAAAAATGAAGCCGTTTAACACATACACATACTTTACTTCTCAAAATATGAGAAGTCCATCGATCTTTTTTCACCACTAGATTTTAATAAACCGTGTTGACTGTCTTATACATCATCTCAGTTTTTACTACACGAAAGTATAGTTGACGAAACTTTTGCGTTTAGACATAAATGAGAACGAGTGCATTCTTGATTGATTTAGATATTGCTTAAAAGTCTATAAACTTTGGTCGGTTTACATATAGAATGTAATTTTGTGTTGTAAATTCAGGAAAGGTTTGTTTACCTGGTTCCACTGGCGTTGTGCATAATAGTTGTAGTAATATTTTTTTTTTTTTGGCCACGCACGAAAATTTTTTTTGGCCACGGCGTAATCTATTTTGCTCGGCGTCGACCGTCGGCAAGAGACACTAGGCAACGGTCATGTCAACACACGACACGTTAATCCTCAATAAACGAAACGTAGTAAACTGCGACTACGCGTCAGCAAACAAAAACGTTTGTTAATAAATTAAATTACTATTTTATTTATGATGGTGTGATGGTGAGTTAATTAGTGAATACCGTTGCTATAGACCAATACACGAAAACCATTCAAAATCGATTGCGTTCTCATGTCGTACGCCATATTTAGGATAACGCGTCCACACACGGTCAGGAATCGATATTATACCGTCCCATCCCGTCGTCCGAAAGATCGTGACGCTCAATGGTGCACTCACCACAGCGTCGATAAGAATTGGATTGGGCTGGTACCCAAGCGCGATCGCACCTTTTTCATTCCTGGATGCGGTCCGCTGCGTTCCTAGACTGACTTAAAGCACCCAGGTATTTGTTTTTTGGTAGTTCCCTTGTTTTGTACTAAATTGTAAGAATAATCAACATTCTTTATTACCTAATCTTCTTTAGGCTTCAAATAATTATAACATATTACTCTTCCACGTCTTTATTGCAGCAATCTTGCAATTTATCGAAATATATCCTAGAAGGTTAAAAAGTTAAACGTTATGACACACGATTGACGAAACGACGCTTATTATCTAAGCCTAGAATCAAGCTTTAAAGCTACAAGAATTTTATTGAGTTTAATTACATCTTACACAAAAATTGTGGAAGATGCAATCAATTTTTGTAATTTAATGACTTTATTTTCATTTCGCTTAAAAAACTTGTGTACTCACACACACACACACACACACACAAAATTCATACTTGTTACAATATGAAATAACTATTTTGCTAAATGAAGGCTTTGTTTTCTAAGATCTATCGCTAAATATGTTATAGCAAGTAGTATATTGAATGCTATTATACCTAATGAATACTTTTTGGTTTGTGTCACAAATTCGAAGAGTATCTAATTCATTCATTTCTTCCAGCTATGGCCGAGTCCAGAATGTCAAGTTATTGGGTCGAATGGAGAGCGCAAATTCTAACGCGGCTACTAATAGCGGTGTTTGTGCCACTGTTGCATTTATGGATATCAAGTCTGCATCGAAGGCACACAACGTGGAACACGTGCTGGACGAAAGGACTCTTACTACTGAGTATTACGAGCCAGCCGCGATACCATCGTCCGCGGGCGCGCCTTCTGCCGGCTCATCGCCTGCCGGCTCCGGTTACTCAGGTTCTTCATCCTCCGTGAATTCCGCACCTGCTCCCGTCTCCACCTCGCGTTACCACCTCTCGTGAGTATAGCTTTTCCTTAGCAATAATAGCCATCTGTTTGTATCAGACGTTTAATACACTAGATTGATTGTTATTTTTATTGTGGTAAAATTTATACGCATACCAAAATACTGTAAATTTTATTGTGTCTGATCCCGTATAGCGTAATTAGCCCATTTATATAGGACGAAAAAAAAATTCCTAAAAATGAAAGTTCAATATATTATTTTTACGTTACGTTACCACCAGATGGCTTTATATTTTCTGCTGCGACAATCCTGTTGACGGTACTTGTCACTATGAATATATGTAGCAATTCGATGTCAATATTTAATCACAACCTAAAACATTTTAAAATACATGCTTTAATGCTTGCAAATTTAAGGTGATTTATGCCCATAGATTAATATACTAGACTAAGCATGTCCGTCATTAGTCTTCGCACAAAAATGGAGGCCGCCGCCGCCAAGACAGTGTATCAACGACCAACACATGGATTGCAGTGTTTTATTTGGATTGCAGTGGGGAAATACCCGATACAGTGACAGTGCAGTGAAGATGTGTTAGTGCGTCTAATATTACGTTCTATGTAGAGTGCAGTGATTCGGATAAAATATTTATTTCAACATCGCAACGTCGGATCACTGTGGCTGGCGGCGGTTCCAACCCCTTTTTATGTATGCACCTTGTTATTAACTCTAATGTGTTATTTATCTGTGTTCTTACTTGTTTAACACATTTTATAACATGTTTTTAAAGGCTTTACTTGGTTAGCTTGTTCTTCAACCTCTTTTTTCTAGTGTTGTAATAATACTGACTTGTCTTTCTTTTTCTTTTGAGTGTACTTTGTCGATTTTTTTTTTAAACTTTGCTCTTTTATGAGAAATGTAATACGATGAATAGAAAATAATTGTGTTTACAAAATTAGAATAACGTGCAAGTAAAAAATATATTGGTAGTGGATTAAGAATTTTACAAAATGATGTCAAAAAGAAAATGTTGGCAACGAAAATGAATGAAATAGTTTTATGGACAATGACGTTTACGTAGATTGTTTTCAAACAAGTTCTGATTATATTATACGAGGTGTGTTCAAAAAGTATCGCGAATTTTGTGTTTTTTCAAAAATTATTTATTTATTCGTAAATATCTATTTTGTCCCCTTCAAAGTAATCCCTCTGGGATATTATACACTTGTGCCAACGTTTTTACAAATCTTCGAAGCACTTCAAAAAATCATTTTTTTGTATCTTGTTCAGCTCCTCCTTCGATGCCGTCTTTATCTCGTCAGTCGTGGCGTAGCGTCGTCCTTTCATGGGCCTCTTCAGTTTCGGGAACAAGAAAAAGTCACAGGGGGCCAGATCTGGGGAATACGGTGGCTGCGGTATCATTGGTCTGTTGTTTTTGGCCAAGAAGTCGCGTACAAGGAGGGATGTGTGAACAGGGGCGTTATCGAGGTGCAAAAGCCAATTTTAGTTTTTCCACAAATTATCGATTAAAATCAAATGGCACGAACCAATCAATATGCCTAGGTCCTCGGCAATTTCTCTATCGATGATTCGAAGATTGGCCAATACCATTTTCTTCAATACATCAATTTTTTCGTCTGTTGTTAAAGTGCTCGTGCGTCCGGCACGCTCTTCGTCATTCACATCTTCTCGGCCTTTTAAAAACATTTTGTACCACCGATAAACGTTGCTTTTGTCCAAAGTAGCTTCTCCATATGCCACAGTCCACACTCGGAATGCATCCGCGCACTTAATTTCGTTTTTCACACAAAAATCGATACAGGTTCCTTGTTCCATTTTTTGAATAGGTAAAAATCGAAGACGAACCAAAACACGTGCAAGCAAAGCAGCTGTCAACAATTAACCGAACATTCAAAATGGCCCAACTTGTCAGCATAAGTGAGAGACATATGTACCAACATAACGCCACAAAAAAATCGAAATTGGAATATATGTAACTCGCGAAAATTCAAAATTCGCGATACTTTTTGAACACACCTCGTAATGCATACGTTTATATTCATACTCATCATCTGTGGATATTGCTCGATGATAAAAAGTGAAGTACATTATAAAATTTAAACTTTCGTGAGTAGTATTCATAGTTAATGTATAGAACCGGCTATACTCACGTCTTATTCTATCGGGTTAGCCCGACTAGTTTCGAACCCTTCGGGGGCACCTATTCATGAGCTCTTTACACGACGTAATCAGTTCCCGCCGCGATTACGTCGTGTAAAGTATATAAAAATATATATATATATATATATATATATATATATATATATATATAGTAAAATTTAGTAAAAAGTATATAGTAAAATTTATAAACTAATGTCTATTAGAATAAAAAATTGTTTATCTTGGAATGAATTTACAAGAGAGATTTTATATACGCCCGTTGAAGCTAAACAAACTTTTTCGTATTTCTTTCTTTGAGTACAACAAACAATTGTGCCGTCATCTCATAAAATGTACTGAACCACGTTGACAAAACTTTATCAAGTTATAAGCTTATAAGCGCATCTGACTTATAGGAAAATAGGAATCTTTAAATTTTAAATATATTTAAAATTCCTATTTTCCTTACAATTCAAATTCAAAATATTCATCATTAAAATAACTCCATAGGTTTAGGTACTTAACTAAATGTAAACAAACAAAACCATATGACTCGGGAGTTATTACAATAATGTTATTTACACAAAGAAATTGAAATAAAACTCTATAGGGCAAATGGATTTCTTTAATTTTACTTTTACTGATAGCAATCGCGCTATACTAAAATGACGCAAATACTGTCAAACCATTTTCATACGTAACTTTTAATTATATGAAATTAGAGTATTAAATATTCATTATATAAAATTAACTAGCGGTCCGCTCCGGCATCGCAAGAGTATAGTATAAATATATAGTCTATATCACTCAGTGAAAAAAATGATTAAAATCTATCCAGTAGTTTTGATTTATTCATTACTGCTCGTGGCCTGCACGCGTTAAATTTGGAGTAAAACAATTCCCCTTTCCCTCCACCATGAAGAGTTCCTGCTATCTTTGAAAGATCTAAATTCATAAACTACATTTTTACTCATTTACTTTTTACATTTTTGCGTTTGCAATGTAAGCGGAAAAAATATAATTGTTTACGACATCACATTAGAAACCTCAAAAATTACAGTATTTCTCTACGCCATATTTCTTCTTTAATCACTATCTATTAAATCAAACCGCATCAACATATGTTGCGTAGTTTTAAAGATTTAAGCATACATAGGTATATAGGGACATAGGGACAGACAGAGAAAGCTACTTTGGTTTATACTATGTAGTGATATAGTTAAATAAATATAGAGTATTTATATTCTATACATATAAAAAATCTAGTTGTAGACTGTATAGCCCGCGTAAGTTATACGACTTATAAGTTCTCCAGGAATAGCGTAGCAATAGCTATAAGTCAAGCGTATTAAGTCGGATTATTGCTATAATATTTTTATTTCTTTTGTTTTATTAACCACCACAAAGTATCGCCTAATTCTATATATTATTTATAAAGTTATATAAGAATAAAACTAAAAAGTTTTATATGCTACCCCATCTTTTTTACCATGACTATTGTTTCGGTAGTTTTTGAATAGCATTTAGCCATGTTTAGGTACCGATGGTTGGTCGAGACTATAAAAATGACTGCTTATCGGCACGAGGATCAAATGTTTTTGTTGTTGTTGTATAACAATATTGTGATATTTGAGCATTAAATAGTCCGAAGACACAGATTTGACTTGATTTTGACACATCGTGAATAAAAAAAAAACTTCCATAGGTTTATTATATATATATATATAGGTGGGTGGCGTTTTGAATGTCATCCCGTTTAATTCCTCCTGGAATTAACAGGATTTCTATAGTATATATGTTACCCCGCTGGATAAGGAATTATTGTGCCGAATTTCATCGATATTGGTTCAGCGGATTGGCCGTGAAAACGTAACAGACAGATTTTCGCATTTATAATATAAGCAAGGATAATTTGTCTCATTCGAAGAATGAAGTTACATTCTCTATTAAATAATTTATACGAGAAATTACGCCAGTTCCCGAAAAGATTTTATGAATATACTGGGATGAAAATTAAAAATATTGATTATATTTTGTGTTCGGTGCATATTCGCACCTTACACATAACAGCATAAATACGGACGCGTGGCGCCGCCGCATTCAGTTTTGCATACGTCTACCAGCAGCGCGAACAACGCGCGCCTCCCGGCATTTATAGTTTTAAGAGCATTAGTTTATAGTAGCATAGTTTAAGTAATCATTAGTTTTATTATATGTTTGGGTAGAAAACAATTCTTCCCCTTACATTTTGGTCCTTCGAGCAACTTAACCACACGTGCGGGTTGGTTAAAGTGCGGGATAACAAACACGTGGCGCACTCGAATTAACGCGTGTGTGTGGTGTGGACAGCGACTTGGGAATATACGTGTCCACAAAGCATTCTGCATCAGCATACAGCATTCAGCAACAAGCAATCAGCATTCAGCAACAAGCATTCAGCATCAGCATTCAGCAACAAGCATTCAGCATCAGCATTCAGCAACAAGCATTCAGCATCAGCATCAAGCAATCAGCATTCAGCATCAGCATTCAGCATCAGTATCAGCATAAAGGTAGACGGCAAACTCCGCAGCAGCAGCAACCAAGTAAGATCTTTCCATTTCATTATCATATAATTAAGCAAGCATCATGGAAACCTTGTACAAAAAAATCAAAAAGTACCAAAAAGTAAGTAAGTAAGTATCAAAAAGTACTAAACGAGGCTATCGCTTAGTTTATCGTCAATTTAAAAAAGGCCGGGGCGGAAAGAAAAACAAAAGAGCATATCATAAGGCGGTTGGAAACTTTAGAAAAGCATTGGGGTGATTATGAAAGAAATCACAAAAGCATATTGGGGTTCAAAGCAGAGGACCACCCATATTTTCGTTATGCAGATTACGACAGCACTCGTAAGCTGTATTTAGCAGCCAAAGCTCTTGTGGACAAGCAGCTACAAGAGATAGGCACAGCAGGGGGGAATGAAGGGGATAGCATAGGCCAGAGGCCAAACATCGAGCAAGAATCAGAAGTCCACCGCCCGAGCTCCCCAGGACTCAGCCAGCCTGGACCATCCAGGTGGCATACATCTCCAGGTACACCAAGTAAGGGAGATCTGCTGCGGAAACAGAATATAAACTTTCTTGCATTCATGCGAACAGCAGAAAGAATAGATATAAATTCAGTTAGTGAGAAATGGGAGTTAGAAGACTTCCTTAAACAATTACAGTCACGGTGGGCAGCAATAGACGAGCTTCACTGGGAGCTATACTTAGAATTAAATGGAGTAAATAATGATTACCAAGAGAAATTTGATAGCTACGAGAACACGTTCCTCTCATTAAAAAAGGCCATTTCTAGCAAAATATGGTCTACAAAACACAGAGCAAATATCACTCCACAAATGGAGATTCCTGAATTTAATGGATCCTACAATGAATGGACATCATTTAAAGACTTATTTACTGAGGCCATTCACAGTAATACAAGTTTATCAAACGCCCAAAAGATGCAGTTTTTGAAGGGCAAAGTACGCGGCGAGGCCGAAAGGTTAATCCAGCACCTATCCATTAGTTCAGAAAACTATATCACCTGTTGGGATATTCTAAACCATCGGTACAACAACAAAAAGCTCATTTTCACGTCACATATAAACATTCTTTTAAATTTGCCTATCATGCAACAAATATCAATAAATCATATAAAACGTTTACACGACACCACATTGGAGTGTATCAACGCGGTGAAAAATCTTGGTGTAGATGTGAGTACGTGGGACCCACTGCTCATACATATTCTATCTCAAAAACTGGACCAAGAAACACATTCACAGTATTTAGAGTCGCTAAAGGATCCAAGAGAACTTCCTAACATCAAAGAATTTCTATCATTCCTAGAGAGTAAATTTACAACTCTCGAATCATCGCGCAGAAAATCAGAACAAACACAGCAACATACAAAAAACAATAATTATCGTGTTCCAATACCTACACAAAATCCTAATTATAATAATGCATACAAAGCAGCAAATCGAAATGGTAACGCATTTGTAAAATCATATCATATTTCGACAAGCAAATGTGAAATATGCCACGCAAAAGAACACAGAATATTTAATTGTGAAAAGTTTACAGCAATGCCCTTAGAAATAAAGTTCAAATCAGTAAAAAGACTTAATTTATGTGTAAATTGTTTGTATAATCATAATGGCAAACAATGCACGTCCCACAAACGTTGTCGGATTTGCGGAGCTAAACATAATTCTTTATTGCATGATTTTACAAATCATTGTTATAATAATTCCAACATTTCGCAACCTACTACAAGTAGGTCGATGACCAACGTAAACCAAGCGAAGCACATGTCACAAAATGAAATATCAGAAATACTCCTAGCAACAGCTCTAGTTAAAGTTACATCTTCAGATGGAAGCCAGATAGTCATGAGAGCTCTAATAGATCAGGGTAGCCAACTATCCCTTATCAGTGAAAACGCAGCACAAAGATTAGCTTTGAAAAGAAAATATTGCCAGGGAACAATATTTGGGGTCGGGGAAAAAGAGCAAAATTGTAAGGGTACGATCACACTATCGTGCCAATCAATGGTTAACGATTTTACCTTTTCTGTCAATGCATTTATCATGAATAACCTTGTAAAAAATTTGCCGAACAGATCATTCCAGAAGCCGACTTGGAATTACTTACAAACTCTAGCATTAGCGGATTCGAACTTTAATTTATCAAGTCCGATAGACATTTTATTAGGCGCTGATATCTATTCAGTTATTATTCTAAACGGGATAATAAAGGGAGTCGAGCAAACGCAACCTACAGCTCAATTAACTCAACTGGGATGGATATTAAGCGGAAATACCACATCATACCAATGCAACATAGTTCAGAATAATATTGACGACATCAAGCGGTTCTGGGAAATAGAGGATATTGAAAACGAGACATCATTATCAGCAGAAGAGGAACATTGTATTAGGTTCTATCAATCAACTACAGAACGTCGGGAAGATGGGCGATACACTGTTAAATTGCCTCTGAAACCGAAGACGCGTGACATGTTAGGATCTTCCAAGAAAATAGCAACCACGCAGTTTCTAAATTTGGAAAAAAGATTTTATAAACAACCAAAACTGGCAGATCAATATAGACAATTTATTGCCGAATATCAAGCATTAAATTACATGGTTCCATCTAAAAATACTTTACAGCAACACAATAACAATTCAGCATGTTTTTTACCACACCATGGAGTACAGCGTGTTGAATCAGCCACCACCAAACTAAGAGTGGTTTTTAACGCGTCAGCAAAAACCTCGAGCGGTCATAGCTTGAATGATGTAATGTTCAAGGGACCCAACTTACAAAATGATATCCAATCCCTCATTTTAAAATGGCGAATTTATCCCTACGCCTTTACAGCAGACATCGAAAAAATGTACCGACAAATCAACGTCCATGATGATGATCAATCATTTCAGCAAATTGTTTGGCGAGAAAGTCTTCACCAACCTATTCAAACCTATCAGTTGACTACAGTCACTTATGGAACTAGGGCAGCACCGTTTTTAGCGATGATGACCTTAAAGCAACTGGCAGCGGATGAGAGTAGTAAGTTCCCTGAAGCAGCCAAGGTGGTGCAAGAAGCATTTTATATGGACGACCTTTTGCATGGAACCTTCGATATATCAAGTGGAAAACAACTTATATCAGATCTTCATAATTTATTAAAATCAGGTGGATTTCTATTGAGAAAGTGGATTTCAAATGAGCCCGAACTACTCGCTGGGATAGAAAGTAATCAGGAGAACACTCCGTCAACATTTTACTTTACTACCGAGAGCATGACTAAAACATTAGGATTGCGATGGGACCCAAAGACACCCAAGTTTACATTTCTCTATACAAGTGGAAATAAGCAAGCCACGCCTACAAAAAGAACTGTTTTAGCAGAGATTTCCAAATTATTTGATCCATTAGGATGGCTAGCACCTTTATCGACAAAATTAAAACTACTTTTTCAAAACATATGGTCAGCAAATTTACAATGGGATGAGGTCATACCAGAAAGAATTCACCAAGAGTGGATAAACATCATGTCAGATATACATAATATAAATTATTGTGAAATACCAAGATGGATCGGATATCAAATGAATGACGTCATCGAACTGCACGGCTTTTGCGATGCGTCTACTAAAGCTTATGCCTGCGTGATATACGCACGAATTGTTCGGGAGAATAAGGTGACCACAACACTGGTCACATCCAAAACTAGATTAGTTCCACGCAGCAAAACAATTTCTTTACCAAGATTAGAAGTTTGTGGAAGTCATCTATTAGCAAAATTAATGGAGAAAGTTATAAACAGCCTAGAAAGCAAGATGGTTAAGGTGTATGGATGGACAGATTCGATGGTCGTGCTAGGCTGGTTGCAAGGAGATCCAGGACGCTGGAAAACATTCGTCGCGAATAGAGTCCAGAGTATAACACAGGTTATAAAACCTGACAGATGGAAATACGTCAAATCAGCAGAAAATCCTGCTGATGCAGCAAGCAGAGGTATATTAGCCTCACAATTAGCAAATTCCAAATTGTGGTGGCAGGGACCAGAGTGGTTAAAATCATTTGCAGAAGACAACAACGAGCACACTTGCTATAGAACAGAAATAGAACTTAAATCAAAACAAAAAGTTAACGTTGTTCAGAAAAGTCAGGAGCAGAGCATAGTATTATTATTATTAGAAAAAACAAGTTCATTCATAAAAATAACAAGAATTTTAGCATGGATTCTACGAGCTACAAAAATAATTACATTTAACAATACAGCAAATAAGCCGCCTTGCGGATCTCTCACATTACCGGAGTTGAAAAATGCAAAATGGCTTATTATAAAACACGTTCAACGAACGGAATTTAGTTTAGATATAGAGAGTTTAAGAAAAAACAATATATTAAGCAATCAAAGTAATTTGAGAAATTTGAATCCCTTTTTGGATCAAAACGGCATTTTACGTGTCGGCGGGAGAATAAAATATGCTAAGATTTGTGACGAAATGAAGCATCCAATTATCATACCATACAGTAGTCGTCTTACAAGTCTGTTAATCGAGCAAACACACAATTTAACCTTTCATGGGGGTCCACGACTAACTTTATCAAATTTGAGACAAAGGTACTGGGTTGTATCGGGATATAGAGCAGTTAAGAAGGAAATCAGGAAATGTGTGACATGTCGGAAGCATGACCCTATTAAGCAATATCAGCTGATGGGTAACTTACCTGAGGAAAGGGTTGATACAGCCCCGCCTTTCTTTCATACAGGCGTGGATTACACAGGATACATCGAAGTAAAAGCAAACAAAGGACGCGGAATCAAAACTTCTAAAGGTTATATAGCATTATTTATATGTATGGTTACAAAGGCCGTTCACCTAGAATTGGTGTTGGACCTCAGCAGTTCCGCTTTTCTAGCCGCTTTGAGACGGATGGCCGCTAGACGTGGAGCGCCAAGGCACATGTACAGTGACAATGGCACTAATTTCATAGGAGCAAGCAGGATATTAAAAGCAGAATATCATGACTTCAAAGCTAATCTTAACGACGATTTCTTCGCGGCAATTATGGAGCTTAATATCGAATGGCATTTTAACGCACCTTCGTGGCCTAGTGCTGGAGGGTTATGGGAAAGAGCAGTGAGAAGTGTAAAGCATCACTTGAAGAGAGTCGTAGGAGAACAGAAGTTAACCTTTGAGGAATACAGCACCATATTAGCACAGATAGAAGCATGCCTAAACTCACGTCCGCTATGTCCGTTATCTGAAAATCCAGATGATTTAGACGTTTTAACACCAGCTCATTTCTTAGCAGGAAGACCTGGAATGACGATAATTGAAACCGAGCATGATGCAAGAACAAGGTGGCAATTGACCTCAAAGCTAACTCAAGATATATGGGAAAGATTTAAATCTGAATATCTTACTCAACTTTCGGTTCGCAATAAATGGAGAAAAGAGCACAAAAACATGAATATTGGTGACATGGTTACCATCCAAGATGACAACTTGCCACCTGGGAAATGGTTACTAGGTAGAGTTGTAGAACTTCATCCAGGTCAAGACGGCTTGGTAAGAGTTGTATCAGTAAAAACAAAGAATGGCGTCCTTAAAAGACCTATCATCAAATTATCGGTCTTACCTTTAGCATCGGAGAACAAAGAATGAAAAAGACATAAAAGGAGAGAAGAGATACAGCAATGAGTATCAACATAATTTAAGTATAAACATAATTTGAGTAGCAAATGCACTATCCTTCGTCATAGTACGTTCACCTTAAAGTTCATCAATCGCACACATCTTGGTCAGCAAAACTCAACACGCCGTCGTAACAAACGCGGGCTTATTAATGGAGTCGGATATCTCGCTAATGTATTGTTCGGAGTATTGAACGAACATTTCGCCGAACAATATAAACAAAATATATGTATATATCTCCCAGAATATTGAAGCAAATACTACAGAAATACATAGCTGCCCTCATCATAGACATACACAATATGATCAGCATTATGTCTATTTCCGACTACATATCAATAAATACACAAAAGAATATGTACAAACAGCAAGTTTCCGGTGGATGATGTATCCCTTCATGTGGTCAATTATCAGTGGCCATAAATACATCAGCAAGGTTCCTGTAGCAACGGGGACGTCGTCGAGCACGCCGGGTCGGCTCGCGGTGGGCCGTGCCTACTGCCTAGCCGGAGTCGGCCACACCGAAAAGCAGTGATAGTGCGCGATATCATAGATCGGCTGACCGTCAGCCTAGTGGTCACAATAGTGAAAATGTGTGTGTGTTAAGTACAAGGGACATAGCAAGCTCTCCTATGCCGAGGAGAGTTTATACGTTAGAAGACATTTGTGAACTGGTTAATTTGTTATTTTGGTGCCCGGGAGCATGTTCGGTGCATATTCGCACCTTACACATAACAGCATAAATACGGACGCGCGGCGCCGCCGCATTCAGTTTTGCATACGTCTACCAGCAGCGCGAACAACGCGCGCCTCCCGGCATTTATAGTTTTAAGAGCATTAGTTTATAGTAGCATAGTTTAAGTAATCATTAGTTTTATTATATGTTTGGGTAGAAAACAATTCTTCCCCTTACATTTTGAAAAAAAAAAAAAAAATAGGAATAATATCAAAAATTATACGTTTTCTAAAATTACCAGAAGAAAAAAAAGCCGATCTATCTAGTACGCGAGTTAATGTTTTAATATAAAATTGATTGTGACCCAATACTAAGCTTTTCTTCTCATCTCTTTAGAGTTCCTTACATCATGAGATAATTTTGTTCTAAAAACCAATTGTATCTTAGCATTCCATGTAACTATTAATATAAAATATGTACGTCCTGTTTTCGAGAGATCAACTTTGTTTTTCTCAATTTATAATTTTCTGTATAAATACAGTAAATTAATAAAAATGGGTTAAAATAAAATATATTTAAAAATTCCTTTTTTTACTTAAAATAATATATCACTCGTAAACTTTTGAATTGTATGCAAGCGCAGTTTTTAACATAAGCGGTTATTATAGCCTCGAATTGTTATACATACGTGTATATTCTTTTATTTCAAATAAAGATATTTTTTTATTCAACTACCTCTTAAAACAAAAAAAACACTAGCTAAAAACAATTACCCTTAGACGTATTTACTTCACCTAAAATTCATGTTTTTATCCTTACGAAATTTCTGTTATCGCGATTTAAATCACGCGCGATCGCTGGAAACGAATCAGAATTCACTAGCGACATGGAGCGAAAAGTGTAGCCACCCGCATAGTTGACAGTGTATTTGTTTCAGCCGCTCACCAATCGCAGTTCGCGTCACATAGCAGCAGCCTAAGACGGCGTGTTATGAGTGTTGGCTCGCGGAGCTAATATTCTTTTGGTGGCGTATAATTTAAATCTATAATAAATTCTTAAGTATTTATTTCATTGAAATGGTGTAAAGGACAATTTTGATTTATATTAAGTGGCGAAGTTAACAAATTCATAAGGATTGATACTGAAAAAAGATAACAGTAAAAATAACGTAATATATATTTTTAATTGAAATTTTGAACATAAACATGGTTAGCCATAAGAGATAGAGACGTGATGTCGCGGACATTTTTGTAGTTTTTAAGTAAATAAATAATAATTAAATCTACCATTTTCTAGTACATTACTTTAGTGATGGTTACTGGATGGTCAACGCGACGCTCGGGACTGGAGCTCGCAGCAGGGGAGTTTGCTTATATTCAATCAATAGAATTTTCAAAAAAAAACACCGTAATGTACTATTAACCTGTAATGGTTTTTGGCGGATATCAAACTTTCATTAAAATATCTTTAGCATAAGAGACGTCGACATGAAATGGAAGAGACGATTGAAAATAATACCACAGACTATCTACATATAACATCTTTTTTATACCAACAGAACGATCTGAATTTAATGATGAACTAGTATTTAAATGTCCAATACCCAAATAGTTTAGAGTTGTTAACTTGAGTCTTTTAATTTACTTGCACATAATGTGTTTTCTTTGAGTTACAAACTGCTATATAATGTCCTAATGTGAAATACTTTCTCTTTTTGGCATTAATTGAAGGACGCTTGTATTGACACGGTGTGTTTGTCCATTTTTTTTTTAATTGACTGTATGCTGTTAGCCATAACGGCTTTTACCGGACCACGGCTTAGAGCGACGTGTAATGAAGGGCTGATGGTATGACCTTGTTTAGTCATAACGACAGAAGGGTGGCAATAAGCTACGACCAACCGACTTTAGGAATCTGGGACCTCGTCTTTGCCGGCGAAGACGCTGTGTGTGTATGTATTACATGTTTCTGTGTTTGCGATCCTGATTGATCGCCCGGGTCATATAGGACGCTATTTGGATGCCTATATTTTCGGTGGTCAGACCTAACGGGGATGTAGGTGAAAGCAAGTGAAATGAAAGGGGTTCGGGTGTACCACACATTTCTCGAAGTAAGACTTCGAAAAACGTTTTAAAAGGTGAGAAATGGTAGGGAGGTCGAAGTCTCTATGTAGGTCAACGTTCCGCATGAACCACGGACAACCAGTGGCTATCCGCATAAATCGATCCTGCAGTCTTTGGAGCGTGAGGAATCTGACATATAAAACGTGCGCGAACGCAATGCTTGCATAGGACATTATTGCTCTTATGCAAGTTTTGTAGATTGTCACTTAGCTGTGGAGCGACATCTTATTTTTCTTGAATAACATCGGATCAAGTCGTCCCATGACACACACAGCCTCATTGCAGACCATGTGTATGTGCTCGTGGAAGGTTGGAAGGTGACACCTAGGTACTTGACTTTCTGTTGCCAGTGAATTGGTGTATCGTAAAGGGAAATTTCCGTAGGTGTGTCTATGTGAGATCGGAAACGATTACCGATAAAGTGCATAGCTGCACTTTTATCAGGGTTTATTTCGATTCTCCATCGGCGGAACCAGCGTCCGAGGCTGTTTACCGCTTTCTGGAGACGTCTAGTGATAACTTGAGGTTGGCGAGATGTGGTAAATACAGCGGTGTCATCCGCGAAAAGAGCAAGATGAGTGCGCTCTTTAATAGGCGCCCGTGGAATGTCACTTGTGTACAGCGAGTACAATAAGGGTGCCAGCATAGATCCTTGAGGGACACCAGCATGGATTCGGCGGTGTGACGACAGAGTGCGGTATCTATGCGATACCGAAAGACGCGATTAGACAAGTAGTCTCTCGTATGATTAATAATAATAATAATAATAATTTCTTTATTTAAAAAACATTGTTACATAAATTTAAATAAACACAAAAAATATTATTTTCTATACAAATAAATCTTTAAAAAAATTTGACCTCTGTAACCGAACTAGGTTTCCCTGTATCTCAGTATACAGCGCCCTTCCCGTAAAATGTGATATATTATTATTGTAAAAATGACAATTTTTCTTTAAGTAAACGATATAAAAAAGATAAGAAAAAAAGAGGGTAGTTGAATATGTTCTTCTCGGTGAGTAATATGTAAAGTGCATGAGTGTGTGTGAGAGGTTGTGTAACAAAAACCAAATGAAATGAATAAAAAATCACCTTTGTGTATAAAATATATATGTATTTGTTATGAAATACATTTCAGTATCTCTTCCGTTTCATTATATGACAAGCTAAGCATTAATTTACTAACTTCCTTTTTACATTTATTTCTGGTTTCTGGATAAATAAATATTAACTTGTTAATTTTGTTATAAATGTGTACACCCAAAAAAATAGGAAATCTTTTAATAAAGGAGGTTCGATATCTTAGGTTGTGCGTGCAAATTATGTGATTTCTACGTTTATATAAAACTTTATGATCGTAGGTTACGGTACTGTGTTGTCGCATAACAATGGACAATATAAACAACTGGCGCACTGTAAGAACCTTGCTAGAACTGTAAAGTAGTGAGGTTGGGAAATAGAAAGGGTGGAAACCCAATACTTTTAGAATAGAACGTTGAGCTATTTCTAAGGGCTTAAGTGTCGTTTTCGGGGATCCTCCCCATGATGTTATACAGTAAAGGATAATCGATTGGCATAATGCAAAATAAACTTGGTATAGAATTTTGGAGTCAGCAACGTGTCGAAGATTTTTAAAAACATATATTAATTTACGTACTTTGTTTGAGATTGATTGAATGTGTTTTTTAAAAGATAGGTTCTCATCTAACATAACTCCTAGATATTTTAGTGATTTAGCCGCCTCTAACATATCGCAAGAACACATTTTATTATAAGGTGGTGGACATTTGTGTGCGATGAGATTACAGGTATGAGTAATAGAACCACGGATAGAAAAAGTAATATATTTTGTTTTTAAAGTATTAATTGTTAATTTATGGTTAAAAAGCCAACAACAAACCGTATTGATAACATCTTGAGCAACAGAAAAAAAATTCATCCCAGGTATCAGCGGCAAATAAAAGGATCTCCGCATACGCAATGATTGAGCCCTGAATAAGCTTGAGCGAGCAGAGAGTATTTAAATAAATCATGAACAGGGAAGGCCCAAGTATGCTGCCCTGTGGCACTCCATTAATAACAGGAAGGTTATTACTGAATAACTTATCGATTCTTGTACACTGGACTCTATCAGATAGATAGTCTTTAAAAAGATCTAGCTGTGTTCCACGTATACCTATTTGACCAAGTTTTTGCAATAGAATTGGCGCTGAAACTGTATCAAATGCTTTGGCCAAATCTAGGAACACTGCAATACATTTTCTACCTTGATCAAGGTTACACGCAATAGAATCAGTCAGCTTGAGCACAGCTTCCGAGGTGGATTTACCACGTTGGAAACCAAATTGATTTTCTGCAAGAATCTTATTTTTTTCCAAGTAACTCACAAGTTGGTTATTTATGACACGTTCTAAAATCTTCGATATGGAGGGGAGAATGGAGATTGGTCTATAATTAGCCACTAGATTTCTATCTCCACTTTTTAGGATGGGGCAAATAACTGCTCGCTTTAATGATTTTGGAAAAATTCCTTTACGGAGACAGATGTTAAATATAAAAGCAAGGGGTGGCGCCAAAATATCTTTATATTCCTTTAAAAAAGCATTAGAAATGTTGTCTACACCCATAGATGATTAGCACGAGTCTGTGTGGTATATTAAATTGGAGCAGCTTTTAGATTAAGCCTGCGTGCCAGACCTTATCGAAGGCTTAGGCGACGTCGAAGAATATAACATCTGTAAATTGCTTGGTTTGGAAACCTTGCAGAATTTGCTCCGTGAGGCGGTGCACTTGTTGAACACACGTATGTTTTGGGCGAAATTCGAACTATGCGATCGGAATAAGATTTTGGGTATCAAATACGGATTTTAAACGAGCGAGGAAGACTCGCTCGTACATTTTTCCTAAGCTGTTTCATAGACGATTGGGACTATAGCTAGTTAGGACGTTTCGGGGTTTAGCTGGTTTAGGGTTACCATCACTGTAGGTTCTTTCCAATCGTCAGGAAAGGAGCAGCCGGCAAAGAGGGCATTAAAAAATCAGTAAGTGGATGATTTGGTTGGGAAAGCACTTTAATGAGATGTAATAAGATCTTGGGGACCTTTTGGAGTGGAGAGTTCATATAATAGTGCGGACTTCTTCTCCGGTAGTGGAAAGCAACCGCTCGCTTTCGGGAGTCGTCATGGATCATCAGATCATCGACTGCCTTTACCACTCGAATAGAATTCGGCGAGTTCGGGTCTACTGGGGTTGGGAGAACATTGCTCTTCCAAGCTGCCCGCCAAGCATTCGACATTTTCAGCGTCGTCAAACGCAGGTGGGAGATTCGGACGAAGTAGGGGTGGGTGGCTGCGTACCCATCAGTTTTTAGAGATTTCGCTAGGCGCCAGTAAGCCTGGTGTCCTGACTTAATCTCCGAGAGCTTTCTGTCCCAGGAATTGTTGTGAAATTCGACTAGTTTTTCTTTCTGCAATCTATTAAGCGCACTACGATTCTTTCGAGTCGGATATCTATCGCGTGCCCAAGTGGCAGCACGTTTTTTTATTATTAATTCTCGCAGATCATCTGGTAGTTCTTGACAACGAAAGTTGTTAGGAATTTCCTTAGAGCAATCCTTTAGAGTTTTACGTAAGTGGGCTGTGAGATGAGCGGTCGCTGCTTTAGCAGTTTCTACTAATCTATACGGTCAGGAAATTGTTTGTGGTGGTCTGAAACAACAAAGTGGAGACGGTCACTAAGTTTTTTCCAATCGATAATGGTTTTACTTTGAGAAGACGCGGTTAGAAGGGGTCCCTGCTGTAGTTTGACCAGACGGTGGTCCGAATGTAGGTCGTGAATGATTAGAGTGCTATAAAGCTGCAAGCTAATTTAGTTTTTTATAGGCAGACTGAATAGGGTGGGTAGAGCGAGAGTACCGTGTGGGGTCGTTTGGACTTAGAATATTAAAGTTAAGGAATGGTTTTTGTTTATTCAATAAAGAAAATCTTTGGGCCCAGACATTATTCTAATGATCTTTTGTGTTTTTAAATAGACCTTTTTTTGTTATCTTAGTAACTATTATTATTTTATTTTATTTCTATAGGGAACTATAAAAAAAGAATTATTGTTTGAGTTTATGTGCAAGTGCAAGCCCGAGCTGAATACCATAATAACACATAACAACGATAGTATTTGTCATAAAAATATAACAATAAGGTATAATCATTGAAGTAGAAGTTAAACCTTTTTTTTGTCGTCAGAAAAACAGACGTTTCGAGAAAACACAATCATTACAGTTAATAAAGTGAAGCTAATATATTTTCAGATACATATTTTAAATACCATGTTCACAAAAACATAATTTAAAATGTGCATATATTTTTTCGTATTTATACTAAAACGTTGGAAACCAGCGCTGTAGTCTATAAGTAATTAAAAAGAAACAGGTTGACAATTGATGCGTTACGTATAAATGTTATTATTATAAATAAGTTTTCTAGCACGTTTCCATTAAAAGTTTATTTTTAGTGATATTTTATTAATGTACTGAATTTTTTATGGACATAGGGTAACACGACCTATTGCTGGCACTCCCCCAATTTATTGGCACTTTAAACTTTTCTTTAAAAATTAAGAATACTATTTAATAATCTTTGTTCCGTCGAGAAAAAAACAATCCTTGGTTTTGTATCTTTAATAATTGGAAAGACTGAAAAGTGAAATATTTAAAAAGTTTGTTAAACTTTCAAACTAATTTCAGTTACAACAACTTTTCTGTTATGCCACCTAGTTTTCAACATTTTGTTAAGGTAGGTGTTCCTTGTTTCACTTATTTTTATGATAAACTATTGCGATTATCCATGATTATTTGTATGTTTATAGATACAACCAAAACTAAGTATTTTTGTTAGTACTTTGCAGTTAAGACTGTGAGTTTTTAATTTATTGCCATGACAATCATTGGTATGATAATAAAACTGATTTCCAATTTATTGGCACAGTGCCAATAAATCAGTTTCAGTTACAACTACTTTAATTGCTTTTGAACCTTATTTTTATTACTATAAAGTATTTTATTTGGACACATTTATGGAAATCAGCGTGTTTTCTATAAGATTTCTAAAAGTTGGCCCCATGTTAGTAGTGTAAAAACAACTGTTAATAGTAATGCTAATAATTGGTAATAACATGCCAACAATTGGTTTTGTATATTAAAATGCCTATAAAACCAATTAAGAAAAATGCTGAGGGACAAGTGCAACGACGAAAACAATATTCTGAAGAAAACATTCAAAATGGTGAACACCACATGTCAATTACATTGAAGAAACATGTTAAAATAAAAATACACTGAAGAAACAAGTCAAAACCAAACACTGTTATGATGCAACCGAAGTCTTGTACAATTAATACAAAAAGAATTGAAACAAAACAGAGAATAGACTTTGATACTTCAGGAACATAGAAGAAATGAAGGGCCAAAAGGTCAAAGCTTTTTGGTCATAACATAAATACAGATAGTCAACCACTTGTAGATTATAAATCAGAAAACAAATAATAAGAAGATCTTCTAAGGCTTGTACAACGGAAGAAATTGAATTTTTTAAATCTGAAATCGAAGAATAAAAGTATAGTTAGGTACTTAATAAACTGATTAAGGCCTCTAGAGCGTTTGCCGTCAACCTTTCCTGTGACAAGAAGTTGCTCCAGGTTACCACCTTCCTTCCGGGCGATATGGGCTAAAAACTCTAGCACTCTTTTTAGGCATATGGTGGAGTCTGGTCTTAATATTTAATTGCTTCAAAATAGACGCGTTAGTTCGGTAAGCAGTCCACGAAATCCGTAGCATTTTCCGCCAGCACCACATTTCAAACGCGTCTATTCGGTCACGATCAACCTTCTTCAGGGTCCATGTTTCCGACCTATAGATGAAAATCGAGAAAACCAAGGATTCGGAAGGACAAGTCTCACTTTAGTTTTTTCCGTGAGATGTTACGATCTCTCCATATGCGATGTCACTGTGCCATTGCGGTCATGCCTATGCGCCTTCTAATTTCCTTCTCACAAGACCCTGTGTTACTGATGTTGAAGTTGAAAACTGAGTTACACAGGTGTAAACGCAAATAATATGATTAATGGTCAAATTAAACCAAATGCCAAAAACATGTTTCATTGATTTCTATTCTTGGCACCCGTATGCCAATAATTGGTTGAATACGTGCCAATAATATGTCGAAAGGTGTCAATAAATGGTGTATCGGTCTATTTTGAAAAAAATGTGATTAATTTTCTAATATGCTTAAAAATGCTGCTAGAAATATATTCTATACAATGCATACAATATATTAATTAATCTGAACGCATGATCAAAACTTCTAAAAAGAAAAAAAGACATTTAAATTATGTTATTTGTATCCTAATGCTAAAGTGCCAATAATTGGGTACTTTACCCTATATGGGAGTTTTTGAAACAGGCTCAATTTTGTCTCTTTTAACTGAGCTATTTTAACATATGTCATGTAAGTCCTACGATTTATTTATTGATAATTTATGAAACTATGCTCTTGATAAAACGATAAATCTCCGGGTCTTCCCGGATCGATTTCATTGTTGTGATGAAGGTATTTGCAGGGTTGGAGAATGACAGAAGCTATTGATTTCAAGACTACAGTCCACGCGAACATATTCCGAATTTCGGAAACGGCTCTTTCAATTTTTCATGAAATTCATCATGTAGGGGTTTTGGGGGAGAAAAATCGATCTAGCTAGGTTTATATAAAAATTGTTATTTTATCCCTGTTTTCGGGAAAATGCTAAAATTTGCGTGGAATCCAAAAGATAATTTTCGCTATTAAATGTCAAGTCACTATAGCTCTTTTGGGGAACGGGCGGTGAAAATATCTAGGTTTTTTTTTTGTAAATGTACTAATAAGTAGGTAATTATAACATGATTTATAGGATAAATCAGCGGCTCTAAGTTCTTACATTAGTCAGAATTTAGAGCCCGGTGAACTTGTTTTAATCAAAAAACAAATACAACAATGTTCATTTGAACTACTTAATAAAGTGCAATAAAAAAGTCAAATTAAGAAATGATGTAAGTAAACTTAATTTAACAGAAATATTATATTTATATATATACTAGCAGCCTGCCCCTGCTTCGCACGGGTACAAAATATGTATCCGTCAGTCAGTGTAAAAAAAATGATTAAAATCGACCCAGTAGTTTTGATTTATTCATTACTGCCCGTGGCCCGCAAGCGTTAAATTTGGAGAAAAACAATTTCCTCTCCCTATACCAAGAAGATTTCCTGCTATCTTTGGAATATCTAAATTCATATAGATATTCCAAAGATAGACCAAATTGAAGAATACTAAATTGAATTGATTGTTTGAAGATATACTGAATTCATTCATATTTTTACTTATTTACTTTTACATTTTCCCTATGTATTTTATTTAAGGTACTTAATTGGATAGGGATTAATGCTGTATTGTATAAAAATTGCTTTAAAAATAAGGCATTATTTTTCGTAAGAAGTAAATGATAAAAAATGCTATTGTGGGTTATCCATAAGAGACAGACATATACCATCACGGACTTTTCTGTAGACCTTTTCAAGGTGTACAAATACTTAGTACATCATTTTGATAAATCTCGTAGGGTTTACCCAGCGTTTGCAATGTAAGCGGAAAAAATGTAATTATTTACAGAAATCTCAAAAATTACAGTATTTCTCTACTCCGTATTGAATGTTATTATACATACGAACCTTCCTCTTGAATCACCCTATCTTTTAAAAAAACCGCAACAAAATTTGTTGCGTAGATTTAAAGTTTTATGCGTACATAGGGATATATGGACAAACAAAGAATGCGACTGTTTTATAATATGTGGTGATGACGCAGAATGGCCATCAACAGAAATAGTGGTTGTCTCCATCCTCTGTCGGCTATGTTTGTGGGTAGGAAAATCCAAAGAGGAGTTGACAGAAATTATAATTATTTGTCTTCAAAGAAAGGTAATTTTTTTTTATTTTTTTTATTTTATTTATTTTTAATTTTCAAACAACATATAGAATCTTATATTAAACGCCATTAAACCGCTTGCGGTTTGTCTTAGCGCATAAAATTAAGTTTAGTTTACGCTCGTACAATATTGTCTATAATATTTTTAATAACACAAACTGTGATGTACGAGCGGCCGCAGCCGAGAAGTGCTCATCGCTGCAAGAACCGGTTTGGCCACTCGCACTTATAGCATGATTCAAAATATGTATCTGTTTTATTTGTTGGTAAGATTATTTAAGTAATGTTTTCTTATAATTTTTTTTATATTGTGTTCGTTTATGGTTTTCTTTACATCAGTTGGCATTGTGTTAATTAAATCTGGGACCATATATTTTAGGGTTCTCTTTCCGTAGAAATTTTTAATCCGTGGTTTTACTAAGATTTTATTTGCAACTTTTCTAGTTGTTATTTTGTGACATATGGGTTTTTGAAGTTCAGTGTTGAAGTAATGTTCTGATAGTATTGTAGTTTTAACAAGGTCATGTACAGGTAACACGTTGCAATATTTAAACAGAGAAAGTGGTTTCGCGAATTTATTTTAATATTTGAAGGGACGATGACTTTTAAAAGCCTGTATTGAATATTTAATATTTGGTCTAAGTATGTTTTAAACGTCCTGCCGTATGTGCTAATACCGTACGTTATTATACTTTCTGCTAGCGTTCTATACACAAGTAACAGTACCGAATATGGTACTTTGTTTTTTATTATATATAGTTTCGCCATGAAACCGCGAAGTTTGTCACATATTTTAGCAATATGTGATCCCCAATTAAATCTGTTGTCAACGATTAGGCCCAAATACTATTGTTCTTTAACTACTCTTATTGGTGGGCATTTACATAAAGTATCTCTATAGGTATCTGAGTGAAAACAATGGTGATCATGAGCAATTGCACTAACATTTAAGCTACTTTTGTTATATGAAGAGCAGACGTGCATTACACTAGTTTTATCTTTATTAAGAACCAGACCATTATCGTGCGACCACTGGCAAATTCTATCGAAATCAGCCTGAATTTTCTTTTGGGCTACGTATGCATCGCTATGTGCTGCTATGAGACACGTATCATCTGCAAATTGATATGTCACATTCTTTAACTAAATTATTCATATCATTTACATAGGTCAAGTTAAACAGAGGACCTAAGACTGATCCCTGGGCTGTACCTTCTGTGACGTCTACCTTATCACTATATGTTGAACCAATTTTAACTTTATATGACCGATTTTGAAGAAAACTTTGGCACCAGTTCAGTAAAGGTCCTCTTATGCCGCAGTTTTCTAACTTTAGTAGTAGTCTATCATGTTGCAGTTTATCAAAAGCCCTGCTATAATCGATAAATATTATTAAAATATGCTGTTTACTATTTAAACACGCACATACATGGTCAGCAAGTTTTGATAGAAGTTCAGTAGTCGATTTCTTAGCCTGAAAACCATATTGTTTAGAAGAGAGTATGTTATTTTGTCTATAAAATTCATCACAATCACACAATAACTTAAGAGAATTGATAAAAACAGAAACAATAACAAATATTTGCTTGGATTTCTGGCTCTTTTCATGCCAAAAGATGGCGGCCCCGCTGCCACAGTAACGACACTTCGCCTGAATGAGATCTAATGTCAGTCAATGTAACATTTTAAATCCTTATAAATATTTCGAAAGCCATAATGAAAGAAATATTTCTGCACTTTATCTCCTATAAAGTGTAACAATACTGCCCACGACTTTTCTGTCGTCAAGTTCGTCAAATATGACCTATATTTGACGAACTTGGCTAGCCTTCAAAAATATTCTGAAAGATTGATACCATCTTTTAAGTTAATGCTGACAGTGACTTCTAGGGACATTGGTTAACGATTTACACCAATATTGAGGCGTCTTGATTCAGGTGA
This sequence comes from Morpho achilles, assembly GCA_947086495.1. Taxonomy (NCBI): domain Eukaryota; kingdom Metazoa; phylum Arthropoda; class Insecta; order Lepidoptera; family Nymphalidae; genus Morpho; species Morpho achilles. The sequence continues at coordinate 7,435,229 of CAMTZB010000016.1, forward strand.
AGCAATACTCGCGTGTTTTTCATCACGAGACGTATTCTTATAGGGAAATATTCACTATTTGGAGTTTCTGATCTTCTCTTCACTTCTGACACCATGTAAGGGTTTTCGGTGGATATCAGACACAGATTGACTTGTATTAAGTTACCTTATAAAAGTATAACACGCGGCCGACATGACATGGGAAAGACAATTGACAATTATCGACGACAAATATACCACAGACAATCTACATATGTATAACATTACCTAAACTTTTCGGAAGAAGTGCACTATATATTAGTGAAAATCGTACAATGATCCGTTCAGTAGATTTTGAGAAAATCGATCACATCAGACAGACAGCTTTCGTTTTATAATAAGTATATATGGATTAAATAGAACCAGTAGAAAAATGGATTATTTTTTTTACTGAAGGTATAAACACTGAATGTAGCTTGTAATTTTAAGAAGAAATAACGAATAATAACGATTTAGGTTGTCAGAGAGCCACCAAGAAGTGGTGATGGCGTGCATCCTGCCGAGGCAAATATGAGGCCGGTAGAGCAAAAACGGTTATATACTAATTTGTATTATAGAGATAATCAAAGAAATAAATTCCAATTTTTTCATTTTAATGTATTTGTTTTTGCCATAAAAACTTTCAGTTTTTAAATTATATTTGTGTTTAGGCAACTGTGAAACATTAAAACACCAAACATTTACAAACAGTGAATACGCACGCTCTAGGTTAGGTCTTCAGCTTGATGATAATGTTATACTAAACGTATCTGAAAATTATTTTTAAACAATTATATTTAACAATAATTTAAATTTGTTAATAAAATGCATATTGTGAAATTAAAAGTAGGATTTATTTAGCTTTAAATGACATACAAGTAATTAAATTGTTTTAAAAACGAAATTTTTCCATTATCATATTTTAATCTTCTATAATCTCTCTCTCTCTTTTAAATCCACTTAAAAAGTATGATGACAGGTGGAATAAAATTTATTAAGGTGATGAGATTTTTGGCTCATCCACCAGGATACAGAGTATCTACAATACAATCAGCTGGAGATTCAAGGCTTGTCCGATTTTTGTCTATCAGGCATATGCTCCGATCCTGAATCTTGGAATGTTTCTTTATCAGATAAAAGTTCTGCAATAAATAGAGGGTTTAAAATAAAATTTAGGCAATAGATTATAAGATAAATAACCAATTTTTTGAAATAGTAAAAGATAAAAATACAGACCTCTTAAGTGACTTTCCGGTGTTTTCATATTCACTAACCATTACAAGTATATATGTAGTTAATAATAATAACTTTGTAATATTTTTTTGTAATAACGTCTGTAGTGAATTAGTACTATATTAAATTCACAAACACTAATAAATTCAAAAATGATATTTTTTCTTTATACTTATTCAATAAATAAATAACAATAAATAATGGCCGTGTTATATCCGCCTGAGTACAATAAACCACCCTCATTTCTTAACGAGGTATCATAAAATACGACCAAGGTAACTTACCTTAGTCGTATTGGTAATATAGTCGTAACTGCGTGACGTCAACCTTCTACGTCAGGCAGGAGACCGGTCGTAAAATACGTACGCCAAATAAATACGCCAAATCATGTGACAACATGTTAGTAACATGTTGTGCCGACCCCGCTTAGAGTGGGGTAAGGGCAGGAGGAAGATGAATGAGAAGACTCATTTTATTCAATAAATAAGATGCAATTTTCTCTATAGTCAATCCATTTAATCTTTCTCAACAATTTGTTACATATTGTGGCAACAACGTTTTTTATATTATTGACCAACTACATTAAAAAGGTTGTATTTGAAACAAGTTGTAACAAAATATAAAAGACCGCCACATTTTTTCCACTTTTATTTTGTCAATTTCACTTATGTGAAAATATTACGGGCCTGTAACATTTCAGTTACTGTAACCATAGAGCAAAAATGACCTAATCAACATAGGCCGTTTTTACACAGATTTTGAATAAAGTTTTTAATGCAGAATATGTCTTATGACCACCCATCTCTTAATGGCTTAAGTAATTAATGTAAGGCCATTTTACATCTATAGAGAAAAGATTTTTGATTATATAAGGCCCTCTATTTTTTTTGTAAAATGTTACTTAGGCCGTTTTTGCTCTCGCGACCTCATATATTTTGCAATGGGCACAAAATCTTTTGTGCGTTACAATATTCTATTGTAGCGCAGGTTACAAAATATCAAACGACGTCTATGCTCTAAATGACATCTCACCTTTGCAAAAATACAAGGACGAGGCAAGAAACATTCCCTTTCGGATCTTGTGGAATAAATACCATCGTAAATGCTATGCCATTCATTTGGTACCTTCACAAACATTTAAAATACAAAAATGAGTCAGATTTAAAGGGAAACAGCGCTAGGTTGCAAATGTTTGTATGTATTTGTCATCAATCATCATCATCCTATTTCTGTAGAATTAACAGGATTTCTATAGCCTATATGTTACAGCGGTGTATAAAGGAATAACCGTACCAAATCTCATCCATATTGGTTGAGTGGATCCGCCGTGAAAGAGTAACAAACATACATCCATACTCATAAACTTTCGCAATAAATTATTAGTAGGAAGTAGGATAGGATTTAAAGGTAGCATCTGGCAAGTTAAATTTGACCCCTTCCCGGTGTCCCATTGAACTGAATTTTTTCATATTGTGGACCAGTATGAATAAATTCAGTCCCGATGACAATCCATGTTTAACATAAGGATGACCTGAAGCTGCTGCCAAGATTGTTGCAAACTAGGGAACTCCGAAACGGTCAACAGTAGGGACATGAAATTTTGTTGTAAAATTCTTAAAAGCTTTTAACAATACTTTAATAGATAATTAAAAATTGGGCCTGGTGGCATTTGGCTAAAATCATTTTATTAGTGAAGTTATTTACGTAAAAAATATTATTGTTCAAAATAAATCATCAGGCAGTAGTAGGCCTCAGTTATCACGTGCCTTTTATGCGATAGAACATGGATGGTTTAGCTAGAATGACGATGTTTCTTTCCAGTTATAACGATTTTTTCTTGATCTTAAAAATGGGAAATCGGCACACACAAGCATGTCCCGTAATGAATAACCTTGTAAAGTGCGAAGTAACGTGAAAGTGGATGTATTCACGACTCAAAATCAATATTAAAAAAAATTTGTTTTGGAATTGTATCAAAATGATTTTTCTTTAAATCGTCATATTTTTTCACACTTTGCACTTCTGTTGACCACAGCTTCGGAAAAAATTGACACAGAAATTAGTGACTTTTTTTGGCAACATAATAATCTTCATGAACTGTACGATAATAGATATGTAGTTATCACATGAGTAGCCGTTGTAACTTTTTGAAAACACGACTCTGAACTTCAAGTAATAAAAAAATAATACAAGTATATTATCATTAATATGCAAAAAGAGTTAATAAAAATAAAAAACAAATTTTGATAATACAAAAGTAATAATAAAATTATTTTGCTATAATCCGCGATGAAGTAAAATAGAAAATATATATAATGCTAAATGTAGAGTGGACAATCGGTTATCATACCTGATACATGCAGGAGTCGTAAAAAACACATGCACAAACCTCCACCACCGCCACCATGATACACAAGCACTATATACGTTCACTATCACAAACTCAACAATCGTATCGCCCCGCAACCGAAGCATCGTCAGGAGATAGACTCCACGACCAAAATCGCAAAGCCTCAAAGGCTTTGCGATTTTGGTAGCAAAATAATTTTATTATTACTTTTGTATTATGGATCTCCGCAAAGTAACGCCTAATTCTATAAATTTTGATAAATTAATTTCTTGTGTTAATGATAAGGGTTTCTTAGAAGAAACAAAGTAACTTTATAATTAAAATTAATTTTTCTTCACATTATAAAGTAAATGTTTAAAATGTCTATCTTCCGCCACATAGCGGGATACATGCACGATATCTTCGAACGAAGTCCTTTTTGAAGTAACACCGTTATTTTTATGTAAAAGGGGATCCTCTAAATTACCAATTCACTTGTAGTAGACAAGTTCCTAAAGGCAACCCCAATAAAAAAGTCTAGCGGAATTAGATCCAGAAAAAGTGGAGTCAACATTATGGGTCTCAAACCAATCCATCTATTAGGGGACCTCCACCAACAAAAAACGAATTGAAACTGAAAATTGAAGTAATAGATTTAACATTGTATCAAACTAAATAGTTTTTTTCAATAACCATATTGTTTAATATAAATTTTTTTAGCTTATTATATCAGTTTTGATATAATAAGCTATCCTGAAAAGATATACTACCAGCGCGGAGTTTTCGTGTAGACCTATAAAGAGGGTTATATAACCTTTAATTTTTTTATTCTTCCCCAAAGCTCCCACGAAGCTTGACTTTTTCCAACATTATCTATAATTATCGTCATATTTAAATCAATTTATATAATCTTTAAAAATTACAAAAATTTTAGGAATAAAAAAATATTTTTTTATTTTAAAGAATACAAACAAACTGGCCTCGTGGTATCCGGCTAAGTAGAATAGACCACCCTCATTTCTTACCCAGGTGTCATAAAAGGCGACTAAGGTAAGTCGACCCGCCTTGTGTTACGGCTGAGTAGAATAGACCAATCTCATTTCTTACCGAGGTGTCGTAAAATGCGACTAAGGTATATAAGGTAATGGTAGGGGAGCCCAAGCGGGGATTTTCTGTGTTACTAAAAAGCGTCAGAAAATTATCCGGGGAGAAACGTTGTAACCTGTAATGTGGGGTACATTACAGGGTACAACGTAATATAAAACGTTAATATCGCTCAGTTATCACAAGGACATAGCGCGTATACATTATGAATATCTGACGCGCTCGACTATTTCCATGTAACTGTTTTTTATTACATTTTTGAAAATTTGTCCACGCTTTCCTCCACACTAGAATGGAAATGTTAACAAACTTTTCGTGAAGAGTAAGTCCTTTCAGGGCTTAATCTTCACAATCCTATAGATCTCCATGACACTTTAGTCACTGCAAATTTTAGCATCCCGGGCTCCCGTACTATAAGTTGACCCTCCGTGTGGTTTCCAGTTTAGTAGAATAGACCACCTCTTTTCTTACCGAGGTGTCTTAAAATACGACTAAGTTAAGTTGACGTCAGCCAAATTATGTGACAACATGTTTATGATATGTTGTGCCGACTCCACTTAGAGTGGGATATGGACAGGAGGATGATCATTGAAGAAAACAAACTATTGTTTTGTTTTACCAAATCGATACTCATATCAATATGAGCCTATATTAAAACTCTGTGAAGTGCGACTTTCTAGTTCGTCCTTCTTTTATGCCTGAACTGAGCAACGGATCGATGTGATTTTGGTATAAAGGTGGCTGTTTTTACCGCATATCTAGAGGATACTCGACAAATATTTGTTATACTACCTTAGCTGCACGAATTTAAAAACGATACTAGTATAATACAATCTATCAAGTAAGTTCTTATTAGACAATATGTATAAGCGTTATTTAGAGTTTCGTTTTGGTATTATCACAATTGTAAATCCTTAGTATTTGTAATTTGTAATTGTTTTACAGTTACACTCTTATCGTGGCATAATGACTTTTACATTGTTACACGGCGAAGAATTTGAAACATGATTCAATATTGTCATATGATAGCAAATATCCGACGTGATGTATCCGGCTAAGTAGAATAAATAACCCTCGTTTATTACTGGCGAGTCGTTAATGGCGACTAGGTAATTTGACATCAGGCAGGCGGCCGGTCGTGAAATAACTAGCCAAATCATATAACAACATGTTTAAAACATGTTATGCCGGCCTCACTTAGTGGAATAAGGACAGGAGAATGATGATTTCATTTAAGTAATGCGATAAATGCAAGTACATATTTATTTTAATACCTACAATATAGTTATCTAAAAGCCCGTTATTTCAACAATATTATAATTAAAACAATACAAAACTTGGGGTAAAAGGAATCATCGATATGATAAATCAATTAAAACTTTATGTAAATAAAATCGATTATTACTAGAAATCGAGTCGGAAATCTAATTTCGCATCTCTACTATCAGCTATCAAAAGTTAAATAAATGATTGGAAAGACTATAAAATATTTACAAAATCCTGAACACTCATTTATATCAGCTGTGTGCTGTCAACATTAAAAAATAATATATGTTATCAAACGGATAAGACTAACCTGATCTTAAATTGCCACCTAATCTTCTTTCTAGATATTATATTTTTTATAGTATTTAATGTTATAATGTTTAATAGTTATATGTGGTCATATTTTTGATGAAATCACGAGACCCAATTGAGTTTTACATTAACAGTTAGAGCGAATGATGCTGCTAGTCACGAAAAGAGGTTTTACGTTTTCTTAGTGGTTTTGTTACATTTGCTTCCAGAGCAAAAATGCCTATATATTTGATATTCGGTTTGATAAAGGAAACCGAATTTAATGTTCACTCTGGAGTTGCGGAATCTTTGTAATAGTAATTGCAATTTAACCCTGATCGATCTGATTTTTAGGATTAAGATATTTGCAGTGTTGGTGAATGACAGTATCTACTGTTTATTCCAAGAATACGGCTCACGTGAACGAAGTCGTGGGTAAAAGCTAGTTCGAAATAAATTCGAAGCATATGCAAGACATAGTACGATTAGTGATTTCGAGTAATAAAAACAAAAAAATATACGTAATCGTCTTAAATTCGAAAACATACTTGAATGTATGTATTCTATTTTTTTTTTCATAATTCATATTCCTGGCTGAGAGACTTACAATATTATTATTTTTCTGTAATCCGCGTTTTTTTACAACAACAACATAGCGTTTGTAACTTGTTGAATAATTTTAATAGGTCCCTAGCTTATACTTTTTAATTTTTTTTTATACAGGAAAAAACCCCTTATGGGTACCGCCGCCCGACGGGGACAGGCGGCGGTTATGTCGGACTCGCACCGACTAAAATGACCTGTGTGCTCCACTACGCTGCCGATGGCAAGGACAGGGTATCATTGTACATATTGCCCCCATCCCGCCGACAGCTCTAATCCCAGAGAACAAACACCTCCGGGTAGGGGCCCCTCGGAAGAGAAGCCCCCCTCCGCTAACCGGTGCATCGGGAGCACCAGATGCACCGACCGCCTCGGAGACCTGTAAGCCAGACGTCCGATATACCCCGTTCGGAACGTCCGAAGGTCCCCTAACAGGGCAGCAGTCGATGGGCTTAGGCAAGTCGCTACCACTTGGACTCACCAACAGCTGATTGGATGCAGAACAAGAGATCCCAGAACCGCTCCGCCGCCTACCTCCGCAGAGAAGAAGGAGGCCATCGCTGCCCGTGATTGCTCCCTGCCCACCGATGATTCATGATACGGTGGACAAGGAGAGACCGCGCCCCAAGCAGGGACCCCAGCGCCTTGGTGGGCGTTTCCGCCCCCACCGGGTAATTTTTTATAGAGGTTTTCTTCCTCGCAACCCGAAGGTCCCCGTTCCCATTGCTGGGCTTACGGGTTTTGCCGACGGTGGCCTAAGACCATGTCCAGCCAGACTTAAAGTAAGCCCAACTGAACCCGTCGCTCATTAGAGACTCCACCCTTAACCTCCCCGGAGTCCCCGGCCCGTCCAGATTGCCCTCTGCTAATCAGAGGGACAACTGGATTGGCCACCCCACAGTGCTCCGTTCGCCAAGACTAAGCTTGCCCACGGTGCGCCACGAGGAGGCCGACCACTTTGGCACCCCTCACTAGCTTATACTCTCTCAACTTCTACTAACCACGCCCGTTCACAATTTTCGTAACGCTCCCACCAAGTCAAGCGTGAGAGAAGAATTAATACATTACTCAATAATATATATGTATATATATAACCTATTTAAAATGTGGATATTTTTAGTACAGACATATAATTTTATTCTTAAATGTATGACAAAATCGTCAATGCAATTTTAGGTACATATTCTTTTGTCTATCTGAGTCCGATACCCACTGAGCTATCACAACTTTACTAAAATATCATATGAATTTTTGAAATATTTTAATATTATTTCAGTGCCCGAAAATAGGTCTAAAACATCATTTTTTAAATGAAACCTAGCTACATCGACTTGGCCCCCCAAAATTCCTTACATGCTGAATTTCATAAATATCGTTGAGCCGTTTTCGAGATTCAGAAAATATACATCTATGTATACAGATTAATTCATTTAAATATTTATAATTGACGAAAAATGCTCCTATCAACTCACTGTCAGTAAAACACAAATGTAACTTTTCCAAAAAACTATCGAGGTTTTCGAAAATACTTTATTCCTTTTTCGTACTATTTTTTATTGCTGCTCCTCTCCTTCTCATCTTAGCATGATGTTATATATAGTCTATAGTCTTCCTCGATAAATGGACTATCTTACACTGAAATAATTTTTCATATTGGTGCAGTAGTTCCTGAGATTAGCGCGTTCAAACAAACAAACAAACAAACAAACAAACAAACAAACAAACAAACAAACTCTTCAGATTTATATATTAGTATATATAAACGTCTGTAACCATTCCAAACTATATTAGTTCTCACATCTCTCATACACCCTCAACTGAAAGAATTGTTACAGCGCCGGCCGCAAAAGAGATTCAAATTCGTAGGTCTCAGTACCATACTAGAATGACTTAAGCTCACTGCAAGTAGTACTGGCGCGTTGATATTTCAGCCCGAGGTGTTCCAAATACGTATGTAACAACTTGTAACTTTAACATTAAAAAAAAGTTCTATCCACGTCTCAAGAAAATGGTACTATAGCGCTATGTGGTAATCTGGATAGTAAAGAGTTTTGTAACTTTTGTAAAACTAAACTCTGAATGCTGATTTGCAATATCGACTTTAGGCTTTTATTTTTTTAAGATTAATATAGGCTCAAATTATTCCAAATAATAGATTCTCACTATATAAAAAATACTTATTTGTAAAAGAATGATCGTCTATCTTCTTTTAATCTGACACAACATATTTGTAACATGTTGTGCCGACCCCACTTAGAGTGGGATAAGGGCAGGAGAGTGATGACTTATTTGTAAAAAAATGATCGTGGCAATCTTGTTTGATCTGACAGCCACATTCAGAGTAAAGAAAATCCTATATGTATCTATCTAAAGTAGTAACATTGAATATATGAAGTGGCGATATTATATAAAAATCTTTCTATAACTAGTACTAATGAAATTCAGACCAATCATGAAATGCGGCAATCTTGTCCACAATTGCTTTCCCATTTTGCTGTTTGTAAATCTGTTTTGGTTAGTTATAACGGATGGTTATATTTGAAGGGCCGATGTTGAATGTGAATCACACCTAAATGTCAAGTTTTTTTCTGCATTTTTTTTTTAAGATTTCGCAATTTCAGACTAACTCAATTTGTACCATAGAAAGATACACAATCGAGCAACGCGTTAAAGTTATTTAGGCTTATTATGAAAATGGGCGTTCAAATCAAATTGCATATCGTGCACTACGTCGGTCAATTTAATCGTCCAAATGTGCGTAGTATCGGAAAAATTGTGAAAAAATTTGAACAAACTGGGTCTGTAGCAGATGTAAAATCACTAGTGCATGCTGGTACAACTCGTACTGCAGAAAATATTGCTGCTGTTCGCTTTAGTATGGCTGAAGAGCCGTCCACCTCAACTCGTCGTCGTGCCCTACAATTGCAATTGTCACGTTCTTCGTTGATGAACAATTATGCATAAAGACTTGCATTTGCATGCTTACAAGGTGCAGCTGACTCAAGAACAAAAGCCTCTTGACCATTCCAAACATCTATGTCAATTGGCCGGCAAGATTATGTGATTTGACACCGTTGGACTTCTTTCTATGGGGTTATTTGAAAGACAAGATGTACGTCGATAAACCAGTAATAATTCAAGAGCTAAAGGATGAGATGATTGGGCACATAAACGGCATAGAACCTCAATTATGCCTCAGCGTCATCGAAAATTTGGACCATCGGATGGAGGTGTGCCGCCAAGGTCACGGCGGCCACTTGGCGGATATTTTGTTTCATACATAATTGAACCATAATATATTATCATAATAAAAAGAAATAACAATAATTTCCTATATAATTTGTGTTTTATTCAAAATCAACATCGGCCCTTGAAATTTAACCACCCTTTACAATAAAATAAGACTCCAGAGTTAATTTCTTTTTTTATCTTTTTTTCTTTTAGTTTAGAATATTTGTTCAACAAACACAAAAACCTACCAAAATTTGATTCTGTCCAGTGTATTATAGGATCATACATCAGATGCTTTTTATTGTTTCTTAATGTTTATTCAATCCTTACTAATATTATAAATGTGAAAGTCTGTCTGTCTGTCTGTTCCGTTTTCACGGCCAATCCGCTAAACCAATATCGATGAAATTTGGCATAAATATTCCTTATATACCGGGGTAACATATAGGCTATATAAATCCTGTTAACTCAATAGGAATTATATTCAGGAGGAATTAAATACGATGGCATTCAAAACGCCATCTATAATAAACCTATGGAACTAATTTTTATTTACGATGTGTCAAAATCAAGTCAAATCTGTATTTACAGAAGTATTTAGGTTCCAAGTTTTTCGGCTTACGTCAAAAGAGTTTCTAAATCTAAGAGTTTTATAGAATCTAGAGAGTATTTATATTTTATTTTATTCGTTTACTGGAAAAATTTAACATTGTAATAATAATTGGATTATTAATATAAGTAATACGGGTTATTTAATAAAATAAATAAACTAATAATTTTATAAATGCGAAAGTCTGTTTGTAATGTTTCATGGCCAATTCGCTGAACCAATATAGATGAAATTTGGCAAAATTAATGTTTATATACCAGGGTAACGTATAAAAATCTTCATAAAAGTTATGACTATTAAGTTTTTAAATATTTCAGTTTTTGTTTATTTAATAAACCGGAGAAAATTAATAAAAAGGACACCGCCAGAATTTCTTACATCTTTTGGCCCAATACTTACACAAATAATTTATGTGTTGTTAAATGAAAAATATTTGTTATCTTAGTATCAATTATTATTTGATCTAATATTTATTAATTATAGTTTGAGGTTATATACAAGTACAATTACTAGCTAAATACCATAATAACACATTAAAACTATAGGATTTGTGGTGAAAATATAAAAATTAAGTATAATCATTAAGTTCAAGTAAAATTTAATCATACATAATTTTTGACATAAAAACAGACGTTTCAAGAAAACGCATTCTTAAACGACCTTTCGTTAGTAGTCTATGGCAACAAGTACGAAATAAACATGTACGAAATTGACATGTATAAGGAAGTTTTATTTAATTTAATCCCATAGAAATTTAGCCATACGGCTAATGAAAAAATATTTTACTTCTAAACACCATTTTTAATATTTGAAAAGTCATTACAGTTAATAAAGTGAAGCTAATATATTTTCCAATACCTATTTTAACATATTATGTTACCGAAAACATAATTTAAATTTAATTTTTCATATTTATACTAATAACATTGGAATCCAGCGCCGTACGTATAGGTAATTAACAAAAAAAAACATCAAAGATTTATCAAAGATCACAATGTACGTAATTAAAATTATAATTAAATAAGTTTTCTAACACGTTTCCAAAGCTTATAATATTTATAGATATATTTAATACCAGAAAACATTATGAATTTTTCATGTATATAAAGTTTTTGTACTCCTTTTACTGCGCTATTTAAATATATATTTCATGTAAGTACGGCTTATTTACTAAAATTATCATATAAAGCTCTTGATCAAACGATAAATTCCTCTGATTCTTCCCAGATCGATCTGATTTTTGTGATGGAGATATTTGAAAGTTTGGATGGTGACAGAAGCTACTTCTTATTTCAAGACTACAGTCCACGCGAACGAAGTTCGCGGGTAAAAGCTAGTATGCTTTATTTCCCCACCTTTCCATTATGTTATCACACTATATAATTATTGCGGCGCTATAAGTTGTCAAGACAATAAAATACAATTGTTCAATTTAACGTCGAAAGGATAAAGGATTGAAAGTTATAGCTGCTTACATATACATGGTCAAGTTTAATTTAGGTATTGTTACTGCGGTTGATATAGAACAAGGTCACAGGACTTCCAGACGCTAATTTCTCAGAAATAAAATGTATATATTTATTATTATGCGGTTATTATGTAACTGAGCGTGAACATTCTATTTTATTATTAGTGAACACAGTTATACAATTTAACTACTTAACAATCACACTCGCGCTCATACAAATAGTGAGCCTTTGTATGTGTCTAGGGGGATGTTAGGTCCATCCGATTGGGTCTGGCTACTTACAAAAATTATTGAATGACTTCTCTGAGTATCATATCTAAAAATCAAGACTGAGATTGTAAGTAATTTCTTTCATTTTTTTGGGAGCTATAAAGCGTCTGGTAAAAATTACAGCCCCCATAGTGAGTCTGACAGTAGTTTTTACTAATATTTCCAAAACCACATAAAAATCAGTAATGAGACTAAGAAATGCAAGTATATTTCAAGTATAAGTATAAAATAATTCGTCCGGGGGGGCCCTGGGATCTCGTATTAATAATACCTTGTTTGTACAGCTTTGCATAGACTCTTTTTTTTAATAACTGTTTCTTCACTTTACCTGTCTTCTAGTCTTACATACTAAAGTACTAAAAGTACTTCATTGACTGTAGCTTCTAAAGAACAAGCCTTGTTTGCAACTGACTAGGTAATTTCAAAATGTGTTTACTAAGCTTAACTCAATATGTTTTAGAACACCAGATTTTTGAGGCCAAACCTAAAATCTAACGTAACGTAATCACATATTTAGTGTCAACTTAAAACTGTTTTTTTAATTACTCATATACAGTCTTCGTTCCCGAGTACTACAGTCATTATTTTCTTAAACTACCCTCACCTGAACCGCACAATCCACATAAGGTCTCTTACTTTTGCTATAATCCGCGCCACATCCACATCCGCACATAAATAAAATTAATTATTTTGCTATAATCCGCGTTGAAAAAATTCATCGCGGTTTATAGCAAAATAATTAATTTTATTATTACTTTTGTATTATGGATCTCCGCAAAGTAACGCCTAATTCTATAAATTATTCCGCGAGTTTTATTTATTAATTACGGTCGTTGTAAGTATTGTCGTTGACAATCTGAAGCCCTCTTCTCTGTTGAAAGTATTATGCTTTCGGATCTCAATGGCTTCACGCGCCATATTCGCGTAATAGTAGGCATCAATTGACAGTACTTTGGGATCGTGAAGCTCAATCCAGTGATTGCTCCCTGAATTAAGTAGATATTTAATTTGGTGATACTAAAGCATAATACTTTTAACAGAGAAAAGGATTTTATAAAAATTTATTCTCTTTTTTTATAGATCAATAAAAACATAGTTACTTGGCCAGAGAGCTAATCACTGTTTTAAATGTAGTTCAAAATTTTTTATTAGGTTTGTAGATATTTTCATAATATTGTATTATAAATCAACATTTAATTGAAAACTTTTTAATCAGAACTCGTAAGAATAATGACATTTTTACATTTTTTTCGTAGACAAATAAAAGTTGAAAAAATATTCTTTTGTACGACGTGTTGTCTCTGACGTGTTGTTAGTATTGTAGTAACAATAAGTTGTTACCTATGCTTATAATTGCACATTGACATGTTATAACTATATAATTTATGAATTACTAGCTATGCTCACGCGTGGAAAACGGTCTGTTACATGGTTTTTCCCGCGTAAATCCCGAACCCACGAGTATTCTCATGTAATGTACTATTAACCGAAACCTTTCTCATGAATTGCACTATCTTTTACGCCGGGGCTTCATTAGCGCCCGAAGATTCGTGTCGCGTTGGCGAGCAAAACATCGTGTGTCGCCGACACACGATGTTCTTGTCTACCTACATTAGCGGGCGAAGATTCGGATAGCGGTATACGGCCAATATTTGTTGCGGAGTTTTGTACATCCGAAACGATCAGTACCATTGCATCATATGTAAGTAATTAATTGTTTATTATTACACTTGTTCTAGTATCAGGTACGAAATAATATGGTACTAATCCTTACTAATATTATAAATGGGAAAGTCTGTCTGTCTGTCTGTCGGTTCCGTTTTCACGGCCAATCCGCTGAACCAACATCGATGAAATTTGGCATAAATATTCCTTATATACCGGGATAACATATAGGCTATATAAATCCTGTTAATTCAACAGGAATTAAATTCAGGAGGAATTAAATACGATCATATTCAAAACGCCATCTATAATAAACCTACGGAACTAATTTTTATTTACGATGCGTCAAAATCAAGTCAAATCTGTATTTACGAAGTATTTAGATTCAAAGTTTTTCGGCTTACGTCAAAGGAGTTATCTTTAAAGAGTATTTATATTTTATTTTATTTTATTCGTTTACTGGACAAATTTAACTGAGAAAATTTAACATTTTAATAACAATGGATTATTGATATAAGTAATACGGGTTATTTAGTAAAATAAATAAACTGATAATATTATAAATGCGAAAGTCTGTTTGTAACATTTACAAGGTCAATTCACTGAACCAATATAGATAAAATTTGACAAAATTAATGTTTATATACCGGGGTAACGTATAAAAATCTTAAAAAAAGTTATTATTATTATTTTTTAAATATTTCGGTTTTTGTTTATTTCAAAAACCGGAGAAAAATATTTAATAAAAAAGAGACCGCCAGAATGATGTATGTAACATCTTTTGGCCCAGACCAGAGTAATAATCTTAGTGTTGTTACATAGAAAAATATTTGTTATCTTAGTATCAATTATTATTTTATCTAATATTTATTTATTATAGTTTGAGGTTATGTACATGTACAATTACTAGCTAAATACCATAATAACACATTAAAAAGATAGGATTTGTGGTGAAAATGTAACAATGAGCTATAATCATTTAAGTTCAAGTAAAAAATTTAATCATATATAATTTTTGTTGTCAAAAAAACAGACGTTTCAAGAAAACGCATTCTTAAAAGGTCTTTAGTTAGTAGTCTATGGCAAGTACGAAATAAATGACTATTAATTGACATGTATTGGGAAGTTTTATTTAATTTAATCCCATAGAAATTAAGCCATACGGGTAATGAAAAATATTTTATTTCTAAACACCAAACAACAACAAAAAGTCATTATAGTTAATAAAGTCAAGTTTAATATATTTTCCGATACTTATTTTAAAATATTATGTTAACAAAAACATAATTTAAAATTAATTTTTCGTATTTTTACTAAAAACGTTGGAACCCAGCGGCGTACGTATAGGTAATTAAAAAAAACAACAATTTGACAGTTGATTCGTTACGTGTAAATGTTATTATTAAATAAGTTTTCTAACACGTTTCCAAAGCTTATAATATTTATAGAGATATTTAATTCCAGAAAACATTATGAATTTTTCATGTATACAAAATTTTTGTACTCCTTTTACTGCGCTATTTTAATATATATTTCATGTAAGTACGGGTTATTTACTAAAATTATCATATTAAGCTCTTGATCAAACGATAAATCCTTCTGATTCTTCCCGGATCGATTTGATTTTTGTGATGGAGATATTTGAAGGTTTGGAGAGTAACAGAAGCCACTCCTAATTTCAAGACTACAGTCCACGCGAACGAAGTTGCGCGGGTAAAAGCTAGTAGGAAATAAAAATAAATAATGATGATTTCAAAATCATCTCAAGTGGCTCTCGCTTAGTTGTTGGATGAAGGGAAGGATACAGAAGTCAGTGTTCTTTGAGACTAAATGTATTGTGAGGTGGGTACTCACTCAGTAGTACTAACCGACGGGACCTTGGGTCTTTTCTTCGCTCTGCGTGGATGATAATTTTTTTTAAATATTATTTAAAACTGTAAGTCAATTTGTAAATAAATGATAGAGGGAAATCAATGAAATAATAATATGAAAATAAACTCTTGACACTTGTTTTGCTACACTTCAATAGTGTACTAAAACAAAAGCACGCACGTCTGTCATACTTCAAAATCTGGACGACAATGAAGTGTCGCAGGTGTGGACACACAAGCGAATATTGCCGCGACAAATTCCTTTGATGTGCGCCAGTTTACCGACAGTGGCCCGATGCTACATCGCCACATTCATTGCCGTAGCCCGAATATTTGCCGCAGGCCACTTATGTAGCCAAAGCGTTAGTAAAAACCGTACAAATATCCGTTCTGTAGATTTTGAGAAAATCAATTACACACAGACAGCTTTTGGGGACTTTGTTTTATAATATGTATGGATTTTGGTATGAACTCAGCTTTTCTATCATAACCTTACGATCGTCATGTTTTATTAACTAGGTTAGATTAGTTTTACTCTAAATTTAGAGATCCTTATAATGAATTGACAAAATACAGTAAGTGACAGAGAAAATAAATTGACGTAAATTCCTAATTTTTACTAAATGATTCGCAAACTAACTAAAATCGAAGAAGAAATTATAAGAACTATTTTTTCTTTATAATAAGACTTTAATACTAATACAAAGTATAATAGTTATACAAAGTCCTTTATTAAATAAGTTGAATTCATAACTTTATCCGAGATAAAAAGATAAATATGTGGGTAACCGAGCTTCGCTCGGTAATTTTTCCAAAAAAAAAACTTTAAAAAGAGAAAAAAACTTTTATTTAGTTGGGATCGATCCTTGGCACTCACATTTCTCGAGGCTGCCCGCTAACCGAATAAGCTACGTCGACTTGACATTTAACGGCGAAAATTCAATTAAATATAAATGTTAGTGTTTTTTAATGCCTAAAAATAGGGATAAAACAATATTTTTTTTACATAAAACCTAGCTAGATCAATTTTTCTCCCCCAAAACCTCCTACATGCTGAATTTCAGGAAAATCGTTGGAGCCGTTTCCGAGATTCGGAAAATATATATATATACAAGATTAACTCATTTAAATATTAAGATATAGTTGTTATTTCAAATGACAACAGTAGAGAAATACAGCAATATAACTAAGCCTAGGAATTTTAAGCCACAATACTTTTCTCGCCTTGTCTTATAACTTAATTATAAATACACTAGTAACCCGCTCCGGCTTCGCACGGGTATAAAATATATAGCCTATGTGAATTTGTGAAAAAATGATTAGAATCGATCCAGTATTTATTCATTACTGCCCGTGGCCCGCACGCATTAATTTTGGAGTAAATCAAAAACCCACTATGCCCCTTCATTTTAAATCTGTTATATCTTCTAAAATGTTCATTTTAATTACATGCTATAAACGGCCATATTGATCTATATTAAATTAACAATATATTTAAGGTACTTCATTGAATTATGATTAATGCTGTATTGTTAAAAAAATGCTTTGAAAATAGACGTTATTTTTCGTAAAAAGAAAATGAAAAAAAAATGCTATTATGGGTTATCCTTAAGAGATAGACATATACCATTGCGGACTTTTCTATAGACCTTTTAAAGGTGTACAAACACTTAGTACATTATTTTGATAAATCTCGTAGGGTTTAGCCTGCGTTTTCAATGTAAGTGGAAAAAGAAAGATTTAAGCATACATAGGGATATAGGGACAGACAGGCAAAGCGACTTTGTTTTATACTGTGTAGTGAAGTAGAACCTCGATAAATTACATTCAAGGGAAGCTCAAGTTTTTTTAACTCAAAGAGTTTTAGGTTTATTCCGGAATCGGTGTCTCTTCCACCCAACCAGTTTAAAATTAAAAAAGAAGTAAATATTAGTACATTGAAAATAAACTTAACCAATACTAAGAAACAGAAAATGGACCTTTTAGTAATATGAAATGATAAAATAATATTATAATAAATGCAATAGAATAATAAATATGAAAATATAATAAATACAATTGAATTGAATCACTTCATATTATAAAACAAAGTCGCATTCTTTGTTTGTCCATATATCCCTATGTATGCATAAAACTTTAAAACTACGCAACAGATATTGATGCGGTTTTTTTTCATAGATAGAGTCATTCAAGAGAAAGGTTTGTATGTATAATAACATTCAATACCGAGTAGAAAAATACTGTAATTTTTGAGGTTTCTGATGCGATGTCGTAAATAATTAAACTTTTTCCGCTTACATTGCAAACGCAGGCTAAGCCCTACGAGATTCATCAAAATGATGTACTAAGTATTTGTGCACCTTGAAAAGGTCTACAGAAAAGTCCGCGATGGTATATGTCTATCTCTTATGGATAACCCACAATAGCATTTTTTGTCATTTACTTTTTACGAAAAATAATGCCTTATTTTTGAAGCAACTTTTCTACAATACAGCATTAATCCTTATCCAATTAAGTACCTTAAATAAATTGTTGATTCAATATAGATCAATATGGCCGCTTACAGCATGTAATTTAAATGAACATTTTCGGAGATATTACAGATTTAAAATGCCGTGAGGAGGCCACGCTTCACCCTATAGCAATTCGCATTTAACAGCTATATGTCGTTGTTTCAAGAATTTGTTTAATGACAAAAAAGCTGTGAATGTAGTATATAAGGACATTCTGTAATTAATTTTAAAAGTAATGGCCACGGGTATGAATGAATAAATCAAACTACTGGATCGATTTTAATCACTTTTTTTACACTGACTGACATGGGATATATAATTTTTATCCGTGCGACGCAGGGGCAGGCCGCTAGTATAATTATAAAAGTAAATAAAGTTAAGTAATTTAATTAAGTTTAAATATCACTAATTATCTGAGTTTTTTTTTTTAATTTTTAATTTTATTTTGTTTATGAAAACTTTATTGTTAACAATGAAAATTAAGATAATGTTTTGTTAAAACTAAACATAAACAAAGGGCGGCCTTATCACTTAAAGTGATCTCTTCCAGGCAACCATAACATTAAGGAACTTAAAAAAAAAAAAAAAAAATTGATATGGATAAGTGCAACTTATACCAGATGTAAATACTAATACATATACGAAATATAATAAATAAAGAATATATAAATACAACACATACAAGAATACATACATACTTCAATACATATTCATAATTCTACATATATACAACACATACAAGAATACATACATACATACATAAAAATATATTTATAAATACATGTATAAGTATACTAATAGTGAATAAAAATTACATAGATAAATAGTGATTCTTTACACGCCTTTTGAATATTTGTAAGGATTTCAACTGCCGAATTGCTGGTGGAAGTGCTCTCCACAACC
This sequence comes from Morpho achilles, assembly GCA_947086495.1. Classification (NCBI taxonomy): domain Eukaryota; kingdom Metazoa; phylum Arthropoda; class Insecta; order Lepidoptera; family Nymphalidae; genus Morpho; species Morpho achilles. The sequence continues at coordinate 7,454,583 of CAMTZB010000016.1, forward strand.
TAACAGCTGGACAGTAAAAGACTCGCTGTACAAATTGGTGTTACAATGGGGCCATTTAAGTTTGCTATCACTTTGTGATCGAAGAGAATGGTGATGAGGATAGGAGGAAAGAAAAGTGAACCGATCTTTAAGATAAAGTGGCGCATGAGGTAGGTAAAGAGTAGCGTACAGGACAGAGAGGACATGAAGATTACGTCGATAACGAATTGGAAGCCATTTTAACTTAAGGCGATACTCCGAGACATGATCAAACTTTTTTAAACAATATATAATATCTAATACATAAATTTTGTAAGCGTTCTAATTTATTTAGGAGTTCCTCCGTCAAATCCATGTAACAGATGTCAGCGTAATCTAAAATAGGAAGAAGGAGGGTATTTGCCAAAACTATCTTAGTCTTTACTGGTAATAGATTTCTCTACCGTTTTAATTTACCATAGGCTGCGAACATCCGACGACTAACTTCTGAAATTTGAGGTCTCCATGAGAGTGTATTATCCATCACAATTCCCAAGTTTTTAACGGTATTACTGTATGCTAGTATAGAGTTGTCGTGTATGACTGGAGGCAAATGGTGATTATTTAGTTTTGCAATTTGCCGCGATCCACCCATAATAATACCCATATTAATATTGTGTTTAAATGAAGAAATTGTTTTAGATTTACGTAGGGGAACGGGGACTTTATTCCATAGTTTAACAACCTGTGAAGTAAATGAACTGGATGGATGTTTGAGTAACACATACTGTTTTAAGGGATTTTTAAAAAACAATAGGTGAACAGGTGCAAATAATAAATTCAGAGATTTATTTACACAATGCATTCTAAATTACCAGATTGGCAGATTGTTCTCGGTATACATACAGTGCGACGAGACATTTCTTTACGCTATAGAGGGTCAACATTGAAATTATTAATTTTAGTTATCGAGGTTTTGGGGTCTGAAGGGGAAGGGAATACTTTATTTGAAGTTATAGAGGTTTTTACCTTATCGACCTTCTACTGTAGTTAAATATTTTGAACATCACTCTTTTACAATAAATATACATTAAATAGCCATAATATAAAACTAAATAATAGTTGAAGCTTGGAACAACGTGACAGAACTTCCAACGATAGATACGACACTGCAGTTTTATAGAATATAGTTTTATAGAGGCCAATATCGAATGTAAACGTCTAATATGCAGATAGCAGTATCTGCACATATGTACTAGATCGAATAATCGAAAGCATAAAGTTTTTTTTAGACAAATTATTGTGTTCAACCACTAAGTAACCCATGTTATAGGCAAAAAGTCTTATGAAGATATTCATCTTTGTTTTAAAAGTGTGAAGTATTCCACTATATGTCAAAAACTTACGTCTAATAGATTCTAAAAAACCGAGAGGCGTAATGCCGGAAATCACGGACTGCTCGAGCAGTTAGCCAGTGATGAACATCAACAACACGGACCGCTCTGTACGTGTATCGGTGTCCGTTTATCGTGTATTTTACCGGTCCAAGGCCGGTATCTGCAAATACGTATGCCTTAATACAAATATTTTTGGAAACAAACAGCACACTTCGCTTTCGACCTCCGTCGCGTACGGATGTCTCGACAAGCGAATTTCAATTTGATCACCCAATTAGTGGTTGCGCTCTGTTTAGTTACGATCGTTTCCGATCCAGTCTTTTATTTGTATAAATAAGCTTTCTATTTGTAAAGTTTCGTGCCTAAGTGCCGCCCTTGTGTTGTGTTGTGTCGTGTTTTCGTAGCGTGTCGCTCGCAGTGCAGTGCGGCTAGCGTTTTCATCTTTGCTCGATTAGATTGGTGCAGTGCTTTTGTGTACAGTGCCTGTTGTAACCGGTCCGTAAGTACACTAGTTTATAAATTAGGTACACACCTCTGTCCCCCGAAGGGCAAAGACTCATTAGGGGCACACCGCAGGTACACACCTCCCTGCCCTTGCCGGCAGGGAGGACCTATTCTTCTGGGACCCATTCTACTATGGACCCTCAACGAAATTACTTGGGCGACCCGCGAATGGAGGGACTCTTAGAGTACCTCCAGACGCGCCACCCAGCCGTCCATCGCGACGTATTGAAGGGATATCTTCGACCGCAACCTGCCGTCAAAGATAGCCCTCCAGTCACTATTACTGCGTGCTCTGTGTCGACAGGCATGGACTCTGAGCATTACCAGGTCAAAGAAATTTCTTCTGAGACCTCTATCTCGTCTTTGGACGCAGAAAACGACAACGACGGTTTCGAGACCGTCGTTAGCAAGAGCCAAAAGCGAAAGCTAAAGGCTCCAAAGACCATCCCTTCTAAGAGGCCCGTCACTACCGCGGCTAAGCCTCCTGTCCGACATGCTCAAAGTGAGGCCAGCGAGGAGCCACAAGACTCCCCGATGACCGAACGGCGAGAAAAAGTTCCACCCCTTTATATCAGGGAAAAAGCTGCATGGCAGCGCCTTTTACCTAAGATCGAAGCCCAATCGATCTCATTCGGGAGCGCACGCTCCACTAATGTCGGCATTAGGGTTTCTCCACCTACCTCGAATGACCATCGCCGACTTACAGCGCTACTGAGAGAGGATAATATTGAGTATCACTCATACGCGCTAGAAGATGAACGCGAGCTTCGCGTTGTCATCCGCGGTCTGCCTGTAGAGATAGACACGGAATTCATTAAAGAGGACCTTAAGTCCCAAGATCTTCCCGTCAGAGAGGTACATCGTATGTACCATTCTCGGACCAAAGTCCCCTACGAACTTTGCCTTGTTGTGCTTGATTTGTCACCTCAGGGCAAAAATGTCTTTAACGTGACATCTATATGTAGATTGTCTGGGCTTCGTATCGAAGTCCCACGTAACCGAGGCGCGATCGGCCAATGCCATCGCTGCCAGCTCTACGGGCACTCAGCACGTAATTGTCACGCACGACCCCGATGCGTGAAATGCTTAGGTGACCATGGCACGTCAGATTGCTCTCGTACGGTTCCGACTGAGGAACCACCGAGCTGCGTGCTTTGTAGGACCAAAGGGCATCCTGCAAACTATCGCGGTTGCCCAAAAGCTCCGCGAAAGGTGAAACGCACCCAAAAAATATCAGTCCGTAAAAATAATGCACGTGGGGGTCATAAAACACCTGTGGCGGACAGGTACATACCGGCTCCATTGCCCGCTACTAATCCCTGGCATAAAAAGCAGCAAGCAGCTGCTGTCTCCCTCCCCGTCCCCCAGCCCCCTCCGGCGATTAAAACAAAGCCAATACAGGTGGCACAGGTGGCTGCCAATTCAGTAAACAATACTGCTAATAGTTTCGTGGAAGATATGAAGCTTATTAGCTCTATTGTTGCGCTTATCGACGTAAACGAACTGTCGATACTAGCAAACAAACTGAGGAATAATCCTCAAGATCGTCTGTCGGCACTTCTCGAGCACCACCGGCTCATTGAAGTAATTCAAAAAATAAATGCCTAATATGGATAGTACACCAAAAGGCAGAATTAAACCGAACCGACTCTCCATAGGTCTGTTCAACGCAGACGGTCTTTGGGATAAAATATACGAAGTGCGCGAATTTATGGCTGCGTACCCGATCGACATCCTCTTAGTGCAAGAGACATTCCTGAAGCCTTTCCATCGCGATCCTAAGATAGCAAACTTTGTCTTAATCAGAAATGACCGACTCACAGGCCCTCTTGGAGGCACAGCAATTTACTACAGGAAGTCTCTTCACTGTACTCCTCTAGATCCCCCTCGACTTACTAATATCGAGGCCTCAGTATGTCAGTTAGGGATGACCGGCCATCAGCCGGTCACATTAGCATCAATCTATCTCAGTCCGTCAAAAACTCTCTTGGAAAGCGACATTAGGACTTTGATAGGACTTGGAGACGCCGTCTTACTAGGCGGTGACTTCAATTCAAAACATAGTCAATGGAATCGATCGTCTCCAAATGCCAATGGCAATCTTTTACATAGGCTCAGCAACTCTGCGTTCCTGAACTTTGATATTCTGGCTCCAGACGAGCCCACGCGATACTCTCGGCCTACCCATCCCATTCCGACTGCCAGTACCATCGACATGGCACTAATCCAAAATATTACCCTTCAGCTACATAGCATACAAGTCATTCATGACCTAGACTCGGACCACCGCCCAGTCTTACTTCAGCTAGGACCCCCTCCAACCGCGGTTTCTCGAAACAAAACCATTATCGAATGGAAAAAACTTAGCGAGCATCTCCAATTTCTTGATTCAGACCACCTCAAAAAGATTCCTGACCGTATAGATTCAGTGGAAACTGCAAAAACAGCGACCACTCATCTCACAGCTCACTTATGTGATACTCTCAAGGATTGCTCTAGGGTAATTCCCGATAACTTTCGTTGTCGAGAACTACCAGATGATCTACGAGAATTAATTGCTAAAAAACGTGCTGCCACTAGGGCACGCGACAGATACCCGACCCGAGAAAACCGGAGTGCGCTCAATAGATTACAGAAAGAGGTTAAAGGAAAATTAACCTCTTTCCACAACGATTCCTGGAATAAAAAGCTCTCGGAGATCAAGCCAGGACACCAGGCCTACTGGTGCTTGGCAAAATCTCTAAAAGCCGATGGGTATGCAGCCACCCCACCACTACTTCGCCCGAATCTCCCACCTGCGTTTGATGATGCTGAAAAGGCCGAATGCTTGGCAGACAGCCTGGAAAACCAATGCTCTCCCAACCCTAGTGTACCCGAATTCACCGAATTCCACTCCAGAGTGGAAAAGGTGGCAGACAATCTTTCCGCAACGACTCCCGAAAGTGAGCCGTTACTTCCCACTACCGGAGAAGAAGTCCGAACCATAATTAAAAACCTCCACTCCAAAAAAGCTCCCGGTCCTGATTCCATCTCTAACAGGGCACTAAAGTGCCTTCCCGACCAAATCATCCACCTACTGGTACTGATTTTTAATGCCCTCCTTGCCGGATGCTCCTTTCCTGACGAGTGGAAAGAAGCTACAGTGATAGGTATCCCCAAACCGGGAAAGCCTCGAAATCTCCCGACTAGCTATCGTCCCATTAGTTTGTTAAACAGCCTAGGAAAAATATACGAGCGAATCATCCTTGCCCGATTAAAATCCGTAGTCGATACTTATAATCTCCTTCCCAACGAACAGTTCGGATTTCGTCCAAAACACACCTGTGTTCAACAAGTGCACCGCCTCACGGAGCACATATTGCAAGGTTTGCAAACCAAGCAGTTTACAGGTGTCATATTCTTCGATGTCGCCAAAGCCTTCGATAAGGTCTGGCATGCAGGCTTAATCCACAAGTTGCTCCTATTAAATATACCTGACAGACTCGTACTTATCATACGAAACTATCTCACTAATCGTACTTTTCGGTACCGCGTAGACGGCACTCTGTCGTCTCGCCGCCCTATCCGTGCCGGTGTCCCTCAAGGATCTGTGCTGGCACCCCTATTGTACTCGCTCTACACGAGTGACATTCCACGGGCGCCTATTAAAGAGCGCACTCATCTTGCTCTTTTCGCGGATGACACCGCTGTATTTACCACATCTCGCCAACCTCAAGTTATCACTAGACGTCTCCAGAAAGCGGTAAACAGCCTCGGACGCTGGTTCCGCCGATGGAGAATCGAAATAAACCCTGATAAAAGTGCAGCTATGCACTTTATCGGTAATCGTTTCCGATCTCACATAGACACACCTACGGAAATTTCCCTTTACGATACACCAATTCACTGGCAACAGAAAGTCAAGTACCTAGGTGTCACCTTCCAACCTTCCATGACCTTCCACGAGCACATACGCACAGTCTGCAATAAGGCTGCGTATGTCATGGGACGACTTTATCCGATGTTATGCAAGAAAAGTAAAATGTCACTCCGCAACAAAGTGACACTCTACAAAACTTGCATAAGACCAATAATGTCCTATGCGAGCGTTGCGTTCGCGCACGTTTCAAAGGTCAGATTGCTCACGCTCCAAAGAATGCAGAACCGATTTATGCGTACAGCCACTGGTTGTCCGTGGTTCATGCGGAACGTTGACCTCCATAGAGACCTCGACCTCCCTACCATTACTCACCTCTTTAAACGTTTTTCGAAGTCTTACTTCGAGAAATCCGAGGTACACACGAACCCTCTAATTTCAGTTGCTTCCACCTACATCCCAGTTAGGTCTGACCATCGAAAATATAGGCGTCCAAAAAGCGTCCTATATGACCCTGACGATCAAATAACGATCGCAAACACAAAAACACGTAATACACACACACAGCGTCTTCGCCGGCGAAGACGAGGTCCCAGATTTCTGATATCGGTTGGTCGTGGCTTCTTGCCACCCTTCCGTCGTCGTATTGACTAGTCAAAGTCATACCATCAGCCCTCCACTACACGTCGCCCTAAGCCGTGGTCCGGCCTCACAGGAGGCACCCTTAGGACGACGTTCCCCGACGCTAGTAGAGCTTCTGCGCCCTACTCTACGCATTTCGCAACCTCGGCGATGCTTCTGCGCTCGCCCGTCCCGCCCGGTGACGCTGTAAAAGCCGTTAGGGCTAACAGCATATTGTCAATTCGAAAAAAAAAAAAAAAAAAAAAGAAACAAACAGTCGCATACTAACGTAGCACAAACTTTTAGTAGCACAAAAACAGAAAACAGTATTCCCCTTTCTAGCAATATAAGTAATGAAATATTGGCATAACTTTTCATTTTGTCATGTAACCTTATAATGAGAAAATTTGTCACATACGACCTTATGCAACTCTTCAAAAATAATCTAGATAGAAACATGGTTCCTAGTAGCAACTGTTGAGCGGCTCGTTCTATGTTCGTACGTAAAAGAATGTAGTTCACTAAAATTACTCAAGCAGTCAATTCTGACTGCTTCAAGTTGTCCGTGTATGGCCGGTCTGAGTAAGCGTTTCTAATGAAAGTATAAAATCAATTCACAAAACTGATTTTGTTCTTGTATTACGTAACGCTTAATAGATAGTACCTGGGAGACCGAGCCTTGCTCAGTAATTTTTTTTAAAGATATAAAAAATATGCAATATGAAAAAGAAATGAAACAAAGTGGATGGTCATATCTGGTTCTCTTGAAACGAGTGGCGGCTTCGTGAAGTTAAATTGTTTATAAGTGTTTATTAAAGATCTTTTAGGCATTTTTAAGTGAACTGGTGAGTTAAAAAATCTAATATTTTATCGATAACATAAATAAATAATCAAAACTCATTAGCTTAGTGTTGCTTAACAACGACATCTACTTTGCTGTATCTCAAAAAAAAAGAACGAAAAATGATCTTAGTATGCCCGAGATATGTGCGGAACGACGTCGTGCACAGATATATCGAGCTGCCGACAGTGGAGGAGTCCATTCGTCGCTTAGTACGCAGCAGTTTGCGTGCTAAGCGAGCATTTGCGCAAGCGGACAACAGCGCACACGTTCACGCACGATTACTGGACGTTCCCTGCCTCGCTAGCTCCTGCAATCACCGATCCCTTAGGTCACCTATGCGACCTGGCCCTACGACCCGAACACACTCCAAGCCTGCGAGGGCCGGCCCGGGCAAAGTATTCGGTAAATATCATTTGCTCTGGAAAAAATTGTAAAAAACAATTAAAAAAATGTAAACCGAGATAGGTTTTATATTTTTTATATAATATCTTATAATGTGATATGTCATTAGGTCTCCTATACAAAACCTATCTCGTTAACTTACAAACTTGACTTTGAAACATCGTGAATAAATAAACCTTTATATAATGATTTTAGACGGTGTTTTGTTACGTCATCCTATTATTGTTGAATTTACAGGATTTATAAGGCATATGTGTTACCCCGGTGTTAAAGGATTAATTGTGCCAAATTTCATCGATAATTAATTTTTTTTATTTTACAATTTTTTTTTATTATCCGCGCACGTACGTAAATGATTCAAAAGTAATTAATGAAATTATTTTGCTATAATCCGCGAAAAAGTAAATAGAATATATATATAATGCTAAATGTAGAGTGGACTATCCATTATATATCTGAGACAAGCAGCATTTGTAAAAACGGATAACCTACAAACCTTTACCACTGCCATCTCAATATACAACACTAGTGGCGGTGGTAGAGTTTTGTGCATATGTTTTTACGATTGCTGTATGTATCAGATATGAAAACGAATAGTCCACTCTACATTCAGCATTATATTTACTTAATCGCGGATTAAAGCAAAATAATTTATTATATCTTTTGTATTATGGATCTCCACAAAGTACCGCCTAATTCTATAAATTATGTAGATGTTTGTTACTCATGCAATCAATTTTGCATCTTTTATTTAAGAATTATTATAAAGTTGGAGCTCGAATGTCTCTCAAGATACATTTTCTGCGTTCACGTCTTGATATTTTCGCGCATAACTTAAGTGATACGAGCGCCGAGCAAGGAGAGCGCCTACGTGAAACAGATCCCAAGAAATATAAAAGACGCAGTTGAACCTCTAGTCATTTCTGATTTATACTTTTCAATTCAATAAATGGCCTTTAGTGGTCAAAAAACTATAATAATGATAAATTGAATATTTCAAAAACAGAACCAATTTAAAAAACGGGTTACTGATTTAAATTTAGCCCCCAAATCTACCCTATAAACAACTTTTGGTTGCCCAGGTCCAAAGCCGTGTATGTACTATATACTTGTGTTATATAATGTATAACTTGTGTTATACTAATCATTGATATGAAAATCGTATAACTTCAGAACTCATGGAAACATTGAGATCGAACAATAAATAATTCTCATTCACGCCCTGAATGTGGTGGGTGAGGGTGTGAGACTTCTGGCGGAGGAGGCGACAACCCGGCGTGAGGTGGTGTTGGCGGTGTCGTTGGACATCGCTAGCGCATTCAACACCTTGCCCTGGGGAGTGATCAAGGAGGCCCTACGCTTCCACCGCATGCCCATGTACCTACAGCGTGTGGTCAGTAACTATCTGGCTGACCGCATTGTCAGGTACCCGACGGCTGGGGGTGGGTGGAAAGAGCGGAGGATGTCGTGCGGTGTTCCACAGGGGTCAGTTCTTGGCCCCCTCCTATGGAACATCGGCTACGACTGGGTGCTGCGCGGGCAAATGCTTCCGGGGTAGCGTCTGTTCTGTTATGCAGACGACACCCTCGTGACTGCCCGCCCGAGCACCCACCAGGAAGCCCGAGTGCTGGCGACCGCAGCCACAGCTCACGTTGTGGCCCGGATTCGCCGGCTGGGACTGGGGGTGGCCTTGGAGAAATCCGAGGCCATTTGCTTCCACAGGCCTCGGATGGCGCCCCCAGTGGGTTCCCGGTTGCTGGTGGGCGGGACGTCCATCGAAATCTCGGATACACTACAGTACCTGGGATTGCTCCTCGACAGCATATGGACGTTCGAGGCCCACTTCCGGCGGCTCGCCCCTAGACTAAAGGCGACCGCTGGAGCCCTGAGCGATTCCTCCCGAATGTGGGGGGGGGGGGGCCAAATGCAGGCTGCCGGCGCCTTTACGCCGGAGTGGTTCGGTCAATGGCCCTGTATGGTGCTCCCGTATGGGCGGAGCGACTGACCGCCAGGTCTCTGCCTCTTTTGCGTGGGGCGCAGAAGATTCTTGCGGTCTGAATTGTACGGGGCTACCGGACCATCTCCGGCGAGGCGGCTTGCGCCTTGGCCGGGTCCCCTCCATGGGACCTAGAGGCCAAGGTACTTGCTCAGGCCTACCGGCGTAGAGGTGAAGACCGTTCATCGGGGGGAGACTCAGAGCCGGTAGAGGTGGACTGGCGGAGGGCAGCTCAAGAGGAGCTCCTCCGCCAATGGAGGCGGCGGCTTGAATCGCCCAGTGCAGGAGCCTGGACGATTTCAGCTATCCAGGGCTTTTCCAGGCCATTTTCCAGGGCTGGGTCGCCAGGAGGCATGGGGTCCTCACCTTCCGCCTGACACAGGTGCTTTCCGGACACGGTTGTTTCGGGAGGTATCTGTGGAAGGTAGCCCGGTGCGAAGAGTCCGGTGAGTGCCACGAGTGCGGCGCCGAATGTGACACGGCGCTGCATACGCTCGCAGACTTGCCCACCTTGGGCAGTTCAGCGGGCATAGTTCGTGGCACAGGTGGGGCACGATCTCTCCTTGCCCACTGTTGTTCGTGCCATGGTAGACAGGGAGAGATCGTGGGCAGCGATGGCCTCCTTCTGCGAGGACGTAATCTCGCGGAAGGATGGCCTCCTTCTGCGAAGACGTAATCTCGCGGAAGGAGGCGGCGGGGCGGATCCGGGTAGTCGAGTCCTTGGATCCGATCCGCCGCAGGCGAGCGGGGCGCAGGCGACTCGCCGAAGTCCGTCGCATGCCACCCTAACGGGGACCTCCGAGCGATCCGAACGGGGTTTTATCGGTCGCGTATGAGTTAGGTCCCCGAGGCGGTCGATGCATCTAGTGCTCCCGATGCATCGATTAGCGGAGGGAGGGGCCACTGTTAAAAGAGGCCCCGACCCGGAGTTGGCGCTCTCCGGGGTACAGAGCTGCTGCTGGCGGGGACGGGGGCAATGTCTTCATAGGTACCCTGTCCCCGCCACCAGCAGCGTGGTGGAGCACTGTCAGGTTTTTAGTCGGTGCGAGTCAGACATACCCGCCGCTCGTCCCCGTCGGGCGGTGATGACCCATAATGGGTTTTCCTGACAAAAAACCGTATGATATCCGGTTTAGTAAAATAGACTACCCTCTTTCTTACCGAGGTGTCGTAAAATACGACAGAGGTAAGTTGACGTCAGTAAGGCGGCCGGTCGTAAAAACGCAGCCAAATCATGTGACAACCCCACTTAGAGTGGGATAAGGGCAGGAAGATGATGATTGAGCTTCTTTATATAGCATTTATTTCATTCCTCTTTTATGAACCTACTAGCTTTTACTCTCAACTTCATTCGCGTGGACTGTAGTCATGGAATTACCAGTAGTTTCTGTCATTCTCCAACTCGGTAAACATCTCCATCTCAATAATCTGATTGATCCGGGAAAAATTAGAGACATTTATAGATTTATCAAAAACGTAATTTTATAATTTTAATAAATAACCCGTACTGTCATGAAACATATGGACCGTTTATTTTGAAAGTGGTGTAAGTCAATTTTCTTTTGTTTCGAGAAAATTAAAGGTTACTATATTTGTTGATTTAAAAATACAGGCAAATTATATGAGGTCTGGCATTGTTTCTATTGTTTTATCAACATTTAATTTGTTTTTGGCTAATTAGACTACGATAACACATATTTATGTGCTGTAAATGGACTTACACAATTGTAAAAATCGTTTAATTTCAATTTTTTATAATCAAATATCGCTAAAAATATATTTCATTTTAATAGAATTTTGTTTACAAATACGCATAACAACACATAAAATTTTATTTTAGACGCCAATTACATTGTCATAATTACAAGATACTGATAGATACTGATTACAAGAATTTACTTATTCTCTGCATGTGGTAGTGTTGCAAAATATGCATGCTATATTGGTTACATAAAAGACATGAAGCAGCTACTACCCTATATTCCTCCGGTATATAGGGTAGTCGCTGCTTCATGTGTTTATATTTTTCGTACGTAATAGGTCTGGCATTTTGGTACAAAGGCTCCAGGGCGATTTTTTCAAATTTGAAGGTCTTCTAGGACGTAGAGGTAATAAATTGATAATTTTAAATTCTGCGTCCGTCATCGTTGTTTTATAAAAAATGGTATGTGTTGCAATTTTGAGGAACCTGAACCAACATATTTGCAACCAATTGACCTGTTCCCCATTAGTATTTTTTTACAATGCAAACCGTCCGCGGGTGAAACCGCGGGACACAGCTCGTATAAAATTAATGAAAAATAACAAAACACTGATCGGCATCAATCTGCTATGTCTACCTCTGCCAACTGGACTTACACCACTTTCATAATCGATGATTATGCAATTTCATTTACGGACCGATTTTAAGTTGTACAAAACATGGGATTTTTTCGGGAAATTAAATACGGACTAGTTATAGATAAAAATAAGCATTAAATTAAGCATGAATTACGCGATAGCTCAATTTTTTCAAAAATGGACTTACACCTCTTTCAAAATGAACGGTCCATATATTAAAATAGCTCAGTAAAATGAGACTTCTAAAATTGGTCTTAACTGTTACAATATACTCCGTATATGTACATGATTTTTTTTTCTTCTGGTATTAATTATCACTATAAATATTATAAACTAATAACGTTCAAGAAAACTTTAATAACAACATTTTATACATTTATACCTAACTTATAAATTGTCAACTTGTTTTTTTAATTACCTATATATAATTTCAGCCAGCCAGCACAACACATGTCAATTCTTAGTCATTTTTTCGCACTTGTTGCCATATCTTAAAACTTGTTACGTTTATGAATGTGTTTTCTCGAAACGTCTGTTCTTGATCAACTTTGACTTCAATGATGATTTTATTTATTTTTTATTAAAAATAAATTTTTATTAAAAAAATTATTTATAAACAAACAGTATATTTGCTAATAACATTGATATAACTTAAACTAACGCACAAATCAGTTAAGTTTTTACTAATAAACAATAACAATAAGTGTAAAAAAAATAACAAAAACGAAAAATTATAAATTTTTTCTAAAATTATTTTCTTAAATTTTTAGAGCGAGATCCCGTGAAGGCCAGACCTTCGTCATTTTATAAAAGCTCAAACTTTGTCAGTGCATGCTCCCAATACAGGCAAGAACGATGGTAGATTATAGAATTTGGATCATAGTGGCTTTGGGAGATACGAGGTACTCAAGGTTGCAATATTCCGAATTAATTTCGTCATAGTATGAAGCTTGATCTTTTGATATTACCTTTAGAATTATATTAAAAATCACGTCAGTCAATGCCAGACACTTAGCATAGTAGAAACCCCCTGACAGACACCCTTAAAATTCATGAAATTTGACTTCTATTTACGTAAATTTGACTTCTATTTACCTCGTAGTATAAAATCTGATTATAATATATATTACTTGGATAAGAATAAGATGAGGTTTCCCCTTTAGCCAGACATTTTCGATAGTTCCTACCTCAGCCAGACATTTTCGATAGTTCCTACCTCAGCCAGACATTTTCGATAGTTCCTACCTCAGCCAGACAAGCATGTAAATTAGTTGTGCGAGTAAGCACGAAGTATAAGAAACAGATAGATGCGAGCGAGATGGCGAGTTAGTCGTTACGTACTCCGCAGTTTTTTTATACTGGGATATATGTACTTATATATACTTATTATACGTGTTTACTCAGCTGAAATAATATTAAACGCTATTTTCAAGTATTGTTAATTTAATATTTTAACAACGCCATTCCATTATTCTTTGCCGCCCGGCCATTCTTCAAAATAAACCGCTGTCTTTGTGTTCGGGTTCACTATTCGCCGCCGCATTTGAACACGCCGCCTGTTTGTCGGTAAATTTTTACCGCTGCTTTTATATACGTACCGCCCAACCACCCTTTAACCCTTTGACCGCCATGTGCAGCATGTGATCATTTTATTACTTAAATACGAATTTTCGATATTCATATTAAATCATTCTAATTACTTTATATTATTATAACTATAATGATTATAATTATAATGATTAGTATATCATTTTCTTTTTTATAAAATTCCTCATTAATTACAATAAATCATTTGATAATAATTAACATTTATTGTTAGTGACAAGAACATTTATAGTTTTTCAAAATTTATGTATGATATATCAAAATTCTTATCAAATTCACGTGAAGAAACACAATAATTTAATAAAGAAAAATCAATGCTGGATTATCCATGCTATTTTATTGGCTATTGAAAATTGAATCCCGCGAATTGCGAATTGCGATTCCCACATGACAACCTTTTTGTTTTAATTGCATTTTTTATATCTTTTAAAAAATTACCAAGCAAGGCTCTGTCAGCCTGGTACTAATTACTCTACAGTAAAAAATATATCCAAATATAAATCTCAAATTTTCTAAGCAAAGAATTGATCACATGGTGCACAAATGGCGTTTTAAGGGTTAATATTGCAACAACACTATTCCTTTAATCTTTGTTTACTTAAACTTAAAAATTAACATAATTGTAAATTAAATAAATATAAAAAAGTTTGTCATGCACTAAGCACTACAATATTCACTCGAAGTATTTAAACAATATAAATTAACAATACTTGAAAATAGCGTATAAAATTATTTCAGCTGAGTATACATGTATAATAAGTATATATAAGTACATATATGCCAGTATAAAAAAACTGCGGAGTACGTAACGACCTAACTCGCCATCTCTTTTTTTCTGATTTTAAGTGGGTCGCTACTGTATTTTTTGGAGGCAAGAGCGATGCTCTTTGTATTGTGGAGTGCTGGGGCGAGAGGGGTTAGTGTTGTAAAGATGATTGAGTTATGTTGTGTACGTCTGAGATGAATAGTTTTTGAGTGTAAGTCGAAAATGTCTGGCTAAAGGGGAAACCTCATCTTATTCTTATCCAAGTAATACATATTAAAATCAGCTTTTATACTATGACGTAAATAGAAGTTAAATTTCAGGAACTTTAAGGGTGTCTGGCAGGGAATTTCCACTATGCTAAGTGTCTGGCATTGACTGACGTGATTTTTAATATTATTCTAAAGGTAATATCAAAAGATCAAGCTTTATACTATGACGAAATTAATTTGGAATTTTGCAACCTTGAGTACCTCGTATCTCCCAAAGCCACTATGATCCAAATTCCACAATCTACCATCGTTCTTACCTGTGTTGGGAACATGCACTGACAAAGTTTCAGCTTTTATAAAATGACGAAGGTCTGGCGTTCACGGGATCTTGGGCCATTAGTTAATAAAGCCGAAAACAAATCAACGTGACGGATCTGTATTATATTTTTCACACGCTCTAAAACAAAATGTGTTTTCTACATAGTTAGATCTAACCATTGGCAGATCAAACAATTTTATTTGGAAATTTCGGGTACGTAAGTTCGGGCACCTGAAACGTAAGCAACTTAAAAGATATGGTCTATTATATTATGAGTCTAATTCATTTCTAATTAACTTAAACAAAAATAATTGGTCTCTCAGTGTTCGACGATCAACTAATGGCACGGGGAGCATTGCTTGATGTATATCTGCCTTTGTAATGTAAATACTTAACAAATTTTCTTTGAATTTTTCTATGGCCTCTATCTAAAACTTATATTTAGGGTTCCAAATTATACCTTAATTATACCTTATTGTCATATTTTATTATAACGGTATTTAGCTTGTACTTGTACTTATACCTAACCTCAAACTTTAAATCTTTTTTTAATGTTCTCCCATAGAAATATTAGGTCCTTACATATGAAATTGGCGTTTTCTATGGGAGGAACATAGTCGTTTTTCTTTTAATGAAATATATTTAATTAATCAAAGTATGTACCATTGCTATGTATGAACTTTTGCCATCTCATAGGTAGTTCATTGATCCCCTTACTAAAAAAACCATTCGGGCGGGAATCAATAAAATCTTTGAAGGCGGTTTGGACTGCCCCATCGGAGTTGAATTTTTTCAAGTAGTTATCCAAACTGCGAAGAAAATGGTAATCTGTCGACTTACCTTAGTCGCCTTTTACGACACCTCTGTATGAAATGAGTGTGGTACTTTTCTATTCAGCCGGATACCACACGGCCAAATCACATTTATGCCTATCGTATATATTGACAATTTGTTTTTGTTTAATTACCTATATGTAATTTCAACGCTGGATTCCAAGTTTTTAGTATATCTACTAAAATAATATATTATAAGAACATTTTTTAATCATGTTTTTGTGAACATAATGTTTTAAAATAGGTATCTGAAAATATATTAGCGTCGCTTTATTAACTGTTTTATTAAATATTTTGTTCCTTGGCTGTATGGATTAATCTCAATGGGATTAAATAAAAAATGTCCCAATACATGTCTATTATTAGTCATTTTGATTGTCATTTTGAAAAAATATGAGTGATCAACTTTTATTTCAATGATTATACCTATTGTCATATTTTCATCGCAAATCCTATCGCTTTTAATTTATTAATATGGTATTTAGCTTGTACTTTTACTTATACATAACCTCAAACTTTAATTCCTTTTTTTATAGTTCTACCATAGAAATTACATAAAATAATAATTGATACTAAGATAAAAAATATTTTTCTATTTAACATCACAAAAATTATTAGGTAAGGTCTGGACCAAAAGATGTATGACATTCTGGCGGTCTCTTTTATTAAATAAACAAAAACCGAAATATATATAAAATTTTATTGAAATAACTTTTTCGATGATTTTTACATATTACCCCGGTATATAAACATTAACAGCCTTACTTATAAACGTTAATTAAATTTAAGCAATGAGTAACTGGTTAGTTGTGTTTATGTTTGTGAGTATGGTATGTACGTATATTTGTTATACGATGAAATTTTGCACAATTATTCCTTTCTACCGGAATTACATACAGGCCACGGAAATAAAGCGCCATCTATTATCGACCTATTACACTACAACAGTCCACGCGAACGAAGTCGCGGGTAAAACCATTTTTATAAGTTACAAAAAAAGCTTTATAAATTAAAGGAAACTTAAAACTTGGTTTTGGGCATCGACATAAACCAATAACAAAATTAATCGATTATGAATTCGCAACAATCTGTGCCGCTACAGACTAAAAATAAATAATATCACAATTTCATTCAGTCTTTTGTTCAGTGTTGCAGTTCTTAAATATTTTGAACGTTGATTAACTAATTGAATCCTAAGTAACGTTTATAAGTAAAGAAAGTTAAACAAATGTTTAACCACTTAAGCATTTGTTAGTTAAGTAATTGTTTAGTCAGTGATTAAAGGATTTTTATAAGTAAGGCTGCAATTGTGCCAAATTTCGTCTATAGTGGTTCAGCGAAATGGCCATGAAAACATAACAGTCAGACTTGCACATTATAATACTCTTAGTTTATTCATTTTAGTAAATAATCCGTATAATAATATAAGCAATATTAATTATCCATTGTAACAGTTCAGTAAAAATAATCTAGTAAACGGAAACCAAAAAATATACTACCTCTCTAAAGATAATTCTTGACGTAATCCGAAAAACTTGGAATCTAAACACTTCTGTTAATACGGATTTGACTTGATTTTAACACATCACTACATATTATAAAACAAAGTCCATATTTCCGTATGTACGCATAAAACTTTTAAACTACGCAACCGATTTTGATGCGGTTTTTTTAATAGATAGAGTGATTCCAGAGGAAGGTTTGTACGTATAATAACATTCAATACGAAGAAGAGAAATAATGTAATTTTGAGGTTTCTGTAAATAATTTCATTTTTTTCCGCTTACATTGCAAACGCAGGCTAAACCCTACGAGATTTATCAAAATGATGTACTAAGTATTTGTACACCTTAAAAAGGTCTACAGAAAAGTCCGCGATGGTATATATCTATCTCTTATGGATAACCCACAATAGCAGTTTTTTTCATTTACTTTTTACGAAAAATGATGCCTTATGTTCAAAGCAATTTTTATACAATACAGCATTAATCCTTATCCAATTGAGTACCTTAAATAAATTGTTGATTTAATATAGATCAATATTGCCGTTTACAGCATGTAATTTAAGTGAACATTTTCGGAGATATTACAGATTTAAAATCCCGCGAGGAGGCCGCGCTTAGACCTATAAGCACTTCGAATTTAGCAGCGACCGGAGGCGCAACTAAATGTCCTTCTTTCAAGTTTATATTGTCTAATGATAAGAAAGCTATGAATGTTGTATGTAAAGACATTGTCAAATCAATTGTAAAAATAAATTATATCACTACATAGTATAAAACAAAGTCGCATTCTCTGTTTGTCCCTATGTCCGTATATCCCTATGTATGCTTCAATCTTTAAAACTATGCAACAGATTTTGATGCGGTTTTTTTTAATAGATAGAGTGATTTTAGAGGAAGGTTTACATGTCTAATAATATTCAATATGGAGTAGAGAAATACTGTAATTTTTGAGGTTTCTAATGTGATGTCGTAAATAATTACATTTTTTTCCGCTTACATTGCAAACGCAGGCTAAACCCTACGAGATTTATCAAAATGATGTACTATTTACTAAGTATTTGTACACCATGAAAAGGTCTACAGAAAAGTCCGCGATAGTATATGTCTATCTCTTATGGATAACCCACAATAGCAGTTTTTGACATTTACTTTTTACGAAAAATGATGCCTTATGTTCAAAGCAATTTTTATACAATACAGCATTAATCCTTAATATTTCCCTTTGTATGCATAAAACTTTAAAACTACGCAACAGATTTTGATGCGGTTTTTTTAAATAGATAGAGTGATTCCAGAGGAAGGTTTGTACGTATAATAACATTCAATACGGAGTAGAGAAATACTGTAATTTTTGAGGTTTCTGTAAATAATTACATTTTTTTCCGCTTACATTGCAAACGCAGGCTAAACCCTTCGAGATTTATCAAAATAATGTACTACGTATTTGTACACATTGAAAAGGTCTACAGAAAAGTTGGTCCGCGATGGTATATGTCTATCGCATATGGATAACCCACTAAAGCATTTTTTGTCGTTTACTTTTTACGAAAAATAATGCCTTATTTTTGAAGCAATTCTTATACAATACAGCATTAATCCTTATCCAATTAAGTACCTTAAATAAATAGTTGATTTAATATAGATCAATATGGCCGTTTACAGCATGTAATTTAAGTGAACATTTTCGGAGATATTACAGATTTAAAATGCCGTGAGGAGGCCGCGCTTCGCCTTATAACACTTCGACTTTAGCAGCGATGTCGCTCTTTCAAGAGTTTGTTTAAAGACATTCTGTAATTAATTGTAAAAATAAAATATATAGGGAAAATATAAAAGTAAATAAGTAATAATGTACTATATGAATTTAGATATTCCAAAGTTAGCAGGAAATCTTCTTGGCATAGGGAAAGGAAATTGTTTTTCTCCAAATTTAACGCTACGGCCACGGGCAGTAATGAATAAATCAAAACAACTGGATCAATTTTAATCATTTTTTTACACTGACTGACATGGGATATATATTTTATACCCGTGCGAAGCAGGGGCAGGCCGCTAGTTGTGAATAAATACAACTTCCATAGGTTGATTATAGATGGCGTTTTGAATGTCATCCTATTTAATTCCTCCTAAATTTAATTCGTGTTGAATTTACAGGATATCTATAGCCTATATGTTTTTTTTAGCCTATATGTTTCGTGTAAGCTTCAACTGTGCCAAATTTTATCAGTATTGCGGATCTGCTGTGACAGCGTAACAGATAGGCAGACAGAAAGACAGACAGACGACAAATCACGGAAAGACATAAAGACGGAAAACAAGATGGACAGACAAAGAATGACAAACTGACATACTTTCGAATTTATAATATTAAAATGAATGATTCCGCCACTATTTCAGATTAAAATTTTAATTTATCCTGGTTTAGTTCAATTCAAGCAAAAGTGAAGGTTCTTGAAAATTTTCAAATAAATATTATTCAAAGATATTGTTTTCTTCAAGGATGGTTAATAATGTGAGTTTTTGCCTTCGCATTAAAACTGTGCCTAAATTTTAATAGACAACTAAATTTAATGGGCTAAAATCATTTTAACAATAATTATGGTTGCGAAGTAATTTGTTTATTTTGAATTTTTAAGCTTCAGATCAAAGATCTAATCTAGCTCATATGATTATCAATTTCAAACTATTTCATTACCAGAATACCATGTATTTTCGTTACGGGGCGTTACAAACGCAGTAAAACTAAGTTTTTCCCGACCTTTTTTGGTCCATGCCCCACGTTAAAAATTATTTGCCGCTTAAGTAACATATATTTTGATATTAAAAATTGAATTGTCCACTTAAAGAACATAAATAATAGATTTTAGGAAAAAAAATTGCTTTTTTTGCTAAATTTGCACCGAAATCTAGCATTGCACTTAAATGGCCCAGAGCGAAAGGCTTAAAGTCGTGTCGAATTGGAAACCCCATTAAGGATCAAATTGACCCCCTGTGGGTCGTGGGCCCCACGTTCGGAACACTGGTATAGGTCATCATTCGATGACCAATACTTGAGGCGTCGATATGTTATTCGCAATTACTGTCGTGGCAGTGTTTGCAATATAAATACCGCCACGACGTAATAAGTTATGATATTATCCGTTTAAATTTAGGAAATGTAACTTCACTATCACTACATAGTATAAAACAAAGTCACATTCTTTGTTTGTCCATATATCCCTATGTACGCTTAAATCTTTAAAAATACGCAAAAGATTTTGATGCGGTTTTTAATAGATAGAGTCATTCAAGAGGAAGGTTTATATGTATAATAAAATTCAATATGGAGTAGAGAACTACTCTAATTTTTGAGGTTTCTAATGTGTCGTAAATAATTACATTTTTTTCCGCTTACATTGCAAACGTAAACTAGAGGCTAAACCCTTCGAGATTTATAAAAATGATGTACTAAGTATTTGTACACCTTGAAAAGGTCTACAGAAAAGTCCGCGATGGTATATGTCTATCTCTTATGGATAACCCACAATAGCATTTTTTGTCATTTACTTTTTATGAAAATAATGCCTTATATTCAAAGCAGATTTTATACAATACAGCATTAATCCTTATCCAATTAAGTACCTTAAATAAATAGTTGATTTAATATAGATCAATATGGCCGTTTACAGCATGTAATTTAAGTGAATATTTTCGGAGATATTACAGATTTAAAATCCCGTGAGGAGGCCGCGCTTAGACCTATAAGCACTTCGAATTTAGCAGCTATATGTCGTTCTTTCAAGAGTTTGTTTAATGACAAAGAAGCTGTGAATGTATATAAAGACATTCTGTAACTAATTGTAAAAATAAAATTCATAGGGAAAAATGTAAAAATAAATAAGTAAATATGTAGTATTTGAATTTAGATATTCCAAAGATAGTAGGAAATCTTCTTAGTATAGGGAGAGGGGAATTGTTTTTCTCCAAATTTAACGCTCGCGGACCATGGCCAGTAATGAATAAATCAAAACTACTGGATCGATTTTAATAAATTTTTTTCACTTTACATGGGCTATATATTTTATACCCGTGCGAAGCAGGGGTAGGCCGCTAGTATACAGTGACGTGCAGTCTTTAAATTTGACAGTAACTCTGAAGGTTATCTTAGTACAAAAGTAATTACGATTTTTTTGCTATAATCGGCCTGTAAGTAAATAGAATATCTTTAATATTTAAATGAATCTTGTATGTCTGTATGGACCGTTTATTTTGAAAGTGGTGTAAGTCCATTTTTGAAAGAAATGAGCTATCACGTAATTTATGCATAATTTAATGTAAATTTTTTACATATAAGTAGTCCGTATTTAGTTTCTCAAAAAATCCCATTTTTTGTACAACTTAAAATCGGTCGGTTAATGAAATTGCATAATCATCGATTATGATAGTGGTGTAAGTCCAGTTGACAGAGGTAGACATAGCAGATTGATGCCGATCAGTGTTTTGTTATTTTTCATTTATTTTATACGAGCTTTGTCCCGCGGTTTCACCCGTGGACGATTTGCATTGTCTCCCCTCCGTGTTTCCACTACTCGTAAGTTATTTACCTTACAACGATTTTAATAATTTTTTGACACAAAAAGTACTTTTTACAAAAAAATGGTTCTAATGGCTTAAGTTTTTTTTTCGATAACGCAGGAAATTCCTAGTGGATACGTACTGTATTCCTACGAATTTTCCTGCAAATAAGTCCAAGGAATAACAATTTTCACACAAACTTTTATCCCTGATTGAATCAATCCCAACAGTTCAATTGGTTGCAAATATGTTGGTTGAGGTTCCTCAAAATTGCACCATATACCATTAAAACCATTTTTTATAAAACAACGTTGACAGACGCAGATTTTAAAATATCAATTTATTACCTCTACGTCCTGGAAGACCGTTTAAATTTGAAAATATCGCCCTGGAGCCTTTGTACCAAAATGCCAGACTTATTACGTACAAAAAATACAAAGATTGAAGCATCTACTACCCTATATACCGTAGGTATATAGGGTAAGTATATACCTCTGGTGCATCATGCATATTTTGAAACACTACTACATGCAGAGAATAAGTAATTTCTTGCAATTAGTATCTATCAGTATCTTATAATTATGAGAATTTAATTGGTAGGGTCTAAAATAAAATTTTATGTGTTATGAGTATTTGTAAACAAAATTATATTAAAATGAAGTATATTTTAAGCGATATTTGATTTTCAAAATTGAAATTAAACGATTTTTACAATTGCCTATTTTGAAAGTGGTGTTAGTCCATTTACAGCACATAAATATGTGTTATCGTAGTCTAATTAGCCAAAAACAATTTTATATAAACAAATTTAATGTTGATAAAACAATAGAAACAATGCCAGACCTCATATAATTTGCCTGTATTTTTTAAATCATTAAATATAGTAACCTTTAATTTTCTCGAAACAAAAGAAAATCGACTTCACCACTTTCAAAATAAACGGTCCATATATAATTATATTTTAGGAATCTCGGAAACGGCTCCAACAATTTTCTTGAAATTCAGCACGTAAGGGGAGCACGTCTTTGGGGAGAAAAATCGATCTAGCTAGGTTTTACAAAAAAATATCGTTTTTGAACACTAAAAGACTACTTAAATAGGAACAGAAAGCAATAGATATTTGAGCACATGATACACGGTGTTTATTTTTACATTTTATTATTTTTTTAATTTACATAATTAAATTACATTTATTTACATAATTACATTTGTTTATATCTTTTAAAAAATTACGGAGCAAGGCTCGGTCACCCAGGTATTATATATAATGATAAATGTAGTTTATCTTATAGTGTTATCTCAGTAGCTACAATGCTTCAATGGAATCCATGGAATGTAATAACTAGAGATAAAAAATATAACCTGTCTATTATTATTCGTAAAATTTGGAGACGTAACGGATAACGTAACGCGAAAGCCATACATTACGATTGCGCCAGAATCTTGTTGCGAAGTCAGAGTTATTCCGTTCAGAAAATTCTGAAGCATGCAAGCCGTACACGTGGAAGTTGACGTTATTCGTGGAAAAGGACTCGTGAGGGGATAGAGAGGTGCGGGGGGAGATAATTACGAGGAGGCACAATCACTGTTCACCATTTATGACAAACACTATTGTCTACTAGTTTTTTAAAGTTATTTAGGGCTAATTAATATTCATTGTATGATTTGGTATCATCGATTCCTATTATTCAATTTAACTAATACTATGATCGCCGCCCGACGGGGACAGGCGGCGGTTATGTCGAACTTGCACTGACTAATACGACCTGTGTGCTCCACCACGCTCCCGATGGTAAGGAGAGGGTATCATTGTACATATTGCCCCCATCCCGACATCCCCCAGCCGACAGCTCTCATCCCAGAGAACAAATACCTTCTTCGGGTAGGGGCCCCTCGAAAGAGGAGCTCCCCTCCGCTAACCGGTACATCGGGAGCACTAGATGCACCGACCGCCTCGGAGACCTATAAGCCAGACGTCCGTAATACCCCGTTCGGAACGTCCGAAGGTCCCCTGACAGGGCGGCAGATGGGCTTAGGCAAGTCGCTACCACCTGGACTCGCCAGCAGTAGATTGGATTAAGAACAAAAGTTCTCGGAACCGCTCCACCGCCCCCTCCGCCCCCCTCCACAGAGTAGAAGGAGGCCAGCGCTGCCCGCGATTGCTCCCTGCCCACCGTGTTTGTTACGTCACGGTCGACAGGGATAGACCGCGCCCCAAATAGGGAGCCCCTACGCCATGGTGGGCGTTTCCACCCCCACCGGGTAATTTTTTATAGAGGTTTTCTTCCTCGCAACCCGTAGGTCCCCGTTCCCATTGCTGGGCTTCCGAGCTTGACCAACGGTGGCCGTAACCATGTCCAGTTAGGCTTAGAGTAAGCCCATTTGAACCCGTCGCTCATTAGGGACTTCACCCCAACACCCCCCAAAGTCCCCGGCCTGTCCAGATTGCTCTCTGATAATCAGAGGGACAACTGGATTAGCCACCGGGGGGTGGTCCGTTCACCAAGACTAAGCTTGCCCAGGGTGCGCCACGAGGAGGCCGAGCACTTTGGCACCCTATACAAAACTATGCCTTAACTATATAACTATTTTCCAACACAGATTGTATACAAAATATCTTATTTCTATTTTAATTGTCTCTATTGACTGTACATAGTACCTAGTTGACCGAGTCTTGCTCGGTATTTTTTTACAAAATATAACAAAAAAAAATAAAAAAAATAATCAGGTAGTTGGGGATCGATTCTAGGTATTAACATAGAGACTGTCCGTTCCCCGAATAAGC
The DNA here is from genome assembly GCA_947086495.1 of Morpho achilles. Lineage (NCBI taxonomy): Eukaryota > Metazoa > Arthropoda > Insecta > Lepidoptera > Nymphalidae > Morpho > Morpho achilles. The sequence continues at coordinate 7,479,077 of CAMTZB010000016.1, forward strand.
TACACTACACTACACTTGACAGTTTATGGCAAAAATAGTGTTTTATATTCAAAATAAATTTTAGTATTTTTTTAATGTCTAAAAACAGGGATAAAACGATTTTTTTACATAAAACCTAGCAAGACCGTTTTTTGATAAAAAAAATTTATTATGTTTTTTAAAATGTTTTTGTGATTTTTCAAAAAAAATAAATTTAATTATGTTTTTGTGAACATAATATTTTAACCTATTAGATATCTGAAAATATATTTGCTTCACTTTATTAACTGTAATGATTTTCCAACTATTAAAAATGGTGTTGAGAAACAAAATATATTTTTCATTGGTTTTATGGCTTACGATCTTAATCTCTATGGGATTAAATAAAAAATATCCCAATACATGTCAAGTATTACTCATATTATTCGTACTAATTGCCATAGACTACTAACTAAACACTTGTTCCGTATATGAGTGTGCTTTCCTGAAACGTCTGTTTCTGACAACACAAAAAAAAATTCAAATTTTACTTCAATAATTGAGCCGCTCGTGCACATATCGATTAATTCCATAAAACGAAAAGTTAGAAACGCGATGATGTAATGTTTATTGTTTTTTTTAATTCCTCTGATAATATAAATTCAAATATATAATGTATAATTGCAGATATAGTTTACATCTAACGGTATATAAAATTAATAAGAGTTATTGAGTTCTTAAAATGCTTACAGCAGTTATTTTTTCCTCTAGGAGACTTTGTATTTAGTAACTGTTCCAATTTTATTAATCTCTTGGACCTATAGCAGAATGAATGCATTTGTCAATGACATAGAAATTCGCCATTTAAGTTCCCCCTGCAAGACACTAAAAAGCACTAAGTAGTTTTAAGGGAGCATCGCAAATTCTTCCGTATGAGAAAATGTTTAGGGTTTTGCGTTTCATTTGTAACTTCCTATCTGATTTTTCTTCATAGCTGTCCATGATTTATTAGTAAATAAATTTAACTTGAAACCAGAGTCTGTTAACATATCAAAGTTTTCTCTACCTATATTTCGGCTTATCATGTCTTCGTTATTTATGTTCATTAATAATAATAAAGCTTTATTCAGTCCACACATATATGTATATACAAAAACAATCGATGAAGTAACAATAAAAAAACATTAAAAAAAATCTAAAAAAAGTACATTATATCTAATTTAATTATATCGCGATTCTGATGTAAATTATATTTATATGTCGAAAGTTATAAGTAATAAGTACATGTCAAAATCTATAAATAATTTAAAAGTCAATATTTAAAAAAGTCAAAATTAAAATAGAAAAATATTATCAAAAAAAAATAGGAAATATTTAAAAGTATTTTCAGTCTTATGGGTTAGTTCTATGTATGGACCCCTTTCGGGTAAAAGCTTCCTCCAAAAAATTCCAATTATCTCTATCTTTCGATGTCTAATTTTTGCCTGCGTTTGCGATAATTTCGTCTTGCCATCTAAAGTATGGTCGTCCTCTGGCTCAAGACCCCTTTGAGAAGACCTTTCCATGTGATCACGCTTGCTGTCCAGCGTCCGTCTGTATACCGTGCAACATGGCCGGCCCACTTCCACTTTAAGCCTTGTGCAAAGACTAAGGCGTCGGTTACTCTCGTTTTGTTACAAATATATGTATTAAATATCTTTTAAATGAATACTCAAACATCTTCTTTCCATGCTCTCTGTGCTGACTGAACTTTAGTTTTAGCCTTTTTATCAAATGTCCATATTTGGCAGCCGTAGGTGAGGCAGGGTAATATTGCTGAGTTCATTATTATTTTTTTAGTTTTCATAGAGATTTTTGATTTTAATATTTCTTTGTGAGCTCAAGATTTGTTCCAGGTTATCGCTATCCTTCTATTTAATTCTCCGTGTTTTTTCTTTGCATTAAATGATATTTGTTTTCCTAGGTAAACATATGGCTCTATGTAATCGAGTGGGTTATTATCTATGCAAATAGGTATCATTGTACTGTTGGTCATGATTTTTGTTTTTTTTTGGATTCATTTCTAAGCCTATGTTTTTGCTGACTAATTGAAGTTTGTTGATCATAACGTCTAATTGTTTTGCAGTTCCCGTGCAGTTTAGACAAAGAGAGGTCCCTACATTATGTTGTGTAAGACTGCTATAAACAAAAGTAAAAATAAAATTATTTTGCTATAATCCGCGATGAATTCATTATTACTTTTGTATTATGGATCTCCGCAAAGTATTTCCGCTTTCCAGCTTGATGGGAACGTATCGGAGTTAATGGAAAATTAAAAATGTTCGTAATAATGGGAACTAGGACATCGATAATGGGAACGATCATTTTACGACTAATGCTATCAGAACCGACAGCATCCGAATGAATGGCTAAAATGTTGTTCTTAACATCACAACAAGTAAATTGATTAAAGAAAAAAAGTTGGGATATTAGGAGTAGATAAAGCAGAAAGATTCGTAATAGTATTTAATTTTGTGTTACTATCAACTGTAACAGAAAAACAGATAATAATCATTTAACCGTTTTATTATTTCTAAGAATTTTTTATTTGTTTGAATTTTTTAGATGTAATAGAACACTTTGCAAACAAACGCTACAATAAAATATGCCGCATTCGCATAACAATTGAATAGCTCACGTAAAAACCTGCTCTGAATATGCCTCCGATTTCTCTATACAGAAATTACGATAATATTGACGAAGTTATCGCAAGTAGCTCATTGGTTCAAGCTATACATTTGGTGCTGGACTAATAGAAAACGAAATAAATTTATATAAATACGAATTTGCATGATCTAATGCTGCAAAAACAGCAAATGGGCTCTATAAATACTATACTACTGAAAATAGATAATACAACTTTGTTTTTGGGAGTGATTTTAGATACAAAACTTCAATGGATGACACACATTACAACTCGTGCAGGGAAACTTAGTTCAGCGGCCTACGCTGTTCGAAAAATAAAACAGTTTACAGACGTCGAAACAGCAAAACTTGTTTATTTTGCTTACTTCCATAACATTATGTCCTATGGTATATTGCTATGGGATAAATGCGGGGATAATGAAAAAATGTTTGTATTATAAGAAAGAGCCATACGTGGCATTTACAATTTAAGTCCGCATGATTCCCTGCAAGACAAGTTTAAAGAAATAGGTATTCTTAAATTTGCTTCACAGTAGCAATTTAATTTATGTACATAAAAATGTAAAGAATTATAAAACGATAGGTGATGTATATAATAGACAAAGTAGGAACCGACATAAGCTTGCGGCTCCTGCTTTGTTCCTTGCAAAAGTACGTAAGTCATTAGTGAGTTTGGGTATAAGATTCTATATTAAAATACCGCAATCAATTTTAGCTTTGCCATTACAGTAGTTTAAAAACACTGTTCAAAAAAGGCTGCTACAGAAATCCTACTATACTGTTGAGAATTATTTACAGATAAGATTGTGTGGGTATAGCTCTCTTCGAAATTGTACACAGGAATGACTGCAAATATCTCACATCATCATCATCATCATCATCCTGTCCTTATCCAACTCTAAGTGGGGTCGGCACAACATGTTTTTCTCTTCCATTCTGTCCTATCTTTCGTCAACTCTGGCGCCACTCCTTTTATATGCATATCATACTTCACACAATCCAACCATCTCTTTTTAGGCCTCCCTCTAGGCACATATCCATCCACATTCAAATTTAACACACGTTTGGTCACATGATTTTCATCCCTCCTCATTACATGTCCATACCATCTCAATCTTGCACTTCTCGACTTTTCTATAATGGGCGCAACTTTCAGACTTCCCCTAATATACTCGTTTCGTATTTTATCCAGTTTTGTTACACCACACATCCACCTTAACATTCTCATCTCATTTGCATGTACTCTTCTTTCATCCCTCCTTTTCATTGCCCAACATTCTGATCCATACAATACGACAGGTTTTATGACTGCTTTATAAATTTTTCCCTTGCTGCTTTATAAATATCTCACATCATATCACAAAATTGTATCGATTCTTGGGGTTCATTTTAATGATGCCTGATTTAATAAAAACATGATCATATATGAACGAAACGTCATTTAAAAATTTTTACACTTCACTACATAGTATAAAACAAAGTCACATTCTTTGTCTGTCCATATATTCCTATGTATGCTTACTTCTTTAAAACTACGCAACAGATTTTTATGCGGTTTTTTTTAATACATATATGGAGTAGAGAAATACTGTAATTTTTGAAGTTTCTAATAAATATAGTAAATAATTACATTTTTTTCCGCTTACATTGCAAACGCAGGCTTAAATCCTACGAGATTTATCAAATGTAGTAAGTATTTGTACACCTTGAAAAGGTCTACAGAAAAGTCCGCGATGGTATATGTCTATCTCTTATGGATAACCCACAATAGCATTTTTTGTCATTTACTTTTTAGGAAAAATAACACCTTATTTTTGAAGCAATTTTTATACAATACAGTATTAATCCTCATCCAATTAAGTACCTTAAATACATTGTTGATTTAATATAGATCAATATGGCCGTTTACAGCATGTTATTTAAGTGAATATTTTCGGAGATATTACATATTTAAAATACCTCGACGAGGCCGCGCTTCATCCTATAGCACTTCGAATTTAGCAGCTATATGTCGCTCTTCTATGAGTTTGTTTAACGACAGGAATGCTGTAAATTTTGTATATAAAGATATTCTGTAATTAATTGTAAAAATAAATAAGTAAATATGTAGTATATGAATTTCTATATGACAAAGATAGCAGGAAATCTTCTTGGTTGAGAGGGGAATCGGTTTTCTCCAAATTTAACGCGTCCGGGCGACGGGCAGTAATGAATAAATCAAAACTACTGGATCGATTTTAATCATTTTTTTCACTGAGTGTCAAACTATATATTTTATGTAGCCCCATGCGAAGCAGGGGCAGGCCGCTAGTCATATTATAAAACAATGTCCTCGCAGCGTTTCTTTGCTTACAATAAACTTAACAACTAATTTACGGGTTTTATTAAATAGAAAGTGTGATTTATAAAGTAGATTCAAATGTTTAATTTAATAAGGTTTTTTGTAAATTGATAAGAAATATGACCATACCTGTTATTTAGTTTCTACTGATTCTATATAGTCTCCTAATCCTTACTAATATCATAAATGCGAATGTCTATTTGTCTGTTACGTTTTCACGGCGAATCCGATAAACTACTACGGATAAATTTTTCACAATTCTCTCTTATCCACTAGGATAACATTTAGGCTATAGAAATCCTGTTAATTCAACAGGAAAAGTATGACATTGAAAAAAATTATTATCAGTCCAACAAAGTTTTTTTGGTCACGATTTGTCAAATTCAAGTGAATCTGTAATTTGAAAAAGGTTTGTATATCACGTTGTTTGGCTCACGCCGATAGAGTTATTTAAAGAAAGTTTTTATTTATTTTGGATTTAGTTTACTGGATAAATTTAACTGAACTATTAGAATGTACGATTAATATAAGTAATAAGGGTTATTTACTAAAATAAATGAATTACTAATATTATCCATGTGAAAGCCATACGGGTTATTTACTGAACTAATTAATATTAATTACCATAGACAGTGATTTTAGTGATTTTATGTTCAATAAGGCGTTAGAATTTTTTTTTTATAGAATTAGACGTTACTTTGCAAAGATATACAAAAGTGATGAATATGTTATTTTGCTATGATCCGCGTTAAAAGAGATACATGTAATTACTAAACGTGGTGTGTACTATACGCTATCATATCTGATACCTCCAGAAGTCGTAAAAACTCACTTCTTTAACTCCACGACCACGGAGTCTCCCCTGACGATGCTTCGATTACGGGGCGAAACGATTGTTGGGATTGTGGTAGTAAATGTGTGCAGTGCTTTTGTATTGCTGTTTTGATGGCGGTTATTGCATAAGTTTTTAAAAATTCTGCATGTATTAGGTATGAGAACGAATAGAACAATGTACATTTAGCATTACATATATTTTCTTTTATCGCGAATTTATAGCAAAAGAATATTTAATTACTTTTGGGTTATAATGTCCTTAAAAGTGGCATCAAACTCCGTTTATAGTATTCTCTTTAGTTTATATAAATTGTTTTCATTGGTGTAGTCCAGTACTCCGGATGGGTAGTTGTGAGTTTCTATTATAGAAAGTAAACAAATTAAAATCTCCACAAATTATACCGGCATAAATAAAATTATTTGTACTACTCTTAGATATGGTAATATATGTATGTATGTATGAGAGATGAGGATAATTTATAGAATTAGGCGTTAGTTTGCGGAGATCCATAATGCAAAAGTAATAATAAAATTATTTTGCTATTGTCCGCGATGAAGTAAAATAGAAAATACATATAATGCTAATGTAGAGTGAGATTAGCGGGAACAACCGCACATTGCCTAAGAAACTGAAATAAAAAATATGAAATTCTTCAAAAATAGACAGGTTCAGACCGGCATAAATAAAATTATTTGTACTACTCTTAGATATGGTAATATATGTAAACCAGTATTATAATCGCATTAGGAACGGTGAAAAACGGAAAAAAATTGCAAGTACCAGTATCATAGTATTCGACCTTTCAACTTAAAATTGACATCTTTTTTATTTGCTGGCCGATTAAAATGAAACATACCCTATATGTTAAATGAGGCTTTCTACTATATATATAAGTGAACACCGCTTCCAAATTGTATGAGCGGTTTCAGAGATTAGCGGAAACAAACGCACATACATACAGACAAACAGATTCACAGACAAACAGATAAACAGACAAACTACACTACAGTTACGATTCGGAATTAATCGAGAAATACAACTTACTTGAAAAAGATTACCAGCAACTGGGTGACCGAGCCTTGCTCGGTAATTTTTTTTAATTCAAAAAATTTCAAATAAGAAAAAGAAAGCGCTGTTGGGGCTCGCACCATTACTCGTTACCATTAGACTATCACAGGATTATGTTTGACAACCAAAAATATAATTTCCAATAAATTCTAGATTTTAGCATTTTTTTCATGTCCGAAAACAAGTAAAAGACACATTTTTTGAAATAAAACCTAGCTAGATCATTTTTGCCCCACTGAAACCTCCCGAATATGTCGAATTTTATGAATATCGAGAGCCGTTTCCAAGATTCCGAAAAAAAATATATAATAAAGATATATGCAACTTTATTCGGTGCTTCGGGAATTCACTGTCCGAATTGGGGTCACTAAAAAACATGAGTTTTTTACTCAAGTAATACTCAATTTTTATTTTTGATAATAGTGACCTCGGCTATGAGACTGAACTACGGATTTTCCTTGTACCTTGTTCCTTATGCGCGGCTACGCGTTGCAGAAATCTGCGACGCGACGGGTAGGAAAACAAGGCGACTACATTAGAAGCGAAAAACCGTCGATGTGGTTACATCTCGACAAAAACACAGCAGGGTCTTCTCGTTTACTCCCCGGGTGGGGGTAAACGGGGTGCGGGCTTCGAGGAATTCCTCTCTACCCGGGCATCTCCTCGCGGGCACTTAAGCCCGGTATGTGTTCCGGCCGTAGGCCGAGGTCACCTAGGTGACCCAAAGGTGTCGGTATTTGGGCCGTAAGCCCAGGTCACCTAGGTGACCTAATAAATGTCTTGTTCGGTGGAGAGGTCTGGGAATGGTAGCTCCCAGACCTCGGAGTCAATTTCGTTGGTGTCTCGTCCGGTGGTGTCTTGATCGGGTAGGTGTGTCATGTCCGGTGTATTCGCCCTTTCGCCCGTCGCGTCGTCCTCTTCGTCGCCGTCGTCATCCGCATCGGGCCGCGGAGACGGTGATCGCAGGAGGGATTCGGCACCATCCACTGCCACGTAAAAGCTACGGCCGTGTAGAAATGATGCCAGCACTCGCACATAAGCAGGCGGCATGGTGGTGTCCAAGATCTTGACCAGGAGCCCGGCGTGCCACACACGATCGAAGGCCTTCTCGATGCCGAGAAAGACCCCCACGGTGTAGCGCCCGTTGTTCCGCTCACTGGTCAGGTGGTTTATTACCCTCGCCAGCTGGAGCGTCGTCGAGTGGCCGCTGCGGAATCCAAACTGCTCCTCGCGCAGGGGCAGATGGGGCGTGACTCGACGCAGCAGCAGACGCTCGAACAGCTTGGCTATGTGCGAGAGCAGGGTGATCGGCCGGTAGCTTCCAGGCAGGCTGCGGTCCTTCCCCGGCTTGGGAAGAACGATGATCTTCCCGGCCTTCCACGCCTCTGGGAAGTGGCCGGTGCGGAGTACTCCGTTGAACAGTCTCGTGAGCGCTACGAGACCTGTTCGGGGCAGCAGCATCAACGCGGCGTTGGTGATTCCGTCGGGGCCTGGCGCTTTTCGCTTATCAAGGCGAGCAGCGACCGACCGCAGCTCTGACAGGGAGATGAGGTCCTCTCCCCGGAGTGGCGGTGTAGGGGCCGGCAGGAACCTCTCCAGTTTGTCCTGGACAGCCGCGTGATGACGGATGATATGGAGGTTGGAGGTGTTGGGGGCGTTGGGCGTGAATGTCTTCTCCAGGTGGGCCGCCAGAATCTCAGCACGATCCTTGGCGGCATATGTGCGTTTACCCGCGGCATCGAACAGCGACAAAAAACTACCAAACAGATTTGCATACGGTTTTCTCTAAGAGATGGAGTGATTCAGTAGCAAGGAAATTCGTATATAAAAGCAATGAAAAAAATATTTTTCTATAATGCACGATAAAGTGGCGGATAGGTATGTCCACGGACTATAACAAAATAATATCTTTATTTCTTATTTATTATTGACAGCCGCAAAGTAACGCCTAATTCTATAAATTATTTGGAAACTTGTATAAGAATAAAATAAAAAAGTTGAAGATGCTATCCCATCTTTTTTACCAGAACAATTGTTTCGGTAGTAGTTGAATAGCATTTGGGCTATTCAACAACTACCGAACGTGGGCTTGTTTAGGTACCGATGGTTGGCCGAGACTGTAAAAATGATGCTTATCCGCACGAGGATCAATTTTGTTTTTAATTGTAAAGAATATTGTGCAATTTGGGTATTAAATTTTCCGGAAGATGTAGTTAATAAGTTCTGTTACAAAGGAAATATCCGATAATTTCTAAAAATATATTTTATTTTAAAGTTTTATATGTGAGTAGCTGTGCCAACAAGGTTCACCCGCGTGGTCAGTTAGTCTGTCATAAATTTTATCCCAAATTGCATTTTGAACTTAAAAGTAGTTTTCGTGAGTTAATTATTATAGGTTTTTCAATAACTTTCACCGTTTACTTAGCGCACGCAAGGAAAGCTTTAAATTTGGCCGTTTTCGCAATATTTTTCATTGCTGCTCTCTTCTATTTATCTAAGCATAATGTTATATATTCTATAGCCTTTCTCAATAAATGGATTATCTTACACTCAAAGAATTTTTCAAATTGGTCACGCGGGGCCAAGCGGGATTTTAGACCATAAGTCTTTATCTTTAATCGATAATATAGTTAACCCTCGTTATCAACAAGCTTTTGCCATCTAGTGTCTAAATTTTTTAAGAAAAATACATTACATTTTCGAGAAAAATATCTTGAGATGACATTTTGGACATTATTTAAATTTTTAAAACTTTTTGCCTCTAAGAATGATGAATGAAGAATGATGCAGAGTGTGCCGTGCACAGTATGGTCTCGAATTGTCATGTTGCTTTTCTGCTGACAATCGCCGGATACTTTGCCATTAAAGATTGATTCACGCGATCTAATTGTTCATAATAAAGGTGTACATTCACAGTTTGTCCAGGTTTCAGCACTTCAAAGTGAGCAATACCGCGAATATTCCACCAAACACACTGAAGCGCCTTTTTGGGATGTAATCCCAGCCTTCGCAGTACTTCATTTGAAGAAAGCCACTGCCGTTTTCGTTTTTGATTATTATATAGGAATCATTTTCCGTCTTCAGTGATCAAACGATCAAAAGGGGGTTCTCTTTGGTGCCGCTGAAGCAATGAATTGCATGTGATGAATCAATTGATTTTGTTCTCTTCAGATAGATTATGGGCAACCTAAACACCTGCTCTGCTTATTTTCCGAATCTGCTGTAAATGTTCCTGGATGGTTGACCAAGGTTGATTAAGTATATTTGATAATTCCTCGATTGTTTGACGTGGATTTGCTTCCACTTCTGGCCTTAGCGTGTCGTTTTCTAATCTTGTTGGTCTTTCTGATCGATAAGAGTCAAATAGAAATTACCAGATCTGAAATTAGAAAACCACCTTTGACATTGGGAACGTCTAAAGCACTTGGATTAACTTCGCAAACATTTTTGGTAGCAACTGTTGCGTTATTACCCTTGCGAAACTCAATAGCATGCAATGTCGAATATGTTTTTCTGGTATTTGGGTGACAATTTTTTCTCAAATAACAAAAAAGTTAATTATTCTGTTAATTAATTATTATAATAATATTTAATTATTCTGAAGTGAACCAGTCACAATAACCTTAAAATAAAATACGCACCTCTTTGAAATACACAGTGAGCTGAAAAATGGAAACCAAATATCGTTGGAAGTAACTTTTTCTACGATTTATATATGTTTACCTGGTTTATAAACATTAATTGTGTTAAAATATTTATATATAATATTGGTTCAGCGAATTGACCATGACAACGTAACAGACAGACTTCGTATTTATAATATTATTAGTTTATTTATTATAGTAAATAACGCGTATTACTTATTATAATTATCCATTGTAATAGCTCCGTTAGATTTATCCAGTAAACAGAAACGAATTAATAAAAACTCTAAAGATAACTCTTATGACGTAATGGACCAAAAGCCTGTGAACCCCAGACTTTCGTCATTTTATTTTCGTCATGCTCCCAATACAGGTAATAACGATGGTATATTATGGAATTTTCGAGTTAGTTTTAGTTTAGTTAGTTTAGTTTAAACAAAAAAGTCAATTTCTTTTGTTTTAAAAGGTTTACAGTTTCTATATCCATTTGATATTTCAATGATAAATAGATTAAAAAATGTTACAATGCAGAAATATCATTCTAACCGCCGCTTTAAGTACAGTTTTTAAGGGATCTCTTAGAAATAATAGGCGAGAACGTATGAGTAATAAATTTAGAGATGTTTTTATTTTGCACATTCCATTTAAATATTGGCCGAAATTGGCAGATAGATTAAAGTTACAGAGTGTCGAAACATTTCTTTAAGTTATTGAGAATCAACATTGACATTATTAATTAAAGTTGTAGATGTTGCGTATTTTCAATTATAGAGGTTTTGGGATGCGAGGGGAAGGGAGCAGGTTATTTTAAGTTATAGACGTTTTAAGTTATCGAGGTTTAACTTATCATGATTCAACTGTATTGCACGACGTTACATTTTATCATAATATTTAGACCTATTTATTATGTTTGTGTTCCATATAAACTCGGGAATAGTAATGCAAACATAATCCAACAGTAGGCAAAAATATTCATCTTCCATCGATGATAGTTTAGCTAGTCCTTGCATTTATTAGATGTTATCGATATGTATAGCTCTAAGAGTACGTTACACGATGGTTGTGCCTAAAAATCCGGAGGAAAAATCTTGAATAACCCAAATAAAATAATTTTTAGCCTTTAGCTTTAGCACGGCCTAGTACTCATAAAAAGATTTATGCTTCTCACAGAAATGGTAATATATGAAATTTCATACGCAAGTCACTTCATGAACGGCGAAAAAACAAAAATGCGAGTACCAGTAAACGACCTTTCAACTTAAAATTGACATATCTTTCTTTATTGTAGCTTCATTGATGTTCAAGGACAATTCAATGATTTTTTTCTAGACACGACTTCAATATGCTATTAAATTCTCTCACCAAAGCATAAAGGAACTAATTTTCATTCGGCATTATTGCAACACAAATATTGAAGTCCTAAAATAAAACGCAATCATATTCACACCAAAATAAAGAATTAGCGAAATTATCGTTTTCCGAAACTACGGAACGGATTTTCATACATTTTCTTCCAAAAGCCAAGCACAGTGGTTCAGAAGAATGTTGTATATGTATAAGTAGTTTTTACCTGCGACTTCGATCGCGTGGACTGTTATCTTGTGATAGGTCGATAATAGATGGCCCTTTTCAACGTCATCCTGTAGAATTAACAGGATTTCTATAGCCTATATGTTATTCCAGTGTATAAGGAATAATTGTTCAAAATTTCATCGATATTGGTTCAGCGGATTCACCGTGAAAGAGTAACAAACATACATTGACACTCACAAACTTTCGTATTACTACATATTATAAAACAAAGTCGCATTCTTTGTTTGTCCATATATCCCTATGTATGCATAAAACTTTAAAACTACGCAACAGATATTGATGCGGTTTTTTTTAATAGATAGAGTGATTTCAGAGGAAGGTTTGTACGTATAATAACATTTAATACGGAGTAGAGAAATACTGTAATTTTTGAGGTTTCTTTAAATAATTACATTTTTTTCCGCTTACATTGCAAACGCTGGCTAAAACCTACGAAATTTATCAAATGATGTACTAAGTATTTGTACAACTTGAAAAGGTCTACAGAAAAGTCCGCGATGGTATATGTCTATCTCTTATGGATAACCCACCATAGCATTTTTTGTCATTTACTTTTTAAGCAATTTTTATACAATACAGCATTAATCCTTATCCAATTAAGTACCTTAAATAAATAGTTGATTTAATATATGTAGATCAATATGGCCGTTTACAGTATGTAATTTAAGTGAATATTTTCGGAGATATTACAGATTTAAAATGCCGTGAGGACGCCGCGCTTCGCCGTATAACACTTCGACTTTAGCAACTATGTCGCTCTTTCAAGAGTTTAGAGTTTGTTTAAAGACATTCTGTAATTAATTGTAAAAATAAAATACACAGGGAAAATGTAAAAGTAAATAAGTAAAAATGTGCTATATGAATTTAGATATTCCAAAGATAGCAGGAAATCTTCTTGGTATAGGGAAAGGAAATTGTTTTTCTCCAAATTTAACGCTTGCGGGCCACGGGCAGTAATGAATAAATCAAAACTTCTTGATCGATTTTAATCTTTTATTTTACACTGACTGACATGGGATATATATTTTATACCCGTGCGAAGCAGGGGCAGGCCACTAGTTTATAAAATTAGTAAGATGATGTGATGCACAATATCTCAACAAGTTAGTGGGACAAAATTCACAACGTAATTTTCAGGAACAATGATAACGACTTGCGAACAACACCTTGTAGGTAACGAATTCCAAAAATTGATTGGTTTATCCTACTAATATTATAAATCCGAAAGTTTGTGACTATGGATGTTTGTTTTTTACTCTTTCACAGCGAATCGACTGAAACAAAGTCGATGAATTTCAGTAGAATTACTCCTTATACACCGGGGTAACATACAGGCTTTGCAAATCCTGTTAATTCTACAGGAATAAGATGAATAATTTCAACAGGTGGGCCTAAAAATGAACATGAGTAAGACGAAAATCATGTCAAACTTACATGTTTCGCCATCCGGAACTCTGGGAACGGAACTCTGAGAACTCTGCACTCAAAATTGTAGACGAGTGTATATACGTGGGACATACAGTCCGATTAGGTAGGTCCAATTTCGAGAAAGAGGTTAGCCGCCGAATGCAACTCGGATTTGGGAAGCTACGCGAGATCTTTTCGTCCAAAATACCTCAGTGTAAGCAGACCAAAATCTTCGAACAGTGCGTGTTGCAAGTGATGACTTACGGATCTGAAACGTGGTCGCTGACTCTGGGCCTCATAAGAAGGCTCAGAGTCGCTCAGAGTATCTCTACGTGATCAAATTAGAAATGAGGAGATCCGAAGAATAACCAGAGTTACCAATATAGCTCAGTGTGTCGCGAAGCTGAAGTGGCGATGGGCATATAGTGCGTAGAACCGGTGGGCGTTGGGGTCTCAAGGTGTTGGAATGGCGATCCCGCACTGGAAAACGCACTGTCGGTAGCCGCGGGGTCCAAGTAGCACAAGATCGTGTGGTATGAAGATCCCATGAAGAGACTCATGTCCAGCAGTGGACGTCCATCGGTTGATAAAGGAGAAGAAGATGACATTGAAAAGCGCCATCAGTCACACTAAGCTTGGCTATTATTGCTCTTTAAGAATTATATCGTTCCACGATATGATCGATTGTGATCACGTGATCCTCGCCTCACCTGCTATTGCTAATGCTATTGTGAATACAAACAAATGTAATCTTTATGGCTGGGCCCGTTGGCGCAGTGGGTAGTGACTCTGCCTTCAGCTCCACGGGTCGCGGGTTCGATTCCCGCCGAGGACCAACATTTTCTAAAAATAAATTTGTTGGTCTTTGAGCCTGGGTGTATATTTGTATTTAAGTATGTATTTAAAAAATATATAAGTATATATTCACCAGTTGTCTGTCTCCCATAACGCAAGTATTAAGTTACTTACTTTGGAGACGGACGACCGTGTGTGTAAGTGTCCCATATATTTATATATTTATTTTATTTTCGAATTTAAACTATCGTGAGTAGTATTCATAGTTAATGTATAGAACCGGCTATACTCACGTCTTATTCTATCGGGTTAGACCGACTAGTTTCGAACCCAACCGGGGCTCTTATTCATGAGCTCTTTACACGATGTTATCGCGGCGGGAACTGCGTCCCGAAGCTCGCTGGGCGCGACTCGTGGGTTGTGGGGGTGCGGGGGGACACGGTGGCGGCGGTGACCGTACCTCTTCCAAGTGTTCCCTGTCGACGACAGGGAACACTTGTAAGAGGTACGGTCCCCGCCGCGATAACATCATGTAAAGAGCTCATGAATAAGAGCCCCGGTTGGGTTCGAAACTAGTCGGGCTAACCCGATAGAATAAGACGTGAGTATAGCCGGTTCTATACATTAACTATTTATTTTATGTCGAATGCAGTGTATAGAATATAAAGACAACATTTGTTCGTATAAACGATCATTAAGTCCATTAACGTAAATAATATAATAGAGGATAGCGTTTTTGCTAATCAATGTTGCCAGGCAAAATTATTGTTATTACAAACAAATATAACCCTTAGATCGTGTACACGCTTGATATTTCTAGATCAGGGCTTCTTAAACTGTGGGTCGTGACCCCCAGGGGGGTCGCGAGACTACTGAAAGCAAAAGGCGTCGCAAAGATCTGATACTTTTCAATCATTATTGATACAACTACATGGCTGCAGCTGTCCTTTAAAGAACTTTTCTAAAAAAGATTTATTGATATTTCTCCTCTTAAGTTCCTTCATTACCGGTTAATATATATTTCATTATATGGAGGAGGGGGTCGTTTAAAATTTCTTAAGCTTGAAGGGGGTCGCTATATAAAAAAAGTTTAAGAAGCCCTGTTCTAGATTATACTTTTACTTCGAATAGCGTCTTCTTTATAACAAACAAATCTGACCCTTATAACATTAAATAACTTTACATAACGTTTTTTTAATGAATGAACGTAGCAACAACTTCTACTACTATAATAATATCCATTATTAACAAATCTGATCCGATTTATGATTTTTATTTTGATAAGAAATATTTCCAACCACTGTAGCAAACTCTCGCCACCTTTTGACATTTGTTTGAACTATTCAGAGTAGCCAAATATTTTGCTATTTGCGAAACAGATGTCGCTATTCAAACCTATTTCTATTATTTTATTCAATCATCATTTAACTTTATTTAATCAAATCTTTATGACTATTGTAAATCTATAATTAAATATGTTATCTCCTTCCACTAGTGTAACACTTATACCTTATACAAATTGTTGCACTTTGGCAATTCTAACATTAGTTTACAAAAGACTTATACATAGAAAAAAAAAACTTTAATTGATAGTAATATTTTTTAGGTTGAAAAGGATTTAACGTATAGAAATAATGAAAGTATACGTGCAATGGAACGTGGGTTAAAAAATAAATTAATTTAAATAAAGATTACATTTGTTTACGCCGTGTGGTATCCAGCGAATAGAATAGTACCACCCTCATTTCTTACTGAGGTGTCGTAAAAGGCGACTAAAGGTAAGTCGACCCGTCCTGTGGTATCCGGCTGAGTAGAATTGACCACCCTCATTTCTTACCGAGGTGTCGTAAAAGGCGACTAAGGTAAGTTGATCCACTGTGTGGTATCCGGTTAAGTAGAATAGACTACCCTCTTTCTTACCGTGGTGTCGTAAAATACGACAAAGATAAGTCGAAGGTACGACATAGTACAAGCTCATGTACTAATCGAAACACTGCGGCCCGGCGGTGCAGAGCGGCATATTCATATTAACGCCGAAAACAAACAATTGACAAAATTACATATAAATTGGGTTTAAAAATTATTTATTTCTTTAACTTCAAATTTCATTTAATTCATCTTATATAATAAAATAAAGTGGTGTTAGTTACACTATTTATATCTCAAGAACGGATAAACCAACTTGCCTGAAAATCCTGGTGGAGAGGTTGCTTAGAACTAGGAGACGGACATAGGATACTTTTTATCCCGTACAACCGCGTTTCCGTCAAGTCACTATAAAACGTGGTATAATAAAAACGACTATGACATGGAATAACAAAACGCAAATGGCAGTGGAATAAAAAACATAAATGACAGCTTAACGTAATTTTGTCTTTGGTTAATTGTGGTAACAAATTTGACCATTATTAAAATAATAACTAAATGTCACTCACTACATAATATAAAACAAAGTCCCTTTCTATGTATGTATCTATGCCCATATATCCCTATGTAGTATGTATGCTTAAAACTACGCAACAGATTTTGATGCAGTTTTTTTAATAGATAGAGCGATTGAAGAGGAAGGTTTATATGTATAATAACATTCAATATGATTGACCGAAAGACCGTAAGACCGGCATGCGCCAGTCCTCACCGTTTCCATATAACGAAAACCTTTTTTTTTTAACCTTAACGCAATTTGTTATTACTATACTTAGTAACACTTTTTACCTTAATATTAAAATCAGTAAAACATTTTTACTTAAAGAAGAAGGCAATTGAATTCATTAGTCTTTCATTAATAACATTCAATATGGAGTACTGTAATTACATTTTTTTCCGCTTACATTGCAAACGCAGGCTGAATACCCTACGATATTTATCAAAATAATGTACTAAGTATTTATACACCTTGAACAGGTCTACAGAAAACTTCGGGATGGTATATGTCTATCTCCTATGGATAACCCACAATAGCATTTTTTGATATTTTATTTTTACGAAAAATATAGCTTTATTTTCGAAGCAATTTTAAACAACACAGCATTAATCCTTATCCAATTAAGTGCCTTAAATAAATTGTTGATTTAATATAGATCAATATGGTCGTTTACAGCATGTATTTTAAATGAACCTTTTCGAAGATATTACAGATTTAAAATGCAGGCCCAGGCCGCGCTTAGCCTTACAGCACTTCGAATTTAACAACGATCGGACGCGTTTATATTTTTCACATGGTCAACTATATGTGGCTCTTTCCAGAGTAACCTCTAAAAAAACATGTTTGTATTGTCTAATGACAAGAAAGCTGTGTATATTGTATATAAAGACATTCTGTAATTAATTGTAAAAATAAAATGCATAGGGAAAATGTAAAATTAAAAAAGTAAAAATGTAGTATATGATTATATTTTCCAAAGATAGCAGGAAATCTTCTTGGTATAGGGAAAGGAGAATTGTTTTACTCCAAATTAAACGCGTGCGGGGCTCGGGCAGTAATGAATAAAACAAAATTGCCTGATAGATTTTAATCATTTTCTTCACTGAGTGGCATAGTCTATATATTTTATACCCGTGCGAAGCCGGAGCGGGCCGCTAGTTATTTATATAAGTTGGATTTAACAAGCACTTTTAAATCGTTATATTACAATGATGATGAAGCATTATCACTACATATTATAAAACAATGTCGCATTCTTTGTGCATATATCCCTATGTACGCATAAAACTTTAAAACTACGCAACAGATTTTGATGCGGTTTTTTTTAATAGATAGAGTGATTCCAGAGGAAGGTTTGTACGTATAATAACATTCAATACGGAGTAAAGAAATACTGTAATTTTTGAGGTTTCAGTAAATAATTACATTTTTTTCCGCTTACTTTGCAAACGCAGGCTAAACCCTACGAGATTTATCAAAATAATGTACTAAGTATTTTTACACCTTGGAAAGGTCTACAGAAAAGTCCGCGATGGTATATGTCTATCTCTTATGGATAACCCACCATAGCATTTTTTGTCATTTACTTTTTAAGCAATTTTTATACAATACAGCATTAATCCTTATCCAATTAAGTACCTTAAATAAATAGTTGATTTAATAATAGGTCAAGTAAAAAGTAATCCATTATTTTTCGATCATGTCGTTAGTAATCGATAACTCGCCTTGCATAAGTGCTATCGATTTACACTAAACGGTGTTAGAAGCGTATGCTTTCGTACTAAAAGCAGACCGACAGACATTTGTGTGACTGCTTGATTGAATATTGTTTGCACGTGCCAAAGATGGGCACCAAAAAGAGAAATTTTCCCTTGTTTTCAGTTTTTCTTAGATAAAGGTGAAAACGCAAGTCAGGCGGTTGAAAATTTGAATAATGTCTATGGTCTTAATACTGTATCAGCTAATCATGTGTAATTATGGGTTCGTCGATTCCGATCCGGTAATTTTGATGTTGAAGACGCACGACATTCCGTAGAAGTAGTTGTCGAAAATGTCAATGGAAAATCAATATGGCCGTTTACAGTATGTAATTTAAGTGAATATTTTCGGAGATATTACAGATTTAAAATGCCGTGAGGACGCCGCGCTTCGCCCTATAACACTTCAACTTTAGCAGCTATGGCCCTCTTACAAGAGTTTGTTTAAAGACATTCTGTAATTAATTGTAAAAATAAAATACATAGGGAAAAATGTAAAAATAAATAAGTAAATATGTAGTATATGAATTTAAATTTTCCAAAGATGGCAGGAAATCTTCTTAGTATAGGGAGAAGGGAATTGTTTTTCACTAAATTTAACGCTTGCGGGCCACGGGCAGTAATGTATAAATTAAAACTACTGGATCTATTTTAAGATTTTTTTTTACACTGAGTGACATCATCATCTTCCTGCCCTTATCCCACTCTAAGTGGGGTCGGCACAACATGTTATAAACATGCTGTCACATGATTTGGCTACGTTTTTACGACCGGCCGCCTGCCTGACGTCAACTTGCCTCTGTCGTATTTTACGACACCTCGGTAAGAAAGAGGGTGGTCTATTCTACTAAACCGGATACCACACGGTGGGTCAACTTACCTTAGTCGCCTTTTACGACACCTCGGTAAGAAATGAGGTTGGTCTATTCTACTTAGCCGGATACCACACGGCGGGTCGACTTACCTTAGTCGCCTTCTACGACACCTCGGTAAGATATGAGGGTGGTCTATTCTACTAAACCGGATACCACACGGTTTTTTTTACACTGAGTGACATGGGCTATATATTTTATACCCGTGCGAAGCAGGGGCAGGCCGCTAGTGTATCATAATACTAAATAATATAGCTATTTACAACCTTAATATGGGATAATTCTTTTAGGGCAGAGGACAGTGCGGGTAACACGTGCGCAATGGCAGCGACAGCGGCTGCGCCGGCTACTTGGAGGGGTACCAACGACAGCGCCACCGAGTCGTACTGCCGCCGTGGTAACACCCCTGCGGCTTACGGCAGGTACCAGAGGAACTACTCTACTGCACCATATGCTACGTCTCCTTCAAATGTCGAAAGGTGTAAAAATACACAACCAGATTGTAGTAACAATCTATTATATGTAATATAAAGCTGACCTCGGATTTGCTCTAAATTTTATAAATAGTAGAGTATTCTATAATTTTTTAAAAATTTAAGATAAATTTGGGACTTTGAATGTATTTTGGTTGTTTTTTTTGGTATAGCCGTTAATCTAATATTTGTTTCTAAATGATATAAAAGTAATTTTTTTTGTTAAGAAAAATTCCAATTGTGAAAATATTTATATATAATAATATATAAAGCTGAAGAATTCGTTTGTTTGATTGATTGATTGTTTGAACGCGCTAATCTCAAGAATTACAGGACCGATTTGAAAAATTATTTTAGTGTAAGATAGTCAATTTATCGAGGAAGGCTATATAATATCACGCGAAGATGAATAGAAAAAATATTACGAGAACGGCTAAATTTAAAGCTTTTCTTGCGTGCGCAAGTAAACGGTAAATGTTATTAAAAAAACATGTACTACAAAATTGTTCCTCTCTAAAATTCCGCGACAGCATATATCTAGCTTTTAGGTTCAACCCAATTTAACAACTTTTATGATAATCAAAATTCTATATAACGGTTTCAATCTTTCCACGCGGGCGGAGCCGGCCGGAGCCTGGCAATACTGGCAATCACCAGGATTGCCAGTTACAAATTTTTTTTTTGTAAATTAATCATTTTCAATAGGTGCAAAGTATAAGAAACTTCATAATTGTCAGTAAAACAGTTACTAAAATCGTGTTGGTTTTGGTATAATGAAATATAGTGGTCGAAAAACGATTATAAGAAGCACCTTGTAATCGTATCATAAGAAGCATCTTATAGTCAAAGAGCACTTTCATCTAGGCCGTTAGTAATGTGTCTAAGGTGATACTTTTATCATTGTTTAATCTTTACTTTCGGTGAATCGTAGCTCATATCGATCGTAGTTTTCCAGCGGACCATGTAATGTTAACAATATGTCTTACTGAACATGGGGAAATACTCCGAGTTCCACACGAGAAATAGATCTTTTTTTTTTCTTGTAGATCAGGGTTAAAATAGTTCAAATTGGACCTTCTCCTTCTTGCTACACTTTAAGTTTTTATTACTTGTAACAATATCAGAGTACTCAGTTCTCAACGGAGACCAAGTGAAGCGTGACAGAATTGAAAATAATGGCTACATTATTTTTTTCTTGCTTTTGTTCGATTTTTAATGACACTTTGCGATACTATGTTCAGTTTATCAGGTTTGTAAAAATGTAAATAATACTTTATGGTAGTATTATGGTATATTTATATCAAGTACTCATTAGAACCTATACTATGTTAAAGAACCTAGATATGTTATGTTACTATATTATATGCTACTATGTTAGACGATATGACTTTCTTTAAAGGCTTTCCTTAATATCGTCTTATATATCTTATTTCTTAATGCTTACTAAAGTGTCACTTACTAAATGAGATACAAAATGGTTGTCAAACTATATAGAGTTTCAGGACTATATAGAGTTTATTGAAGTGCAAGATCATAACGATTTTTTTTTATATATAGAACAACACCTCACCATCGATGGTATGCGAGTGGTTCGGGTGCGGGGAGTGGAGGCGCCGCGGGTGGAGAGAGTACGCCGAGCACGCCAGGTGGCGGCACTGAGAGGCGTCGGCGGCTGTCAGGCTCAGGATCTTCGAGATCTGAATCTTCCTCGCCCGAGCCCAGTGACACTTCGCGCGCTTCCACTCCAGCCACGCACCACCATACCCCGCACCACACGGCGAGAAGAACGCCTCCTCCACATCCCCACCAGGCATGTCTGTTAGATAGATAGATAGACAAAATTAATTGATTTGCTACAAACATACCGTACAGGGACACTGTATATATCAATTAAAGCGTTGCGGGAAACAATAAAGATTAGCACAAAGTAACAATTAGCTATACTAATATATAAAGCTGAAGAGTTTGTTTGTGTGATTGTTTGAATGCGCTAATCTCAGGAACTACTGGACCAATTTCAAAAATTTATTCTTTAGTGTAAGATATTCATTTAGTGAGGAAGGCTATATATATGTTATATATTATATATATATATATATGTATATTTTTATATAACATCACGCTAAGATGAATAGAAGAGGAGCAGCAATAAAAATAGTATTAAATTGCCAATATTTAAAGCTTTCCTTGCGTGCGCTGAGTAAACGGTATTAGTTATTTAGAAATCATGTATCACAAAATTGTTCCCCTCTAAAAGTTCTAAATAAAAGTCCGCGACAGCACATATCTAGCTTATAAGGTTAATCTAACCAACCATTTTTATGGTTATAAAAAGACAACATTGCGGTTTAAATCTTTATCAAATCAAAATATTCAAAACTTACTTGGAAGTCATCGCTTAATACAAAAATACAATTAGTTTAAAAAAGGTCCAACAGACGAATTTTGCAGCCATATCGGGTAAGACCTTCTAATAAGAGTTTTTACTATTAAAAGCGTGTTTACAAAAATGGAGATATTATGCTTGTGACAATATAATAATAGCAATTCAACTTGTGACTTCAAAGTTTAAAAAAACTTGACAAGGCTGATACATAAAATACTTCTTCATTCAAGAGTTGAAACCACTAAAATATTATTTTTCAATAAATTATAATTAATATTTCTTAAACATAGACATAAAAACTACGGAATTATTACATATAGTCATTTACTTATTCCAAATAAACAAAATATAACCTTTAAAGATAATATTATGTATAAATGTATATCTATAGAAAGTCATACTTAAATTAGAAAATTGTTAAAAACACTGTTAAACTAAGCTTTCAGTACGATCCTCTGCTAGATAATCTAGACTTAAGATTTCTTATGAGTACGGGAAACAAAAAATATTTAACCAACAACAAAATATTTATAACTCAAGAACGGATAAACCAATTTGGCTGAAAATTGGTGGAGAAGTTGCTTAGAACCAGGAGATGGGCATAGGATACTTTTTATCCCGTTCGACCGCGTTTCTGCCAAGTCTCTATAAAACGTGGTATAAAAAAGCGACATTGACATGATTAACAAAACGCAAATGACAGTGGAATAACAAAACATAAATGACAGCTAAACACAATTTTGTCTTTGGTTAAGTGTGGTCAAAAATTTGACATTCTATAAAACAAAGTCGCCTTCTCTGTCCGTCCCGTTAACGCCCGATACGCACACGCACACACACAGCGTCTTCGCCCGCGAAGACGAGGTCCCCGCTTCCTCACGTCTAGCGGCCGGGGTGTCCAGCGCCGCCCGTTATGACATTAGGACTTTTCCACAAGTCCGATACAGTCCTCCACAACGCGTCGTTATAAGCCGAGGTCCGGCCTCACAGGAGGCACCCTTAAGGCGACGCTCCCAGGATGCTGCGGGCCTCTCTTGAGACCCGCTCTCCCTCAGCTCAAACCCCGGCGACGCTTCTGCGCTCGCCCACTCTCTCGGTGACGCTGTCAAAGCCTTCACGGCTAACAGCCTTTGTTAGTGTTCGAAAAAAAAAACTGTCCGTCCCTATGTATGCTTAAATCTTTAAAACTACGGAACAGATTTGATGCGGTTTTTTTTAATAGATAGAGTGATTGAGGAGAACGGTTTATATGTAAAGGGTGGTTAAATTTCAAGGGCCGATGTTGATTTTGAATAAAACACAAATTATATAGGAAATGATTGTTATTTCTTATTATTATAATAGTATAGTATAGCTCAATTATGTATGAAACAAAATATCGGCCAAATGGCCGCCGCGAACTCGGCGGCAAACCTCCATCCGATGGTCCAAATTTTCGATGACGCTGAGGCATAATTCAGGTTATATGCCGTTAATGAGCCGAATTATCTCACCCTTTAGCTCTTGAATTATTGCTGGCTTATCGACGTACACCTTTTATTTCAAATAATCCCAAAAAAAGAAGTCCAACGGTGTCAAATCACATGATCTTGCCGACCAATTGACATCGCCACCACGTGAGATAACAAGGACATTGAAGTTGTCGTGCAAAAGAGCCATTGTTTCGTTAGATTTGTGGCAAGAGGCACCGTCCTGTTAAAACCAAATATCACCCACATCCATATCTTCTAATTCAGGCCTCTTACAGACCCAGTTTGTTCAAATTTTTTCACAATTTTTCCGATTGTACGCACATTTGGACGATTAAATTGATGGAAAAAAAACGCGAAGTACAAGATATGCATTTTGATTTCAACGCCAATTTTCATAATAAGCCTGAATAACTTAAACGCGTTTCTCGATTGTGTATCTTTCCGTGGTTCACATTGAGTTAGTCTGAAATTGCGAAATATAAAAAAAAATGCAAAAAAGACTTGACATTTAGGTGTGGTTCATTACAAACATTGCAAACGCAGGCTGAACCCTATATCTCCTATGGATAAACAATAACATTTTTTGTCATTTTCTTTTTACGAAAAATATTGCCTTATTTTCGAAGCAATTTTAAACAATACAGTAAAAATACAATAATACATTAATCCTTATCCAATTAAGTGCCTTAAATACATTGTTCATGTAATATACATAGATCAATATGACCGTTTACAGCATGTAATTTAAATGAACATTTTTGAAGATATTACAGACTTATAAAGTAGGGCATAACGATTGCGCGCTTCGCCCTATAGCACTTTGAATTTAGCCTCTATCGGACGGGTTTGTTTTTCACATGACCAACTATATGTCGCTCTTTCAAGAGTTAACTCTAAAGAAAACATGTTTGTATTGTGTAAATGACAAGAAAGCTGTGAATGTTGTATAAAGACATTCTGTAATTATAAAAATAAAATACACAGGGAAAATCTAAAAGTAAATAAGTAAAAATATAGTATATGAATTTAGATATTCCATAAATAGCAGGGAATCATGATATAGAGAAAGGGGAATTGTTACACTCCAAATATAACGCGTGCGGGCCACGGGCAGTAATCAGTAATGAATAAAACAAAACTACTGGATCGATTTTAATCATTTATTTCACTGAGTGACATAGGCTATAAATGAAATAAATACACACAAAGTAGGAGAACCAACAAATTGTTCATATAAAATGTTGTTCCTTGGCGGAAATCAAACCCGTGACTCTCGGAGCTGAAGGCAGGGTTACTTCCAGCTACGACGACGAGCCATATGAAATTAAATGAACTGAAAGACTAATGAATTCATAATGAATTCAATTGTCTACTTCTTTAAGTAAAATGTTTTACTGATTTTAATATTAAGGTAAAAAGTGTTAGTAAGTATAGTAATAACAAATTGCATTGAGATTAAAAAGGTTTTCGTTATATGGAAACGGCGAAGACCGGCGCATGCCGGTCTTACGGTGCTTCGGTCTACCTTCGGTCGGTGTTTCGGTTGAATGTTACTATAAATATAAACCTTCCTCTCGTATCCTCAAAATTGGTTACGTAATTTTAAGGATATAAGCATATATAGGTATATAGGGACATAGGGACATGGGGACAGACACAAAAAGCGACATTGTTTTATACTATGTAGTGTTATAAAGCTAAAGATTGTTGTTTGATTGTATGAACGCGCTAATCTTAGGAACTTAAGAACCGATTCGAAAAATTCTTTCAATGTAAGATAGTCCATTTATTGAGGAAGGTTATAGGCTATATAAAATCACGCTAAGATGAATGGGAGAAGAAGCACCAATACAATACCAATAAAAAATAGTACGAAAACGGCAAAATATAAAGAATTTCTTGCGTGCGCTGAGTAAACGGTAATAGTAATCCAAAAATCATGTATTACAAAATTGTTCCCCTCTAAAAATTCTAAATAAAAGTCAGCGACAGTATATGTTTAGCTTTTAAGCTTTAACGACTGTAACCATTTCTATGGTTATCAAAAAATACTATATTACGGATCTAATCTTTTCACGCGGGTGGAGCCCCTGGCGATTGCTAGTTTTTAATATTTAAATGAGTTAATTTTGTATATATATGTATATTTTCTGAATTTGGGTAAACGGCTCCAATAATTTACAAAAAATTTGGTCTGAAGAGGGTGTCGGGGGCGAAAAATAGATCTAGCTAGGTTTTATGTAAAATAAATCGTTTTATTCCTGTTTATGGGCATTAAAAAATACTAAAATTTATATAGAATCGAATTTTTGCCATAAATTGTCAATCAGCGTAGTTTATTCGGGGAAACAGGCAGTCTCGAGAAATGTAAATACCTAGGATCGATCCCCAACTACATAATTATTGTTTTCTTTTTTTTAAAGTTTCTTTTTTTTATTTTGTAAAAAATTACGGCTCGGTCAACCAGGTACTATCCATCTCTATTACGTCATTATAGATTTTAAAAATACATTTATTTTTGTATTTCAAATTTTGTTTTCCATATAAATATATGTTTTTATTTATTCAGATATTGAATAATTGAATTATTATTCAATACTCAAAGCAATTATTCATAGTTTACTCAGTTTTAAGTCAGTTATATTGTTTTATTATACCTATCGATATGGTACAGCAAATTATTACAATTTACAGTGGCCGTCAACAGCAAATGGAAGACCACTCGCGATCTGCGTACGCAACTTGCCGACGAGATCGACAGATAGTTCACTTAAAGACGGCCTTTATCACGAATACAAGAAACATGGCAAAGTGGTGTGGGTCAAGGTGGTCGGTCAAAACGCTGATCGGTACGCGGTTGTTCGTTTTAAAAAGCCGTCCGACGTAGAAAAGGCACTTGAAGTGTCTCAAGACAAGCTTTTTTTTGGTTGCAAGATCTCAGTAGCGCCTCACCAAAGCTGCGATGACGATGCGGAGTCAGCAAAACCTTATGAGACTGATATTGATGAATACCATCCTAAAGTATGTATCTTTTTTCAAAACACGTACCTTTTTTCTTTCATTTATTTAAAGCTATTCACTTACTTCATCTATGCTTACTTGAACGTAAGTAAATTTGAGTTGCTGTAGTTAATGCAGCATCTTTTAGTAAATTGTATCAACATACAAATTATTAAGTAACCATATAATTATTTATATTTGACTACTTAATTTCATCATAATTATCAAGGCACAGAAAAATAAATTAATCAAGATATGCATGCTATTAAACCTAAAAAAAATTTAGTCTTTAAAGACAATATACAGAAAACCTTTTAGAAAAGACAAGAGGGAACGAAATAATGTGTTTATAAGAACGTATTTTCACTTTCTCATGTGGATTTCACTTCGTTCTCAGGCTACAAGAACTTTATTTATTGGAAATTTGGAGAAAGACGTAACACAGCAGCAATTGAGAGACAAATTTAAACACTTTGGACGAATAATTGAAATCGATATAAAAAAAGGTAGCGGCGGTGGTGCAGGCTATGCATTCTGCCAATATGCGTCGATATCGAGCGTCGTAGAGGCCATCCGTGCCATGGACGGCGAGTATGTGGGCAGCTCGCGCGTCAAGCTGGGGTTTGGCAAGCCAGTTGCAACCACTTGCGTTTGGGTCGACGGGCTCACCGAACATACGGAAAAGCAGGTGGGTAAACATACATCATATACAACATACATAACATTAAGTATGGAATTCAAAGTTAAATATCTATTTGCTTTTCTTACTTACCTTTTATTTATGTAAAAGATCATAACATAAATAAAGGCTTCAAGGTTTCAGGATAATATGCCCATTTCTTGCTTGTTGTGATTGCTTTTTAAGTAATGATTTTAGCTAGTAAAATCATTACCTACTTAAAAAGCAATCAGAACATCTTTAATATTTAAATGTGTTAATCTTGTATGTATATATATAAATATATTTTCTGAATTTTGGAAACGGCTCCAACGATTTTCCTGAAGTTCATTATGTAATTAAGCATGGGTTTTGGGGGAGAAAAAAGATCTACCTAGGTTTTATTAAAAAAAAAATTCGTTCTATCCTTGTTTTTTGGCATAAGAAACATGTTAAAATGTAGAATTGGAAGCAAAGGATTTTTTGTACTGTAGTGTAACTGTAATGAGTAATATCCGATGAGTAACGGGCGGACCGAAAACGGTCAAAACCCGGGTTTGAATCCCACATGTCATCTGCGGCTTTTTCCTTTTTTTAATATATTTTTTAAATCTTTTAAATTTTTTTTCTTTCTTTTTCTATTTCTTTGTAATCTTAAAAAAATTACCGAGCAAGGCTCTATTAGCCAGGTACTAAATATTGAAATGAAATAAATTACTTAGTTATGTTGTCACTGATTTTAAAAAGAAATAATTTGCTGGGCTACTTACTCTAAAGAATGCATATTCTCTACTCTATTGAAGAAGAATAATAATAATATAATAAAGTGTATCTCAAGAAGCTAATTCTTTTATATTTTAGTTTTGTGTTAGTTTTTCTTAAGACAACCATAGTAAAAGTAACTAAATATGAATAACTAACTTATGACTAATAACTCCAATGACGAATATCATATTAAATTCATTTTGTGACTGCTGGTTTTATGACTACCATTGTTTAAAATTCTGAATGTCAGTTGTTGTAATATCTTGTTTAATAATCATTTATTTCGAATCTATATTCACTAATTTATGTGACTGTGTGAAAACCTTTTCTTTGAAATAATTTTGTAATTTCGCTATTTTATTTATTGAGTATAACTGACAAGAAAAGGCTTTATTAGTCTATTTAGAATATCTTTGTTAAAATCTACCTAGGTTTTTGTGCTCAGTGCATTTGCTACGATCGCACTTATCTTTCTAATTCTGTTTTTAAATACATATTACAAAACTTCTGTAAGCTCCACCATATATTGTTCGCTATGTGATTAAGTTGCTCCTATGATTTCAGAACAGGATTATGTAAATAAATATTAACTTTATTTATGTATTCCACGATGTTAGGTCCTCGGCGCGGTGTCACGGTGCGGTGCGGCGACCTCTGTGTGCGTGGACCGGGCGGCTGGGGCTGCACTCGTACACTTCGAGCAGGCGGCGGCAGCCGGGGGTGCCGTGCGGGAGCTTCGTCGCGTCGCCGCACAACTGTCCGCCGCCGAGCCCGATCATCCACGACTATGTGTCGATTATGCCTCAAGAGAATGCCAAGTAAGTCTGTTTGATGAATTCACTGACCAAAAACTCGATTGCACCAGATCCACTCCAAACTTAATGTCCCGTCGGAAACGCACGGTATCAAAATAAAAATTCAATTCAAAAAACTACACAACCAATATAAATCGTAAACAGTATATTGTGTTAGTTAAGGGAGAGTGAGATGCTTCCCGTTAAGATAGAAAAAAAAACTTACATTTTAGAATATTCACATGTCTATCAAACACAGTTAATCTTAAAAGTAATCATTTAAGTAAATATATACCTTCCTAAAATTACTCTTTCTACGTAAGACAAACAACTTAAGTCAACAATAACAGAAAGACAGACTTTCGCATTTTTATGACATTAGTCAGGATAACAAATATGGTATGTTAAAATTAAGCAATGTCATTAGTATGAATTATTCTCTGTCTCTTATAATATGTTGATCCTTTTGGTTAATTCGATGACCCTTGTATTTTAGGAAGCATTCTACGAACAATTAGAAAAGCACGGTGGTACCGCAGCTCTAGCGGGTGCAGAACGGGTTGCTGGTGATACACCTAGCCGATACATGCAATCTGCGAGGCACGAGACCATCAGGTAGCTATATTTTTTATATCTATAATGAAATGTGTAACCATTTCTTCATAAAAGATGGTCTAACTGTAAATAGTATGTATGTTAATAATTAGCTTGGTAAATAAGTATTTTTATCTCGTTGCTTAAGATATGAGACGGGCGCTACGCGTTCTCGGGCACCAAGCTTTAGTCGCAGTTCTTCGCGGACACCGCGATACAATGCACTTGACCATTATGATCCTACCGATTATGCGGCTGATCGAAGATACAGGTATTCACATATAATTTAATAATATTTTTCATATTTTTATAGAAATAGGTGTTACTTTGCCGAGTTTCATAATACAAGAATAATGATAATATCATTTTAACTAGAAGTTCGCCTAGTGGTCGTATTTAGACCATAAAAAATTTACAAAAAATTAAAAATACAGTACTTGCTTTGAACGAGCAATAACGATATTATTATAATATTTATTATATTACTAGCGGCCTGCCCCTGCTTCGCACGGGTATAAAATATATAGCCTATGTCACTCAGAGAAAAAATGATTAAAATCGATCCAGTAGTTTTGATTTATTCATTACTGTCCGTGACCCACACAACAATTCCCCTCTCCAATTTCCAAGATATCTAATATCTTAATTCATATTTACATTTTTCCCTATGTATTTTATTTTTAAATCAATTACAGAATGTCTTTATACACAACATTCATAGCTTTCTTATCATTAGACTATACAAACATGTTTTCTTTAGAGGTTACTCTTAAAAGAGCGATATTTAGCGACATAGGGCGAAGTGCAGCCTCCTCGCGGGATTTTAAATCTGTAATATCTTCGAAAATGTTCATTTAAATTACATGCTGTAAACGGCCATATTGATCTTTATTAAATTAACAATGTATTTAAAGTACTTAATTGGATAAAGATTAATGCTGTATTGTATAAAAATTGCTTCGATAATAAGGCTAATTTGAAAATTATTTTTCGTAAATTCAAATTCAAATTCAAAATATTCTTTATTCAAATAAACTTGTAAACAAGTGCTTTTGAATCGTCAACTTTACTGCTGGTTCGGAAAGCTGTTCCTACCGAGAAGAGCCAGCAAGAAACTCGGCGGTTGCTCTTTTAAAAATATAATTCTTAATACTATTTACATTATGT
Organism: Morpho achilles; assembly: GCA_947086495.1. Classification (NCBI taxonomy): domain Eukaryota; kingdom Metazoa; phylum Arthropoda; class Insecta; order Lepidoptera; family Nymphalidae; genus Morpho; species Morpho achilles. Next base: position 7,509,766 of record CAMTZB010000016.1, read on the forward strand.
CGTTACTGTCTTGTACAGGTTCAAAGAGAGCTATATCCACACATTCTTATCTTCTAAAAAATCATCAAGAGTATAGTAGGCTTTCTGTATCAAAAAAATTCTGTATCGTAAAAAATAAATGTCAAAAAATGCTATTGTAGGTCTATAAGAGATAAACATACACCATCGCGGACTTTTCTGTAGACCTTTTCAAGGTGTACAAATACTTAGTACATCATTTTGATAAATCTCGTAGAGTTTAGCCTGCGTTTGCAATGTAAGCGGAAAACAATGTAATTGTTTACGACATAACATTAGAAACCTCTAAAATTACAGTATTTCTTTACTCTATATTGAATGTTATTATACACTAGCGGCCTGCCCCTGCTTCGCACGGGTATAAAATATATATCCCATGTCATTCATAGTAAAAAATGATTAAAATCGATCCAGTAGTTTTGATTTATTCATTACTGCCCGCAAGCGTTAAATTTGGAGAAAAACATTTTCCTTTCCCTATACCAAGAAGATTTCCTGCTATCTTTGGAATATCTAAATTCATATAGTAAATTTTTACTTATTTAAATTATAATTAAATCAACAATTTATTTAAGGTACTTAATTGGATAAGGATTAATGCTGTAGTGTATAAAAATTGCTTCAAAAATAAGGCATTATTTTTAGTAAAAAGTAAATGACAAAAAATGCTATTGTGGGTTATTCATAAGAGATAGACATATACTATCGCGGACTTTTCTGTAGACCTTTTCAAGGTGTACAAATACTTCGTACATCATTTTGATAAATCTCGTAGGGTTTAGCCAGCGTTTGCAATGTAAGCGGAAAAAAATGTAATTATTTACAGAAACCTCAAAAATTACAGTATTTATCTATTCCGTATTGAATGTTATTATACGTACAAACCTTCCTCTTGAATCACTCTATCTATTAAAAAAAACCGCATCAAAATCTGTTGCGTAGTTTTAAAGTTTTATGCGTACAAGAAATGAATGCGACTTTGTTTTATAATATGTAGTGATATAAACCTTCCTTTTGAATCACTCTATCTATTAAAAAAAACTGCATCAAAATCGGTTGCGTAGTTTTAAAGAGTTAAGCATACATAGGGATATATGGAGAAACAAAGAATGTGACTTAGTTTTATACTATGTAGTGTTATTACACGCACTTTTAAATGTATCTTAATGTTACACAACTTATATTACATAAATTTGTTAATCTACTCTGATACAATAATACAAAGATTATAAAACTGAAACCAAAATTCTCATGACAAAAATTACATACAGGCCAAAAATAGAAAATTAAAAAGTGATTTTACGATACAGGTCTTGTTTGGACACCTGTATATAACTCTTTAATCATAACGATACACCTAAACACTCGTGAGATACTATAAAGAAAACGAGCCGCAGGCGAGGTTTTTTAAAACACACTCGTGTTATAAAAACCCTTATTATGCAATAGTATCATAATCTACTATACTAAGCGACATTTTACGTAGTATTTTTTTATATTTAATGGGGCAAATAAAACTTTTCTGTTTGAGATTGAGTAAGATATATAATACTGTAGACATATAAACCAATACCCCATGTCTATATCACTACATTATATCTCTATAGATAAAAAAAAAAAAACAAAAGAAATAATTTCACAACAGAGTTTGTACACATGTAACAAATACTCGTTTGGGTGTGTATTTGACACATGGTGTGTAATGTTTTATTTATAGATTGAATGTACTTTCTATGCATAATTATTAAAAAAATATTAGCATTCTGCACTTCTACTACGCATACGCATACTAACTATGAATGTGCGCCAAATTTTATAACTCTCCATCCGAGCAATTTTGGTAAAAAGGTGTCCAAAGTTTTGCTTCACGTGTTTATTTATATTTTAATATAATCCGAGATAAGAGAAAACCTATGATTATTCAATATTAACTTAAACATTTTTTTATAAAGTGACTTATGTGATAAAATATTAAAAATAAATTTTATATATTAGTTGTTCGAAACGTCAAAACTTATAAACGATATTTATTTTTAATATCGATAGTTATTATTTACTTGTTTATCGCCTAAAGATTAATAGACAGATATACGTGCCGCTGATTTTTTACTACCTATATAAGGATACTACTACAATTTTTTTTACCCAATTTTTGTCATTGAGTAAACTTAATTATAGGTCAGTAAAAGTAATTTTGTATATAAAAGATATATCCTTACTAATATTATAAATGCGAAAGTCTGTCTGTCCGTCTGTTACGTTTTCACGGCTGAACTGAATTTCGCTGAACCAATATCAATGAAATTTGGCACAATTATTCCTTATTCCATAAGAAATAGGATGACCTATGCCAGTGTTTTTTATACACGATGTGTCAAAGTTAAGTTAAATCAGTAATTTAAAGAAGAAGTTTCTCTGTATAATAGAATATCACGATTTTCGGCTTACGTCAAAAATGTTGTTTCAAGAAAGTTTTTAATTATTTTTGTTTTTGTTTATTGAATAAATTTAACTGAGCTATTTTAATGTATATTTCATGTAAGTCATACGGGTTATTTACTAAAATTATTAAGGTATGCTCTCCAGAAACGGATAAACCTCTCACAGTGTTCCCGGATCGATCTGATTTTTCTGTTGGAGATGTGTCCAGGGTTGGTGAGTTACATAAGCTACTGCTAATTCCAAGACTTCAGTCCACGCAAGCGAAGTTGCGCGTAAAAGCTAGTAATCAATATGTATGTTGGTTCAGGGTATATGATGAACCAGGATCGAGTCCACAAACAGATGAGGCAACGTACGAGGATCGGCTTCAGTCGGTTGTCGTATCACCGCACCGTGGAAATAAGCACAGAAGAGACTCAAGTCCTGAAGAGCAAAAAAATTCAAAAGTGAGTTTTTTAAAATTTACCAATACTTTTGCTATGTATGCCTTTTAATATTAAAATATCTGGGTGACCGAGCTTCGCTCGGTAATTTTTTGCAAAACAAAAAAACTTAAAAAAAAGAAAAAAACAATTATTTCGTTGGGGATCGGCTACTGTTTAGTCTCTTGACTATTACTATCTGGTCAGTCTGACGCTGGATGATGAATCAGATAAAGGTTGTACTCACTAACCATGTATGTTTGCGATATCGGCACTTTGTCATATTTATTATTTTGTATAAATTTGTATTCAGTGCGACGTTATGAAGCTATGCAATGTTCATGATGCTTTCATATAAGATAATTTATCAGTTCAAGCTATCAATTTAGTGTAGCATACAATCGGCGAACTAAAAATGTTTCAAGGTGTTTAATGATTAGGTGTCGTATTCTGTAGACCAAAGATTGTGCAGGGTCGTATCATCCCTGTAAAACTGACATTATAAATTTGTTTTGTATTTTGGCATTCGCCAGTAGAATCAGCCAAGTTCTATTGTATTTCTATAATTGTGTCACAGTCTCAAATAACGTCAAAAGATAGCCGGATTAAAATAAATATATTATTGTGAATTACACAGGAGCGGCATCGTAGTGTTGGTGGTGGATCAAGGCGGTCGCGCTCCGGTTCCCGTGGACATGTATCGCGGCGACGACATAGGCGGCGACGTGATGGTTCAGGATCGCGGGCTTCTCGTACTGGTACACCATTAAGAGACGAACCTGATGCGCCGCCTACCGAGCCGCGTAGACCTCCGCGCGAGCGCCCGCCACTTCCCATGAGCCTGCCTCTGCCCAAGTTCGCTGTGCAGCTATTGCGAGCGGCGCCAGCGCAACCACGCTCACTACAAACAGCACCTGCTTCACCACCGCGTCCTCCTTCGGCTTCCTCTTCTAGTGGTGGTTCTGGGCCTCATTCTCCCTCGCTTGAAGAGCGTATTCGCTCTCTCGACGAAAAATACGAACGGTGGAATGGATCTCGCATCCATGCAGATGCCTCCGATCGCTCTCGTTTACGACATCGATTACTCGAGCTGGACATCAATGAGGTGAAACCTTCCGAAGTTGTTCGATCTTTGCTGGCCAAGCGTTCCGTGTTCGATGAGGACTCTGAACGACTCGAGGGTGCTCGCGCACCCAGTCCTGGGGGAAGTCCTCTCTCTTTACCTGCGGCTGCACCGCGTGTACGTTATCCATTTTCTGCAAATCCTGGTCCAGTTGGACCTCCTGTAGTACCTACAACATCAACGATAACTCATGCAACGGCAATTTTACTATCTGAACTGGATGATCAAGATCGCTTTCGGCGTTCACCATTAGAAAGATTACCAAAGCTTTCAGATATTGAAACCGCTAACGAATCGCGAGTTAGATTAAGAACACCATCTATAGATAAACTAACCGAAATGCACGAGAAAAAGCACTCATCTTTGCTTGACAAAGAACAGCTTGAGTTTGATGGAGACTATATAAAACACGAAAATAGAAGCAGAAGAAACTCTTTAGCCGCAAATTTTGATGAGAGCAAATCGCCAATGAGTGCCGAAAAAATCAGTAACGACAGATTTTTAGAACATAATATTCTTTTAGACATCCACGAAAAACAACATATAAAAGATATTCACGTAAGTTTACAAGATAAACTATTTACGATAAAAAAAGAAGATAGTGTCGACGATAAAATTTCTTTTAAACCCAGTGAATCATTGCTAAATAAATTCGATAGAAATTGTTTTCGAGAGGAAACAAAATTACGCAGTCAAGATATTAAACAAGCAATTAAGCAAGAGTTACACTTAGATCTTGGATTAAGTCACAGTGAAAATTTTTTATTCCCTAATGAATATGATTCAAAATTACAAACACTTATTCATGAAGATATGAAGCTTAAATTGGATCGCAACAGTAAATTGCATGAATCTGCTTTCAGAACAAAAAAAGAATTTGAAAGATGTAAAGATAAGTTATTTTCAAATCATATAGGAAAAGAAATTATTTCATATAATATACACTCAGTGAACCATTTGAATGTAATAAATTGCTCTGAATTTTCACGGAAAAATATGGATGTTTCACATGATTTAAAGCTCCATGACATAATAACAACTGAAAGGAGTGACTTATTAGCTTCAAATATACACGATGACAAGTTTGGTAAAGAAAATATAGATTGCGAAAAAAATGGTGACAATTTTAAATTCCAAAGCAATTTATTTGTTTCTGTAGACCGAGTAGTAGGTAATGATAATATCCAAGAAGATAGTAATAAAAACGAACACGATAAAAGACTATGTAGAGATCTTACTGACGTCGAGAAAGAAAAGAATAAAAACAATGTTAAACTTGATAAACATGATAAGGAACGCAAGATGAAAGAGGATAATATAACTGTTAGATCTATCTCGGAAAAATTTGATAAGATTAAAACCGAGAACTTTGTAGAAAAACTTCACGATACAGGAAAAATCATTGAAAAGGATCGTGACAATGATAAACCCGGGCATGTGGTTGATACAAAAATATCGCGTCATGAAAATAATAAAAAAGATAAAATAGAAAAAGATAAAAAAAGGGAATTACTTGATACAGATATTTTTATCAAAGGGTTAAAAAGGGATGAAAAATGTAAAAATGATCGGTCTAAAAGAGATAATGACGTAAAACGTGATATTAAAAAAGATAGCGATGTATCAAAAAATCGTAAATCTTCTAGAGACGAATCAATAAGAGATATATGTAGAAAAGATTCAACAGATTCAAGTACCTCCAGAGCATCACATGATTCATGTAAATCTAGAGATTTTGAAAATATGGAATCGAAAGAAGAATCCAAAGCTAGAGGCAAAAGTTCTAGTGAACCTTTACGTAAATTTGAAAGTGACAAACATTTATTAAAACCTTATGATCCAAAAATAAAGGAAGAAAAAGATTTAGCGCAATACTCTAAAAACAAAAGTGATAACAATACAGAAAATATCTTAAAAACGAAATGTGATGGACCAGAAAAGCAAAGGCACTACTCTCTCGATTCGCCTAATCTTGACTCCAAACGTAAAGAACGTTTGAATTCTTGTTCGAGTCTTCCTTCGAATATCGGTAATAAGCGCAGAATGTCGTCCCAAGACAGTATAGACTGTCTCACTGAAGACCCAAAAAAATCTAAAAGTGAAAGACGAGATTCTAAAGATTCCAGAAGCTTAGAACGCCATAAGACTACAAAGTTTAGTAAAGGCCATTTTGCAAAAATTATTGAAAGCAAAACTAAAGATGATAAAAAGAATCAAGTTAAGCCGCCAGACGAAGTGTCTTTAAACACTAAAGAAGACGAAACAAAGGAAGTCACCACATCTGAAAAAAATAAAATAAATAAAAAGAATATATTACATGACAGTGAAGACAAATTAAAGGGGACTTCAGAGTCGTCAACTGAGTCTTTACACAATAATTTAGATTTTCTTGCAACACTAGAATTGAGATCAAGCGAAGAAGACGAAAAACAGAAAGCTTTACGTAAAGAAATGAAAGAAAAGAAGCGTATTCAGCAATTACAACAAATACAACAGCTTCAAATGCAGCAAGATGCTCTACAACAGGCTGAATTAAGTAATAAGGTTAAAGAAGACCGCAAAGTAAAAAATGATGATAAGAAAAAAGACTTAATCAGAGAGAAAAGAATGTCTACTGAGCGTAAAAGTAAAGATGATAAAATTGACAGCAAACGACGGCAACATCGTAAACAAGTACAAAGCACTGATAGTTCTGATTCAGATGAGCCGATGAAGAAACATTCGATTTTTGATATTGTCGATGATGGACCAACATATATTTCTATGTACGATAAAGTTAAAGCTCGCTCTTGTAAAAATATGCAAAAACAGGAAGAAGAAAAACGTCAAGAAAAAATTAAGGCCAAGTTTAGTCAGTTAAAACAAAGCAGGGCTAAGCGTGAAGAAAAGAAAAGATCTAGCTGGGATGAAGATAGTGATTCTGATAATGAGCAACGTAAATCTCATAAAATATCAATGGGTAGTTCGTCTGAAGATGACAAAGCTGTAGTCCATAGTAAAAAGCGTGAGAAATCACATGGATCTAGTCTTGAATACGATCAAAATAAAACACATGATTATTTTGAAGTAATAAGCAATGAAGAAGATTCACATAATAAATTATCTCGTAAAAATTCAAGAACACGTATTATGTCTGATACATCTGATGACGAAAATAATAAAAGACATATGAGTAAGAGTCTCAATTTTGTTAGTAAAATAAAAAAAGAAATATTCTCCGACTCGGAATCTTCGCAAAAATGTAAAGATACAGATAATCAGCTCAAAGAAACAAGCGATGACAAAATTAAGAAAACTTCTCTTTTGAATTTATTTGGAAAAAGTGATAGTGAAGACAATAGACTTAAACCGACTATAGGCAATGAAAATGACTACAGAATTTCATTTTCTAAAAACTTTTCCAATGACATTTCGTCAGAAAACGAGTCAATACCACCAAGTAGTAATCAAATAGAAATAAGAAAAAAACATAAGAAAAAACAAAAGAAATACAAGTTTTCTTATTCCGATGAAGATACAAAGACTGAAAGTAGCCATGAAATTACTGATGGTGGGGTCAAACATAAGAATATTGATAAAATTCGTCGTCATAGTAATAAGAAAGAAAAACGGAAAGAAAAAATACGCGACAGTGTCGATACAGATGAACCCCGGGATGAGAAAATTAAATTCAAAAAGAGATCACCAACTCAGTCTTATGATTTAACAATGGAGCCGGCATCGAATAATAATAAGAAAGAGGGTAAAATGGAAGATATATTTGGGCCACTTTCAGATGAGTCTGATAAAGAAACTGGTCTTATTGTAGTACACTCGACGGAATACCATTATGCGTCTGATAAACATACTAGTGATGACTCTAAAATTAAAGATAATTTAAAACGGAGAAAGGAGAAGAGAAGAAAAGATAAAAGATTTTTGATCAAAGACGATGACAACAGTTTAGATGTTGATGCGGTGAGTAAAGCAATAGAAGCACGTTTATTTGCCGACACCGCAAATTCCGTTGAGATAAATCATTCAAAAGTCGACAATCATTGTGACAGTAAGAAGTCTGATAATGAAAATAAACTTGGAGATGCAGAAAGTCAAATAGATATTAGTTTACCATTTAACAAATACAGTGACAAACTCAAAAAGGAATTCCGAGAAAAAAGGAAAAAGAAAAAGAAGAATCGGGAAGACCGTCTAAGTCGTAAAGAACATCATCATGGTTATCACCACGAAAAAACACAAAAAGTTGATGACCCTTATCTTGACAACATTACTTTTTCTCCAAAGACAATGCTACTTGATATACCATTACCTAATGATACACAAAAAATTGATGTTACTGATAAATCAGATGACAGTAAGTCTCTTTCTGAATCTCCAAGCTTACCAAGGATAACGGATAGTCCGCCATTTATCTATCATCAAGATGGGACTATTAAAAAAATAAATAAGACAAAAATAGGTGAATTTGATTCTCCTAATATGGTAGTAGTCGATGAAACAATTGAAATCGATTATGATTTGACAAGAAATATTGAGGTTAATGATATACCGATGCCACCTCCTTTTGATAACGTCGTTCAAGATATCAGTGAAGTACCATTACCTACAGATCCACCCCTAAACATTGAATTACAATGCAAACAGAGCGACTTAAGTTCTATTGATATTAGTAATGATGACGACACTGACGTTAAAATAAGTGAAGATGCCGTTAGAAGTATTCCTAACTTGGAAAGTGATGCAGAAAAACAATCTGATAAAATAGTACATGATTCACATTCTACTAAATTAGAAAAAAAGCTAGAAGAAAAACCGAGGGCAATAATTTCACAAGAAGAAACAGAAGACGCTGTTGCTGCGTTGTTGGGTGAAAGTTTTAGAGGTAAGACTAATACATTCGTCGATTGCTATGAAGAAGTAGAAACCAATAGTACTCTTGAGATAGAAATTGCAAATACTACAGTAGAAAGTGAAATAATTCCAGAAGAAGATGCTGAAGAAATGCGGCAAGCAGTTCAAAATCTAAATGCAAGTGAAATGGAAATGAAACCTGATACACCTGTGTCTGATAACGACCTTTTACTGATTGATACTGATACCGAAGAAACTGAAGAAAGTAACCAGGATGCTATTGAAAAATTGCCAGTTAATATAATTGCAACCAATCAATGCTTAAATAATAATAATAAAATAAGTATAAATGAGACTACAGATATTTCTAATATTATAGTTTCGAAACCAAAGATAACTACAATTAATTCTATTAAGAAAGAGTCGCAAGATTTAAGTAAAAAAATTGATGAAAATGAGCTAAAGCTTTCCGTATCAAAACAAGAACCTATTCAGCAAATCACTTCAACAGCAACGCCAGTCATTACTTCTTGGACTGTATCTAAAAAAATAATCGAACCACACGTGATCAATATGAGTGCGAATTCCTTACCTAACAAAGATAACAATGATAGTAAAACTACTAATATTTCTGCAAATATCGTTCAAATGAAAACACCACAAAGCCAAGGTGTACAAATAGGAAATTCTCTGAGACCTATTATTAATACAAACAGAGTTGCTGCACCTTATCAAGTTATTAATCAAATGATTAGGCCTCAAGTGTCGAGTATGCAACCACCGACTATAAAGATTCCAGAGCCACATGTTATATATCAAAAGCCCCAAGGAATTGTTATTTCGCCTCGAATGGCTAATGAGCCTATATTATTAAGTCCTAAAACGAGTCCTAAGACTGAAGGGATTACATCACCGCGTTTAAGTAACATGGCTATACTTGGCACTTCCCCGCAAAATATGAATTCAGTTGGAATAGCAACATCCAATACATTCCCACAGAGATCTCCAAGCCAAGTGACAGTAGTCCGTATGCAACAACCACCATTGAGTCCAATTCAAACTATGCACATACCAACTGGTGCAAGAGCTATGGTGTCTCCCAACAGACCTAATTCAGTTTTAGTTCAAACACAAGGTTCACCAATACAATTTAATAGATTGCCAGTGACTCCAGTGCTTGCGCCTATTTCTAAGCAAATGAACGTAAATCATATAATTCAACAAACTAAACAAAGCGGAACTAACAGCCCACAGTTAGCTCACCAACAGAAAATAATGTCTGATAGTAGAAAATCGGAAAATGTTAATGAGACCACAAAAATCATACTATCTCCGACCAGATTGCAACAGAGTGCAAATCAAACAGTCATGGCGCAAAATCGATTACTTTCTATGCAGAATGCTATTCATGTAGGAAATATTAATTCTACGTTGCACATACCCAATAAGGTTTTAATAAATAACAAAGTGCACTTAGCTGATAAGCGAGAAAACTTAATTAAGTCTGACCATAATCTTCCACATCAAAATCCTTTCGTTTCTACACCAATTATTCACGTTTCAGGAGCTACTCATGCTTCACAATCTATTATCCAAGGTAATGCCAAATCAGTGGTGTGTAGTCTTCAAGATTCTACAACAGTTAATAGAGGTCATGGATCAAATGTAATCCATACTATTAATTCACAAAGATTACTCACAACTTGTCCTATAACAAATGTCTTACAACTCGATGCGAATAAAGGGCCACCTTCAGTCTTATCCATGGCAACAATAAGACCACCACAAGCGTCAAATACGGTTGTCGTTACAACTTCAAGCCTTGCAAATGTAGTCATGACTCCCTTGCTACTTAAAACATCTTCCAGCCCAAAAGGGACTATACGATTACATACGCGTGGCGAAAATGAAAACGTTGATAGTCAGTCATCTGTACCTTTCGTAAATCATTGCCAACCACAACTCTGTGACAACAATATTGACAACACAAATAAAGATGGAGATATAAAAAAATATTCGATTTCATCCACTTGCCCAATAGAACGTGTAACTAAATGTGAAACAGACTTTGAGGAATTATTAAAAGATAATACAAATGAAATTAAAGTGACTAATGACCCTGAAAAGAAATTGGAAGTAAATGTAGGCAAAAATGTAACATTAATTAATTCTAGTAACGAGCGACAACAGAGTATTGAGTGTAAAGTAGATGAAAAAAACGATAACAAAGAATTAACTTCTAAACAGCACAATGACTTGGCACCGAAACTTGTTAATGAAGTTTTGACACCCTCCGTTGCTGAAGTAAAATCTATAGCAACTGCAGAAAATAATTTCAAAAGTAATGATATAGAAATTAAACAAGAAGAGAATTCAGAGATATGTGCCCTTACAATACAAGATAAAGTCAACATTAAAATATCATGCGACACAAATGACATTTCCTTAAAGGCCGATGATAGTAACAACAAATTGTTTAGTTCGCCTACAAGCCCAAATAAAGAAAATGAAATGAAAAATCTTGATGAAAATGATTATTGGTCGGCTAAGGATGTTAACATTGAATCAGTTATTAAGAAAGTTGATTCTTTATGTAATGACACTTTAGACGACAAGAAAAGTGAAAGTCACGAGTTAAAAAATTTAATAGGAAAAGAATATTCAGAAAATTCCATTATTGAAAAGAATCTTCAAACTGATGTAGTGATTATTGGCAAAGAGGTAATTAAACAAAATTTTTGTAATACAGAATTTACAAACGAAATTGAAAATAGAAGGGAAAAACTGTACGAGTGCAAATCAATCGAAGAACCTGTTGTTGAAAAAACATTTGGAAAACGGGGCGGACGTAGTAGTGGTCGCGGTAAGAAATCGGAGAAAAATCAAAACAGAGTTCAAACACGACCTATAAAAAAACCAATCAGAGGATCATCAAAACGAGGACGGGGCGGTAGAGGAAAGGTCGATAAAAAAAATAAGAATTCAGGTGCTAATAATTTGAATAACATTCCTGGAGACGTCTATGACTTTCATGAGGATTCAGGAGATGAAACAGTATCATCCCCTAATAAGTCTGAAGTAAGACCTCGCTTAATTTTGACGATTAAAAGTCCACTTTCTGGCCACTCGAATGCTATAGCGACATCGACTCTCAGTATAACTCAGAAAGATATGAAATCCATAGAAAAGTGTAAAGAAGACAAGATGGAAGTGTTCGCATCACCATCGGCTAATACCCGAAAATCTAGACGGCTTCAAGAAAAAGATTTTCAGCGGGGTACTGTCGACGATGTTATCGATGAAGGTATTAAAAGTACTGAAACGCTGAATAAAAATAAAGATGGGAATAAAAAAAGATCAACAAGGCAGTCCGGTGTCAAAGCAAACTTCGAAAAAAATTGTACAGGTGACACTCGTAAGTCTCCAAGAGGCGTTAAGAGGATCAGAGATAGAAGTCTTTCTGATGCATCAATAGATAGTTGTGACGATAACATTAAAAGAGATGATAACATTAGGGAGCCTAAGATTGCTAAATTAATGGAAATATCATCCAAAAGCGAACCTGAAACTATTATCAAGCCGACTCCGGTCGCGCCGCCTGTGTTCGCTGCTACCCCAAGTAATCCGACTCCTATAATGAAACCGCCTAAAAAAATGATATCAGAGATAAGCGCAAAACTTGCGAGTGTCTTCGAGTTGGCCGCCAACTCTAACAACAGGGCAGGAGTTGGTACATCAAACGTGCTGGAGCGGCCTCTGATGTCATCTGATCGCACGCCTGATGCGGAAAGACCTGTGCAACCTGTAGTTGAGACTTCATCGATCGTGGCGGGTGAGCCTGGAGATACGGGCTACGTGCGCCGTATAGTGGACAATGTGCCATCCAATATGATGCCGGTTGGCGCCACCGAGGCCACAGATGCACGCGTGCAGTCGCCTGCACTACCGCACCGGCCTCCCTCCGCCCATCACTTAGTTGACCGAGCTACACCTGTTCTTGTTAGGTTTGTATTTTGACCAGTATTACGTAACTATAAATATTAAACTTTATATAATTTATATCGTTATCGTGACATAATTTACGACTGACAAAACAGATTGTTTTATGCAAGATTGGTAAACTGTAGCTTTAAGTTTTTCGGTTTTTTATTCCAACGGAATAAAAACAACATATATACAAACGGATATAACAAATATTAATTCATATAAACATTTAATGGGTGTGAATTGGTAGTTGTCTAAATTTATTTCATTCGTTTCTTCTTCGTTAATTAAATTCCTATTCGAGAAAGTACCTACGTTCTATAGATTTTGAGTCTATCGTAGATATCGCCGATGCGCAGATCTCGCCGCTTGGAGGTTGTGAATAATACAAATTCACTTAGTTATGGCAGCATATATTGTACTTAGTATTTTGATTATTATCATAAATGAGCAATTTCGCTACCCAGACCCTTATATGTAGTGCTATTTGTAATAATTTGCTTTATAAAATTTATGAAAATCAGGCCCAGAAAGTTTTTATTGTAAAAATGTTAACAGGGGTGGCGATGGCGAAGGCGAGTGTGGCGTTGCGGGCGCGTCCCGCTTTCGCGGCGCGTACGCCGGACCCGCTAGCCTGCCGCGAGGCGCGCATCACCCACCGCTCGCCAAGCAGGTGGCAGTCGTGGGACCAAATCACCTCACTGGTACCACAACTTATTTCAATGAAAATTCACAAAATTGTTGATGCAAGTAGGCTTATAAAAATACTTTTGGATCGGTATAAACTTAGTTTAAATGTTGTTATATAATAATAATAATAATTATGGTTTAATACCTGCTATATCTCCTGATTCGTATCTTTCCACTTCGTCTCTTGCAAACATGTAACATTTAATCGTCTCCTTTATCACATATCTGCCAGCTCTCTTTCTGTCATCATTCCTACATTCGAACTAGCCAGTATCATGCTTACATCGTAACCGTCCCTGTACTACGACAAACTTTGACAAATTGCTATACGTACGGCTGATAACCTGATATTTACCTTAATATGAATGTTTTACATTTTTTCCGTTAACACAATGGTGGATATATGCTACTAGGTTACACGGTGGTACAGCAAGGACCCCATGGACTAGGTGTCTGTATTAATTGGCGCCCTATAAAATCATAGCAATATTATAACTGCTTCTATTCAAGCTATGTAGATTGTCATAAATTTTGTATCAAAGCAACCATTATTTATTTTAAATTATTTAAACCATTATTTATACAGTAAATATTGTTACAGGTGCTCGTGCTCCAGTTACTGAAGATGTTCGTTTCTGTCGCACCACTGTACCGGCAGGCAGCCCTCAGGGTCAAATTCCTTTGGTCAGTTTGATAATTATTATTATTGTCAACGTCCTTTAATCAATAATGTTTTGAGTTCTGATTTCTATATAAAGTTAGAAATAACACTTATAAGTGATTTCTCCAATAATTTATATTCTATGATGTGTAATTGGTTGCAAAGTTTGCTATAAATTGCAATGCACACGGATTATAGTCTTAAATAAACATTGTAACATGTATGAATTTTATTAGACAAGGACATAGTACGGATTTGTTATGTTTGAACTCAGCAGTTCTCTACGACCTCTAAATGGCTACCCACAGTGCTTCTTCTAATACTTATGAATTTAAACAGCTACTATTATATTTATAATAGTATATATTTACTATATATTTCGTCTTTTTTTTAAGTAACGGCAGTCGAAATATAGATACTGGCATATCGTAATAAAATAAATACCAAATATAATATAAATACATAAACAGTGACTCACAAAAATATTCGGAAACTTAAGGTATGCTTCAATAAATCAATCAAACACCTATGGAGGGATCGGGTTGGTGTTTTTGTTCTAGTAATAAGACATAATATATCCAAGTCAATAATCTATACTAAAATATAAAGCTGAAGAGTTTGTTTAACAAATGAGGAGGGTCTATTCTAGTCAGCCGGATATCATACGACGGTTATAATACACTCATTTATTTATTTATTATTTCCTATTCTTAAAGTAACAACGGGGTTTTTTAATCTTGTATTAGCCCGGTATATAGTCTTTAATTATTCAAAATATTATCTCAATTTACAATTATCATTAACGCTACCTCCCTTCATATTATCTGGAAACAGGTTAAAAATGCGGAACTTAAGCATGTCGCCCTATCTGAAGAATAAGAATAAAAATATTAAGTCACATTTCCTATGCTTATACATGGAGATGTAACTTTATTATTCGGATAAGGCGATGAGTCCGGCTAATAGCGTAACAAGTGACTCATAAAAACTGAAAGTCTATAACACGAACTCCTAACCTTTTAAGATAATTAAATGGTTGTGTTTGATATTTGAGATATGTGACACACCGGGCCTGCTGAGTAGAATAGACCACCCTCATTTCTTACCGAGGTGTCTTAAAAGGCGGTCAAGGTAAGTTGACGTCAGGCAGGCCGGTCGTAAAATACCTAGCCAAATCAATTAACAACATGTTTATAACATGTTGTGCCGACCTCACTTTGGGTGGCATAAGGGCAGGAGAATGATGTTTGATATACAGTCGTGGTCGACTAATTAGGGACATGCAAGATAGTGAAGAACAATAACCGGTTATGTACATACAAATATAAAATCCTATTGATTTCTCAGTAACTATTATTTGCATAATTTCGTCCGATTATTATGCTTTAAATAAAAGAATAAATAAATAGAAAAAAGTATTTAATATCAAAGGTTGAACATGTATTCAATTTTAAGGTATAATTCTGTAGCTGGACATTTAATTAAGGACAGTAAACTATAATGAAAAATAGAGTTAAACAAAACTAATAATCTGCAGTATTATAATATCTTTAACAGCTCCATTTTATTACGTGTAAAATCAGTACCCAGTAGCAAAACCTTTGTTAGTAATTACCGCTTGACACCGATGTGGCATAGACATTATCAGTTTCTGGCATGTTTCGACAGGAATGTTTGCCCATGCCTCACAAAAAGCTTCATTAAGTTCATCTAAAGTTGTGGTACGATAAGTGGCTACTTTCTTCTTGATTTCGTGCCAAAGGTGCTCGATTGGGTTAAGGTCCGGGCTACTTGCTGGCCAATCTAGCACCAATACTGACTGACTGGTAAGAAACGACTTGACTGAACGGTTTCGGGTCGTTATCATGCTGAAACGTCCATATAATAGGGAGATGCTCCTCAGCATAGGGAAGCATCGTTTCCTCCAATATTGTCTGGTATTGATTTTGGTCTAAGTTACCCTGAACTTTCCTCACAGGCCGTACTCCACGTCCAGAAAATGAACCCCACATTTTAATGTTTCCACCGCCATGTTTCACCTGCTTTTTTGTGAATCTTGGATTCATTTCCGCTTTTACTGGACGCCGTACGTATTGCCTTCCATCTGAAGAAATCAAATTAACCTTGGCCTCGTCAGAGAATAATAAATGTCGCCATTGGGCGTAGGTCCAATGTCCATATTTACGTGCAAACGCCAAACGAGCATTTCTATGTTCTTTCTTCAACAACGGTACTTTGCGAGCCACTCTTCCGAACAACCCTGCTTCTACCAGACGTCGTCGAACGGTCCTCGCTGAGACACCAGCTCTTTCGTCTGTCCCAAACACTTCGTGTTTAATTAAAATAAAGCCTAGAAACGGATCTTTCTTAGCTAACCTTATCATTCTATCTTCTTGCGGAGTTGTTTTTCTCGATCTTTTTGTTCTGGGCACATTTAAAGCTGTGTTATTGCGTCTGACATGTTGTACTGCATTGTATACCATAGTTTTTGAACAATTAAAATGTTCTGCTATCCTCCGGTATGACCAACCATGCTCGACAACAAACTTCATGATAATTTTTCGTAGTGTTGGATCGCAACTTTTATTTTTACCCATTTTTCTTCAAAATATTTTTCAAAACTTAAAATAAATATCGGGATTGCCGCCAAAACTACCACGAAACAATAAGAGAAGAAGTTAAAAAGTATTGAGATTCAAATTTTGAAAATAGAACGCAATATCTCAGTGTACCTAATTAAATGGCCAGCCAGCATTATTTGAACAAATAGCACTACGATAATCTATCAGCTATACTGTAAAGAGGTTTAATGTTAAGGAAGTTGTTATTGTTTGTATAATCGAGCACATAAATGACTAATTATACTTACATGTAAGAGATATGGAATATGGTTTAGACTCGTTGGAAAATAAAAAATAAATTCACAATTCGGTCTAACCAAAGAGTGTCCTTAATTAGTTGACCACGACTGTATGTGCCAAATCGGCCGATTTACGTAACTATACGATATTGGAAATTTGAATTTTTAAAATAACGAATTATTTTATAATTCTGTTCATGCTATCCGGGATAGTCTGCAGATTTAGATAGGAGTCCTCCACCAGCACATCAACAGACTTCTCCGGTCGCGGTATATCATAATGTAATATTTTATATTTATAATTATTCTTTCTTCAGTATTGTTTTGTATTGTGTGTTCATTGTAATTGTTTTATTTACAGGGCGATGGAATGTATCCCCATTTTTCTCATCACCATTATCAAATGTATCAGCAACACTTTCGTGCTACTCAGCATGAAAATCTGCCAACCTCGACGTTTTTATCAAGGTATTTATAATAATTTCATCGACGATAATATTAGTTTTTTCAATTTGTTGTTGCGTACAAGTTGTGAAAAGAAATTAAAATCAGCCTCAATCCCGAACTCGTATATAGTTTTACTTATTGTATCAGCTACTTTGTTCGCGTCCGCTTAAATTTAAAAATGCCTCTAATTATATACATACTGGCATATCCTGTTCCAGAAGGGAGAACGGGATATCTTCTATATTAGACTGGTATATTATATTCAATCTATTATACTATTTACTATTATATTTAATTGTAACAAATTCCATTGTTATTGCTCCAGCGATTTTGCCATGATAGTGTAACAGACAGACTGTCTGTCTGTTTGTTACGCTATCATAATTTTATAAATCATTTGAAAAAGGAATGTTTCGATTTTTATTAATCTTTTTTTTTTAAATATCCAGCTCATTTAACTTTTAGTTTTACTGTTTTGTCTTACATTGCTAAACTCCGCATTGTTAAAAATGCTGTATTTTCTATCGACATTATTATGCATAGACTAAATTATCAGTCATTTAACATAGGCTACAATTTAAAATACCGCTATATAAAATTGTCTTATCGACGTTAACTGAAGCATATTATTGCTTAGGATGTCTTTGTTTCATCATCAAAATCAAATAATTTATCCTTGTATCCTCCTATTATATTTATGTATGTCTATACATAAATATAATAGGAGGATACAAGGATAAATTTAAACACCAATTGTTATCATGTGTACGAAATAAAACCCTCTGAGCGCAGGAATTTTTACGACATAAGACTTACGCACTTAAAAAATAATGCATTACAGTACATAAAGTAACTATCAAAAACCGCCGATTTTCCGGACCAGTAATAGACTTTACGATTCAAAAGGACATTTATAAGTTTACTTTAATGCAGAATATTTTGAGTCCAGAATGTATTCACTTGAGTTGGGAAAGAGTTTATGCTTCCAACACTTAGCATTACATATACTTTCTTCAAAAACGTGAAGTATTACTATACATTACTTTCTACTATGGAATTCAGCAAAGTAATCTACTTCTTTAGATAAGTTAATGCATATTCAGTTACAGACACTTTGTCATCGCTCCTCCCAAGTAGTTAAGTCCTGTAATACTAAAACGCAAATTATTGAAATAAAATCTATAGAGGCGCACTGGAGGCGGAAGGATCGGAGGCGCCGACCCCGCCGCTCGAGCTGCGGCGTCCGCCCTCTGCACGCGTACCCCGCCCCGCGCACTCGCCCTCGCCACACGACCGGCATATTTGTGAGTATCCTTATTACGTTAATGTTAGAAATTTAATTTAAAATCACTAAGATGTCCTATCTTTCTAATACACATATTAGACCATTTGATATACTGTTATATTAGCGGTGCACCACAGTGCACCGCTAATATAACAGTATATCAACTACTATACCTTAAATCTTCAAAAATGTAAGAATATATTCAGAATTTCACCAGATAGGGCGGGGTACTGAAAGTATGTTTGTGTGCCTGTTCGCAGTGTACGCGGTTAGATGCGGCCGTTCGCCGCCGCCAGCGCACGGCACGTCACGGCCCACGTCCGCGTTACCGCCCCCCGGCCCGCCCGGCCCCCCGCATGCCTCCCAGGTACCCCTTGAGGCAGAATCGCTGCAAATGCTGCTTCGGGTGAGTAAACTTCTACTGTCATCAATTAATAAATGCACATTACACAGCTAATATACTACATATTGTCTTGTGTAGGCAACTGACTAGAGCCTAATATTTTCACTTACTCACCCTAAAATTTCATTGGGGAATTTTAACAAAATTAAGGATTACATTTTAAAGTCGTGAAAACTTGAAAAATCACTTATTTTTGATAACAACAACGTTAAAAATCGCATAAATAATATATGAGTTCGTCGAGAATAACGCGCTGTTACGAGCATTATATATAATGAAGCTGTGCCGGTGACTTCACCCGCATGGAGATCAGTAGGTCACAAAGTATTTCCCGTGTAAATTCCGACCCCGCGGGAATTTAACCCTAACGTTGCAACCTAATTAACCTTAACCTTTGTGAAGAATTGCACTATACTTTATTTATTTTGAAAAAATCGATGACATACAGACAGGCAGCTTTTGAAGACTTTGTTTTATATAAATTAAAAAAAATTTAAAACATTCTCTATTCAAGTAAACTTGTAAACTAAGTGCCTTTGAATCGTCCAGTGTGCAAGTGTACTCGTCAACTATATGTATATGTATTGATAATATGTATAGATTTATATATGATAATATTGCAGAGATATCCGGTGATGTGGCAAGGGCTGCTGGCGCTTAAAACCGACGCCGCAGCAGTTCAGATGCACTTCGTAGGCGGCAATCCGGGCGTGGCGGCGGATGCGTTATCGCGCCATTCGGATGGTGCGCCCGCGTCGCTGCTGCGCATTGCGCAACGCATGCGTCTGGAGCCCACGCAGCTCGAACAAGTGCATCGGAAGATAATGGTATTGTACATCGCTAGCTTAACACCGCTTTTAATGCACCACCCATACCCACATGAATTATAGTAATAGTATATAAATACAAGTATAGTATAAAAATATTACAATATTTAAGATGGATGTGTAAATGATCATCCACCACCACACCACACTAGTTCTCGAACCCAAATTACGCTCTCCGGTAAATCTTGGTTTTTGAAATGTCTTTTTGTACGTAGGGATTGTCGAATCATTCATTTTTAAAAATCGGATTATAGCAAAATCATTTTATCATGATATCTGTATCAAATCAAATTTGTTTCGTCTTTAATATTTAATTGAGGTAATCTTGTAATATTTTTCTGAATTTTGGCTTCAACGATTTTTATGAAATTCAGCATGTAGGAGGTTTTGGGCAGGAAAATGGATCTAACAAGGTTTTTTTTAAAAAAAAATCGTTTGTCCCTATTTTCGGGCACTGAAATAATGATAAAATTTACATTGAATAGAAACAACTATTTTGGCTGTCAATTGTAAAGTCATGGTAGCTCATTTAGAAAACGGACGGTCTAGAGAAGTGCAAATACCTAGTATCGAGCCCCACCTGCCCAATTATTTTTCTTTTTTTTTTGCCAGTTTCAGCTTTTTTATCTTGTAACAAAATTACCGATCAAGGCTCGGTCACCCAGGTACTATATACTATTAATCGCTGTTTTCTTTATTAGTTGGAAAATGAACACTGCATTCTGCTCGCGCTGCCGTGCGGTCGAGACCACATGGACGTGCTGCAGCAGTCCACCAACCTTACTGCTGGTTTCATCACCTACATGCAGCGAAAGCAGGCCGCCGGCATCGTCAACGTGGCGCCCACACCCGGACATCACCAGGTGTGCTTTTCTGATATTTCCTACATGCACGATATATGATAGCTGATAAAATATATTTAAAAATATTATAATAAATAAATTTTACAATATACGTTCCTAACTATAGCTTCCTAATTCAAATTCTTCAAAAACTTCTACAAAATTTACATTCGATTTTTTTTAATCGTCGTCTATCGCTGGTCTGGTAAATGCTATTTTCAAGAATAGATTTTAATATATTTTATTCAAATAATATATTTTATATAAGCAGTAAGCAAGAATATATTTTATTCAAAATATATTCTTGCAACTAGTTACATTTATTAATAGGTTGCTGTTAACATTATTTGCAATTTCGGAGCGAAATTAAGGCTTTAACGCATCCTTCTAGTTGAATCTTTTAATAGCAAAGATAAAATTGATTGTGGAATTAAATTATAGAATTGTATAAGATATTAATAATTGAATTGTATAGATATTGCGCGTTCTTACATAATTATATTATATTGTATAATAGAATTATATAAGAACGCGCAGTATAAAACGTGTGACCAAATGTCAGTGTTTGAGTAAGATCTGGGTTTGGTTTATTCTGCACTTTAACACCGTGCATTGTAAGTGACCATTCTGTTTTTAGAAATTCTAATAGGTCCAGTGAGCTATCCTTAAAAGAAAGATATACACCCATCATGATTTTTTTTTAGTTTTATAAACAAATAATAACCCCTCCATACATCGTTCTCGTAAATCTCAAAGGTAGGCAGCGTTCTCGATGAAGCCTCTACGCGGCTTGGTATCATTTGACAACTATTACCAGCTACTTGTTAAGAATGACCTATGCTTGGATATTTCTACGAGATCGAATTATTTATGAGGAGATCTATGGAAAAACGAACTACAAAAAATCTGTGATAACCCAGCGGTGAGAACGGCTGACTCTTTCGAGGGGTCACGAGCTTAAACCTCGAACAAGCACCAAGGAGTTTTTCTGTATAATTTATATGTCTAATTGACAATTGCAATTTATCACACGCTTTTCGGTGAAGGAAAAATTCGTGAGGAAACTTGCATATCTCTAGAGAATTCTAGGGATATGTATAAAATACTTATTCGCATTTGGTAGGTCTTAGCTCCAATCCTTCCCTCCAAAATCGGAGAAAGGAGGCATATGCCCAGAAGTGACTGGGATAGTAACAGGCCGTTACTTTACCGCTAACCCTTGAAAAACTACCAATACAGTTGAGAATATCGCGAAGATGCAATCGTAATGTAGCATTGGTAGTAATAACCTCTACAAGGTGGACTGACTATCACAAAGTCTCACGAGTCATAGAAAAGTTAGGCGAGGAAATTCCTTAATCTTTGTCCAACAGTGGACGTCATTCTGATGTAAAATAACACTAGATGAAAGGTTATGAATCTACTATATATTTATCGAATTTATGGCCACCTAATTAGCATAAATAAATTTAAAAGTTAGTTTTCTGTCTTAGTATCAAAAGAATTTAATTCACTTTTAGTATTTTCTTTTTACAGTCTATATATACGGTTCATATATTCCCGTCCTGCGA
Organism: Morpho achilles; assembly: GCA_947086495.1. NCBI lineage: Eukaryota > Metazoa > Arthropoda > Insecta > Lepidoptera > Nymphalidae > Morpho > Morpho achilles. The sequence goes on from CAMTZB010000016.1 coordinate 7,532,189, forward strand.
CTTTGCGAACGAAAATTTAAACCGTATCGCACCAGACCTCATGCACCGTGTCGCCAACATCGCGCATCTGCTCATCGTTATTGCTACTGCTATCGGCTGAGAGCGTATTGCGCACTCTCTTATGCATCGGATCTATGGAGCGGGTTTTGACAACTACCGCCTTAAAGATATATCAAGTGACGTGACGAAGTGATCATTATAATATATTGGAATGAAAGAGACCTAATTAAATATAATTAATAAATATATATACGAGTATATCTTTATAATCTTGATTGTAACCTTTTTTTGTTTTTATTTTAGAATTTTACGCGTATCAAAAACTCATTATAAATTCTATGAAATATACAAATCCATTATTTGAAGCCAAGTTTATTGTTTTAAAAGTCAAAATGCAGATCATTAAGAATTAGGTCACTTTTGTTTCGTTTATGCGAAAACTCAGGATTAGAATGACAATAGAGAAATATTGCATCTGACTGAACACATTTGTGCCAAAAATTATCTCGTGCACATTTATGAAATATTAACGAATACACATTACACCAGGATTAGGAAAAAAAATATTAACTATAATCACTCGACAGTGACCGCTCGAAGATATTTTAGGTAAAAAAATTGTAAATATATCCAGGTTGTGAAACTTCGTTTTTTCTATTACTAGCTACATACTTATCGACCTGGTGAAACCGAAATCGGCCACCGAGGGTACGTTTAGTAGTGAAGTGCGAGTGTATTCGGAATTGGTCGGACTACCTCTGCGCCACTGGACGCTGTAGTGCAGTAAAGTTAGTGTATTTATTGTTACGGCGTCGCCGCCCTCACCTATTTAAGTGTTAGCTATAAGACGTAGCATTGTAAAGTACTTTTGTTACGGTCGACTGGGTTCGGCTCGTTCGGAGTTTAAATTTTTAAAAGGTACGCCAAGTCGGACTATAGAGTATGATTGATTTTAGATTCCGATTACAGAGTGGCGATCTATCGAGCATTTTTATTGTTAGTGTAAATTGTTATTTTGTTTTAAGCTTAGTGTTTAAAATTAATTTATAGTTGTAAATATCGAATCTTTCCGTACTAAAAATTCGGTTAACTCGCTTAGATCATTATGGTAGGTAATGGAAAACTCTGTAACTCGGTTGTATGTCGTTTTATATAAAATGATATATTTGAGTGGTATAAAAATCGATTGACGAATATACATGGAAAATAAACTGTGATTCTGTCTTTTAATGTCTAGGCTTATATGTAGTCTTATAAAGCATAATTGTACTTGAGAAAATGCCTTCGTCGCGACGACAGAGTGTGTGGCGTCGCCTTTTTGAGATACATCGATATCATGCAATATGATGCACGGTTGTATTTGATTCAATATGAGGAAATGGTTGAGCTTAAATCTGACCCATATCTGTTAGTAATTGTTTATCTCTCTACAACCGGCATTTATTTCTATTAACAACGTAATCAACGTTATTTTTTATAATAAAGCCAGATAACGCGCATAACATTAGATTTCTATAGTTTACAAACGCTATTTACAGCTTCAGAGAATTTGCTTACTTAATACAAGTACTTTTTCGAATTCTGACACATGTTCAATCTAATATACTCGAGCAAACTTTTCAGTTAAAAAATATATTATTTAATAGTTTATATTTTGTAGGAAATTTTTATATAATTGAGCGTGTGGTAAATAATTTTGATTTGAGCAACGTGACACTTGCCGTTGCATAACATTTCGAAATCATTTCCTCCTCATGCTGTGAAAGTCTTAAACATAATCTTGACTTAAAAAACAATTTGCTTATCGACAGTTTTTGTATTGTCTATTTGCGTGTGCTAAACCAACATTATATTTAAACCGTCAAAACCTTTTTATGTGATAAATTTTCTGTGAATCGGCACGAATTGCGATATGGCGTGATATTCCAATGTGACAAAGTGACAAATTACTTTACATGAAAGAAAATTAAATATTAAAGTTAATAGGATACATAAATTGTCATACCGTTTTGGAAATAAGGTATTTATTTTCATCGATATAAGAAATTCGCACCGATTTTCTTTTGCTTAGCTTTAAAGCGTATCATTCGCAGACGTAACGTACCCGATTGTTTCGTTTTCATAAAACAACGATATTGTACTTCTCATAAGTTCATCATTGTCTGCATCGAGTTTAAGACTTCAGCGATTGTTACTTTCAACTAAAACATTTCTATACAATATCAGTTCGTCGTAATTTCGAGATGTATAATTATTAGGTAATGGTGCGGCCGTTACGTCGTACGAAAAACTAAAGTACAAAATATTTTATGTATTGTAAATTTATATGTACGATATAGAAGTAACAACACAAGTAACGTGTATATTGATTTTAGAATTAATGTATCTATAGGTGTATAAATATTATATGTTTGGTCACGTTTCCGTCGCAAACAGTTCTCGATTTAGCGGAGAGGATCACTAACGAACTGTCACTTCGTCCATTAATTTTAAAACAATTTTATTAGTGAATGAATGCCCAAAATGTACACTTTTTTGATAACCTTATGAAGGGAATCGATGTAAATAAGTCTTCAGTAAAAATAGCGATACAGTATTTAGTCTTGAGATAAATTTATATAGGCAACACATGAGAATTATGAAAGAAATATTTATTGTGGTGAAATCAGTATTTATTCACGCTCTTTTTACCGATGTGGTTATTTTTTGGCATAAATAATTATCAGTATAATGCAATAACAAAATTTTGCCAATAAATAATTTCATCCGTATATCACGTCAAGATGTCAATTAGTAAATGTGTATTTGAATAAAAATCAAATTTAGATTTGAGTATCGTAAATTTATTTAATTTTAAAATATGGTATTGCAGACTTAATAAGGATCACCAATAACGTGAGAAGTATAATATAGTTTTTTTCTTTATGATTCGAAACTTACATTTATGTAGGGGTGATATACATGGAGTTTTATTTCGCGGCGCCATCAAACGAATGCTATTTTGGAGACGCCTCGACGTCGAACAACCTAAAATTAATTTGTAGAGTCTATATTTGTGCCTGGGAAAGCATGAAGTGGCGACGCTCTGGCGAAATACGAAGGCACGCACTGCGGTGACCGCTGTTGCCTGTGTGCGAGTTGATAGAGTTTAAATATAATATGTAAAATTAACATTTGATCTCAAGTGTGCAGCAAAAGTGAAAGTGATGACTAGATTGTTATATGGCAACAGCGGCGACCGGACGCTATGCCTTTTTGGGTTAATTATGATAATATAAGGATATAAAAAATATTGTGATCATATTTCTAATATAAGTTTAAATTGCTAGGACCTAGGAGATAAATGTATATTTTGTACATATTGAAAATAGTATTGTATCTTTACTTCCCTTTATCCAAAACCCAGACTCCTGCGTGTTATGTACCTCCTACCTACCAATACTATTAAAAAAATAATACATAAGCCGTGTTTTTATTTCACATTTTACAAAATTTCCTTTTTAATTTTATAAAACGGAAGTTGCTCATTCTTGTAGTTGCCTTATGTAGTGTTTATAAGATAACATAATTAGTCGAATGAATTAATAATCTACAGAATTAGGCGTTACTTTGCGGAGATCCATAATACAAAAGTAATAATCATTACATAGTTACATGATTCAAATACAACTTCCGTCCGAAATTGGTTTTTAGATAATAAGCATAGAGGGAAAATATTGTTTTTATAAATTTATATAGGAATTTGTTTCTGTGTATTCTATAATGTTTCTTAAAGCATCTTTGGTTTTTTTTGTGCTCCACCACGCTGCTGATGGCAAGGACAGGGTATCGTTGTACACATTGCCCCCATCCCCGCCGACAGCTCTGATCCCAGTGAACACCTCCTCCGGATAGGGACCCCTCGAAAGAGAAGCCCCGCTCCGCTAACCGGTGCATTGGGAGCACCAGATGTACCGACCGCCTCGGACCTGTAAGCCAGATATACCCCGTTCGGAACGTCCGAAGGTCCCCTGACAGGGCGGCAGACGATGGGCTTAGGCAAGTCGCTACCACCTGGACTCGCCAGCAGTATATTGGATACGGAACAGAAGCCCTTTTTCTTCTTCTTTGCCCTCTGCTTATCAGAGGGACAACTGGATTGGCCACCCCGCAGTGGTCCATTCGCCAAGACTAAGCTTGCCCAGGGTGCGCGACGAGGAGGCCGACTACTTTGGCACCCCTCTTAAAGCACCTTAGCCGACTCCATATCACCCTTGTTCACTATCATGGCATAGCACAACATAATTAGTGGTAACCAACTCTGCAGGTACATGTGAACAGACTCTCAAATGATAACGCTCAAAGATCAATCACCAGGCAGAACCTAGCTGACAGTCATTGCAGATAGCCACAATCTATAAAACAATCATTACAACTGGAAAGAATACTTCGCTAGACACATACTCGTAGTCCGGAACAGCGTATGCACTGGGTCGTCTCTATCCGATGATATGCGAGGAAAGTAAAATGTCACTTCGAAACAAAGTGACACACTACAAAACTTGCATAAGACCAATAATGACCTATGCGTGTGTCGCGTTCGTGCATGTACACCCGTCCCGATTAAAATGTTTTGCAGCGACTGCAAAATAAGTTCATGCGACAATCGACTGGCTGTCCATGGTACATGCGGAATGTGGACCTACATAGAGATCTAGATCTTCCCTTCATAGCCAAGCTATTCAAATGTTTCACAAAGAGATACTTTGAAAAGGCAGAGGCACATCCGAAACCACTCATCGTCAACATGGTCCAATACCGATGCTATGACAATATGGCTATATATATATATATAATAGCGTTCTATAAGACTCCGACGATCACTTTACGATCGCCAACGCCAAATACTTTACAAACACGTAAACACAGCGTCTTCGCCGGGGAAGACGAGGTCCCCGCTTTTTTACATTAGCGGCCGGGGCGTCCAACCTCTACCGTTATGACACTAGGACTCTTCCACAGTTCGAGTTCAGACCCGGTGACGGTACTGCGCTTTTATGACAGCTAACCGCTGACCACGTTACATCGAACATCTTTAGGAACTTGTTTTTGTACTGTGATTGTGCTTCGAAACATGTGAAAATGCAGACAAAACGTTACACAGTCGATACAGCGATTTTGTAACGTTTGTGGATATTATATACTCGGAAAAATCATGACAAGTGCGCTCAAAGATGCGACTTTGTAGTGTGTACTGTCACCATAATACACAAGCACTAGTGGCGGTGGTAGAGGTTTGTGCGTATGTTATTACGAATCATGCATGTATCAGATAGTCCACTCTACATTAAGCATTAAATATTTTGTATTTATTCATATTATTTAGATTATAGAAAAATACTTTAACCTATTACGTTTGTATTATGGACCTCCGCAAAGTAGCGCCTAATTCTATATATCATAAAAAGCGACGATATTTCTCCTTTATTCTTATTCAATAAATAAAAAGCAATTTTCCCGAAGTCAACTCATTTACTCTTTCGCAACATCTCAATGAATAACACATAAAAATATGACAGACACAATGCTTTTTCATATTAATGACCAACTCTTATGAAGGAGGTTGTATTAAAAACATGTTACAGTGATTGAGGGTGAGCTTAAGGTGCGAAATGCTTATGGTGCGAAAAGCTTGAGGAGTTGAGCTTAAAGAGTTGAGCGTAAAGCGTGAGCTTAAAGAGTTGAGCGTAAAGCGTGAGCTTAAAGAGTTGAGCATAAAGCGTGAGCGTAGTCCTGTCATGTCATGGCATGTGCGGTTTTCTTTTACAGATTAAAAGAACATGTATTGAGTTTCTTGCCGATTCTTCTCAGTACAATCAGCATTCCGAATCGGTGGTAGATTCATTCCCAGTATGACTACTGGGAATAAATCTACCCCGCATGTATGACTACTGGGAATGAATCTACCCCGCAAATGTTGTCAGGATGGTCGACTGTTACAACATGTTTTTAATACAACCTCCTTCATAGAGTTGGTCAGTAATATGAAAAAGCATTGTGGCCGTCAAATTTTTATGTGTTTTTCATTGAGTTGTTGTGAAAGAGTAAATGGGTTGACTCTGGGAAAACTGCTTTTTATTTATTGAATAAGTATAAAGGAGAAATATCGTCGTTAGTTATAATATTATGTAGGTAGATGATTGCTACTTTTACAATTTTTGAATTTTTTTGAAGCATTACCACCAAATTGAAGCTTCAATATCTCTCAAGATACATTTTCTGCATTAGCATCTTGATTTTTCCCACAAAACTTGGGTGGTACGAGCGACGAGCAAGGAGAGCGCCTACGTCATGATACAGAAAAAATCGAAGGGCGATACCAAGGAATTTGGTACGAAGGCATGATGAGCGACTACTGACTACTACTACTACCGACCCTAAAGAATCAAACAGATCCCAAATATAATTAGACTCAGTTCAAGCTCTGTTCATTTCTGATTTATACTTTTAATTCAATAAATGGCTGTTAATGGTCAAAATACTAAAATAATGATTTATTGGATATTTAAAAAACTAGAATCAATTTAAAAAACGGGTGGCTGATTTGGATTCAACCCCCGAAGCTAAGGGGGCTGCGCAACCGAAACCGTGTGTATACTTGTGTTATCAATCATTGATATGAACTTTGTATAACTTCAGAACTCCTCGAAACATTGAGATCAAACAATAAATAATCCTCTTTCACACCCTGAATGTGAACCACCACTGATTAAATTCCTTTTTTGTTAATTCGGAATCATCATTAATCATCATGAATCCAATAATAATGCTTAAAATTTTTTCCAAAGCAACCGTACATCATAACCATCTTTCAAATTAGACGACATTTGCACTTTCTTTGTTGTGCCAAAATAATTGTTGACAAGATTTAAGTCCCGTCTCATGATGAAGGGTCTTTTCGCTTACTCCCCGGGTGGGGGTAAAAGGGGTGCGGGCCTCGAGGTATTCCTCACTACCCGGGCATCTCCTCGCGGGCACTTAAGCCCTGCACGTGTTTCGGCCGTAGGCCGAGATCACCTAGGTGACCTAAAGGTGTCGGTATTTGGGCCGTAAGCCCAGGTCACCTAGGTGACCTAATGGATGTCTTGTTCGGTGGGGAGGTCTGGGAATGGTAGCAGACCTCAAAGTCGTCTTCCGGTATGTCTTGGTCTGGTGGTGTCTTGGTCAGTGGTTTTGTCATATCCGGTGTTTCCGCCCTATCGCCCATCGCGTCGTCCTCGTCGTCGCCGTCGTCATCCGCATCGGGACGCGGAGACGGTGATCGCAGGAGCTCGCGAGGCAGGGAACGTCCATCGGGTGGTCGCGCATGGAGTGGCGCGATGCTATGGAGGTGTACGTGCGCGCTGTAGTCAGCGCGCGCGAACAGTCACCGCGCAAGGCGACGAACGAACTCCTCCACGGTCGGCGTTTGGGTATCCCGATGCACGACGTCGTTCCGCACATACCTCGGGGCTCCTACGATCAGTCGCAGGCAGCGGTTCTGCTGGACTTGAAGTCTTCGCCTCTGGTACGCCGAACATAGCGCGTACCAGGCGGGTGCCGCATACGTCAACCGCGAGCGGACGTAGGCACCGTCCCGTCTCAGCAGGGTCGTCTCGCTTACTCCCCTGGGAGTAGGCGGGGTACGGGCCTCGAGGCGTACCTCCTTGCCCGGGCAGTTCCTCGCGGGCACTTAAGCCCGGTCTGTGTTTAGGCCGTAGGCCGAGGTCACCTAGGTGACCTAAGGGATGTCTGGTTCGGTGGTGAGGTCTGGGAATGGTAGCTCCCAGACCTCAAAGTCTTCTTCAGGTGGTCTTAAGTCGGGTGGTGTCATGATCGGGGGTGTCAAATCCGGTTTCGCCCTCTCGCCCATCGCGTCGTCCTCATCGTCGCCGTCGTCATCCGCATCGGGCCGCGGAGACGGTGACCGCAGGAGCTCGCGAGGCAGGGAACGTCCATCGGGTGGTCGCGCATGGAGTGGCGCGGTCCCGTCTCAGAAATGTCACTGCAACGTTATAATAATAATCCAATAGATGACGCTGTACTGCATTTCTTCAAACCAAAAGAAGCTACTTCGGCAAGGATTCGCTAATCTTAATTTATTGGCGCTATTAAGTTGTTGTGTTCGATAGCGTATATTGCCGTTGTTTTCTAATAATATTACAACTTAGGCTAAGCGGCGGTAGCAGAATGGTTAGGATAACGGTCTTGCGATTGAGATGTCATAAGTTTGAATCCCGGCCATCGGGGGCCGTATCACCCACGTGAAAACACTCCTAACATAAGCATTTAGTTTAGCTGGAGGGGATGACAAGTTTACTAGTAATTTGAAACTCAAATATAGTAATCTTAAAAAAAATTGTTTTTCTACTTAGTGAGAGATTGCGTTCGCGGCGATCTCATAAGTGCTTCTTAGAGAGTTTCACCCCCTGCCGAGACTCCAGCGACTCTTAGATGTTGATATCTAAATCATGAGCAGTGTCGTAAGTTGGGGTAATGTGTGGTGTGGTGATTGTGTCTGTCTTACCGGGCCAGAATAGATTGCACCATTGCCACAAAATTTTTCTTGCGTTTTACTTACCTAATTGTATTGTCACCGGTCAAATATATAAAATTGGAATGAAACCTGCCTTCTTAAAGTGGCTCAAAATTGAGTTCAAGGAGCGAAAGATCGAGAGACTTTTGCTTTTAATTGTATTATTTTATATTTTTCTTTCAGTTATGTAGGTACTGACATAGAATTAAGGTAAAAATAAATAAAACATTAGTTGACGTGAATTTGTTTTATTCAACTACTTAAGTAAATATTTAACAATTTCAATAATATGATTATGTGTTTTTTTTTTAAATCCATTCATTTCGATGTGTAACATAATTATTGAATCAATGTACGGATTTAATATTATACATATAGAACCAATGAATGAATTTAGCATTTGTCGTCCGAACTTACCTATATTTTTTGTTTAGCTTGAACGTCTAAGTTTTGATTGTTGCTCATTGGGATAAAAGCTAGTTTGTACCGAATAAAAATCGTAAGCTCCATACTTGCTTTTCTTTTTCTTTATAGGTTCGCATTCATATTCATGTTCATTAGTTCTGCATGTTTGCACCAATACATAAGTATGACACAATAAGTTTAAGCTTATGATTCAACTCGACAATGTTAAAATGGTTCTTAATTATACGTCTTTGTCTATTCTTTATAACGTCTATATATTATATTTATCATATGTATATTTTAATTAGTATATATTATTCACGATTTAGTATTCTACTTCTCGAGTTTTAGTGTCGATATCTGGAGATGACATTCACAACATGTATTTAGAGAAACTATTGATGTTTTATGGATTCATAGCTAGAGGCTATAAATAGATATGAAGAATATTAATAGGTATATTCTTCTTTACGTTGTTTATGGCTCGTTCGTGCTAGTCATACAAAAACAATTTATAAGTAAATAAATTACATATTCCAGTTAGATTTTATTTACAAATATAAATTTATGGAGATAAATAGTACGAATTAATGAATATTTTCTGAATACTTAAATTTTTACTAAGAGTCTTCATTCAAATGCAATGTTCAATTTTTACTTAAGGATAATAATATGTGCTTTTTATTTCTTTTATAAAAGTTTTAAAAGTCAGTACAATTATATAAGCTATAACCAAAACAGCTTGGCCCGTTTACTTGCGGTCGTTGTAACTTAAGGCATCCCAAGTGTCTAGTGCCATAGAAAATACACTATAAGTTACTATTTGGGAGAGCGGTTCCCGTGGATAACAATCCGCGCCCGTGTCGGTCATGTAAGGATAGTTCGCTGCAACGACGCCGAAAGTCGAACGAAAAAGCATATTATTTCTTTTTATTTCAGGATTTCCGTTTCGAATTTTCTAACGGTTTTTTCTTTGCGTACATGTATTATACCCATATTACATGGAATGAATGATATTTTCAATACCCGGATGAAGGGCGATTTTTCATTTTATATAATAAAAATTATAGATTGATTTTATTGCGGTATTATTTTGTGATATGATATGATATGATGCTATAACTTTAATAATACTTAATTAAAGATATGTGCTAACATAAAATTGAGTAAAATTCAATTAATTTTCTAACGTTTCTAATAAGTTCAATCCATCGTGATCTGTTTGTTGGTGTTTATCATTTACTAATTATAATTATATTATAGTTAATATTTCTTGAAGTGAAGAACTTAAGTACATAAAAAAAATATATTTCTTAGCAGCAATAATCAAAACTACTCTTATTATTTCTCCATTTTTTGGATCTAACAGCTAACACACTAAGTGTTGCAATAAATGGTAGTACAAAAGTAATAATAAAATTATTTTGCTATAATCCGCGATGAAGTAAAATAGAAAATATATATAATGCTTAATGTAGAGTGGACAATCGGTTATCATATTTACCACGACCAAAATCGCAAATGCTTTGCGATTTTGGTCGTGGAGTCTATCTCCTGACGATGCTTCGGTTGCGGGGCGAAACGATTGTTGAGTTTGTGATAGTGAACGTATATAGTGCTTGTGTATCACGGTGGCGGTGGTGGAGGTTTGTGCATGTGTTTTTTACGACTCCTGCATGTATCAGGTATGATAACCGATTGTCCACTCTACATAAAGCATTATATATATTTTCTATTTTACTTCATCGCGGATTATAGCAAAATAATTTTATTATTACTTTTGTATTATGGATCTCCGCAAAGTAACGCCTAATTCTATAAATTATATAAATGGTAGTCACAATTAGTCAAATTACAAATTATAAATCAAAATCATACTGGTGGCGCTGTCTTTAAAAGGCTCATGTCCAACAGTGGACGATAATGATACTAGTAAAAAATATTCCTACAGCCTTTTACACGTTTTTTTGAGGCATTATGAATGAAAATAATTATATACAACAACAGGTACAACAGCCAGTTGCAAATTAATTATGTATCGAAAATTAGCAACTATGGCGAAAGTTCTAGTATTATTGTCAGTATGTAGACTATCGTAGTATTGTAAAACACCGGCCTCATCTTTAAAAAAATTTTTCTATTTATGCATGCACTTCATCATTCTTTTATTGTTAATGTAATGATAAAAAGGAAGTGCGATCAAATCTTTCACACTTAAACGTCAATGGCTGCTATTGTAATTGTAATAATAATATATTTTTGTTATGAGAATGGTATCTTTAATAATGTATGTATAAAATGTATTTTAGCAGCCTTGTTTCATCATGAGATCTGCAAGTTTAAATACGCGTATCCAGCTACAAGGGTCTGCCTGGCGTTGATTACCAGAGCTGTTTGGAACCCTCTCATTGTTAGGCACGCGATCTGCATTGTCCTCGATTTGGGCTGCCGATTTGTTATCAGATTTTTGCTTTTCAGGTGATTTACTGATCGTAGGAGAAGTCATTCTGAAATAAACAAACAATATTAGTTTTATTTCATAGATGTGGTATCTTTCCATGAATCGGAATAGAGGAAATGATACGCCAACTATAATTTTGTTTCGTATTTTACTTATTGTGTTGTATTTTTTTTTTATCTGAGCAGATTATTATTCGTTATCATAAAATAGGTTAAGACTTGGAAGTATACACACAAAAAGTGATTTTTGTTATTTTGAGGTTTTATGAATTCGGTCGTTATGAGCATCAAGTATTGATAGATTATTATTTTTATTAGGTATTTGAAGTATTGATGAAAAATAACGTACTACGTGACAAAATCTTTTGTTTACCTTTGAATTTTGTTGAAATACATCAAAACTGATAAGTCATACTAACATAAAATAATAACACATTTCATTTGAGCAAAAGCCGAAAAAAAAATTAAAATATCTAATACTAAAGCGAAACATTTTTGTTATCCGCAATTATATAATTTTAAGCTAATTTGGATTTGTTAAATTTTAGCTAATAGTATAGTCATATTTAAAAATAAGTATCTCCGTTATATCATTTATTGACAAAGGTTCTTTTGTATCATATAAAATTGTGATTTATAATTGTGGGCGCGTATATGGTCCGATAATTGCCGATAGCGCTATCAATTGATACAAAACTGTATGCTAGTCGTTAGCCTTGGCCTACATTGCACAATCATTTTGATAAAAAAATGTTGCAAATTATACAAAGGTGAAACAAACACTAATGGTACGTGTTATTTAACATTAGATGCGTTAGTACCACGAAATTGTACCAGCTTGGCAAATCGCATTTCTTAAGGCCGACATCCCCTGGCCTTGAACAGCATATTTAGCCCTTGATATTATTACTTACTAATAAGAAAAAATCATTAAGGGAACTGGTTATTTTGAACAGATTCAAAATAGCGGACGTCTCTCATATATATACTTACCAAACACATACACACACACACACACACGCACAGTTTTTCATATTTAATATAAAGTCACAGACCCGGCCACGTATTGCTATGGCTGTATCCGTCTTGGATATCTAATATTTTGGGTCGCATTAGTTAATTTTGCTATAAACTCTAAGATATTTATATTTATTATATCGTTATTATAATGTTAACAATGCTTAGTGTTACTTACGCATTTAAGTTTATAAGGATTCATACTGATTCCGTTTAAATACCATTACCATATACCGCATTGCGTATTTTTTCTTAAAGTTTACATGGGACCAGTAACTTATTCTTAAAAGATTGCGAAATTTAACGAAAGAGCTAAATTTTATCCTTACTATTGTTGAATTATACTACTACCTTAGGCTTAGGCTAGGCCTTAGGATTAGGCTCAAACGATTTTTCAATTAAAACTGTCATGCTGTTTGAGTTTTTCCAAAATTTCAACAACTATCGTTACATTCCAACTAATTTAGACAAAATCTTAATAACTAAACCTTAATAATCAAATTAAGATTTTCCTTGTCTGTCTTAGTGAAGTTGAAAGTCGTATAGAAATCAGTTTAGCAGTTTTTGGATTAATCGCGAATAAACAAACAGACACGCGATAAGGGACTTACTTTAGTACAGAAGGATAATTTTTGTTATTTTAATTTTAATTGGATCTAGATTCTTTCTTTTTCTCACATATCACGTTGCTAAAAATACTATAATTTTTTATTTTAAGATTATCCTTTGATATTTAGTAAAATTAACGAGTCGTTAATATTTTTTAATTTTTATAATCGAAGTTGCTAAAAAGTTTTAAATCCAGAAATAACTCTAAGTGCGTTCAATTTTTTTTAATAATTATAATAAGCAGCGAATTTGTGATAATGCAGAAATTAATAGGTATATGTTGTGACAAATGACGGCATGATATTGTTCGTATGTAGGTCGACGACCAAGCGCAGTGGGCGGGACATCTTTGACCTACTTACGCTTTGGTGGTTACGTATCTAGGTAACTACCTACTAGGTAAATAATAACTAGCGAAATGTATGCGTGTTATTTAGCGCGAACTTCTGCACTACACTTTTCTGTGGATTTCAGTATTACGACAGAGTGTGGGCATGATAGGAGAAGCGAGTGTTACTTTCGTGGCACAACTATAAATAATATTTGATATTGTTTTACTTTATTTATTGTAGCTCATCAGTATTAGTATCAGGTACAGTCATAGTGGTAAGTATAATATGGTTAACATATTACTAACGAAACAGAAGATATGCTAAATAAATAGAAAATTATATTATACCTATGAATCTATAATTAATTTGATATATATATTTGTAGCACACACAAAAACTAAGTATGTATAGAATATGCTTTTCGTTTCAGTAAAGGAGAAATAAATAACGCAAACATAAGCATTATCTCGTAGATCAGACTATATAATAGCAGTTTAATGTTAACGTTACTATGCGGAAATTCGTAGTAAGCAAGGAGTAAACCAAAAAAGTAGATCATATAACTGCTGGGTAACTGACGGATATGTATCACTTACCTTTTGAATATCTGATCTGATGATTAACTGTCAAGACTATTACCAACAAGCGTTGTGCAATTTTCATAGATCACGAGATGCGACTTTCCATATAGCAAGTGCGTTACGTCCGCGCGTCGCTACGGTCAACGATTAATAGCTTTTATGTAAGAACTTTGTGATGTGGTCATGGCATTGAGGCATACTGGTTTCTAAGTGAGAAATAATTTTGAATTTGTTTGTGTGTCGCACTGGATATATTATGAATGAGTTTGTTTGAACAGGTTATAAACTTACTTGGTTTAAATATAGTGCAAATAGTATAAACTAACAGTAGAAGATGATCAGCAAAAAAATTGGTATAATTTAAGCATAGATTTTTACAGAAAAGCGTATATACGCTTTGTATGTAATAAACATCCATGATAGATAAAAATATATCTATACCTAACAAAACTTATAAAGATGGTGTTGTCTTTAATACATGATCAGTTTATAATATTCGTGGAAGAAATTTTACTTTAGAACAGACTAAAATGTCACGTCCTATTTATATAATCACATCACGTGAATCGACTAAACAACGCAGTTCAGCGACCTCAATTCTTCATGAGTCTGCGAAACCTTTATCGCAGTGCGACGAAACTTTGTTACGTAACATCATTATCATACATAATAAAAAAGAACGAAAATAGATAAATTGGCTAAACACCGAAGTGCCATCACTAACTCTAAACTTTTGTGCAGGTGACCTACATTTTATTAACAACGTAGGTACTCATGAATGGCACGAACTAAAAAGTTAATGTTTTAAAATGTATTTACCTTATTTCGGACTTGTCCCCTCTTGAACTTTTTTTAATCACAGTTTAACTTACTTTATTTTCAAGATGTAATACAACAAAACAAATAACTTTTCAGGTGAAGCAAACGAGACAAGCGTTTAGGGTGCGTTAAGGGGTAAACTGTGTCAACCGCCAATATAGAATGTTCTACTGCGCAATCACCCTTCGGATTGAGATCCCGTCGATCGGAGTATGCTTTTAAAACTTTTCCTTACATGTTCTTTAGCTTTGTTTAGCATGGTTAATTAAGTAGATTAGTAAAATAGTCATAACTTAGTGTGTAATTATAAAATCAACATCCTTATATATTAATCTATGATACAAGAGACTATCTGACATATTGAGGAAGCTACATCTATACTCTATACTAATATTTATAAAGCTGAAGAGTTTGTTTGCTTGTTTGATTATTTGAACGCCCTAATCTCAGGAACTACTGGACCAATTTTGAAAAATTATTTCAGTGTAAGATAGTCCATTTACTAAGGAAGGCTATAGGCTATAGAATATCACGCTAAGATAAATAGGAGAGGAACAGCAATAAAAGTAGTAAGAAAACGGCATAAATAAAGCTTTCCTTGCGTGCGCTGAGTAAACGGTAATAGTTATTCAAAAATCATGTATTACTAAATTGATCCCCTCTGAAAGTTCTAAATAAATAAAATCTAAATAAAACCATTTTTTGGTAATCCTATATTACGGTTTCAATCTTTCCCCGCGGGCAGAGCTAACAAATTATTGCTAGTGTTATATAAGTGCTGGCAACTATACATTACGTTAAAAACTTTTGTGACGATGGACTAAACGCCATCTGCCAGATATGTTCATTACCGACTGGAAACCTAGCAAGCTTGTGAGTTTGAGTAGGAACATTTTGTAGAACTGTGAACTATAACATGCAGGTGGCGCTGTTTATTTAATTAATTTGAATTGCCCATTTTTTATTTTATTTTTAGCTAGGGACCTTGTAGAACCTCAAAAAAATTTCCTCTATAATCTATGCATTCTTACCCTTAATGCCTATTAACTAACTTTTCGCCGAGGGTAGTACCGTGTGGCATAGCTAGTTAAAATTTATTTTTTATATATTCTGTCTCAAAATTATATCTTTTTAATTATACTACGTTATATACTTTATATATATGTCAGGTGAGTGCACTATTAATTGACCATGTAATAATAGTTGACCGTTTAGTATAAAATTTTAAATAATAAGCGTTTTGTTTGTTGTAGCTACTAAAAAATAAATTTGTCATTACCTGTTGCCATCTATTAAAAGATTAGAACTGTAGCCCATTGTTTAATATTTAAAATTTAATATTATTAAACAATATTTTTTGTTACCTACAACAAACAATAAGCTTATTATTTAAAATTTCATACAAAACGGTCATCTACTAGTAAATGGTCAATTACTAGTGCACTTACCTTATGTGAAATATTTTTTATGAGACGTTTTTTCGAATTGCCAAAATGGTTTTGGCTCATACGCATCCTTACATTTTCATAAAATGGAAATATTTAAGTATATATAAATGTAGGTATATTTAAAAAAACTAAATTTAGTGTTTTAACTCTATATGCCAAATATGAGGTAGGGAAGTGTAATGACCTCCATAGTATCATGATCTTTCTCGTAGGGACTATAATTTGAATTTTAAGAGGTTTGAGAAACGTTCAAGAGAGCTTAGGACGACTTTGCAACTGATTTATACGAGCAGCCTGGGGACAGGTTAAAGGTAAAAATTCAAATACTCAATCCGGGCCAAAACTGTGCAAAATTATGCACCTGCACGCCATAACTACTCAGACAAAGAACTTGCGGTTTTAGCAATGAATTATTGTGTTGAGTTCTGCCATCAGCATGGTATTCATAAAGAATATAAGTTCGTATACTTATATGTATATATTCAGGTCACTACAAAAACTGGAATGCTAATTTGATATTTGTAAATAAAGCCAAACTACGTTGATATTTGTGTCTTTTTGGGAGTAAGTTTTGAATGAAAATAACTCTGTGTATAGTTATTTTCATTCAAATTATTAAGTTTTCAAATTTATAAGTTTTCTTATGGAAATCTAATAACGAATTGATGTAATTTATTATAAAGTAAAATTTCAGAATTCAATCTTGAAGCTATTTGGGAGATTGCAGACAGACATTAAATCTAATTTCGGGTCAGACATATTTAGCTCCAGAATAAACATCTGTGTGAATTCACGGAGTACATATTTTATATTGCATATAAATGTGATAAAAACCTTTAAAATCATATCTAAAAATTTTTTCTAATTTTTTCCCCTTTTTTCACATTACCTTTATTCGCACATCCTTAATTGACTGCCTCGTTGATGCAGTTTTTTTCAGCGCGGGTCGTGGTTCCGATTCCCGCTGAGTGTATATTTGTATTTAAGTATATATTTAAAATTATACGTGTATAAGCTGTGTGGTAATTGGCTGAGTAAAATAGACCACCCTCATTTCTTACCGAGGTGTCGTTAAAGGCGACTAAGGTAAACCGACCCGCGGTATGGTATCTGGCTGAGTAGAATAGACCACCCTTATTACTTACTAAGGAGTAGTAAAATACGACTAAGGTAAGTTGAAATTAGGCAGGCGGGCGGTCGTAAAATATGTAGCCAAATCATATGGCAACAAGTTTATAACATGTTGTGCGGACCCCACTTAGAGTGGACTAAGGGCAAGAGGATGATAATTTAAAACTATATTTGCATACAATTATCAGTTATCTATCACCCATAACATAAGTTACTTTGGAAACGGACGACCGTGTGTGTAAATGTACCATATATTTCGTAATAAGATGTCACCGACAGGAAAATTACTGTAGTGGCAAATTTTATTTAATTCGTCCGTTCTGTTTTTCGGAAACCTTTTTTTTATTTTTATGTACAATTTTTTTGTAAGATAGAATTACTGGGATATGACTACGCCGTAGATCCGCAGAAAGTATGAATGTAAAGTGATTTTTCTTTGGAAATAATACTGAGACCCACATTTATTTTTATAATAGTTTATTGTGATCCATTAATATTTGATATTCCGAAGCAAGGAAATTGGGAAAATAGACAATTTATTTGCGTAACGTAGTCACTTTTTTTACGCTCAGTTACATTAATAAAGTGAGCCCACAAGAGCATTCAGAATATTGTCCTATTTTCTCTGAAAACGAAAGTTGCCTTCAGAATACGAAACGACAAGATGAAACGTAGAATCGGAAAAACTGCTTATTTTATTACCGCGTAGAGACCGTGGAGCTATGGCGCGGATGAGATGGGCCTCGGGCGGAATTGCCGCAACCGAAATTAGAGGCACACTTGAATACTTCCAGTAACTTGTTTTTGTTGCATTTGTAATTTTTCAATATAGATAAATATTGGAGTTAGGATAATTTGATAAAATGTGATAGAGCCGATTTTATGAGAGCTGATAGCCGCGTAAGCTTTTTTAACGAGTTAAGCCAAAATTATGCTGTTAGTTTGGTTTTAGATCGTTACCATGCGAGACTAATGTAAAAAATAACAGGTGTAGATGTTGTACCCATACTCGTCTTTGTAACTTGATATTTAAAAATTTCCATTTGCATAATATAGAAATCTATCTATGTACATATATGTTAGAAATTAGATCATGAAATCGAAGTATAGAATTGGAGCTGCGGCGGATTTATATCGACCGAATCCGTCAAAAGGTTTCATTCACCTTTTAAAATTTAATGTATTTCGTATTGTGACATATTTGTGTTGTTTGCAATTGACACCCTAGGGCCAGTGAGAGCGTTCTAACACTACGGTTAATTGCCTCTTCAGATGGTAAGAGGGCTTGCTCGTTTTTGCACAAAGAATCAGTTTAAAAGTTTAACAGTTGAAACGGAGCTAGCTTTTTTGTAAGCATTCCATGTATGATTGGTAATAATTTGTGTAGCTTATATGTCATTTACGATTAAAGTGATTTGTATAACATATACTTTTTTTTTTCTAAAAATAAGAAAATATGATACCAAATAAAGTAAAAATAACTGAGCGAATTTTTTTCCTATATCAGTTAAGTTATTGACATTAGTTCAAGAAGGAGTAAACAAGCGAAATAGTCAAATATTGAAAATATAAAATTAAAGTGGCTAAGATTTGAGTCATTCTTTGTCATTTTTGGTCGTTCTAAATTTTTTTACTAATCAAATTAAATAGTTGTATTAAATTAAGCTTGTGAATATATTAATTTAGTATTTATTTATAAGTAAACTGTACTTCAGTTATCTTGTATACTGATGTATTGTGCAAATATTCATACTAATTAATTTGCATTTCAACGTTCACACAAACTTCGTGTAAAAATATCTTAGAAATAAAGATTGAAAATAAACCGTAAAACTTTGCCGGAGCATACTCCTTAAGTGCTGACATCAAGACGAAACAATTTTCATAACTATGCGGAGAACTTTGACTTCCTCGGGATATTAAAGTTACAGAGAAAAAAAAAAATTAAAAAATATCTGTGAAGGTTTAATATAAAATTGCATACATACAAATGTGCACAAACATATTTTTTTTGTTATTTTTACAGTAGTGTAATGGATATTATGAATTATTTCATGGTGACGTTTATTTGAATTTAATCTAAATAGATTAAAATACTCCTGATAATAAATGGTGAATATATTTTAAAAACGGATGGAGTGGTTCCTATTCCTGATTCAAATAATTTTTTTTAAATTTTTTGCCAAAAATAACCACATATTTTTTTAAGTATTAAATTTCTGGAGTGATTATTTTTACTAAACAATTATAACTAATAATTGATTTCTTTTTAAATATTTTTGTGCTGTTGTTCTATTTAAATATATAGAAATGCTTTTTGTTTTATAAGTATATAAGATAATACTATGATACATGACTATGTAATACAAAAGACATATTGAAAGAGTTGCTCATTTATCGATTATTGTAAATTCATAATAATGATGTAAAAAATTATCATCACTACATAGTATAAAACAAAGTCACATTCTTTGTTTGTCCATATATCCCTATGTATGCTTAAATCTTTAAAACTACGCAACAGTTTTTGATGCAGTTTTTTAATAGATAGAGTGATTCAAGAGGAAGGTTCGCATTTATAATAACATTCAATACCGAGTAGAAAAATACTGTAATTTTTGAGGTTTCTGATGCGATGTCGTAAATAATTAAACTTTTTCCGCTTACATTGCAAACGCAGGCTAAGCCCTACGAGATTCATCAAAATGATGTACTAAGTATTTGTGCACCTTGAAAAGGTCTACAGAAAAGTCCGCGATGGTATATGTCTATCTCTTATGGATAACCCACAATAGCATTTTTTGTCATTTACTTTTTAAGAAAAATTATGCCATATTTTTGAAGCAATTTTTATACAATACAGCATTAATCGTTATCCAGTAAAGTACCTTAAATAAATTGTTTATTTAATATAGATTAATATGGTCGTTTACAGCATGTAATTTTAGTGAACATTTTCGGAGATATTACAGATTTAAAATGACATATAGCTGTTAAATTCAAAGTACTATATGTAGTACTTTGAATTTAACATAATTGATTAATTTGAAAATAACCCTAAATATTGTGTATAATATCAAGTGTGCTCACAACTCGCTATATATGTACATTTACGAATTGAAATTATTTAAAAAAGTTATACACAAGCAATTAAATTGAAGACTGAAAATATACTAATTTTGAAACCTAAATATTTCAAAAGAAGATTATTTTAAAAACAAATTTGTTATTTATATACATACAGATAAAGTCATTGTTAAATCCCATTATTGCAACTATAATTTGCAGGTCCGTGCTTGGGAAGTTTCAGGAGCTGTGACCGCTGATTTGGGCCCCATGAGCCCGCTTCCTATAATTAATTCGTTCCCGGATCAAATCCTCCAACAAATTAGGATTAGATGAGGCCTACTCCGTTTTTAGGATGAATGTAATTCTAATGGAATCCCAGCATCCGCACTGGATAAAGGATTGAACTCAAAATATATTACATTATTCTCATTTAGAAAAGTAAATTGGTTTTGTTTTAATAAGCAATATCATGAACAATGTACCTATCTATTTTTTATGTACACTATATCAATCTAGTTTCATTAATTAGGAACGCGGCGAAAATCCATGTCACAACTTTCTTCTGAGTAATGTTTGTATAAGATGTCCACGTTCTCTTAACTTAACTTATGTTTTATACTCCTAAAAGAAAAACTAATTATGCAGATACCTTCCTTCACCGTGCATGCAACTGTCACCAGGGGGGTGAAACTATCCTATATAGTGTATTATCTATGACTGTCACAATAGAGTTTTTATTGACATTGATTTTTTCAACATATCTTTAA
The DNA here is from genome assembly GCA_947086495.1 of Morpho achilles. Taxonomy (NCBI): domain Eukaryota; kingdom Metazoa; phylum Arthropoda; class Insecta; order Lepidoptera; family Nymphalidae; genus Morpho; species Morpho achilles. The sequence goes on from CAMTZB010000016.1 coordinate 7,553,381, forward strand.
ATAAGTTAAGGTGTCATACGATGAGTTTCTTCCCTGCCCGTTTGTAAGTTTATGTAAGTATATTTATTTCATATTTATTTTTCTTTTATTTTACACATACAAGTTAAATTACATATTAATTAATACATTAATATGTAATTTAACTTGTATGTGTGTTCTATTTGATCATTAAGTTTTTTATTTTTTGGTTTATGTTTTTGTCTTGTTTTTCTTATAATTATATATTGTATAAGTGTTTGTCTTCTTAACCCTTCCCCGTCGACGTTCGTCCCATAGAAAAAAAAACAGCTAAGACCTGTAACTGTAATAGTAATGACTAAATCCAGTTAGTTAAACATATAGTATGTACCGTATATTCATCATTGAGAGTTATGTACTCATTCTACTCGTGTTATGGAGTATAAGTATGGGTGTTTAGGCAGTATGGAGTACGGAATATACGTATATGTAATATAACCTTTTGCAATGTAACTTAACTCTCCTGCAAATTTATTTTAACGCGATATCCAAAACAATGTTCTGTGTTGTGGGACTATTATACATAGATAATACACTATATAGGATATTATACGTCAATTTGTGACGACAGTAGTGACAGTTTCAACCGAAAATCATAAAACCAACTGACCGATAAGACCATATAAATTTATTAGATATGCTTCAGTATAGAAAATCTATAAATGTAATAAATAAAACGCCGGAAGATTTAGGACCTAGATAGGACCAACATCATCCCATTGCGGAAAATATGAAAATTGGAAACGCCACGATACCGAGCCAAATAAATTCGGCCCCTATTTGTAAGCTCGTCTCGATATTACGAAATACGTGCTCGTCTTATATGTGTATTTACTGGAGCTTTTATAGTATGTCTGATTGAACCAACTCGTTTGGAAATCGTAAATGTCTGTTCATGTATAGATAATATTTTATTAACTAGTCAATTTCAGATGGAAAACTTACAAAACAGTAGTACTGATTAGTGTTAATTAATTGTTATAATACATTTTTAAAATATATCTTTATATTTAAATGAGTTAATCTTGTATATATATATATTTTCGGAATCTCGGAAACGGCTCCAACGATTTTCCCGAAATTCAGCATGTAGGGGGTTTTGGGGGAGAAAAATCGATCTAGCTAGGTTTTATGTAAAATAAATACGTTTATTCCTGTTTTTGGGCTTTGAAAAACACTAACATTTATATTGAATTGAATTTTCGCCATCAACTGTCAAGTCGGAGTAGCTTATTCGGGTAACGGACAGCCTCGAGAAATGTGAATGCCAAGGATCGATCCCCAAGTAAATAATTGTCTTTTCTTTATTTTTAAGTTTTTTTTGTAAAAAATTACCGAGCGAAGCTCGGTCACCCAGATATTTGAAATTAAATGAATTATATACAGGGCCTCCTGTCACAAGTACTAGTAGAAATACTAGTAACTTACTAGGATGGTCCCAGATTCTGTTAATGATTATGTAAGAATTTTGAAGGAAATAAAATAATATAAAAATTATAATCAAATTTTTTTGTTTTTTTTTTAGATTTTTTATTTAACAGTGTAACAGTAATAATGCCATGAATCCAGTAGTCTACAATCTACATCCTCTTTAGTATCTTGACTGGTGTTGATGGTTTTCGCAGTAGCTGTGACCACAAATACTGATTTTATTTAAATTACAAATTATGGCAGTATATAAAGTTATTGACTCAATTGCTTCCCAGGAAAAAAATAAATAAAATAAATTGTTATATTTCTTTTTCCTTTATTTTTCAAGATTTTCTTTGTATAATTTTTAATAATCTAGGTACATTTATTGTAAACCTGGCGTCATTACTTATGTATTAATTATGTGATGCGGAAAATGTCACCTTTTTTAAGAAAATATTGGAGCACACTCAAGTGTGCACGCTTTTTTATTCGTCAAAAAAACCAGATCTCGTGTTTGAATTATTTAGCGGAGACAGCGCTCCTGGTTCCAACAAATAAAATTATTGGATATTTAATTATAATACATAACACCTGTACATAAATTTTATTCCATGTAATCAAAATTATTTATTTCATGGTGAAAGTATGATGGCTGTATTCTTACAGCTGATGGAATACGCTCTTCATTTTGATTTACGTAACAATTATTATTATCTTGAAAGTATTTTCTATGCCGCAAAAAAGAGGGATTCATATGTTGGTTTCGTAGTGATTGTTTTACAGAACTGTAATAAAAGGGATTGTATGGCATCTCATGAGTTGTATACGGTCTTTTCATATTTTTATTGTTAGGATAGATATCAAAATAGCTTGGTTTATTTAAAGGTTTAACTGCTGCTTGTTTTATAGAACTTTGATTGATTGTTTTTGTATTTTCGTTAACATTTTGACCGTTCCAGGACATCAACTTCTTAATACTATGCATATGAATACTTTGAATATTATTGAGAGATTTCAAATTATTATTATGGATATTATTTTTGTATTCACGTATCGGACTTCTTTCCCAATCTTTATTTGAGAGTGATGTTACGGAATTAGGCAAATTGGTTCTTGCCTTATGTAGAAGTTCTGGCAATAAATCGATATTAAGATTTTTATCAAATGTTTTTAAATTCCTCGGCTTCTTGTCTTTATTTTGAATATGTCTTTTAGTTGCTTCCATTACGTTAACAATATTTTCTATTTCTTGTAAACTTAAAGGTGGAGATGTCGAAGCTATGATTTCTACTTTATTTTCTATATCAAATAGTAATTCATTACTCTTTTTCATATATTCGAATTTCTTATTATTTGCCTTTAATAATGTTAATGGAGATCGTACAGAACGTTCCCAAAACGATCGTGCTGAATTATTATTTAAATAAGGGTAATTATTTCCTTTATTAGTTGTTTCATCAAACTGAATATTAACTTGCGGGTATTGTGGATTTCCTCTAATCATCTTAGCTATTTGTCTACCTAAATTAGTGTAATACGTTTCATCCGATCGGTGGTATGAAGGGTGGGTAAATCTTCGAGTATCGGGTGTATCGAAAGGAATGTTAAAATCCGCAAATTGACTTTTGTCTACTTTTGAGGGTTGGTACATTTCAATACTATTAGGCCTATATTCAGCATGTGGTAAATTATTTGATTTATTGGTTAGATCAACCCTATGTATAAGTTCTGTGATATACTTAAAGTCAACGTTATCAGGAAAAGACGATTCTTCTTCGAATTGTTTCGGTTGAATGTCGTTATTCATATACGTGTCTTCGGATAATTTGTCATCTAGGAATGAGTTTTCAACATCCCCATTTTGATTAGCGAATGTATTTGCAAAAATCTTCTTATTGCTTTTCCAAGATGGCATGAACAAATTAGCTGAAGGATTATTCATGTTTTCTTTCAGACGTTGCAACTGCACAACAATATTTATATGAGAGACACGAATTTTTACATCTAATAAATTGATATATTATAATTATTATTAAATAATCTTTTTATTAGAAAGTACGATAACATTTAAAAATATTTTTCATTATGTAATAAAAAAATGTAAAAGATATATTAAAAGAAACAAAATTGTCGTCCGCCATAATCAGGGCATAAAACTACTAATGGTATATATATGCTACTGATGGAACTGCTTCAATGTGAGAAACTTCCTCACAATATGCGCCGTGCAAGCAATACGTCGAGGGTTTTCGCTATAAGACCGTTGACCGAAACAAAAATAGGCTCACTACCAGAATATCAGAATCCAGAAATAATATCAGAATACTGAAACTTCGTCTTGGCCAGCAAAAAGGCTGTGTGTGTATTATGTGTTATCATCGGTATTTGATCGTCATGACTTATATATGACCTTTTTGCGACTCCTTTATTTTCGGTGGTACGATCTAACACACCTACACCCGGTAGGTGGCAGTCACACATATTAAGTGGGTTTGTGAGTCTCTCAATTTTATTTTATATTGCTTATAATTATTAAAAATAATAAAATTTTGCAAATCACTTACAACTTTTTGCCGATTGATAGACTTGAAATTGTTTAGACTACAAGAAAAAACAAAAAAATAGGTTAGTTATTTGGTTGGTTTTTGATAACGTTTAAATTTTTTTTGATTATGAATATAAATTACATCCTTAAATTCATAAAAACATTCATGTATATTAATTGTTTCAAATGTACGGTAACTGTCTCAAAATATAACTTTAATATTAAAGAATCATTACCCCTGTTCCGTGGCAAATCTATCCTTGCTTGATATATTAGCCCCTTTCTTCTTCTTTTTCTTATTCTTTATACGTAGCGACTGACTGGAAAAAGAATAAGATATTGTAAAGATAATAATTGTGTAATAACTATCACTTTCATCAGTCCAATTTTATTGTAATATCCCTGATTACATTTTAGAATTAGGAGCATCGGTGGCTTCACTAGCTTTTGTTTTAATTGTAACTGTTGTTGATTCAAATTCAAGCGATGTGTCTGTAGTTCTAGAACCTGCACGAGCAGTAGTTGTTGACGTAGTATTTACAGCCATAGAGGTGATTTGCTTATCTTTATCTTCATCACAGCCTAAAATGAGTTAAGTGGTATTAAAAAAAATTTAAAAGTAGCAACGATTAAAAAGTATTAAAACTATATTAAGATTTTTCCCATAAAAGTAAATGGGAACTGTCTTATTTAAATAAAGGAATTGGACTTCAAATAAGCGAAAATAACTTACTTTATCATATTATTTTATGTCAAAGAAAAGGCAGTATAGACGAATAATTAAAGTAGAATCAATATGATACAATAATTTTGAGATATTAAATAAAGTTCGGCATTATAAAGCTAAGTGATAGCAAACCTGTGACTGGACACAATGGCACGGGAGGTATAGGCACTACCGGATACATAGGTATAATAGGGGGTGGGGGCAATCCTATTGGAGGGTAGAATGGTGTATCTATATTTGGCAAGAAAATAAAGCTTGGCAATTGTTGCTTTGGCTTTTTATTAATCATAACTATCTTTTTGTGCCCATGTTCATCATCGTCATCATGCTTTTGATGATACTCATTTGTTTCATACTCTATAGATGAATCACTGGAACTTGAATCACTTGAATCTGAATTTGATTTAGAAGACAAGTCAAATAAACTGTCATTTTCTGTTATTCTTAGTAGTTTTCTCCTCAAATGTTTCTTTTTCCCTCGCTGTTTAGATGATTTCCCGTTGCGTCCCTTTTTAATTCTATATTTTTTTTTTATTGGATCCTGAGATCCACTCCGTCTAGTGAAAACATTTTTATCATTTGTTTCATTAATTACTTGGTTTTCTATCGTTTTAAAGAACTGATTATAAAGCCAATCTCCTAGATCATTCGCGTCTTTAGTTATTTCGTCTACTTGCCTATCAACTTTATTAGTAGTAGACATGAAATTGGTATCATAAATAATATTAGGAGTGACATCTGATTTGTGTACTCGGCTCGGCTCTACAACATTACTTCGCCTATGATATGTGATTATTTTTGAGCTGCAATAATAAATACGCAAAAATAAACATTCAAAACTATAAAAGGTTTCTAAAGAAACAAATATGAAAAATGTCATCGCTCTGACATCTATTTTTGACTTTATTGTAACATGTTTCGAACAAAAAAATGTTTTATCGTGGAGTATGAATCAAATATCACTTATGAGTCAAAATATTTTCCATTTTTTGATACACAAGTCGTGATAAGAGACACGTGATATTGAATGACTTTTGTTTTATTTTTGACTTGTTACTTATTATTTTGGCATAAGACGCCGAAGATGTTTATTACACCTCAAATTAAATGAAAAAATGATGTTGTAACTGTGGCAGTGTAAGATTGGTTTGGATAATCAGCAGCAATATAAATTAATTGATCGTTAACCGAAGGTTTTTAAGGTCCAATTTATTCAACACTAATAGCTTGCAAAGGTGCTAGCTGTCACAAATCAGTATCAATATTAAATAAGCAGAAAATGATTAAATCTATCTAAGTTGAAGCAAATATTAGTATCCGTCTATTAACTAATACATATAGACGAACTACATCGAGGCATTTTTTAAAATTTTTACTACAGTATAAAGTATCTATAAATATATTATATTTTATACATATGTCAACCAAAATATAAAAATATTTCCCTAAAGTCGGTAATTTTTAAAAATTATATAAAAGTATTAACAGTACTTGGGTACCTTATCTTAAAAGAATTTCATTGTGAAATGAATAATACCGAGCTACAGTTATTTAGTACCTTTTAAAACTATAATAGAAATACTTAAGTACTTAGGTTCACATATTTTTGTATCAGTGTCGAAGTAATATCCCGGGTGGCAGTGGCAACCAATGACACATCCAGGAATCTCATCGATGCAATATTCGAATCTGCCATGACTGCCACATTCTATAAAAAATATTGTGGTCATTTAATATTGATACGACAAGAAATAAAAACATTAAAGACAATTAGGAGTAGACCAACATCGAAAAATAGATTAACGGCCATCGTAATGTTTTTTTACATAACTGAAAAAAAAGACCAAAGAACACAAAATGTTTTAAATAACTTACCGTATGTTCCTTGGCAGAATATTGGAAACGGCAGTGAAATTTTAAAATAAAGTAAAATCAATACAACCTGCATCACTATTTGAACAATCTAGACAGCACATAAAAGTGTTAAGAAGATGCTAAATTTAAAAGTTATCTTATTTAATTCTTCATGCTTATATATTAAAATATACATTACATTACAACATAAATCAAAAGTTCAGTAAGATTGATATGAATCTTTGGAAAATTAGTGATAATTAAGTCTTTATAGCTTTAAAATACTTTACAAATAAATCTGACCCGTTGGAGATAAATAACGATATCTTCTTTTAACATAAAACATTTTTAACTTGTCATTATTACATATTTTATATAATAATATTGTTTTTGAAATGGCTATGATATTAATGAGTAAATATAACCATAAAGACTCGAGATGTATGAACTTAATCGCGGAATGAAAAGTGTTAATATTAAGTAAACAAAACTCACGATGTTGCATGAAACAAAAAACACATTTTAGTGAACAATGGTCTCTGCATTAGTAACAAGTAGTAACCTTTTTGTACGTTAACAATGTCGTATTGTATTTTTAAATGTTGTTTTGCACACCGATATTTTAGTTCGTTAAGATAGTAGCGAATTTTTTAGATGATATGCTTAAGATTTTGTTATTGTTATTTATTTTAGTATAGTATTGTTATTTACTTTAGTAATATATCATATTTGTTTTTTGTATTTTTTTTAAATAGCTAGGTAATATTATATTTTATTAAAAAAGTGTAATAATATCACTTATACATTACGATACAAGAATCCATTTTTTCTTAGGAGTAACTATCAAAAATTTCTTTATTCATGTATTTCACAAGTTAAAGCAAACTACGACTTGATTTTGATTTTATATCTATTCGATTAAACGTACATGAATCAGATTCACATTAATCACCTATTCTGACGTCTCTGAGATATACTTGTGCCTCTTGAATACATTACTGAATTAAATATAATGATCGTATTTTTTGTGTTATGGAGATTGAATTCTTTTTAAGAGATAAAAAAAAACACCGAATAAGTTATTTCCACTAAAACCCACATGTGTTACTTTGATGCCTATAGGAAAAAAAACTCCCGATTTAAATATACCTAAACAGTGCAATCAAAAAAAGCTAAACGAATGTCGAAAAACAAATAGCTCTATTATATAATGATTCGATATAAAAATACAGTAAAGTGTCATGCAAATAGACTATATAATAATATATTTAATAATATTAGAGTACGGGAGCCAATCTGTAAAGCCCTATTGCAATAAAGAGGAGTAAAGAGTAAACAAATGAAACTGTATCTGTGTCGCTTTTTTATCTGTTAGATTAGTGAAAGATATACGAGTTTCATCTTTCCTGTGAATATTTATTGTGACACACTCACACGCCTGTCTATTGCTCCTCTACTCTATTTTAATAATTCTATGGACTATCATCGGTTAAAAAAAATGACGTATAGGAAGATTCTTGACAGAGTCATGACTCTATTAAGACGTCGTAGAAGGATAAGTAAAATAATATGATGATTTCTTTTAACAGGTTATTTGTTTATATTTCAATAGTAATATCATAACGTAACATAATTTACAAATGCAGACATCAATTTTTTTGGTACAGCACCTAACTCAGAGTATAGTCGTTTTTAGGTCAGAAAAGGGTTTAAAATGTTATTTTTATTGTTTACATCAAAACTTCCTGTACGTAGTATATAAAACCTAAATAAAATTTATGCCGGTAATAAATGTTTAAGCTATTCCATATAAAAGTAAATAGATGGTTGAAATGTCATGGGATTATGTTCCAATTTCTTTGAGGACCCTCAAGGTTGCATCTATTGTGTATCAATGACATTGTTCGTTTTCTTTAAGTGTCGTCGCCGAGGTCGGGAATTCCTTTGAGACCTCTGTAAAGAGAACATAATATAAGGTTGGTTGTATATTAACTTTTGTAATTACAATACTAGTCTAGGGTTATTGTGTCAAATAAGAAATCGTATCATAAGGTTTCTCACTTAGTACAATCTTCAGGAAGCACGCATTTGTGAGTTCGATCATCTCGGACGTAAGGCTGAATGCAAATGCATCCAGGTTCACAGAATGGGTAACAGGGACGCAATCGCTCGCGCGGGTTATCACATGTTACTGCTGCACAACCAGCGAAGCATGGCTCGTATCTGTTACAAGTAGTACAGTTGACATTATAAAATTTTGCGTTACTTGCGTAGATAAATGCACTGCCGCGTCAATTTGCCGTTTACTTTGAGTTGTGTTAAAGAATCTATCCCTAAAATCAGTAAATTCACCGGAAAAATCGTGCTGCCATAGACGGACTAAGGCCTTAAAAGGGCTGAACTTAATTGTTTAATTGTTTGAGTTGGCTCTCATCAAAAGCGATTTCCACTAATTTGAAGATTCATACTTATTGAAAATTCATACTTTTCGAAAGCCACTTGTTTATAAAGTTGCAGTAGATTGAAAGGTCTGGATCGTCATTGGAGTGTTGCAACTTTTACTTACATAATATTTACTTATATAATAGTATTTTTTAATATTAAAAGTCTTATAGCGGCCACCGAATATATGAGACATTGATTTACATTTCTGGAGTATTACTTACATCAAGTAAAATAATACGCATACAGACAATAAAAAATATAATTTTGATTTTTTTTCTGAAGATTGGAATCAATTATATAATGTAGCATTCGTTGGAAAAGAAAAAAGGTCATAAGAAGCAATACAAAGAAATAGTAATATTTATACCTTTCATTTTCTTTTTCGCAAGTCATGGTAAATGCCAATTTTTTATCTACTTCTTTTTCACTGTAAAATAAAATGAAAAATATAACCATAAAATACATACAACTGATAAAAATAAAGAACTGGCGAGTATTTTAAATTTATCGTTTATACAGTCGCGATTCGTATGCTTAGATTAAGTACTTGATGGGTACATGGCCCAGACGGTTGACGCTAGAATACCTATTCAATGTTTGACGGAAAAATATTAAACGTTATTTAGATCGAAACCCTTGTTATTATTACTAGAATATTAATAGAATTTCATTTAATTAGTAGCGTTTATTTCAAACAAGACGCATAAATTAACATGGTGTAACGCAATTTTAGCTAAACTAAGACTTGACACAAACGCTACTTTACTAATTACTAGTCCCTCTTTCCAAAGGAGGACTACAACAGCAGTGGAATGAGAACAGCTACTTTAGCCTTACTGGCAGCTAATTGAGGAGCTATTAATTTGGCATTTAGTAATACTAAATACACATTTGACCAGCATTTATACAAATTTTAAATATTAATAGGTACTTACGAGAAAGAGGTTGAATGCCGGGTCTCAGCACTTCTGACCTTATGAATCATATTCATTTTATCGTTATCGTCATAATGCCGCTGTCCTCTGTATACATTCGTCGAGGGATCTATCTGCCGATGTCTCTCCAATCCTAAATGTTTCGTCTCCGAATCATCCAAATACACAGGAATGTCATGCTTGTCATCCCAGTCTTTGCGTTCTTGGTCGAACGTCTTTAATAAAGCTTTTTTTCTCCAATTTCGCCGTTCATCTACAAAGGAATGCCTTGTGTTTCCATCGGCTTCATCGTAGTCGTAGGGATTCGGTCTGTTTGCATTTGTAACAATGTTATCTAAAACGGACTTTGAGATCAAAAGGTGATAAGAGAATTATTACATATACGAGGAAGTAAAAATTTTTGAAAAAAATCTGTTAATGACAATTTATACAAATAATAGGTATATCATTGATAAAAAAGTAATAATAAAATTATTTTGCTATAATCCGCGATGAAAATTTCATCGCGGATTATAGCAAAATAATTTTATTATTACTTTTGTATTATGGATCTCCGCAAAGTAACGCCTAATTCTATAAATTATATCATTGATAATTTAATTAATTATTTTTTTAAAAGATTAACTAAACAGGACGTGGGTATATCTTATTCTAAGTTTGTAACAGAATTAATTTGTTAGTTTAATTTTTCCTATAAATCTTTTATGAAGAATGCAAATTTCTATTTTTACTTTATTGTTGCCATTCGATAATTTTTATTTTTAATGATTGATTTAATCATCTGGAATAGGAACAAGATAATTAAAGGTCCATAATTTTTGATATTTTAAAAAAAAATATACTTTTTTTACTTACATAGCAAAAGAATCAACAATAACAGATAACGCATCTTCTGTGTAGTTAATCAGCCTTGTTATCGTTGTAATGGTAATAAAGGCTGAAATAATTGCCTGCTAGACAAAAATAACTTCAAACGACTTTTTCCTAACATGCAAACGACTATTGTTTGATAAAATACCTAAACAGCGGCGGATGTATTTTACGATTGCCAAAACACCATTGGTTATATGCTATTATTGCTGAATAGGTACGACAATATGTTTGTGAAGGTGTAATCAGCTAAAAGATTTTATGATTTATCATGCAATTTCAAGAAATAACAACTTCCTTAAAGTAATTGTTTACTAGACAGATTTAATAAAATCTTTAATTAATACTTTAGGCAGCACAGTCTTTGTATATAATAGAGAATATAGTTTGGCAAAATCAGGTCAACTGGATAAATTTTGCTTCTACGGAATAGATAATATTGACTTGCATCCCGTAGTATTTCCATGAAACAAAAGTAAACATCTAACTGTTCGTACCTTATTGTTATTTACCGTGTTTACATTACAAACGTAAACGTAACAGCTCATTTCAAAATTTTACAGGAGACAGCTAAGTTGTGTTTTAAGTTTTTTTTGTGTTCCTTTAATTTGCATATGGATTACTTAATAATATATTTTCAGATTTCTAAGTTTCACGTAGAAATATAACCTACTAGCGTTTACCCGCAACTTCGTTTGCGTGTACTGCTGTCGCGTGATAGGATAATAGATGGCGCCTTTCAATGTCCTATTGCTGAAGAATTAACAAGATTTCTATAGCCTATATGTTATCTTGTTGTGTCAGGAATAATTTTGCTAAATTTCATCGATATCGATTCAGCGGATTCACAGTGAAAGAGTAACAAACATACATCCATACTAACAAACTTTCGCATTTATAATATTAGCAGGATTTTTTCTCTCTAAATTAGTTTTTTTACTGCTTTACTCTTTATTATATAGCTATAAACTAATATTTATAAGGTTTTCATGCAATTTATATTTCAAAAGACTCCTTTATATTATTTTGGGTTGAGTAAAACACCTGTAGTTAAGACTTTTTAAATTTTATTTAAATGTGCAAACATATTTGGCAGACACAATGAAAATACAATATTTGAGAAAGATTTAAACATTTATCACTGTCATTTCTTTTTTCAACTAATTAAAAATATTCTTATAATAATAAAACACGGTAATAATTACCAGTGTAAAAATACAATTTAGTCAAATAGTCGGAGCTCTATCACATTGTTTCATTGAATCATTTGGGATAGAAGTACGTCACATACTTGCATGTATCAATACATCATTAGTAAATCATCATAAAGGAAGTAAAATAACATAAAGGAATGAAAGAAAAAGTTATACTGTCGTTATTAAAATCAACTATTGTTGTTAATATTTCTCAGTCAATCTCATTGTTTTTTAATACATGAGTCGAAAATTTAAATACATGCACATGTTTTTTGATTATTTTACATGCGTTTGGCATTTATTCTTTGACCATCTTTTCGTAATATTTTCCTGGGTTGAAGAGCCTTTATAGGTGGAGGGGCAATTACAATGTTAAAATAATTTCCCATTCTTGAAACTTCAGCGGCCTGCTTGAAGTCATCTACGTGATTAGGAAGTACCTCGATATCGCTTAGTTCCATATTATCTTCTTTTTTAGTGTGCTCTTTTTGTATTGCTGCAGCTGTGTTAAGATGTGCTTGAGGTTTACTGGATCTTCTACTTGGCACCGGTATACCCATCTGCGTGCTAAAAATAATATTGATTTTTCATATAAACGATATTAAAAAATCATTAACTAAGATTAAACTTAAAATACTATTGTGATGTGTAATTGGCAATATCTCTCTCTCTCTCTCTCTGGCTATATATCCCACATGGTGGTGGGGTCAGTCTTCCTTATTATTCTCCTCCACTTCGCTCGGTCATTCGGCAATATATCAATAAAAATATCAATTACATTACATTATTAAGATTGGTTGGTCAGTGAATGACAGTACAAACTTGGTTAAACGTGGAAAGATATATGCTATAGAAATCCTGTTAATTCTGCAGGCTTAAGATGACATTGAAAAGCGCCATCTATTATCAACCTAACGCGCGACAACAGTCCATTCAAACGAAGTTGCGGGTAAAAGTTAGTATCTACATAATCACTAGTTCTACTCGCACTATTGCAATTGTATGTGGATACGATAAAATTCTTATGGGAGTTATATACATATTATAGCTATTTGTGTTATCGTATCCAAAAGTATATTTGTCTATCTTTATAAGAAGCCGCACGTGCTTAATGCAATACGACATTATGAATAGAAACAATTATTTACATACGGTGAACAATCCTGAGGTAGGATGCATTGGTGCGTGCGGTCATCCCGAACATAAGGCTCTTCACAAACGCAGCCAGGCTCACAGTATGGGTAACAAGGGCGCAGGTGATTCCGTGGGTTGTCACATGAGATCTCTGCGCAGCCTCCAAAACATGGCTCGTAAATTTCATTTGGCCAATAGCACGCTGAAAGAGCTATAATTTTAATATATAATACGGGCTATGACTGTATACATATCAGTTATTGCACGGGCGTAGTTTGAGCTGTTCTTATTCGGATTCAATTAAGCCCTAAAAACGCAACGCAGAAGCAACAAAAAACGTTTAAGCGCCTAAAAATGGTCGTTGTATATAAAGTTCCTGACTAAAACGCTTATATTCTGTTCTTCTCCCTTTGTAATGGGTTTTGGTTTACGTCTTACATTACTATCATATCGATCAAATATTTATAGTAAATAGAGCAATTTAAAAATAGTACTTAGCGATTCATATATGCCGTATTAGTCCAACAGCAAAGGCCTTGTCAAATAACGTTGCGTTAATAAAAATGGTTTGTTAGTAATACATTAAGTTCGTTAGAAGAACTAAATACATTTTCACATTTATTTATGATCAAGCAAAGCAATACACTCTTATATTTCCACTTGAATCAAACAAAGAAATCTTGAAAGCATTCTTCTACATCGTATTGGCATATATCAGACATCCACGAGTTTTTATAATCTAGGAGATAAATCTAATGTTGGACACAAGCTCTTTAAAGTTCTTTTAAAGTCATTTTCACATTACGAGCCCCACGGGGAAAACTTATAGCCCAGTCTGACCACACCTCACCGTATATCTTAAACTTAATTTACTGAAATAAAACTTACCTCAGGTGGTGTGTTTACCTTTCCTTTTCTTATTACTTTAATTTAAAGATTTATCGATAAGTGTAACGTTTGAAATTGTTTTTATAATATACAATAGTAGAATTGCATGCATTCTCGTATAACTATTTTTTATCTTATTACAGATTTTTAAAATTCAGTATGTATAATCTTTACGTAATAGAACTAAACAGAAAGGATTTTCTAGTTACTTTGTGATATTAATTATTTACAAATTAGCACTCTAAGTGAAATGCTTTTTTACCGAACACGTAATTTAATCCAATTTAACAATTACGATGTAGGAAAAATAATTACCTTTGGAAATTTTGTCTTCGTCTCTACATTGAACAGATATAATCATGTAGGTGGATACAAAAAACGTGCGCGCTTTCATTGTTACAGCCTGTAAAACTGTCGGGGCTTGAATATGCGGATTAGGAGTCAAAATGTCGAATAAAGCACAACAATGGCCTTAACTTTCTCTTGTATTAAGAGCTATATTCGAATGACAGGTGTCCAGATAATCATTAAGACGCGACGTTGTGTACTGTGAATATAAGGTCGGTCTTGCAACGTGAAACGGTCTTGCAACGGTAAACAGAAAAGCCGGTTGTCGGTTCACGCTTGTCGTATAAGCCAGGTCTGATTAAATTATCGCTTATGTTGCTACCTCTTCGGGTCACGTTTACTCGGTATGCCTGATATTGTAAACATAATAAATTTGTACCTTCCAAATTTATAAGGTGTTACGTAACTAATATATTATTAAATAGGGGAGCTTTTGACGCTACTATATAAGCAATTTATTACGATATACGGTACCTTCGACCATTTCCTGACATCTTATAAAGTAAGATTTCATGAATTAATAGTCTGTCCACAAAGTTATTTTCGTTGTTAGAGTCGGTTAAACGAAATTCGTAATCTCTGTTAAGTCTTATATTATCTTCATTTGTGGTTCATTGTATGTAATATCAAAATATTTTCATAATTCCCCATCCATCTTTGATGCCAATTTCTCGGATGTAATGTACAAAAAGGGGAAAATACACATTTTTCTTACATATAGAGCACAAAACGAAGAATGAAATCAGTCATTAACAAAACTATATAATACATATTATATTATAATATCTATACAATCTGTAATATGATAGATATAAAAATATAAAAGTTACCCTGTTCAGATATGCATTCATAACTTTGTTAACCAGCGGCATAAAAACAAAAACATTTTATGAGCAGTACACCATATGTCGCAGTCACCGACAGCGCAATAAAATGTGTAACATTTGGACCGTCAACTATTTCATGCTTTTTAAGACAAAAATATTTTGCATTTTTTATTGATAAATATTCTTGATAATATTATATTCTATGATAGACATATACATTTCTATCACAGAAAATAATAAAATTTCTTTATCTGATCATACCACATTTGCGCAAGTAATGGTACTTGTATTGTTTGCTACGCGACAGCAAATAGTACTTTTTTATAAAACTTTATAATAGTTATTCATTCTCCACTTTTTCTTGTGTCATATGCATGATGCAGATACAAATTCGTATAAATTAAGTTAGAGGCCAAATATTACTTTATTAGTTTGCTATATACACAGTGTCTTCGACTATTTTTCATGTATATCGTAGATACATAAGTGGAAAAACAGCTGCACGAATAAAGTGTAGTGCCAAATTTCTTTTATAACTATTCGAATATATTCCTCATTGCAAATCACATGATAATTTTTTATTATATATTGAGTACGAAGTATTTAAGAAAATACGAGAAGCCAGCTCAAGACATAGTGTGAAGTCTTGGTAAAAAGAAAGGGTTGTATATCAAAGATTATATTATTTCTGTATTTCCATAAATTTACGCGCACCGCACCGTTTTTCTCAACACGCAGTAATAAAAATCTCAATGATACTTTATAGCCTGGGATATTTTACATGGTCGAATCCCGCCCTTCCGTGTTTTTTTACCAACTTCCATACTATTTCTGAAACATGATTTTTTACGCTTTTCTGGAATTCAATAAAACTGGAATACTCATTGCTATAATATGATTGGTAGAACATACGCACCATCATATCCAAATATTAAAAAAAATATTTATTTTATAAACCTATAAACAATAGTGCGTCAGATATTTAATTTCGAGTACTTAACGGGTAATTTGTTTTATTTGTCGATATTTGAACCGAGTTAATGGATCGCGCTAATCGTAGTCAAGACACGACTGCAGTCGGTAAAAATTTTAAAAAATTCTTCCAGTTTAGCATATATTTTTGAACATACCTAATACTTATCACATATAAATAGAAAATCTAAAATAACTTAGATATTCTTTAGATAAATCTGTAATTAATCAAACTTTTTGCAGTACATGTCTAGAATAACCATAAATACTTAAAAGTTTGTAGAAATATTTGATCAAAACAGCTAGAATTAAATATAAATAGAAAGAATAATGAAATTTGAGACATACCTTTTATTATTAAAATAATACAAGTTTCTTTATAGTGTTTTCTATGGAAACGTCCTCATCATACCAGTAGAAGAGGATTTTTATCTATTTAGTTTTAAATACTATAGTTACTATGTATAAATACAACACCGTCATACATCTGGACATGTGTTTTAAATACTGTGATTTTAATAGATATTCATATTTTGGAAATAAATTACTACCTACCAGTTAGTACTTTGTTGTTAACGTTGTCTGTAAATAAAAAGGATATTGATACTTCCACACGCTTTTCAGTACACTTACCCACTTAACTCAAAAAGCTAGATCCGTAAACACTTATGTTATCGAGTCCTAAACACATGAGATTCTCAAACAAAAACTTCAATATACCTTAGTTTAGCTTATAACTTAGCTAGGGTTCTTTAAAACCAAAGAATGTGTTTTATGTTTAAAAACAACGTGTCAAACATATTGATTTTTCTAAAGATAAGCCCTCATATGTTTTTATGTATAATATAATATTGTTTATTATTAGTGTAGGTTTAGTTTTACAGAAAATAAAAACAGCAATTAAAAGCTTATTATAAATATCTGTTTATAAACATACGTTTACATATTGAAAAATAAAATATAAATTTTAATTCCATCAGAAAAAATATTGTACTTGTGAACTTCTGGAGTTTCGTATATAAAATCTTGAACTCTCATAATGTTTTTATTGCGTGAAATTTATTGTTACATTAAAATGACGACTTCTATTGGGCAGTTGTGTCCGCGTCAGTTTCCCGGTATACATTACAAAGTATATAATCCAAATTATTATGGACTTGTTTTCATACTGCTTCCATCGTAGCTTGTATCTTGACAGCAAAACTATTCGACCAAACGATTTAGTATTACAGTATGATTATTTAAATAATAAAAATTCTTGGATTTGAAAATACTTACAATCCTTTAAGCTTCAAGACTGCGGTTTGATAATATAGATTGAAAATATTTACAACGTTGACTCCCGAGTTATTTGTTGGTTCTTCTCGATAAGAGCAGAATCAGTTGTGGCTTCATTAATCATATTCATCCTTGACGAAGTGACTGAAAAAATGTATATGAGTAAAGATTATTTTGATTTAATTTGATGCCGTGGAGAAAATGTAAAGGCTCCTAACACCTCCAGGTCAGGTGATATAACAGTAAAGCGCAAATCTGGACAGAAGTAAAGAAAAGTACTGTTAAGTAAGTTACTTTGTTGTAAATATCACATACGATTAATAAAGCTACTCCGAGGATAATGATTATGAAAAGGCAATTACAAAATAGCAAGGCAAATACATTCTTGTTTCGCCTCGAGATGTGTCCAAATAGCTTCAAAATGCGAGTTTGTACTAAAGTCGATAGACGCTGATTTATGCCGAGTTCTTGCAGTATGGAGGTATTAGTCCTAAACTCTGTCCATGACACTCGGAGCATCCTTCTCCAACACCACATCTCTAGAGCATCTATCTTCTTTTTTTCAGTATCTCGCAGCGTCCACGTTTCTGCGGCGTACAAAAATATGGGGAATATAAGCGTTCGCACTAGACGGGTCTTAGTAGCTTTTGTAATGTTGTTGTTCCTCCATATTTTCCTCATTTTATCCATTGCAGACCTCGTTATTGCCATACGTCGCTTAACTTCATCTACGCAACCGCCATTATTCGAGATTAAAGCTCCTAGGTATATGTAAGTCGATACCACTTCGCAGTTTGCAATCTGGGTTATATCCGGCAAGTTGTTGTTTGCGCGGTCTACGATCATTACTTTTGTTTTACTGCGATTTAGCTTTAATCCGAATTGAAGACTTACGCGCTCCATTTTGAGAAGTAGTTCCTCCATGAGGTTAGCACTAGATGAAAATATGGTCGTGTCATCTGCATAGCGTAAGTTTGAGATCTTGTATCCACCAATAGAAGCGCCGTCTGTCCATTCCTCCAAAGTGATTCGCATAATGAGCTCCGTATATATGTTAAACAGGAGTGGTGATATGATACAACCTTGGCGTACTCCAGCACTGAGATGGAAATTCTCTGATAAGGTCTCATCTGTCCGCACCGATGCTGTGCCTTCTTCATAAAGCCTTCGTAAAAGGTGCACTAGGTGCTTAGGAGTGCCCATTTCCAAAAGGGTGTTCCATAATTTTGGCCACTTTACTGAATCGAATGCTTTAGAAAAATCAACAAAGCATATATATATGGGCTTGTTGAATTCTCGAGCTTTTTCGATTATCTGGCGTACTATGAGGATTTGTTCTCTAGTTCCCTTCCCCTTTACAAAACCGGCTTGTTCTGGTGCAATTTCTTTTAACAGGTATGCCTTTAAGCGCTCGTTTAGAATATGTAACATAATCTTGCTTGCGTGAGATGTAAGTTATATAAGTCGATAGTTATTACATATTCTAGTGGAACCTTTCTTGTGCAATGGAGTGAAGACTGAGTGTAACCAGTCCGAAGGCCATAATCCAGTTTGCCATATTCTGTTACAGATGGTGTGAAACATTTTAATACCGTAATCTCCTAGAGCTCTTATGGTTTCGATAGGAATAGAATCTCTTCCTATTGCTTTCCCATTTTTTAGGTATTTTATGGCGGCCTCAACCTCTGACTCGAGAATAAAAGGTTCTAATTCACTTCCAGGGTCTGTGGAGGGATACTCTGTTGATTTCGAGTCTTGAAATAAAGACTGACAGTAGGTTTTCCACACTTCAGAGATTTGATTCACATCTGTCACAACCTCACCACTACTATTCTCTATGGCCCAGGTTTTAGAGGGCAGCGATTTTGTAATGTAGCGAATCTTGCGGTAGAGATCTTTAGACTCGTATTTGTTGGCGTGAGCTTCAATTTCGTCACATATGTTACGAAAATAAGCATTATAATCTCGCCTACTTTCTGTTTGGATGCGAGTAGAGAGCGAATTTATATCTCTGACATTCGCGCCCCTGGCTTTCATTTCCCTTCTCTCCTCGACCAACGCAAGTGTGCCGTCAGTCATCCAGTGTTGTCGTTTTCTTGTTATAGGTCGTGGTTTGGGCTCTGAGGTCGCAGCTTTTATAAGATTCTTAGCTCGGTCCCACAGTGTTTCGGGGGACTCCTTATCATGAGATACGTCTGCCCATTTATTCCAGTTATTTTCAAATGCTGTGAGAAATTTACGACTGTTTTTCACTTCTACCTTCTTTTGCCTGTCAATAGTTCTGGCAGATGTTAACTTTAACCTTAGTTTACAGATCAAGAGCTCATGGTCAGATCCGCAACAAGCACCAGGTAAGGTATGAGAATTTTTGATAGAAGTTTTCCATCTCGACTTAACCATGATATAATCGATCTGATTACGGTAATTTCCGTCTGGTGATGTCCATGTGTATAATCTTCGAGGATGGTGTTGGAACAGGCTGTTTGCAATTATGAGATCATTTTCAGTTGCAAATTGTATTAGCCGTTCACCTCTATCGTTACGATTCCCCAAACCAAATCTTCCTGTGCAATTGCTAAGCAAATGAGAGTTTTCACCTATTTTGGCGTTGAAGTCACCCAAGATTATAAGTAGTTCTCTGTTGGGAATTTTTGCAATGGTGTTGTCCAATTCAGAATAGAACTTTTCTATAATTTCGTCAGTTGCCGAACTTGTAGGAGCGTATACCTGTATAAGATTTAGGTTCGTCGGTGATGCTTTAAGCTTGATACTTATAATTCGATCGTTTATTGGTTCGTAACCTATTACACAGTTCCTCTGATGTTTTGGAATAAGAAAGGCTACTCCGTTTTGACTGTTGTTGTCATTTCCGGAGAAGTAGACCGCGTGGTTTGCAGTAAGAAAAGAATAATGAAATTTAAAATAAAATAGAAATTTTAAAATAAAAATTAATTTAATTTTGTTTTACTGCGATTTAGCTTTAATCCGAATTGAAGACTTACGCGCTCCATTTTGAGAAGTAGTTCCTCCATGAGGTTAGCACTAGATGAAAATATGGTCGTGTCATCTGCATAGCGTAAGTTTGAGATCTTGTATCCACCAATAGAAGCGCCGTCTGTCCATTCCTCCAAAGTGATTCGCATAATGAGCTCCGTATATATGTTAAACAGGAGTGGTGATATGATACAACCTTGGCGTACTCCAGCACTGAGATGGAAATTCTCTGATAAGGTCTCATCTGTCCGCACCGATGCTGTGCCTTCTTCATAAAGCCTTCGTAAAAGGTGCACTAGGTGCTTAGGAGTGCCCATTTCCAAAAGGGTGTTCCATAATTTTGGCCACTTTACTGAATCGAATGCTTTAGAAAAATCAACAAAGCATATATATATGGGCTTGTTGAATTCTCGAGCTTTTTCGATTATCTGGCGTACTATGAGGATTTGTTCTCTAGTTCCCTTCCCCTTTACAAAACCGGCTTGTTCTGGTGCAATTTCTTTTAACAGGTATGCCTTTAAGCGCTCGTTTAGAATATGTAACATAATCTTGCTTGCGTGAGATGTAAGTTATATAAGTCGATAGTTATTACATATTCTAGTGGAACCTTTCTTGTGCAATGGAGTGAAGACTGAGTGTAACCAGTCCGAAGGCCATAATCCAGTTTGCCATATTCTGTTACAGATGGTGTGAAACATTTTAATACCGTAATCTCCTAGAGCTCTTATGGTTTCGATAGGAATAGAATCTCTTCCTATTGCTTTCCCATTTTTTAGGTATTTTATGGCGGCCTCAACCTCTGACTCGAGAATAAAAGGTTCTAATTCACTTCCAGGGTCTGTGGAGGGATACTCTGTTGATTTCGAGTCTTGAAATAAAGACTGACAGTAGGTTTTCCACACTTCAGAGATTTGATTCACATCTGTCACAACCTCACCACTACTATTCTCTATGGCCCAGGTTTTAGAGGGCAGCGATTTTGTAATGTAGCGAATCTTGCGGTAGAGATCTTTAGACTCGTATTTGTTGGCGTGAGCTTCAATTTCGTCACATATGTTACGAAAATAAGCATTATAATCTCGCCTACTTTCTGTTTGGATGCGAGTAGAGAGCGAATTTATATCTCTGACATTCGCGCCCCTGGCTTTCATTTCCCTTCTCTCCTCGACCAACGCAAGTGTGCCGTCAGTCATCCAGTGTTGTCGTTTTCTTGTTATAGGTCGTGGTTTGGGCTCTGAGGTCGCAGCTTTTATAAGATTCTTAGCTCGGTCCCACAGTGTTTCGGGGGACTCCTTATCATGAGATACGTCTGCCCATTTATTCCAGTTATTTTCAAATGCTGTGAGAAATTTACGACTGTTTTTCACTTCTACCTTCTTTTGCCTGTCAATAGTTCTGGCAGATGTTAACTTTAACCTTAGTTTACAGATCAAGAGCTCATGGTCAGATCCGCAACAAGCACCAGGTAAGGTATGAGAATTTTTGATAGAAGTTTTCCATCTCGACTTAACCATGATATAATCGATCTGATTACGGTAATTTCCGTCTGGTGATGTCCATGTGTATAATCTTCGAGGATGGTGTTGGAACAGGCTGTTTGCAATTATGAGATCATTTTCAGTTGCAAATTGTATTAGCCGTTCACCTCTATCGTTACGATTCCCCAAACCAAATCTTCCTGTGCAATTGCTAAGCAAATGAGAGTTTTCACCTATTTTGGCGTTGAAGTCACCCAAGATTATAAGTAGTTCTCTGTTGGGAATTTTTGCAATGGTGTTGTCCAATTCAGAATAGAACTTTTCTATAATTTCGTCAGTTGCCGAACTTGTAGGAGCGTATACCTGTATAAGATTTAGGTTCGTCGGTGATGCTTTAAGCTTGATACTTATAATTCGATCGTTTATTGGTTCGTAACCTATTACACAGTTCCTCTGATGTTTTGGAATAAGAAAGGCTACTCCGTTTTGACTGTTGTTGTCATTTCCGGAGAAGTAGACCGCGTGGTTTGCAGTAAGAAAGTGGCCACTTTTCTGCCAATGTGTTTCGCTAAGCCCACAAATACTTAAGCCGCATCTGGTCAGTTCTTTCTCTATTATGATTAACTTTCCAGGATCAAGCTGCAGGCCACGTACGTTCCAAGTTCCTATCAAGTGAACGTTTCGTAGCTTAAAAGGGGTACCAGTAGCTGAATTTCCATGGAGTGCCTGGACCTCAACCCCTCCATGGCCGGTAACAAATTTCTCACCGCGTGCCCCGGACGCGCCGCGGCGCCGGTTGCTAGTCGGATGGCATGGCAATCGTTTTCCATCTGTATATACTTCCATGTTAACTTTCTTGGGAAAATAGTTGCAGTGGTTTCCCCTTGCCTTCTGCACCAACTTTTTTGAGGTCATTTCCACCTCAAGGTCGCTGCCACCTCTTCTAGCCTAGTTAGGTGTGTGGTTATACCGCCACTGCTCGGTCGCCAGAGCCTCGTCTGTTATCTAGCAGGGAGCACCACGATAACGACTGTTATCGCCGCCATGGATCTTGCGCGTGCAGGTGAGGTTGACAGTTGGGGCTGACTAGATGTTAGGTCATTCTTCCCCTTGCTCCCCTATTGCTATGTATTATACTGCCTAAACTAAGAATTTTGAAAGTTATTGTACGACACAAAAAAATTAAAACAACAAAGATTAATTTTGCTTCATTTTGTTTAAGTCGGCAAATACTCCTCTTAAATTTGAGCACTTATATGCACATTTTGAAGAAAATTTTCTCATAACCTTCCTTATAGTTTTCCAGATGTATATATCTTGCTATACAACTTTGTAGCTGTGGCTAAATTTTATTTTGCTATAGTAAATTTCAGTTTACCCTGAAAACGTGAGACAAGAAGACCGATATGTGGGTCCTGTAATAGATATACATTCGATAACGTCCCCTTTTGAAAACATATTATACGTTGTTAATACAATTAAAGTTTTATCACATTGTTTTAAAGTTTATTTCTGGTTACCGTTTCTATTAAGGTGTCGAGTAAGCAGGCGCGTCGTCTCTAGGGTCACAGTACAGTCCGATATATTACGAAGGGCCGAACTCTTAAGAGTCTGATTACTGTCAGCAAATAAGACATGCTCACGTGCTTGGAAAAATATATTTAGTAGTGTCCCAGAGCACGATTTCTCACCAGATGATTACGATAGCATTTATACTGAATTACCACCTTCATATTGAGCGCGAGCGACCTTTAGAGAATAATGAAGTAATTATAAGTATATATAGGATCAGAATGATAATGTTGAATGAGATGATGCTCTTTATCGTTTTTATGATCTTTATGGTATTGTATGTAATATAAAAAAAACTAAAACAAAACAAAAGCCATCTCAACATAGATAGAAAAGACATTTTGAACAAAGGAGTAGATGTATACTGTATTATGCTTATTTAAAACAACAATGATATTTTAAAGATCCACCGTGTAGTATCCGACTGAGAAGAATAAACCACCCTCATTTCTTAGCAAGGCGACTAAGGTAAGTGCCGTGTGGTATTTGGCTGAGTAGAACAGAAAACCCATATTTCTTATCGAGGTGTCGTTAAGGGCGACTAGACAAGATAAGTTAACGTCAGGTTGCGCGACCTAGAATACCTAGTCAAATCATATTATAACATGTTGTGCCGACCCCAGTTACAATGGGATAAGGGCAGGGGAATGATGAATGATATTTTAAAGATGTGACTAATAATGCAGATCACTCACTATACGGTATCCAGTACACTACTACAAACATTGAAACCACTCGTGACCTAGAAGTACCTACAGCCGATTATTAAATGAAATCTACGTCTACACGGAAACCTCCACTATCGAAGCATTTGCCTAACTACTCGTAATAAACCATACTATCGCATTCTCGAGATTGTACAGTGATTTAAAGTTTAACTAGCCTCTAAATATAAACGTAGCATCATTTTGGTGATTAATTAATACTACGTTTGTGATGTCGCATATCTTTCAAATAATATTGTTATCGTAAGTTTAGACAACTTATTTTATTTTTATGTTTTTTCTTAATTTGTTTTATACTATACCTGCCAGCTCCACTTCAAGTTCAGGATTAACCTTTAATTTTGTATGGAGTCGCTGATGAATTTCAATACTTTATGTAAATTAATTGGTTTATAAGGTTTAAGCATAGATATATTTAAATGGACACGTTTTATACTTCGGTATATGTTACTGGGTGATTCATTAAACATAATTTGCATTGCTAATTTCCGGCTATGGTAAATTGGTAGCAAATCAAATCTTTAGATCATAGATAGCAAGTTCTACGACAAAGATGGCCTTGACTTTTGTGATTAGAATAGTTATTATGATTCTATTTGTAATTTAACGAAAAACAAATTTTAAAAACAATTGTTTACGTGTAATGTTTTAAAGATGCAAACATGACGAACGCTACTGTATCTAATCATTACGCTAGATATCTTAATTTGTCAGTTTGAATTACATCTTTTGGGTAAATACTGAAAGTAAAATGAACGCAGCCATATCATGTGACAGCATATTTACAACATATTGTGCCGACCCCACTTGGAGTGGGATAAGGGCAGGAAGCTGATGACTCAAAGTAAAATGAACCAGCATGTTTAAAAGAAAATGATTAATGAAAGTTGTGATCCTTATTTGAATGATCATTATGTTTTCAAGGCAGTTGAATTAAAACACTCTATTTTATAATAACATTGTTTAATTCTTCTATATTTTTTATTAAAACAATAACCAGATTGTATAGTTTTTTACTAACAAAAAGAGCCGGAAAGATTACCGGAGCTACCAGAAAAGATGTTCTTGTTTTTTAAATATCTTAAACATACTACTGTACTTTACTTTTTTATACTCTTCGACACAAAAAAATACAAAATACGAATACTTACCATGTATGAAAAATTTATTTATTAAATTTTTTTGATTACACGTATAAACATTGATATATTTTAATAATAATAGTAATACATGTGTATAATTACACACATTCCCAATACAGGCAGTACGTTACAAATATGAACAGCGTAATAATTGTAGTGCATGGAGTTTGGTACAGTTCGCTTCATTATTTGTTATGGAAGAATCGTAAAATGACTTAATCGCATAACTTTAGTTTTTTATATGGTAATAACATATTATAAGTATATCATTTTTAATAAATTAGGTAAAAGACATCTACTCAAAATGTTTGACAATTTAAGTTTGCTGACGATCAAATGTGATTCCAAAATAAGTGAAATATAATAATCCCCGTCGCTGAATATTACATCCAGTTTAAAATATCTAATCATTCTACTATTTAGCCCCTCAAGTAATACCCTCTTCTGAAGATGGAGAATGAAAGACGGTATCTCCATCTTTATATCCCATCCAGGTATGTATCGATGGAGTCTTAAAAAAACCCTTACAAATTTTCAATGATATCAGTAGAGTATCTCAGTATAATTTTAACGTAAAATGCATCTTAGAAAGATCAAAATTATGAGTAATACACATGTCCCAATATTTATATTAAGAATTTTTTATGATATCATATATCTGTACCTCGTCTTTCAACTAAGTAGGGGCAGTTTAAAAAAATGAGTTCAGTCTTATATTCCAACTTGGTTGGAAAGCGTTTCGGCACTTATGGGAGACTTTCAGAGTGGCGGTGGACGTACCCAATAGCGGAAGCCGTCACCCTTGACCTGTAGCGAGTTTGGCCACCAGTTGCGCGTTTCTCGCCAGTGGAGTAAAAGAACACACGCCGAGATCCACTAAAAACAGGAAAAAAAAACTTATGGGAAACCTTTTCATACTATATTCCTCAGTGCCTGAGTTACAATGGACATACTTCGAAGACTAAGGTCTTAGAATGGCATCTCCTAGCCCTGATGGAATTAACTTTGGTATACCAGAGAAGTTGATAGTAATGACTAAGTTCGTGACATAAACTCTCGCTTCAGCGTGTTATAATGACGAGATAGAGAATTTTGTTCGTTATTGTACTTACGTGTTTCGCCGATAGTCACGTAGAACATAGTAAAGAGGATCGTATTTCCACTTGGTAGTTGTTGAACATACTTGATATCTAGTACGACCACAATAAAACTGTTATTTATAGAGTTTATAAACACCAACAATATCGAGATTGAAGGATTTTGTAATTTGAGAGTGGTATTTTACTTTCACGGTTACAACGTATAATATATTGTGTAATTTTTTCCTAAAGTTCTCTGTTATTTTAGAATGTAGCTAGTAAGTAATGACGGTTTATTTTGATTTAAAAAATATTTTCAATTTTCCTCTATTTTATGAAGGGACACATTAACAAAATATTTTGTTTGTAATGAGAAGCCAGCAAAATATGTAAATAAGTAAAGTGACGGTCTGTTCCTATCCCACTGCTGGGCATGGGCCTTCAATCTCTCTGTTTTTGGAGGGAAGGCTAAGGCCCAACACGCTGCTGCAATGCGGATTGGTATGTTACACATATCCCCAGACTTCTACAGATTAATACCAATTTGCTCACGATGTTTTCTTTCACCGAAAAGCGTATGATAAATTACATTTAATTACCTGCCTGAACAAAGGCACGAAATGATTAGTATTCTTTTAGTAACAAAAATTATGACATTAAACGAAAACAATTTTATCTTAAAACCAGGTAAGGAGAAGAAATTAACTCAAGATAAGGTAAAATTATCACATCTTCAGACGGAAGCTGAGAAAGTATAGCTCGGGTATATTAAAAACAGAGGATTTGCACCTAAAAGCCTTCGTAAAAACAATTCTGATGTGCCTCGGCGGGATTCTTGTAAATCCAAGGTACTTTGTTTAGCGTCATGATAAAGCTTTTGTTCTCCGTCCCGATACTTACCATATTTTGTTATTTGCAGCTTTATTTTATAAGATATCAAGAAAAGTAAATATATATAGCTGAATAAGCATCACGGACCGATTACAGTAATTGTATTTATATATAAACGACTTCAATGACAAAGAGGTTTTCAATGCGATTCTAAGATTTTTCATTTTTCAGATTTTTCGATAATTGTTTGATTTTGTATATATTGATATGTATAAGCTAAAATTTTCAATTATAATCATAGTCACAGTTTCATTACATATATTCACAGATAGTAGCAAGTGAGCAAGTACAGTTTTTGTATTTCAAATATTATTTATGCGACTTGTCTGTCTGTTTGTCTTATCTGTTACACTTTCACCGTTAATCCGCTGCGCCAATGTTGAAGCAAATTTAGTACATTTGAACCTTTTATAATGAGCTGAATGTGAGTGAGTATAGAATAAAAAAATATTTCTTCCCTACGGGAACAGCGAAAGCGCACTATAAATATTTTAACATTTAATTGCAAACGCAGTCGCGGGTACAACTTGTTTTGAAAAAAGAAGAAAGTAATAAAAACTCCAAAAATAATTTTAAAAATAGATTTTTAATAATGGTATACTCAAATAAAAGTTTATAAAACTAATATTAGTTCTATATTAACACTCCATGTATGTATTTCGCACAACTATTTTTCCCACAATCATATAAAATATTTCAAATTTATATGTATATTATTGTATTTTTATTTATAGTCTTTAAATACTGGATCGCCAAGATGAATACCGCAGTCTATTTCATGATGACTACCGGTAATGCAACTGGCGTTTTCACTGGCCAAGAAAACAATCATATTTGCCACATCTTCACTATGAGCTACCCTTTTTAATGGCATTGAAGATGTCAAGTATGCGTAAAAATCATTGTTCATATCTTCCGTAAGTCCAGCTCGCTTAAACAATTCGGTTTCAACGGGTCCTGGGTTCACTGAATTTACTCTTACTCCTTTGGGTGCTACGTCAATCGCAACACATTTTGTAAACATATCAAATGCAGCCTTTGTCATGCAGTATGGCATCATTGCTGGAATAGCGACAGTTGAGACTATGCTAGACACATTAACAATGTTTCCTTTACTTTCTATCAAATGTGGCAGAGCTTGTTGAGTAATTTGATAAGGGCCACGAATATTAGTAGCCACAAGTTTGTCAAAATTTTTAATATCGTCCATGATCCCAGCCATGAGTAAGATTCCTGCGTTGTTAACTACCACGTCGAGTTTATGGAATTTGTTTATAGTTTCTTCAACAATCCGTACAGTATCCTCTTTTAAACTTATGTCAGCTATTATAATTAAAGGTTTAATTCCACTTATTTCTTCACAATTATCGGCGACATTTTTAAGCTTTTGCTCATTACGACCCACTAAAGCTAGCTTGGCAGATAATTTTGCGAAATGTTCAGCAGTGGCTGCCCCAATTCCGGAACTGGCACCAGTAATTAGAACGACTTTTCCACTGAAGTCCATTCTGAATGGTAGTTAGTCTATGACTGATTTAATAAATGATCCATTCGTTATAAAGCGATGAACGCACAAAGTACAATCACAGAGCACTTGAGCTGTAGAGAAGCTGTTTGTATGATCTTCGTTACCATAGTGTAGTTATTCGCTCTACAATTTCGAATTTTGATCGCAGTATGAAATAAATAAATTGATTCAAAGTCCAGTGTTGCAAAAAATTTTTTTTTTAAATATTTGTATTAAAAAAGTAGTAGTCCCACTGCTGGGAAAAGAGAGTTAGGCTCAGTCATTTTTCACAAATCCCAGAAATTCTTAAAATATATGATTTCATTACGATAATTTTCTTTACCGATCAGTTATTGTAAATATTATAAAACATATAGAATAGAACAGAATATAAATACCACATTACATAAGGTCAATACTGATCATTAAGGTTGGATTTATGAAGAAAAGATATATTTCGTATTTTGCCTTCTTGAATCAAATTACGACAAATGTTTATTATTCATAGATTATTTTGCATCTTATTACTCATGATCCAACTTTTTTGGAATGTGATAACTATAAAGATACAAGTGCACAACAGAACAGTAAATAAACCCTGTAAAACAACATCAACACGAAATGCCTTCATTACTTATCATGACCAAGTAAATAAAAATTAATTGAAATGGTAGTGTCATGAAAAACTATTGTATCTAAAATTATTATTGCTATTCCTGCAATAAATTTGAAATGGTTATAACAAGAACATATAAAGGAGTAAGTAAAATAAGCAAATAATGTAAATTTAAACGCTTTATTAAAATCATATCGGAATACATATAATGACATGTTAGAAGCAAAATATATGTACATTTTAGGTGTGACTTATTGCATCTTACATAAAAGCTTCCTACTTTTGGCACCTTCTTAATATATTTATTATAGAACTAAGTATTTAAATGGACTCTTACTTATTATTCTACACTTCTCTTAGGTTAGCAGGCATATATTTTGTTATGCGCATTTAAATACAATTCTTTCACTGACACATGTAATTTTTTTATTCAATACTTAATTGCGTTATTAATCTTATTACAATTTCTGTGTAACCTGTTATGGGCCAGTTCTACTATTAATAGATGTCTGATCGCTAAAGTGAAATCAGAATATCAGGTTTCAATTTACTGAATATTCGAGTAATTGTTGAAAAAAATCTAATTTGGCTATTTCATAGTTAGAAAATACAAAACATATAATGCATATTAGTGATGACGTACATTCATGTGCGAATATCATATGTATATTCTAATAGGTAATATATTATGCTAATATAGTCGCTGTGTTATATTTTTATGAGTAACTACAACGTGTCCGTAAAATCAAGTTGCAATGTAATTCAGTATTATCATAAATATATAATGAAGTTTCTAGATTTCGATGAATTTTACTAACGAACTTTATTATTTGTTATTTTGTTACATTTCTTCATTAATTTTCATTTAGTATCAAATAATTGCTAACACACAAACTTTTTACACATCTATAATATGGGGATTTGCTTATTGAAACGAATTGTCTCATGATTTTTTGCACAAATTTCTAAACGGTTTTTTTTTAACTAAAATCGGTATTAATACATCACAACCGGAATTCTTACATCTATCAATACACTGGAAAGTAATAATGGATCCACTTTTAGTAAGGTCGGTAAATACCTAAATAGCTTGGATATGATATTATTCTTAGCAGAGCTCAAAAATTGAATTTAATTTTGCTTTATTCAATTAAATTCATCAGTATTTCACTATTATTCCGCTCATGGGCTGCAATAGTGGCACAACTCAAGAATCATGTTGTAAGATAAACGGGTTTAAGGTTTTAATTACTAAGGAAAATTAGTCTGCTTTTTTTTGTTATGAGATATTGATATTGATATGAGAAAGATGCTTCACATTTCAATTTTTAACACGTTATAATTAAACAAGGAAATTTTTTGTTTATTTAATATATTTATTTCCAAGTCCTTAATGTTTTGAATCTCTAAACTTCACAAGAATATTTATTAAATTATAAATGTTCAAATATTTTTTCGATTTGTAGAATGTAAATGTTGTCTTATTTAGCCTTGAAATAATTTAAAGCATATTTATCGATTATCAACAAACGGAGGCCTTGACCCGTGACAATGTCTTTAAATGTTCGTTATTGATGTTAAATAGGTACGTAATGCGTTTTGGATGCAAACGTTAATTGATTAATAATTTTATCATTACTTTTATACTGGTATATCATTCTGCATAGTAACGCCTACTTCTATAGATTGAATAAACGATAGTACTTCCTAAATTTAACACTTAAGACATGTTGACATGAATTATGGAGAGTCTGCTGTCATAATAATTAATGTAATAGTAATAGATCATAATAAAACAAAATGTCTATAAGTTAAAAAATAACAATTTAAAAATACATGACACATCGTAATTAAAACACCATAAAATATACGGTAAAAAATACATTACGTGTTATAATACTATAGTTGATATTGGTAAATAATACACAAGGTAGCCGAATATGTATAAACTGACACTGTGTTTGCATATATTTTTAGTTACTCTTAATATTAGCATAAATTTGGTGATAATGAAGAATGTTTTTAGGACTGATTGATGATATATCAGTAGACAATGTTGTTATAATTCTAGAATTCTAAAGCTAAATGGAGTTACTTTAAAACTCCTAGCTTTGTACAAAATCATGTGTAATAACACTGGAGGGAGTGCGATACTGGACGTTTATTTCTTATATTAAATTTATATTTTATAATAATATCGAATGTATTTCTTTACTAATTAATACTCTACTTATTAACTTTAGTTCTTGAGAAGGATTTAAGCATATATAGTAATAGTAATAGACAGAAAAATATATTTTAATGTAAATAGCAAAGTACAAGGAAATATTTTTACAGTTTTATTAATAACTTATGTTGCAATAAATACTCGTACAGTGGGTCTGATACTATTCATTTATATTATTATATTCACTTATTGCACAGATACTATAACTGTGCAATAAATGAATATTATGGTATAATGATAGTTACGAATTGATGATTCTCTTAAATATCCTAGTGCTAAGTACGGTAAATATGTGACTAGCAAAATCCAGACTGTTTTTTTACAAGTAAATAAAAGGAGCAAATTAAAAATGCCTATTCAAATTTTACAACCATCAGCTGCAGACAATTTTTTTCATAAATTATTACGATTATTTTTAAGTAAATTAAGCTACGAAACTAGTATTTAGTGCACTTGGACAACGGACAAAGCATTGCTGTTATTGTGAGAAAAATATTATAAATAAATATATTGGAGAATCGATCACGATCGATATATGCACGATCATTCGTCTCGAAAGTAACTAACTTAATTCTAATTATGGGTTACAGACAACTTGTAAATAAATAATTTAAATACATAAAAATACACCCAGAATCAAAGAACGAACAAATTGTATTTAAGGAAATGTGGGCTTTCTATGGGATTCGAACCCACGACTAACATAGCTGATGGCAGGGTCACTGTCACCTGCGCCAACAGACCAGTCATATTAATAACCCTTAACTAACAATCACATCCGAAAACGCGTCTCTTCAATACTAATGTATCTCCTTCGAAACATGTGGGAGCTACACAATTCGCTCACAGCCATCTCAATGAACTTCACTTCGCTTCAATTATCCTAGATATTAATTAAAATTAGAGTATTTCCATCCAATATTTACATGAAACGCTCTTATTGACATACTAAAGTCCAGGTACGTCCGACTCCTAATACTTTTGTTATAGTCGATGACATTTATAATAATATATGAGATCAATTACGTATATTAAATCTTAAGCCTGTTACAAAACTAATAATAAAATCATTTTGCTATAATCCTCGATAAAGTAAATAATAAATATATATATAATGGTAAATGTAAAGTGGACTATCCGTTACCAAATCTGCTTTATGTAGGGTTAAACTATTCTTGAGTGTGTGATAGTGAACGTGTATAGTATGGTGCAGTGGTGTAGGTTTGTGTACATGTGTTTTTGGGAAACCTGCATGTATCAGGTATGAAAAGCGATAGTCCATCTATATTTAGCATTATATATTTTTTCTATTTAGTTTATCGCGGATAATAGGAAAATAATTTTATTATTGCTTTTGTACTAAGGATTTCCGCAAAAGAACGCCACATTCTATATATTATCTAAAACCCGTTTTAATAGTAAAACGAACATGTTTTCAAGGTTGCAAGTGCAGTGTGATATAACAATACTTTTTATATTCAGTATACTCTTAGATTAAAGAATTTAAAAGTATACTGGTTGTGTATTAGGGAATATATTCACTAAACCATGGTAGTCTGGAGCAGGTTATACTTAATACTAATAAAATTAAATATATTTACAACAAAATAATTGCATCAATGTGTGTTTTAATCTATGATACGCTATTAATAGTTTTACAAAAATACCTCGCATATCTACCACACCGTTCTATCAAGCAACTTGCCCACTACATATGAAATTAATGCTTAGTAAATAATTTCACTACTTTACCACTAGAATTCCTTAGGGAACGATTATATAATAAGCTTCAACCACTAAGACCATTCTTAACATCACAATATCGCTTAGCAATATACTAGAATTAAAAAAAACAATTTGGTATAGTTTACAGAATCTAATTCCACCGAGTTTATTATATAGGAAAATTAAAAATAATCTCATGTTTTACATAAATTTGAATGCTCGTAAGATTATTTATTATCTTGTTGTTATTTAATTAAAAATATCTCTATTTTGAAGTGGTATTAATGTAAAGGTATTTATATTTATTTAATTTGACTTAAATTGAATTATTAAAATTAAAAAACTTAATATTTGGAATGCAGTTATTAGTCAAAGATTACAATGTACATAATGATATTATTAGTTTGATGTTTCTCGTAATCGTTTAAATTGATTGTCTTATTAAAATGATAGGATTTTTAAATGAAATGAAATTCATATCAATAAAAATAAACACTATGCGCTTTTCAGGTGGTGAGATTCGTGATCGCAGCGACGCAGTACGGCGAAGTGGGTTACTTGAAAGGTGTTGGTCGAACGACTGCCTCGCTCTAGTGTGCCGGTCATAATGTATCCCATATTGAAGTCGGCTTGAGTTACGTTGGTTGTAAGATACAGCTGTGGATAAATCCATTTATTTAATATTAATCTTTAAAAGAACCGTAAAAATTACTAACATAAACCCTTGCTTACAAATTTCTTCTTCTTCTTTACCAACCGATGGACGTCCACTGGCTGGACATAGGTTTCTTCGTGGGATCTCTACCATACACGATTTTGTGCCGCTGGACTTAGCGGCTGCCCGCGACCTTCTTGAGATCGTCAGTCCATCTCGTGGGGGATATGCCGACACTCACTGTGTTTTCCGGTGCGGGGTCGCCATTCCAAAAGTCAAGACAACACAAAAGTCTTTGAACAGTGCGGGTTGTCAGTGATGAAATACGGATCCGAAACATGGTCGTTGATTATGATTATTATTCTTATTATCATAAGAAGGCTCAGAGTCGCTCAGCGGGAAATCAAAGTGCGGTGATCAAATCAGAAATGAGGAGTTCCTTAGAAGAACCAGAGTCACCGACATAGCTCAGCGTGTCGCGAGGCTGAAGTGGCGATGGGCGGGGCAAATAGTGCGGAGAACCGATGGGCGTTGGGGTCTCAAGGTGCTGGAACCCACTTAGAAATTTACTTGAATAAAAATATTTTGGATTTGAATTTGTAACTCCTTAAACTCTAAACCGTGACTAAAAAAATACTAGAAAATTTGTATATTATCAAACTCTGGTTTCCCGTTCCAATGATACACTGTACAATACTTTACAATTACTTTTAGATTTCGTAAGATTAGCAAGTTAGAGGAAGTCTTAAGTCTAATTTTATACAAGTATGCATCACTTGTGTTATTCTATAGTACAAAAATATAAACATATAAACAAAGAAGCATAAATAATTTATACCTTAATGTGGTGGCGTGGTCTGTATTTAGCTATAGGTATCTGTGATAATATATTCGCAATTTTTAAGCGTGCAAAACTACCATCATGTCACAACTTTAGTACCTAGCAAACTATGACATTTATTGGCAAATAAAATAGTACTGTTTCAGTCCGCTTTCGTGAGTTTCAGCTATTAACAGTGAAAGGCATTAATAACTTGAAATGGGCCAATCTTAATTATACTAGAAGATTGCTAGTTCATAAAAGATAAACAAAGACTACCTAATCTGAGAATTGTAATAGTCATAGTAAATTAATAACTGTTGCAAACTAGCGTATATGCTAGTACTCGTAAGTTCACGGGTGACCGAATAATAAGTTAATCTTTATGTATCTAGACTGATGTAGTTAGGCTGCAACATATAATATAACACACACACACACACACACACTTAACTTGAAAACACAACAGACGCCTCAGTTATAATACTTGATTATGAAGAATTACATTAGATTAGAGAATCACTAATTTTGATCCAGAGGGAAGTAGACATTCGTAGCACAAGTTATCTGAGTACGAGTGTCTACGATATTTGTTATTGTGAATTTTGTATTTTATTATTTATCTTTGAATTTTGTATTTTTTGTATTTTGTATCTCGAAATATTAGTTTTAATGACACCACGCAAAAAAAAATAATTTTATCCTAAAGTTGATACTTATAGGAACGGAATCTTTATCTGGTATTACAAAAAGTACATAACAGAGCCAATCGTATTATGTTAGTCACTGTGAAAAAAGATTATAAGCGTTACAGCTTAAGTTACAAAGGCTTTAAGATCATTTTCATTGTTTCTAAGGAGGTTCATATAACAAGATGACTCCGCTTTAATTCAAGTATTTAAGAAGTTGTCAGTATTGTAATAAAACCTGACGCGCACTTATAATCTACTACTAAATCAATCTAAGAGTTAAAATGACGTGGGACTTTCTAATTTCTAGCATTAATGGCATAGTCGATAAAATCTGTAAAAGTGGGAGGCACTAAATCAGATTCATATTATTGCGGTATTTATGTAGTAAAATGGTAACGGCCACAGTTATATTCAAAGGAACAGGGTAGTAAGGGTTGTGAAGTCTTTTACCTCTTGTATAACACATATTTTTTGTAAAGTATATAGCATAACCAAACAATAGATTAACACACCAAATAAAATAAAATAAAAATGGAATAAACTAAAAATAAAAATATAATAATAAAAAATACTAAACAAATATAAAAATAACTAAAAATAAAAATGGATGTACTAATGTTTTAGGAACTTTTCGGAACCCTATTTTTGTCATTATGGAAGTGAAATAAAGTGTATAAATTTGAAATAAAGTGTATAAATTTGTAATAAAGTGAAAGTGTATAAAATTAAAAAAATATATATATTATACCTTAAAATCGGCATCAGTTCCCAGATGTTTGAATGTTCCAATGATATAAACTGCATTGACTCCACTTACAACCATCCGCGCATGTGTGCTGTGCCTGTAGACATTTATAATCATTTTTAATGTAATGTATTAAAATTATGTTTAATGTTAATTATATAAAATGTGAAGTAACTTCTACACGCCGTGTGGTATCCGGCTGAATAGAATAGTACCACCCTCATTTCTTACCGAGGTGTCGTAAAAGGCGACTAAGGTATGTCGACCCGCCGTGTGGTATCCGGCTGAGTAGAATTGACCAACCTCATTTCTTACCGAGGTGTCGTAAAAGGCGACTAAGGTAAGTTGACGTCAGGCAGGCGGCCGGTCGTAAAAACGCAGCCAAATCATTTGACAGCATGTTTGTAACATGTTGTGCCGACCCCACTTAAGAGTGGGATAAGGGAAGGAAGATGATGTGAAGTAACTTCTACCGCCTATTTTCAATTAATATTAATAAATCTTATAAAATTTTTGTGTCGGACGTTCACTTTAATCTCGAAGTAAGTAATCTTTGTTTCAATATAAGAACAAGGACAGTTCTGATTACAGTTTTGCCGCCTTACTTATTTAATTTTGAAACATGCTTGTAAGTCAGTTTAAGAGGAATATTATTGCTGTAATTATTATTATCATTCATAAATTGTAAATTTTTTATATTGCCCTTTTTTTAAGAAAATCTATTTAAAGATTTGAAATTTGTATTGCAATATTTTTACAAATTTGATATTTATGTGGTTTTCATTCGTACAAATATCGTAGCATAAAAATTCCGATCACGTAGTCCAGCTACTAGGCCGCAGATCCAACACGTACGTCGCAACCCTAACAGCCGATGTAATGGCAGCCGGCCGTTTAATGGCCCAAAACATTTTGCCAGCCCTACGAATTTCCCACGAATTAAAAACCTTTACACACACCTTTCCACTACTTTTTACTCGTTCCCGACGACTAGTAGTAACGTTTGGTGAAATTCACAGAGCACTGTAATGGCAGTTGGGAAAATTGGGTGCCGAGAGAATTGCTACTCGCTGTCTAGTAATCCTGGTACTTCTAACAAAGGAAAAGGAACATGAGCTGAAATAGAGTGCCATAGACTGCACAAAGAAAGCAATTTTCTCATTTAGCATATACAAGAAACAATAAATTTATCTACGAAGTGTGTGACTTATTAGAACTTTTATAAAACGCAATAATTAGATCGGTCCGTTGGCTCAAGTCGCAATGAACTTATACAATTACTTATTACCTACTAATTATATTCCGAGACTGAGTGTATTTATGCATTTATGCATATGCATTTAAAACTTCATATTTATAAATTTAGGTACATATTTACTGGTTGTTGGGTACACATAGAACAAGTATTAAGTTACTTTGGAGACGAACGATCATGTGATATTATATTTAGATATAGATACAAATATTTTATTATTTAACAAACATTTCACCAGCGTATTATGCTTTGAATAACAAGGCTATAACATCTAACCACAAAAGTAAGTACGGAGAAATCGTAAACCGATAAATATACTGCGAACTATAAAGAGATCTTAACGGTGGTTTTATCATGAAATACGCGTCGTTTAAGCAAAATAGTCAGCCAGCAATAATCGTTAACGCTAACAGGCTCCTTTATTCTCTCTATCGTTCCCTTGAAATCTTTTCACAATGCTCGTGACTAGAACTGAGTTTTCTTACATTCAATGGAAATATAAGAAATTATAAACGTAATGTTCGTTGAATTTTATAATATCTAAAAGTTTTATTTATGTTATCAATTTTTATAAACAACTTAATGGCATATCTACGTGGAATAGTTTTAAAAGTGCAAGATGCGTTTCAAGATCAAATTTTCTGGTCTTGAAACCATACTGCTTATTCTGGACAAGGTTTACATATCAATGTCTTATGTATCGTATCTCATGGGTCACATAAAAGAAATGCCCTGGTCTTAAGGAGTTAGTCAAAAATCATTGTTAATAAGAGATAAAAAAATAATTTAGTTACATGTATTTATGTGTATTTAGTTATATGTATATGATAATATACATATAATTTATATTAATAATAATAATTAATAATTTTTATTTATATGTATTTAGTTATATGTATTTAGATATAATTATATCTAAATACATATAACTATAACTTAAATCTGATCTGGTAAACTTAAATCTTAAATCAAAATGTTATTTTGAACTAATTTGCTAAGTTAATTGTAATAAAATATTTTCGGAACCAAGTAGTATGCTAAGAAAATAGTAGCTAATTCTCACTAAACCGTTAGCTGCGTCCACCATCTTTATTTACGACCGATACTTCTCTGTGCTCGTACAAATTATGTGAAAGAAAATTCGCCAGTATTATTTCAAGGAAAATTATCAAATTTAAAATTTATTTAATAATTATATATTTTTTTATCTTTATCTCTAAAAGAAATAATACAATTTCAACATGCGTTATAAGCTGGAACTCTATTTCTTATATTATACGTAGCAAAAAAATCGAATGTTAAAGAAGTCTCAAATGCTTAGATTCTCATGTACTAAAGCAATAAAGACTTCTTTAGTGCAACTGGTGATATGCTTTTATAATTTTATCTCCATTAGGAAAGATTAACAACCAATATTTTATTTAAAATAAATATTTACTATTAACTTACTATAAAATTAAAAAACGAAATTCTTACATTTAGGTTGTCGGTAGGAGTCAATATTTATGACCCCCCAAAACTTAAAATTTTAATTATAATTACTAAAAATGACAGTTTATATTTTTCCAAAAATTGTAAACTGTACTTTATCTATGATAATTACTTTAATTTGGCGTATCTTTGCACAAGTTCAAAATTAAACAACGTTGATTACGCCCTCAGTCGTTTCTCAAAGCATGCATTAACTCAGCTTTTACCTGGAAGATGGCGGTTAATTACTAAAGGCACGTCCTACGCGCCATGTGATTAACTGCTTCCTTGTTAAAGCGTGGAAACATTAAATTTTCTTTAAAATCTGGTTTTCAGTGTTAATAGCTTCCTTTAGTAAATTAGCAACACCTTATTCTGTTTTAGGTAATATTTTGTACAAGCTTAATATCATTCTAAAAATTTTGTTTTGTTCCTACTAAGAAAGTAATTAAATCGAATGTTACTTATATAATGCTCTTTCTTGTTAAATGTTATTTATACAAGTTTACTTCATATTGTATTACAAACATCGTAAATTAAAGCATTATCGATATTGCATATAGTTAATAACTTGTCATCCTCCACTTGTATACATGTGTAATTGTAGACGGACAGTAATTTTATCGCATTAACAAGGTCGCAATGCAACGATTATACTATGACCTTGGAACTTATTTTGCTTCAACGTAATTAAATAAATATTACGATCACTGCCGAAACTGTTGGAATGAATGGTGTCGTAGTATAAGAAAAAATAATCTTTACAAGTGAAGACTGAGGAAAATGGGTAAACATAAGGGTTCCAAAGGCCTTCTAGAGGCGGTAAAGACGGATCGGATTTTCGAGTTACAGAGCTGCTCCTAGTATGACTGTTGATAATACGTATAGCATCGCTGTAACCCTTACACTAACAGCCAGGTTGACAACAGCAAGGGAAAAGTCGACCATAATCACATTCCGGGCCACTATTTCGGTTTATGGTACCTATACCTACCTAATGAAAATTCCTCCTGACTAAAAAGAAAAGGTTTTAAGATTTATAGCTCGTATTGTAAGTTGTATTGCTGACCGTGCTTGCTAATGCACGCTTATAATGCTTATAATCAAAGTTAGTAAAGTATACAAATTTAATCAAACTACATATATAGTTTGACCCGTATGAATATCAAATTTTAACCTCCTAGTTCCAGCCACTTCTACAACTTTGCATCTTGACCGTCGCAACCAGCAAGGCTGTAACGTCCAATAAGATGATGAAGCACTTCGTGCCCATCCTTCCTCAGGAAACAGTAGCACCTGCGAACAAATTCATATTCATTCATTTATTTCTAATAATAGATAGACAGCAAAAGAGAGAAATAACGTCTAGAAGTGAATACCAATTATTCCTCAAACTCGAATCAATAGATATAATTTACAATTGCAAACCTATTTCTGTCTTTCGGCGTGCCCTTTGGCGAAAATTTCATGAAACACTGTAACTGAATTTGCTAAATTAGAAAAGTTTACCAGCCTTTCGACGGTGGGTTGAAAAATAGCTTTTTGACTAAAACTAATATTACCGACCAGAAACAAAACAGCGGAGTTGTAACGAAGTTGTTTCAGTCGTTCGAGTTTACAACCTCGGGCGGTGGGAGTCTAATCCGTTCGCTGGATTCGTTTGGAGGCAAAGTATTTCTTCTCGCAACGTCAGCAATAACGTAAAAGCGGAAGCATATTGGCTGGTAAGGCTAGTACGCCCGATTGCCTTTCGACATTCCATTCTCATATCTTCGCCGCAACTTGAACAATATTTTTTTTTCTCTTAAGGAGTTTTCCTGCTTTCGACAATATTGCGTCGTTTTCAAAGAGGCGCACTCGTAAGGGATGAAATCGGTTTCACCTTGAGCGAGCACACTAATGATTGGGTTCCGGACACGGGGACGTCTCGTGCGAGGTCAATGCCCGTGGAACCCCGGTGTCGACCCTTTGACGAGTGACTATTATTTAATGGTTTTAAAAGCTTTTCAGTGTTACGGTATTTGAAATGTGAGATGCAATGCGAAACATTTCAACATTTCGCTTGCGAACTCGCTACACAGATGCACGTATGTTATATTTACAAATATTTTCTGGAAGGAAAAAAAATACACACCAAGTTTCAGAGTTAAAGTAAAAACCTTAAATGTTATATGTATAGAAAAATATTCTTAGGGATTTTGCTTTACTAACTGAACGCCGTGTGGTATCCGGCTCAGTAGAATAGACCACCCTCATTTCTTACTGAGGTGTTGTAAAAGGCGACTAAGGTAATTCGAATCACCGTGTGGTATCCGGTTAAATAGAATAGACCACCCGTAGCCAAATCATATGACAACATGTTTATAACATGTTGTGCCGACCCCACTTAGAATGGGATAAGGGCAGGAAGATGATGATTTGCTTTACTAACTAAAACAACAAAGCTCTTTCTAATTTTATACTAGAACTTATTAGTTGTACCGTCCTTAAAGCAATAGCCATGCTACATACATCTTTAAAATCATTGTTCATTTCTTAATTATAACATGATTTACGACTATTTTAATGATTCTGAATTTAAAACTACATTTGAAGTTAGATTGTTTTAGTAAAAGCAGTTGTACTTTAAAAGTTATATGATTCAAAAGTCCATAACAAATTTAGGACAACTCTCCTACGTTTTTAAATTTGTATTAAAAATAATGCATATGAAAGATAAAAATATAACACAAGTTAAAAGAGGTTTAACTTTTTTAACAATTCATTAAACATTTATTGAAACTATTTTACTAGAATAGAACAATCAAAATATTATGATGAATAATTTAGTAAAAAACTTAATTTTTTGTTGATTTGTAATGGAATAAACTGTCGTAGAGCTTGTCCATAATTTTTAATGACTCAAAAATGGAAATACCCAAAAACTGTTAGGCCTGTAGGTCGAACCACTTATCTCTATCATATTATTTAGAAAATAACTTTTAAAAGTTAATTTTCAGAATATGCTTAAATAATGAATATTAAATATACATTTCTATTGAAATAAAAGTCATCAGTCAGCACAAATAAATCTGCGCAGATAAGTACGTCGTTCAAAGCAGACAGACCACTCCAACAGCGTTTAAAATTCAAAAACCCTTGCGGTAGGCACAGACACTTTTTCGCAGACCTATTGGTATGTCATGGCTGATTGAGAGACCAATTAAAAGGCGTTCTTGTAAACACTCAATCAGTTTATCGCTTGCAAACGCCATCGTCATGAATTGATGCACGATTCATCAACCTCCTTTCCTTATCCCATTCTTAGTGGGGTCAGCACAACATGTTATAAACATGCTGTCACGTGATTTAGCTGCGTTTTCACGACCGGCTGCCTCAACTTACCATAGTCGTATTTTAAGACATCTCAGTATGAAAGAGAGTGGTTTATTCTACTAAACCGGATACCAGACGGTGGATCAACCTACCTAGGTCGCCTTTTAAGACATCTCGGTAAGAAATGAGATTGGTCTATTCTACTCAGCCGGATACCACATGGCTAGAATTGATGCACGATTATTTTTCCTACATCAAAAACTAGTAAATGAATAATAATGAAAATATATGAGCAAAATAGTATTAAGATCATGGAAATAATTGCTTTAAGGGTTTGCTTTGATGCACGAAGGGCTTTAATTTATCCTTTCTCTTGTGCACAGCACAGGTAAGAAATATTCTCCCGGCGTTGGTTGACAAAGCAAGAGTGAATATGCGTCTTCTAGGAAAGAACGCTCCACTGCTTTTTAGCATGATTACTATCATCTGAAGAAGAAACAAGCCTTCACTTTACGGCTGCGTGCTTTATGTGCCCCTTACTTGCTGGTAAGATGGGAGATACTAGGTAAGGATGAAATTGAAGTTGAGGACCTCACAAATATCCCTTTCAGGAATATTATCAGGTTCGTAAAAGCAATGGGTAGATTTACAGTTAAACCCTTGTCCCAACATGGGGAAATGGGTGGAATAGCCCAGAACAGGAGCTGACCACTCGTCCTATACCAAGTAGTCAATATTTATTTATTTTCTTTTTAAATTAACCATACAAAATTCATATAATTACTGTTCATATATTAATGTTGATTATTATATGTATATCCATAGACGATCTATCAACACTTTTAGTCCAACATAACTAATATCGTCAAAATATAGATGTAGGTACGAAGGTAAACGATCAGTTGCGTGTCTCGTTAGTTGCCGTTTTACGTCAAACGTCAAACGACTGGTGCTTAACTAATCTAAACTAATTGGTTATTAGATCCATAGGACGGATTGGGAAGGTCAGACGACGAGCGATCTTTATTGGAACTAATGATATAGCATCTACCTAACTCTTCTATACTATTAAATTGGATCGAATAAACTTACGGTCTGTAAATTTAATTTAATCAAGATCGGTCCATTGCTAAAAGCCAGCGGATCGCCGTGTTTTTCTAGAGTTCTCTCTATCTTCATTACTTCCTTCCCCTTCTTGTTTTAGTATAGCCTAATTTTAAAGGTTATAGTGTGTTTATGTGTATATCCAGCTGTTAGATTATTTATTTATTGAATACGTTTAGTTTAATTAGTCAATGGGATACGAAAAAAAATCGCACCAATATTTCTTCAATACATCTATTTTAATGATAATATAAAAATTTACGTAAATTACATACGGTTTTTTTTTCTATATTTGTCTTTTAATGAAACATGTACATTGAAAGATTTCTTGAATATTG
The DNA here is from genome assembly GCA_947086495.1 of Morpho achilles. Classification (NCBI taxonomy): domain Eukaryota; kingdom Metazoa; phylum Arthropoda; class Insecta; order Lepidoptera; family Nymphalidae; genus Morpho; species Morpho achilles. The sequence goes on from CAMTZB010000016.1 coordinate 7,597,181, forward strand.
TAAAAACTTATTTGACGCTTTCTATTTTTATGAGTTTATATCGATATTCTACGATGACTCTTTTAGTTTAAGATGTTATTCTCATTTCTTTCAAGTAGTGTCAGAAATGTGGGTATGGATAATTATCATAAATTTATGCTTTTTTCAGCTATTTTCCATTTGAGTCCAAACGCAGATCACTCCTGTAGATAGTCACGTCCAGGTGCTCGACGCCACTCGACTCTTGGCGCTTATCAAGCCAAATAAGAACTAACGCGACTGGAAATGATTTCCAAACTTTAGATCCATATGAAATTTCGAAACAATTGACTATTAGACTATAAAGTCATCAAATAGGACAAGTCCAAAAATATCATTTAATGACTATATGATCAACATAAAGATAACAAAATCGAAAAGGGTTTTAAAAACACAAAAATAAAAACTAACCAACGAAAGGTTCAACAGGATTCTTAATAATTTTCATATTTATTTACGTATGATTTCTCAATACTATTTAGTTTCACAAGTAGTAATTAAAGGTTCTAGTTGCTTCTTGTGACTTCGTGATAAATAGGGTAAGTAAATATACGTTAATATAAATACTAGCTTTTACCCAAGAATTCGTTCGCGTGGACTGTTGTCGTGTGAAAGGTCGATAATAGATGGCTCTTTTCAGAATCATCCTATTCCTATAGAATTAACAGGATTTCTATAGCCTATATGTTATTGTATATAAGCAATAATTGTGCCAAATTTCATCGATATTGCTTCAGCGGATTCGATTCGCGGATCGGTTCAGTGAAAGAGTAACAAACATAAATCCATACTCACAAACATTCGCATTTATAATATTAGTAGGATGTCACAAATTTTTACCAGTTCAATTTTATCTGTATTGAATAAAACTTGAATAATCCTAAACTCAATATATGTTTATCATAATATAAGTAATTTTAATTCATTAAAGTATTTACCTTGTACCTAATTACAATGATGATTACGAGTAACAATTGCACAAAAAATTGTTAGCCATTAAAAAAGAACTATAGGTTATTTTCATGACCATGTACTTTAACATAACAACAATTAAACTAAGGTCATTCACATAATTATATACGTACTTCAAAACATTGTTTTTTAATTATGTAAGCCATAAATTAAAATTCGTAACAAGATTCGGATTCGAAAAATGCTTCGTAAATATAGCAGAGAATTAGGCAAAATTCAACTAAAAGGTAGAGATCAAGATAAGATACGAATATCTTCAATCTCTTTATAGAAGGGCAACCCAGCGATGCAGAAATGCTTATAATATGTACTATATGGAGTTGTGCAAATACATCGCATAAGTTGGATGATAGTCGGAAAGACTTGTATTATGATCCTAAAAATATTAATATATTTTGGTTGTACTAAATTTTGTACTAGATGCCAAGATACATGTACCAAATACCACCGCGAAGGGTTTTGAAGTATTTGTTAGTCCATAATCTATGCTATTAAACCACTAGCAATTGTAGGAACAATTACTATAGAGTCAATATTCCACAAGTCATGGCGATTTCCGGAACGTTTAAATATTATTTATTTTCATAACAACAGACTTGTATCGTTTTTGCCGTGTTATAACCTTACAATTACAGTCATTATATAAAGGCTTTATTATATAATTACTGTAAAGGCAGAGTTATTAAGAGTATATGTTTGTAGCACTAAACGGATTTGTACGAATCGTGTTCAGCCAGATCTTCAATACAAATAGGTTATATTCTTTTTCTGTATAATCCATGATCCCACACAAAACAAACTTCTTTTCTTTGATAGATGTATATTAGTAACCGTATATTTTTTATCAATAAGTTAATATTATTAATAAAAGTCACCAAGTATAAAACTTTAAATTCTTTAAAGGCTGAAATATTTTTCCATTTTACCAGTATGACAGCAGTAATAGCAGTATGACAGCATTTTAAAAGTAGACACTTCTAGTATGACAGCAGTAATTCCCCGTCAAGTGCAGTTTGGAGGCCGGAGCGCTGGTAATTGGATTATGGATTTCGTCTGGACTACGAATACGACGTGCGGATTACTACTGCCTAAAGGATTCCTGATGTCACGAACAGGGACTTACTGCATTTAAATTTATAAAAATACTTTATTAACAGTGTGTGTATTACGACTGAAACGGGACAATATATAAATGGATTGTTTCGTGGATTTTTTTTATAGTATGATAAGGCTAGCGACTGGCTATGGATCTCGATTGATAAAAACCGTATAATACAGCCTAAAGTGGACCGCGCTTATAGTGCAAAAGTAATGCAATGTAATTCCGATTCATTCTTTTTTTATTATGTAAGTTGTTTTTTAAATTACAGATAAACAGGTAGGGAATTCCACTCTGGCAGTACGCATAAGAAAGGATGAGCGCTTTGTGTATATTTTAGGTATATTGATTGCGTATATCGTCTGTCAGAAGTTTTATGAACCCGTGAGAAGGAGGAGGTATATAAGCAAAATGTAATTTCTTGGTTTTATGTATAGTTATGAATTTATAATTAAATTAATTAATATCTAGTAAAATAAGGAAGCGGCTGATTATCTCATATGTGGGGAGCGGGCACAACGTTCTTTTTAAGATTGCCTAGTTGTATTTATCCTAAGAAATCTTGGAGAAAAAATGCAGGTTTTCTAATTAAGTAATTATATTAGAGTCGAGATTCATTAAATCAATTAGTGGCCATTACAATTAAATTATTAATTAAAGTCAAGATCTTAAAATAAGTTTATTGAATGTGAGCTCAATGACATGTTCTATATATAAATCTGCTTGTTGAAAAGTCGTTTACTGATTTTATAGTGACCTCTTCTTCAAAAGCGCATAGTGGCGTGGAAATCTATTATTATATAAACAATATGTACTCTAATAAGGATGAAAGATCTTTCTATTGTACCAAATTAAAATACCTATTATATGTGTAATATTAATATACACTTTAATGTCACAGATTCCTGATAATAGCTTTGCTCGCCGAACTCTGTCATATATCAATTTTTACAAGCGCCAGGCCTAAGTAAACTCTCTTAATCGAACAAACAATATTTCGGTATAAGTATGATAAGCCCTCAAAAATTCTTCCCGTCCGAGGACGTGTGATATTGCACTAGATACTTACACAACTATAATATACCAGAGGGAGAAAGTGGCTTATATGAAATTGCGATCTTAGCTTAACCAAGAACCAACCACACATAAGCGTAAATCGTTACATATTTGGCGTGCGTATGATATAAAATATACCTATATAATCTACTATGTGCTTTTTAGAATATACACGCTTTCTTTATTGAGATGGAAAGTTAGAATTACCAATACCCTTCCCTTGTATCATAAGAATTGACTCTTAGAATGCCTTTAAAACTTACGTTCTATTGTAAATTGTTTTTTTGTTGACTGTATAATTATACGTATTAACCTATTATTTTTTTGATTAGAAATTACTTAACTTAAATTGAATGATACTATTGCATTTTCTTTGCAATTTGTGTTTTTCGAAGTTTCCTTTTTAATTTAGTGTGTCCCTCCCATGTCAGCTATAACCGAGAGAATGTGGACAGCTTGAAGGTAGAATATCATTCGCCACGTTTGAAGTAAATTTTCGTAAATCAATAATCAATAGATTTGATCAAAAGATTTGATCTATTGATATGAAAAATTACGACATTCAGTTGTTGATGTAACCTCACCCATGTTTACAAAAACAAAGTTTTATTAACTTTAATGTGATAAGTAATCTCGATTAGCGAGATTAGATATTTAACTATTAAAAAATATTGTCACGGTTCTAATTAAATGAACGCAGAATAATTCGTTTTTTTAATAAATTGTACTATATAGTTTAAGTTCGAATGAAAAGGCATCTATGAAAAATGCCCACAGCTTCCTGACGTTCTCTTTTTCTTTTTCTATATACCCTAGGAATTCTTTAGAGATATGAGAGATGTTGGTTCTGTCACATTTTTTCCTTTCAGAAAAACCGTGTGACAAATTGCAAATATCAATAAGACACAAGTTTTAACAGAAAAACTCATTGCTTGCTTGCTCATTGCCCACTGTTTAAGCCCATAAACTCCTTGAACAGTCACACGTGTGACCTGCGATAGTCAACGATCGGCTATCGCAGTTACATATTTATATATTACAAATAATAATACTAGATCCACCTTAAATTTAATCAATCTGTGTAAACAGTCCCAGGCACCGGAATGGTAAACGCGACTGAGTTTCATTAGCGACTGCCAATCTACTACCCACACCTTTGATTGCCCGGACGGTAAATACTGGCTAAACGCTTTCAATTTCTCCTTACCTGCCTAAATATCATTAATACAGATTTTTCCAGCTTGATTTATACCTAAAACTGAATCAAATTACATATATCTAATTGAACGCAAAAAGAGTATGGTTTTCCTAATATGAAAATCCAAACTGGTAAACTTCCTAAGCTGTTTTTCATAAACAAAGTCAAAAACGTCAAGAAAGCATAAGCAAAGTCATAACCTAAGAAACAACGTATGTACAACAAAGTATTACGTATATAAAGAATTCATATTAAAGGATTGTTATTCCTTCGTTTTACAAGAATTATGGATACAGTACTCGTAACGCCTTGTAGTATCCGGCTGAATAAAAAAGTACCACTCTTTTTTCTTACTGAGGTGTCGTAAAAGGCGACTAAGGTAAGTCGACCCGCCGTGTGGTATCCGGTTAAGTAGAATAGACCACCCTTTTTCTTATCGAGGTGTCGTAAGAGGCGACTAAGATAAGTTGACGTCAGGCACGCGGCCGGTCGTAAAATACGTAGCCAAATCATATCACAACATGTTTTTAACATGTTGTGCCGACCCCACTTAGAGTAGGATAAGGGCAGGAAAATGATGATGGATACAGTACTCAAAAACTTGTAAAGTTCTAAAGGAACATTCGAGTCTTTCATTCGAGTTCAATTATTGTAATCGTAGATGTGCTACTATATCAATAATATTTATATAAATTAATTTACTAAATATAATTCTTAACATGCGACTTTAACTGGAATAGTTTTATTAACCCGCTTTGTTATAAACTAGTTTGAAATGTACATAAAAGTAGCAAAGTTTTATGTGGATTGTGTTCGGAAGTATCGCTGAAACTAGTGAAGAGAAACATGAAGTTTCAATGTCGTTTTTTACGAAACTTTTGTGTGCCTTAACAATCGCCCGCAGTGCTTCGGCACCCGTTGGAACTAAGTTATAGTGATGCTACCTATCGAAGCTTTGAGAGTTGACTCCGGATATGATATTGTCCAACACAATGAATAACTTATGAAATTTTTAATCATAAATCACTTATTGTGCCTGGCAATGATGTAAAAAGTAGTAGTAAGTAACAGCCTGTTACTATCCCACTGCTGGGCATGGGCCTCCTCTCTCCATTTTTGGAGAGAAGGATTGGAGCTAAGACCATCCACACTGCTCCAATGCGGATTGATAGGTTTCACATATGCCTAGGATTCTCTAGAGATATGCAGGTTTACTCACAATGTTTTCCTTCACCGAAAAGCGTGCTATAAATTGCAATTATCAATTACACACATAAGTTTTAGTAGAAAAGTCATTGGTGTCTGCCCGGGTTTGAACGCATGATCGTCTCTACACGGTCGCACCGCTGGGCTATCACAGCTATTTAAATGGCTATTTAACAGCTGGCAATGACGTACATAAGAAAATATAATAATCTAAAAGTTTTAGTGAAAATTTGTTGTGTAAGTAATACATATAATACATCAGAAACGAGCAAAGCTTGTCTGTACGGTTCTGTTTACGCCTACATTGTAGAGTATATGAGCTTGCTACGCATTTTAAATAAAACACTCTTACTCGCAAAACCCAATCCAATCTTTTTATGACATTCGACTGTTTCTAATTATGACATATCTATACATAAAATAAATGTTTGTCTGTATATTCTTTATATACTCCGAAACGGCTAGACTGATTTTAATATAATTTTCAGACAATCTTTAGAATGGACCAGCTATATATTAGAATGGATGATGTAAATTTTGGTGGCAATCAGGTAATTTTTTTAACTGTTGAGCTCTGTTCCGAAGAGAATTTCAAGTCTGAGCCAAAGAAACTCGTGGCCGGACAGCTAGTATAGCTATTACAAAGAATCCAATTTTACTTGTAGACCTGCTTGTAACATCACTATCAAACAGCCAATTTGTAGTTCGATGACGCGACAAAGGGTCGCATCGGCCGCGGCCGCTCCTGTCCGCTCTAACTCAATTCTGCGTCCACTCGCAATTTGCTCACAAAGGCCGTATCTATTCATTTCAATGTATATTTTCTCTATGATCACTGTGGGATTTTTATGAAGACAAACCCATATTTCCCTAGAGAACCAAGTTTTTATCAGATATAAATAATGCAATTTATAAATTTAAAATTTGGCAAAATTTTTGGTATTTGTGAAATAAAGTATTAGTAACGTTTTCTAATGTTCTGTTTTCATGGGAACTTCAGAAGGAGTGAGCTAAACTAAGTAATAATGCACTTAGTATGCCAATTTAAAAACATTTATTGGTAAAGAAATTTATTAATAAAAAGGAAATAAATGGTTATACTAGTATGTATATAAGCGCATTAGAATACACAATATAACCTTTAGGACTAAAAATATGTCCTTTATGTCCTTTATGACCTTTATGTCATCAAAAAATCTGTCTAATTACTGGCCTGTTGGCGCAGTTGGTAGTGAACTTGTCTTCAGCTCCACGGGTCGCGGGTTTGTTTCCGCCGAGGGCCATTCTAATTTTCTAAAAATAATTTGTTGCTTCTCCGAATCTGGGTGTATATATGTATTTAATACAAGTATTAAGTTACTTTTGGAATGGGCGACCGTGTGTCTGTAAAGGTCCAACAAAAAATTGCGAAGTATAAACTAATTTATAATGTTATCAGTGACGAAGTAGAAAGTTTAATTTAAAATTTTAAGAGGGGTCATTTTTCTAAACTTAATACAACCTAAATATGTTATTACATTAATGGTCGTAAAGTGTAAAACGTATCGTATTTTCCACGCGGCTTAAGGTACAGATGTTCGTTAGTACAAAACTTTTGCTATACATTACCGTAACACGGTAGGAAATTAAAACTCTAGAGGTTAGCCGAGACAATTAGATTGCTGGCAATATATTGGGACAACAAATTAATTTCTGGCAACCGGAACTTTAATAGGAGGGTAAGGGCGGAATAAATGGGAACGTATAATTAGATTTGTGGTTCGATTTTCGATTGAGTACTGGTATTTTTCTTACGGCGTTGCTCCTAGCAACGGGGTTGAAACATGTGAGATCAGAGGACATTTTGACGAAGGGTGACGGAGCCTATCAGATAATTGACTGTCTACCGTCCCAATGCAGGACAGGTCCATCAAATCCCTACGTGATTATTTCTTCTCACGTTATTCAATATACCATTTTAGTTTTAAGATTTAAAACTCCTGTTTACGATTTGTTTACGTATTCTGTAGATGGCCTTCAAAGTTTTGCCGTAATTTACAATCAAAAAACGGGCAGAATTGTATAAGATACGTTATATTTTAATTTTATTGAGATTTAAACTCTGATTCTAGAGCTAAACTGGCTAAGCTATCAAATTATGTATGCCTACAATATAGCCAAACCAAATAGATAATTTTCTTTCTTTAAACTAAAATATACTTTGTCTACTTATATTATACTTATAAAAACATACCACTAAATAAGTATAATAGCAATAGTGTAATAGACAACTATTAAAGTTTTAACATCACTCCCTTGAAACAAACCATGGATTATTCATTCATTCATTAGCAATCTATGAAATTTTGCTATTCTTTGTTAATTATGGCTTATATAACGTTGTTATTTATAAATATATTTCAACTTGGCATAGTTTAAGGGTGGCGGTAAAGCAATGGCACCAGATAAATCGCTGCACTAACCAGCGGCGATTAGGGAAGGCGTAAAGTTTACTCGCTTCGAGACGAGCTGAATTTAATAGCGGGATATAATTCAATCGTTCCGGCCTGTCGGCCTGTGAAACTATATTCCTATTGCCTCACGGATCACTCCCGGTTGCCCTGTTTTATTTGTAGCTTTAAAAGGATTACGCCTCGCATAATCTGTCGCAAAATATTTTGTCAATGTTGAAAATAATATATATCGTAAGAGACAAGCTAAAAATTTTCTGTCACAACAATAGCGCTCTCTAGTTCAATTGGTAGAATGACTTGGCGCGTTATTTTGCAGGCACGATTTAGAGTTCTAGTTCTAAAATAGCAATGTTGAGTATGGAATTATAATATGAAAAACACTTACTTTACCATTATTAGTATCTTACTTTTGATTCTCTATCCGATAGATGAGTATTAAAAATATGCATTTTGTGTAGCATTATCCAGTCCTTTTTAAGTTCGTTTATCAACCCGTGCCATTGTGGTAGCTCAGTGCTAGTGCATGACCTTAAGATATTAGTTTTATATAAAAATTATGTCCTTTATTTATACTTAACTTACGATGAAGAAGAACCTCACCCTTAAAACCTGCATGATGAACGTGTTATCTTGTTATCGCTATTGAAGCAGAAAGCAGTGGTGGATCTGGGCTAGCTCTGTCCGCTACTATGTCCACCTAGAGAGAGTATAGACAAAGTGTGGACGTTATATCAACTCCTGACGCCCTAGCCTTTGGTCTTAAAACAATGCGTCCCTTCCATTTTTCAGCAACATTGCGGTGGTAAAATTGATAATGTATACTTTAATAAAGTAGCTATAAGATGAAGAGAGAAAGAAAATTTCGGCGTGCACATCTCTTTCTTGCCCTGACAGTAATATACGAAACGTAACTCTCTCACTCTATTTTCTGTAACTTATCTCCTTTAACTCAACTTCCGTTCGACCAACCCGATAACAATTTTCGTAACGATCTCCCTTTAAGCAGGTTACTCCCCGAGTCAAGCATAAGTAAGAAAAATTTCCAGATTCATTAAGTTATTTACACTCCAAAAGCTATGTAGCAAAAGGAAGTTGAGATGTTTTATGTTTATAATATATTTTTTGTTCTAGTTCTTTTTGTGCTATAAATAGTTCTGTAACTGTAAATGTCTGCATCGTTATCCCATACACGTAGCAACAATGTCATTACTGCAGTCATCAGCAAAAAATTGGACATGATGGAGCATGTCGGCGGTACGCGTGAAACGAGCTTGGTGTCAGCAATATTGGATACAAACCACGTCCCAACTGGGCTCTAACAGGAAATGAAACAAACATAAACCTTTATTTATAAGGTATTTTTCAGATACACACTTCCTATGAGAAATAAGTAACTAAGTACATATATTTTTATAAATTAATTATAAATTAAAGTTTATATATCATTCATACAGATTTATTTATATAGGTAGAAGAATAATATTTATGTATCAAAACACCTGATACCGATTTATCGATTGTTTATCGGTAATTTAAATTAGTAAATGCGTGATATGCAAATTTACGTTACCTTTTTCTTTTTTTTTTGAACAGTTCATGTCAACGCAGGTGTTTAAATGCCAACAAAAAATATATTTTTCAATTATTACACGTGGTTATTAATATTTTCAATTACATCTTGAATCCGAACATTGCGCTTAAAATGATATCATGGAGATCGTGATAAGTATAATAATATTTTACTATACTTATACTATACAGCGTAGCCGTGTAGTATGGGGCTAAGTAGAATAGACCACCCTTATTTCTTAACGAGGTGTCGTATAAGGCGACTAAGGTAAGTCGAGCCGCCGTGTGATATCCGGTCGAGTAGAATAGACCATCCTCTTTCTTAACGTCATAAAATACGACTAAAGTAAGTTGAAGTAAGGCAAGCGGCCGGTCGTAAAATACGTAGCCGAATCATGCGACAACATGTTGTAACATGTTGTTCCAATCCCACTTAGAGCGCGATAAGGTCAGGATTATGATGATGACTTACGGGAGCAATCAATTTTATAAAGCGATGACGCATATAGAATGAATTACGTTTACTAACACTTTGTTTAATAAATGTAAAAATTCGTAATTAGTTTTAAAGCAATAGGAGGGTGTTTTTATCTTTAGACACAGCTTTTGAAGGATTCTTAAATTCAGATTTTCACTTTATTCACCTATCTTTTATTCAAATAGAAAAGTCATAGAATATTATTATCATCATCCTCATATTAACTTTGGTCGTTAAAATAAAAGAAAATAATAAAAAAACAAAAGCACAAAGGGAATTGAAGCATCGAAATATGAACGAACAATATCCTCGTTAGCCTCTCATTGGACTCCAATTAGACTGGTATTGGGATGATTTGGGCGGGAAACTGCTAGTAAAATAATATTTTGTACAAAACAAATGTTAAATAAATTTGTGTTGCATAAAATTCGGCTTTTCATATGTATACATTATTAAAATACTCGTTATTTCTTTTCTTTATGCAACGTCATTGTTTTGTTTTGTTTGTATAGACGACCCATTTTTCTTTGTTATTATTACGTGACATTAGTATATTTTATAGAACGCTGTACGACGACTTCGACACCAACCTAAGTGTTCAAGCACCCTCAATTGTTGACCATGTATTTTCTCAATAGTTTTTTTCGTTACCGACGGAAAACGACATTATATCCTATACTAGCTGTGACTGCCGGCGTGGATATCAGTGTACTTAGTTAAAAAATTAAACATTAAAGTTGTTGTTGAGGATTAACCATAAGAGATAGAGATATGCTGTCGCGGACCTTTTGTAGTATTTATGTAGATCTACAATTTTCTAGTACATTACTTTAGTTACTCTGTTGGTTTATACGGCGCACGCGACTAAAGCTCCTAGCGGCGAGGTTTTTTACAACTGTGGGACCTCTTCAACACAATTTACTAAAAACGTAATGTACTAGTAACCTAACCCCTCCGGAAGAATTGTAATTAACTTTTAGTAAAAACCCTACAAAAATTCGTTTTTTAGTTTTTTTGAAAAACGATCACATACAGGCTGATAACTTTCGGAGACTTTTTTATAGTAATTATAGAAAATTAAATTATTTATTTATACAATTTATGTCTATTGTATTACTTAAAAGCTATTTCTATACAAAGCTTTAATGTGTCGGATCGCTAGAATGATTATTTGTACGAAAAATAAGCTGCCCTTTGTCACCTGAACAGGAAACAACCGTACAAAATATGTAACTCCTGATGAGAAATGCATACTTGCCACACCTGCTTGATATTGCTATTTTTGCTGGAGGTCTTGAGGTCGTTTCCTTGACATGGTAAATGTATCAATTTCGTAAATATAAGGTCCATGCAAGCAAAATAAAACAAAATATTGACGTTCTAAATGTAATCTATAATATTTAAATAAGTTAATCTTGTATGGATATATATAAATATATTTTCTGAATCTCGGAAACTGCTCAAATGATTAACCTGAAATTCAGCATGTAGGGGTTTTGGGGGAGAAAAATGAATCTAGTTAGGTTTTATTTAAAAAAAATCTCGTCCCTGTTTTTCGGCACTAAATAAACTACGAAAATAGTTTGAATAAATTGATTATCTGTCTATATAGAATTTCTGTATTTATAGAATTTAACAGTTCAATTTAAATATTTTCAAATGATCTCGTAAATTAACAACAACTTGTAGGTAGTATGCATCTGGTTGTTAGTTGTCGTGCCCCGAGGGCGGGAGGTGTAACGAGTAATGTCCAATTTACAATTCACGCGTCGGTAATGTGATTTATCCCGCCCTTTGTGAGTTGCTACAACGAGCATCCTCGTTGGGCCGGCACGCTGACTGGAAAATAGTATTCTTTTGTCTTCTATAAAAAAAACTTTTTATAGTAACGAAGCAATAATGAAATTATTTTGCAATAATCCGCGATGAAGTAAAATAGAAAATATATATAATGCTAAATGTAGAGAGGACAATCCGTTTTCATACCTGATTCATGCAGGATTCTTAAAAACACATGAACACACCTCCACCACCGCCACCACAATACACAAGCATTACATACGTTCACTATCACAAACTCAACAATCGCTTCGCCCCGCCACCGATGCATCATCAGAAGTAGACTCCACGACCAAAATCGATCGATCCTGCATGGTATGAAAACGGATTGTCTACTCTACATTTAGAATTATATATATTTTCTATTTTACTTCATCGCGGATTATAGTAAAATAATTTTATTATTACTTTTGTATTATGGAGCTCCGCAAAGTAACGCCTGATTCTATAAATTAGTAACGAAACAAATAAGTGAATACGCCATTGTTCTTATCTACCGACCCTGATAGGTAATTAATACATCATACATTCATAACTCAAGTACGACAAAAAAAAGTGACCAGGTCAGATTAAATAAAAAGCTAAAAAGCTTCTGAAAACTACTTTAAATAAAAACTGGCGATGGCTGGCAATTCTAACCTGCAACAATTATTTATTTGATATACCAACTATATATTATAGCTACATTAACAATCAATTCTTATATTAAACCTTGTTCTATTAAAATTATCATTTACAGGCGTATTCAGCATTGTTTTTTTTTTGTTAGTTCTTAAATATTCCATTATATCAACTATTAAATTTAAGGTTTCCATACGTCAAGCCTTACTGAAAATAAATATGTCAAAAAATTAATACGATATCTCTACATTTACTTAACGGGCGAGATCCAACAGAAACAAAATTTGACTAAGTTTCCTTAAAAAAAATTAACCTGGTAACTCTGTAATACGAGTATGTCACAAAAAGTGGTATTAATATTAAAAATTCATTTAAGAATAAAAAAATAACATCCAATTTTTCCACGCATGTTAGGCTTTGTATTTTATTTATTTATTTACTTTATTTAAGTTGAACAAAAGAAACAGACAAGTGAAAATGAATTGTAATAATAAGAGATGGAATCCAGATGGGGCAGCCGAAACTAAAAGGAGCAAAATCATTCATTGTCGGGGAAGGAAAAATGGCATTTTTTTCTATTGCCCTTTTCCATTTTCATCATGAGTTGGTAAATTGCAACCAATACCTATTGCCAAGTGTAAGATATAACAAAAATAAACAATTTTTTTATATCAATTTACGAATTTCTATATCTTTTTTTTTAATCTGATTTTAATTAATAGGAAGCCAGCCACGCTGCAATTTGTAAAGTATTTATTAAGCTCAAATATCAAAGACGCACTTTTAAACGCTTCTACGGTTTATTAAAATTTTTTTAATACATCAATTAAAAAATGGATTGAACGTTAAAAATCTATTAAATGAGGTTCCTAGACTTACCTTAGAGAATAAGAAATACCTAACTGAATTAGTGAAATATTTCATATAAGTGGTATATGGTTCTGAGCTCTTTGTACTTTTGATGTTAAGAAAAAGAACTCTTGTTATATACTACTTATCATTCTTCAAATATAGAGTATAATAAACCCTTAAAGTCGTCTCATTTAAAAAGTATCATAATTAACTACATTTCAATTGATGTTACGGTTTATTTGTATAAAAAGTAACAGTCATCATCCATCATCCTGCCCTCATCCCACTCTTAGTGGGGTCGGCACAACATGCTATGAATATGCTGTCTCATGATTTGGCAGCATTTTTACGACCGACCGCCTGCCTGACGTCAACTTACCTTAGTCGTATTTTACGACGCCTCGGTAACAAAGAGGGTGGTCTATTCTGCTAAACCGGATACCACACGGTGGGTCAACTTACCTTAGTCCCCTCTGTAAGAAATGAGGTTGGTCTATTCCACTCAGCCAGATACGACATGGCGGGTCGACTTACCTAAGTCGCCTTTACGACACCTCGGCAAGAAATGAGAGTAGGTTATTCCACTCAGCCGGATACCACACGGCTACTCGAAAAGTAACAGCCTCGCCTGCTTATTTTTAAACAATGTACAGAACAATAAACTTTGAAGGTTAGTACAGAAATATTCTATAACGTACAGCCTTTTCCGACTGTAAGAATAAGAAATGATAGGAATTCGATTTAGTCCCTTCGTACCCGACCGCCTTCCTGAATGTAAATTGGGAGTGAAATAGTAATTTAACCCTGTTTTGGCGTGTGCCCTTATAATTTAAAGATAAAAAGACTGTTTTGGACTAGCTGTACGCGTCAAGGCTTTATAAATAAGGCCTTTATTAATAAGACCTTTCGAAGGCTTTATAAAACTATATCATGTAATAAATATTATATTATGTTCTGTTGGTTTGCAATATTTTTAAGTACATATACATATGTGTAATTTTATTTCAAAATATAGTTTACTGAAATCAACTTTTACAACAACTTTGATTACCAAATGTTTTTCAGTAATAATGAAGTTTTTAATACTTTTTTTAGCTCCGTTATTTTAATAATATATAAGTTACTGGTACTACATTTATCACTTCTACAACCTCAAAATTAATTTATATGAATGAACAATTACTCTTTTATTGCACACCACAAAAATATGTATTTTAAGTAACACATAACACATATCAGTGATAAACTGCTATTCAATACTTAATTATAGACATTGTATAATCTGAGCCCACACGGTTAAAATCATAGAATTCTTATTGTTTGGCTATTTTAAGATAACTTGGCGACCACTTATGTGTATTAAACATTCAGATTTACTTAAAAAAAACAAAATTGGCCATACTCGCAGCCTCTGCTTAAAATCTATAAGTGATTATCGTGATATTAGCATTGGATGGCAATCATATTAAGGCTATTTCGTAATTTAAACCCAAGTATCGCTAATATCGCTATTAGCTGTAATAGTAACTTTGAAAAAATATTTATATATGACGATGTATCATAAAACACTTAACATTTTATATCAAACATGCTAAAAGTTGATGCCATGACTCTTTAGAAAACTCCAATACATTTCCCTTACGAAAAGATTCATTGATTTTCAAGAGGACGTGACCCCAGTATCTCTCGAATCGAACTACATCAAAATTTATATTCAAGTCAGTTTTCCATAAGAATAGACACAAACATGTTTACCAGATATTTGTCTTCGTACAAAATTACTCGAACATTTTCCTATTCCTCGAATTTTTGATTGGAAAGATCGTAAACAGGCGAGGAAGATATTTGTACAACAACAATGGAAAAAATGTAAGAAAATATTGTTATTTTTATTTTAAATTATTTTTAAGCCGACGTAGATCCTTTATTACCCTAATCTATGTGTTAACTTAAAGTTCAAAATTAGTCATTAGCTTTCTTATAGCTTAACTTTATATGGGCAATTTTAAGGAGCACCTGCATACTGTTTAGTGTGCTGTAAAAGCTAAGGAAGTGATTTTTTTCCAGAGTTATTTGACTAGTTATACCACGTAAGTGCATTTTAATTTTCTTATTCTTGCAAAAGCAATAAAAAATTGAGATAGGTAAAATAACCCGTTTCTTCGTTCAACGAAAAACAAGCGAGATATGTAGTAAAATTTTTAGATAATTTTCAATAACAAGGACAGATATCCTTAACAACACAGATTGAAAGAGGGGACGGCTTACTAAGGATCAATACTCTTAAAACACCAATTAGTAGACTAACAATTTCGGCACGATTGGTATACATTATTTTACAATAACTTCTGCGTGATTTTTGATGGTAATCAGTTATTAATGTTTTTTGATTGTTATTTTTTACATTTGTATATATAATGAGAAACGATTTTTTTTTAAAGTGGAACTATGAACTGAATACTTCTTAATTATTTACTTGTAAATATAAATATTGATCGCTTGATTTATTCTTCGGATAGGGAGAACTAAACATAAACATATATAATTTTAAATACATACTTCAATTAATTCAATTCAATAAGAGAATCACTACTTTTGATCCAGAGGAAGGTAGACACTCGTAGCACAAGTTATCTTAATCGAGGGTCTACGATATTTGTTAATGTGAATTTTGTATTTTATTATTTATTTTTGAATTTTGCATTTTATGTATTTGTATACATAAATACAAATACACCGCGAAGAACCAACAAATTATTTATAGAAAATGTAGGCCCTCGGCGACTCCTGGAGCTAAAGGCTGGGTCACTACGCACTGCGCTAACGGGCAAGTCGATTTTTTTGTAAACTTATGTCTTTGATGCTTCTGTTTATTATGCTATTCGTGACTTTCATACTACAAGTGTAGGCGGTAATTTGACTTGACAAATTTAACAAATATTCTCCTGTGATTTCGCCTACGTGATCATAGTACAGACATAAATAGTATCTAAATTTTTAATACAGGTATTAATTATCTATGTGCAAAATCTTGTTTTTCGAAAGAATTGAATAATATTTACTGATAATGCTTTACAATAAAGATGATAGGTACTAGCTTTTACCCGCAACTACGTTTGTGTGCAAAATTTAGACCTTTCTTTGCGTGTGCTTAGGTAAAAGGTATTCAAAAATCTCTTAAAATTAAATCACGATAACTGCTTTTATGTTCAACTTTCCAAATCGGGAAACTGTTTTTTTGACACACTGATTTTCATGCGACACAGCTAGTCATATTATAAAGTATTCTATTTATGATTTTAATCCTATTTCAACTGTAAAGATTTTTAAATAATGCTGTTATAACCAAAGTTTAAAAATCGAGACGAATAAATACCGTTCAGACGATAGATAAACTGAGAACGAATAGCTTGAAAACCACTCAGGAATGTAAGTTATTATTTTCACCTCTCCTGTTTTCTCCGCAATTTACTGGCGAACATCGAAGTTACATCCATAATATGTTTATAAACAACGGTTCATAATAGCTCAATAAGAAGTGTTTTCCTTTGAAGCTTTGTTGTATATAAATGAAAACTAAAACTCTCATATTATTTATAGACGATTTGGCAAATTCTATGATACAAAAGAAAATTCAGAAATATGGTATAGTAGTGGTATGGTATAATGAAAAGGAAAAATGTGAATTTTTGACCCTATCTGTTAGCTTGGTATATGACCTTAATTTGTAATAAATTTCATTAATATTGTTCTAGTGGTTTACACGAAAAATCATTTTAGAGATAGACTTTGGTATTTATAATAGTAAGATGAACGTAACATTTCTGGGATAAGTGGCATCCGAAACACATATTGCGGTATGGTACCGCATATACATATACATGTATGCAATGGTACATTGTCTCCTAGTGAGAAGTAACCTTTATCAAGTTGCGAAAATTCCAGGGTGCTATTTTGCTCTATTTTTGTTAATAATATATCACAGATACACGTTTTCAATGGTCTTTTTAGAATAAAATGTTATCTGAAAGACATCTAAGAGTTTCATTTTGAGTGTTTGAAATTATACATGGATTAGGATTCAAAATGAGCAATGAGTTAAGTTCGTATCTTCGAAGTTCATTAATTTTAACTGTGGCTGGAATAAGGAAGACTCGAAAGAGCTGTAATTAATTCCACGGAAAGCTTAGAATCAATCGGAATAATGACTGCAGCTAGCAAGTTGCATTCAACTCTTTATTTGCATCAATCGATACCGTTTTGCTTGAAATGGCTTTGAATAATAGCTATCGATGTTCCGTACTGTAAAATCGATTGTTTTTAATGAGTATAAATGATTGTATTTAAGTAGATTGTTATACACATGGTATTTAATAAACCCACTATCTACACACCTTGATTCACTTAGTGGGTTGTCAATATTCTTAAGAACCAGCCGTTACCCAAATCACTGCCTGATTTGGGAATAGTGCGGCCGAGGCTGGATAATGTGGCTTAGTATTGTAATTCATTATTAGTACTAAAATTAAAGGTAGCATGACTTGTTCCAGTTACAGCCAATAGTGCGTTATAATAATAAAAAATAGCTTAATACATTGAAAATGAAATATAAAATATTTCTGTTACAGCCTTATAACAATATAGTTTTAAGCTATTTCAAACGTTTATATACTTCTATTACTTATTAAATAATATTTCTTTGCAAAATACGTTTCATGTATTTCAAATATACGTTTTCTATTTTGCATTCATATGAAATGAAATGAAAATGTTTTTCAATGTCTCTCTGTTTTTCACCATAGACATACAGGAGGAGGGCTTTATACGCGGTCTTTATTGGTTCAGTTGAACTTCGGTTCTTGTTTAGTTTTTTTTATTTATATTTGAATGATGATTTCTCCTTGTTCTTTTCGTAAACAAAATTTTGACATTGATGGGGATTTTATATGATCATCGGTGCAAACAAACAACGATTGTTGCTTATCTTGATTCAGCAATTGCTTTATCTGTTAGTTGTACTGAACTAGTTGCTTTGATGTGTACTGAAAAGCCTAGAAAAGTTATATATGCCATTTATATTTATAAAGTATAAAATATAAGAATAAAACGTTCCGAGTCTACACACACGAGTTCCGGACAATTACTACTAATATAATAATAATACTAAATTTAAAAAATTAATTGGATTATTATTAAATAATAATATAATAATAATCCATTTAATTTTCATTCCGACATCTTTCTAAGTATATTTGAAAGCCAAGATCCAAAGGCAAACAAAAGTCTCAATCAAGCTCGTTGCCATGAATATTGTCTTAAAAATTTACTAAAACTATGAAAGTCCACAACTTATAATTCAACTCACGTGGCGACCGCTAATGAAAGACTTACTTAAGCAACTGCGCTGTAAAGAATTAACAAGTTTGAAATACAATTCAGACCTTTAACGAAGTTCATTTTAACGTTGCCAAAGTGGGAAAGTTCGACCGTTCTTTTTAAGGGAACGGGTGTAAAGTTTAACGTTCTTTCTAAAACATACCCTTTAAATGGTCTAATTTTAATATCACGCTTTATACTGCCCTAAAGTTCACTGAAGCAAGAGACTTTAGTGAATGGGGTAGAAGATTTAATATTTTATATTTTTTGAAGTTATCAAAAAACTAAAAGTTACTCGTATAGTCTAGGAGACCACAAGTTTATACTTCGGATTTTTTTTTGCGAAATAATAAAATTATAACATACTTAACTCTTCGTCTTACATTCAGATGATGTAAGATGAAGAGTTAAGTTCCTGAAGTTTATTTTATCAACTTCAGTGCTTACACTTTCTATATCTAGTGTCTAAACACAACATCGTCACCATACCATTAATATTCTGATCAAAAATACAAACTAATAAAAACTGAACATTAATTAACTCCTTAAAATTACAGATAATCGTAATTGGGGCTATCTAAATTAGCTATATATCTATTAAAATAAATTAACTATTGCGTAAAAAATTACTCAATAGCTAACGTTTATAAAATTACGATGTCACAAACCATTATGAAATGAATCCCCAATAAAGTTTTTGGTCTCGTCAGCTCTTCGCCTATAATTTGCGTGGTAAGGGCTGTGCTATAAAGCTTATCTACGGTCCAATTAGGAAAAAACCTCGGAGGCAGTTTTTTCAGCTGGTTTTCAGCGAGCCACGGTCGTCGACGGCTGATTGCTAATTCCGCGACAAAGAACGCTATTACGTGGTCGCCGCTACATTACTAATGGAAACATTGTCCTCCACTGCTAAAATATTATTTTTATTTGGTAAAAAATAAGAACTATGCATATACGGTGTTATTAAATTTACCGCTTCCAATTTATGTGTGATGAGGTTTTAACATATTTGTATTTATTAGAGAATCACTTTTTAAAACACAATAAAAAATTAAAATTATTGAAAACCATTTAATTCATCCTAGTATCGCCAGTGGCAAATATAATTAAGACTATCATTTATCGAAACCGAAGAATGATAGGAAACTGATTCTGATTTTTCAATTGCACTTATATTAATTTTAATTTTACTGTACTTTTAATTTTATTCTTGTAATGTAGTAGTAAATTTTTTATTTATTCATCCATTTAATTGTATGGCTTATTTAAAATAAATGTAAAAAAACTCTTATTGTATTCGATCAATTTGGTGTTAAGTATGAAACTCCACCAGTCGTAGTACATCTTCAGGGGATATTTGACAACATTCCACGAACCTAACATTACATTAAAAATTTAAGGATCTCAAATGACATAGCTTTTGTTTGTAAACATTTATTTTTTATTTGTATCTATATATCTATATCAACTATAATATCATTATTTTGTATCCATTGAGGTTATGCATAAAATTCAATCTCAGGACTGAAACAGCAACACAATATTTAAATAATAATGTCAATTCACCTAAACGTACCCATACAAATTCATGTTTGTTACTGTTCTATAAGAGGCTGACTTGAATATAAATGGTTTTCTATAAACATACATTCCCCAATTCGATTGGGGAATATATGTTTATAGAAGCCCATAAAATATGCAAATACTATATTAATGTGTAGCTCTTGACTATTATGCTGTGTATCTCTTTATTACTGTAGATTGTTATCGTAATAGGTTTAGGTGCATAGTTACGGAAAATATTAAACGCTTCACATGGGAAAATATCACTCTTAATTATCTAATTCCTGGTATAAAGACACCTGGTTCAACAATTTTCATCCTGCTTTGAGGCAACATGACGTTTGGATCCAATATTCAACCTTTTTCTCCAAGAATGTTAAAAATGTATCGACGTTAGGTATCTGGCTGAGTAGAATATATCACCCTCACTTCTTACCGAGGAGTCGTAAATGGCGACTAATGTAAGATGACCCGCCATTTGGTATTCGGATTAGTACAACAGACCACACTCATTTCTTACGTCTGACAGGCAGCCAGTCGTAAAATAACTAGCCAAAAAACTAATGTAACAACATGTTTAAAATATGTTGTGCCGACCCCATTTAGAGTGTGATAAGGGCTGGAGAATGATAAGAAGAAAACATTTTTTTGGGTATTAACTGGTCATTTTTTGAGCTTTGGTGTGCTAATTGCGTGTGGAACAAAAAATATATTCTTCTTTATTGATATAATTTCAGCATAAATTATAGCATATAACGTGCGACTTACGAGGGAATTACAGGATCAACGCGGTTCAGGTAGCGATGCGTTTGTCTGTTAAAACTTATTTGATCTGCGTATCCTAAGAGAATTCTTGTGCTATATATTTAACCTACCAATCCGGAATGGTGTGGAGCAGAGTGGTGCGTCAACGCTGCAACCTTACTCTAAGAATAGGATAAAGTCCTTTGCCCAACAATGGTGACAGGCTGTTAAAAAAAATTGCTGTACAACTTATAGATTAGCAAGATTTTCATGGGATGAGAACTTATCTATTAAAATCCAGTGTCGGCTCTAAACAGAGGAAACAGACGATATAGTCAGACAAAATATATAACAATTTAGGCACTCATTACTGCCACAACCGATCGCCATTCAGTATTGCATTATCCAGAAACACATCTACAAGAATCAAGACGTAAAAAATAAGATTCTTTCGTTATCTTAGATTATTATTTTTGTAATAGTTAATAATAATGACAACAGTAAGTAGCTTATTTAACTATAAATTTAAAAGAGTGGCTAAGAATATAATATCCAGCGTAGACCAGTTTTAAGTAAAAAATGTTGGGAATTCGATTTACTTCCTCCTAGCCCGACTACGTCCCTGAATGCAAATTTGTGGTAAAATGCTATTTTAACTTCACATTGTTGCTACGTTCTACCCTACTACAAAAATAACTTAAAAGTTTACGAGACATTTTTTAATATAACCATGATAAATTAAAATAATAGCAAATACCTTAAAAGAGCAGCAATAATTTGACATTAATGTTGACCCATATGTTTTCAAGACAAATTTTTAGAGAGGTATATCAAAATATGCACGGTAAAATAAATGTATGTAAAAAGTAATTAGCAATTTATTTATGTAATTATGTGTAAATTATTCTATTATTTATAGAAGTAGGCGTTACTTTGCGAAATTTCATAGCACAAAGTTGTGATATAATTATTTTGCTATGAAAATTTTTCAAAGTTTCGAAATTATTTCATACTAGCAGCCTGCCCTTGCTTCGCACGGGTATAAAATATATATCCCATGTCAGTCAGTGTAAAAAAAATGATTAAAATCGATCCAGTAGTTTTGATTTATTCATTACTGCCCGTGGCCTGCAAGCGTTAAATTTGGAGAAAAACAATTTCCTCTCCCTATATACCAAGACGATTTCCTGCTATCTTTGGAAAATCTAAACTCATATAGTATATACATTTTTACTTATTTATTTTTACATTTTACCTATGTATTTTATTTTTACAATTAATTACAGAATGTCTTTAAACAAACTCTAAAAGATTCGAAGTGCTATAGGGTGAAGCGCGGCGTCCTCACGGCATTTTAAATCTGTAATATCTCCGAAAATGTTCACTTAAATTGCATGCTGTAAACGGCCATATTGATCTATATTAAATCAACAATTTATTTGAGGTACTCGATTGGATAAGGATTAATGCTGTATTGTATAAAAATTGCTTTGAACATAAGGCATCATTTTTCGTAAAAAGTAAATGAAAAAAACTGTTATTGTGGGTTATCCATAAGAGATAGATATATACCATCGCGGACTTTTCTGTAGACCTTTTTAAGGCGTACAAATACTTAGTACATCATTTTGATAAATCTCGTAGGGTGTAGCCTGCGTTTGCAATGTAAGCGGAAAAAAATGTAATTATTTACAGAAACCTCAAAAATTACAGTTTTCTCTACTTCGTATTGAATGTTATTATACGTACAAACCTTCCTCTGGAATCACTCTATCTATTAAAAAAAACCGCATCAAAATCGGTTGCGTAGTTTTAAAGTTTTATGCGTACATACGGAAATATGGACTTTGTTTTATAATATGTAGTGATAGTGATCACAGCATTACATAGATTTTCTTAATAAATGCGGATTATAGCAAGATAATTCTATAATAACTTTTGTAAATTAGTCATTTTGCTGGCGATAATGAATTTACACGTTTTGATTTATTCCCGCCTTATCCAGTCTTTACGTCTCTTTATATGCTGCTTATTCGCTACGATTTACTGCTATGCTATATTAATTCTTTCATTTCAGAATTATTTTCTCAAGCCTAGATATATATTATAATGACGGAACATTACTTCAAATCCTCTCAAATTTGTGACCCAACGTAACCTTGAGGAAGAATATCGCCGTATAAGTAGTATATTTTCACGTTTTCACAAACTAAAATACTTTGGTACCTTAAATAATGCAATATGTGTTCCATGTTCTCAAAAGAAAAACGGTTTTAATCTTAGATGTTACCCTGATAAATAAGCTTTAACTGAACTATATTTTTGCCATGTGGTATCCGGCTGAGTAAAATAGACCGCCCTCATTTCTTACCGAGTTGTCGCTAAATACGAGTTAGGTTAGGTTAGGTAAAATACGTAGCCTAATCGTATGACTACATTTTTATAATATGTTGTGCCCACCCCACTTAGAGTGGGGTAAGGGAAGTAGGATGATGAACTGTACTATATTTCAATACCTAATATTAGTTTACCCAATCAGCTATGAAATTGTGACAGACAAAAAGACTATACAGTAAACAGTACATAGTTAACAAAAACATCATCATCCTCCTGTCCATATCCCACTCTAGGTGGGGTCGGCACAACATGTTGTAAACATGTTGTCACATGATTCATCTAGGTATTTTACGACCGAACGCCTGCCTGACGTCAACTTACCTTGTTCGCCTTTTATGAAACCGCGGAAAAAAAAGAGCGTGGTCTATTCTACTCAGCCTTAACAAATACCTACCAAATACCAAATAAACAATTTGTACATTTTGTTAGCATAACGTATATTTCATATTTATAAAAACAAATTTCGAAAATGAAACATATTCTGTAACAGATAGCATGCGATGTAATCCTTTTAAAGCTACAAATAAAACGAGCCGGCCGGAGCGGTCCGTGACGCAACAGGAATATAGTTTCACAGGCCGACAGGCCGGAACAATTGAATTATGCTCAGCTATTAAATTCAGCTCGTCTCGGAGCGCAAACTTTGTGCCTTTGATAATTGCTGCAGGTTAGTCCAGTCCACTATTTCATCGACACTCATTCAACCCCTTCATTATTATGTTAGTAGTATTCAAATGTATGATAACAAAAACGAAAAGCGAAAAACACCCTATATCATTATACTTAAGAGAGCTCTGTTTATGAGCTATTAGGGATTAC
Organism: Morpho achilles; assembly: GCA_947086495.1. Lineage (NCBI taxonomy): Eukaryota > Metazoa > Arthropoda > Insecta > Lepidoptera > Nymphalidae > Morpho > Morpho achilles. The sequence continues at coordinate 7,621,441 of CAMTZB010000016.1, forward strand.
AAATTAGAAAGGAAAACTTCGAAATTAACTTGTATGTTAAACTAGAACAATATTTTTTTTTGGCCACTAATGCTATTAGTGGCCAAAGAAAAAGGCTTAACCAGCTTTTAGCCTTAAAGGCTTTACCAGCGCCACCGAGAGAGCGAGCGAGCGGAAAAGCATCGCCGGTGTGAAAACCACATGACAGACTAAGGCCTCCATGTTTTTTAACTGTGCTAGAGCAATCTCAGAGTTAGTATTTTTATGTATTATACCATATATATATATTATATTGTTTTATATCTTACATTAAGAGTTGATTTAAGTTGATTTTATGTATTACTGTGAATAAAGAGTCTATATCAGACATCGATACTAACTGCCACACGCAGCTTTATGCAAAATAAATCAATTTATCTTAAGGCATATGATCCATATTTCTATACTTATTTTAAGTAATATATTATTGTCGTAAGGCATATAATTCATATGATAAGGAAAATTTTGATTAGGTACTTCAAATTTGTTATTTTACATAACATATACTAGTGGGCTAATAATTGATTCCATTCATTATATTATTATGTTATTTTATTTTTCAGTATATTCTTAAATATAACAAAAGGTATATTACTATGTTTATTCAAATCCTTTGACTAAACATAAAAGTTTTTACCTAAACATTTTAAATTCTAAAGCGTTGAATAATTTATTTTCTCACTCAAGCTAAGATACTTCACCATCTCTTTTGAACTTAGTTAAGAGAACCCAAACGGAATATAGAGTAGTGAGGAACGATACAGTGCATCTACCCTCAATTTTGGCAAGTTTATGCATACGAGATGAGCTGATATTAGTTTCCAACTCGCTTCTGTACATTGCCTTTGTACCGTCGTTACAATATCTTCGATGTGTTAATGTATCGACCAACTTTAAATGTAAATGTAAATCATAATTCAAACATTCCATCAAAGTCAGTTGAAGCGAAATATTACCAAAGTTTAAACTATAATGGAAACGTATGCATAATAGCTTTGATGTATGTTTAATGTATATTAATATTATTCTAATAACTTATATCGGGGTTTAGATCTGTGAAGGTGCGAAGCAAAAGTCCATTTAGTTAGTGAATCAAACATGAAAGAATAAGTTAAATTACTGATTATTACTAATATTATTAAAATTATGTATAATTATATAATATAACTGAATACTCGCAATCATTTAGATGCGATGTATACATACCATCTCTAAAATATGAAATAAAAGTCAAATTCTTATTGAATTAATTGTGTTTAATAAATAATAATATACTACTTATTAATTCAATTATAATTTGAAATGAGATTAATATTATGAATTATGAATTTGTGATTGCCAAATGATGCGACCGTTGACACTGTTGACACTTAAAGCCTGAGGCAAAAAGTTTTTTTTTATTCTTTTGGTAAAGGAAAGCATCGCGAAGAGATCTGATATCTATGTAAAATGAGGATATTCAAAATCTTCTTTACCAAATGAAGTTCAATAATCCTATTGAATGATGTATCAAGGTAGAGGGTTGCGTCAGGACTTATGCGATGTATACAGCTGTTGGTAAGACGCCAAAGTTCTAAACGAAAGAACGTTTAAACTTATCTCTTAGATACTATAGTAAAACTGTCTATTGACAGCTATTGCTTGGAAAACGTTTCTTGGCACTCCAATAGAACTTCAATCTAGAATACTGTATTTGATAAGATTGGTATTTATATATTGTCGTATAAAAGTTCTAAAATTCCATTATAGTACGAGAATATTGTATTTTACTTTTAACATACCATCATATATCTCATCCTGTCCTTATCCCACTCTAAGTGGGGTCGGCACAACATGTTTTTCTCTTCCATTCTGTCCTATCCTTCGTCAACTCTGGCGCCACTCCTTTTATATGCATATCATACTTCACACAATCCAACCATCTCTTTTAAGGCCTCCCTCTAGGCACATATCCATCCACATTCAAATTTCATACCATCAACATCGTTAATTGACTTTAAGTACGACTAATTACATTCATCTGAATGTATTGTGTATATAAAAATACATATTTTGTATTTATAATATTAGTATCTACTGCTTCTTAGTGTTGACAAAAAAGATGCTTGTAGTGTGATGGGAGCTTTATATTTATTATTCATTACTCACGTGCAAACTAGTATGTGATTTAGTATTTATTATTAGTCTATTATAAAACAGTATTAAAGAAGACTTCAAAGTAAATGGTCGTTTATTTTCATAACCTACTCCGCACCTTACATATGACCCTTCAATATTATGACCGTACACGAGAAATTACTAAATCACTGTTAAAGGCGCAAGGAGAATATACAAGTCTATAAATAGATTTCTACAGTCAATTCCAATTACTTTACAACGACAGGTAGCGGATAATTATGACATGAAAACATTCGTTTCAAAAGCGCGCGGCAAATTTAATCTTTTTCATGACATCCCAAGTTTTACAGGGTTTCGAGGTCGAATGGCAAAACGGCACCCTTGCAATATAATTGCGTCTCTCTGTCTCTATTACAAAGCTACTTTTTCTAGGTAACTAAATTTATTTAATACTAAAGCGATGAAATTTAGATGTTTTCTGTAAGTCGCTATAAAATGAAACTTTGTAAATTGATTTTAGTTTGTATAGTGTCTTGCACAATAAATTTTAGAGCTTAATTTATTACTTAAGGATGTAGTTTCATTTTTCCTTTTCTATAAAATTAGTTGAACCTTCGACCATCTCCAATATGTTTCCCCAATGGAGGCATCTTCAATGTGGATTGGTAGGCTACACACATCCCAAAAATTTAAGTATCGATTAGGTACACTCGCTCTCACTATTCGGCTATCACAGCTTAGCTAGCTTAGCTATTCTTATTAAACTGCTAAGTAAACACCTCATATCTACTTTGGAGAGTAGGAGTAGTTTGATAACTAAGAATACCTATGAAAATCAAAATCAGCTTGGCAGGATAACAGAGTTCCCTGGAATTCACCAAAGATACGTAGATTTCCACAAGTTTGTTTTTCGTGATCGTAAAGTACATAATAAATTGTAAATATAAATTATCGTTAAGGTTTTATTAAACAGACAGGTGTAGGCCCGAGGCGTGAATCCATGCACCTGACGCTCGATCACCGTTTTGCCATCATGGCTTTTTATTAGTACACCATATTAAAACTCTCGACTACGGAACCCTTTTATGTTGAAACGCATTCGTTCTTCTCGCTTTTATATATATTGGTAGCGGCCATTCTCTGTTATGGGAATGGAATGGGTGTGGAATTAGGATGTACAGGAAAATATTTTTTAATAGTTTTTCTTGAAGATACTTCTTACTACACTTGTCTCTTATAATGGAAGCCATATTTTAGATTCTAAAGACATACTATTTATTATAATTCAGTATTGGTCATTCTGTAATTAAGTGTAATAAAGTTATAATTATTTTATTTTTTTTATTTATGAAAACTTTATTGTTGACAATGCTAAATTACATATTGTTTTGTTAAAACTAAACATAAACAAAGGGCGGCCTTATCACTTAAAGTGATCTCTTCCAGGCTTTTAATTTTCGTTCTAAATAAGAGTATTTTTTTAACTAACTTAGCTTTTACCCGTAACGACTTTTACCACGTAACCAAGTGGGGTGATAAATGTCTAAATTGTTGATGGAAATTGTGAACGATGTAATATTCAATATTACATCTTTTATAGTAGTCATCTTATATAATTATTTTTATAAGATGACGAATTAAACAGAATGAACTACATACCTTCGTGGAATACACCTTTGAAATGGTGTGATTTATTCCATTTCGGTTTTTCTTCACTTATATTGGATTTTACAGACAGCAAGATCTGTTTGGAATAAAAATGTCGCCTCAAGAGACCAGATTCGATTTCGATATAAGTTCTTGTACATGTTAGTTCATGACATAAATAGATTAATGTGGAAACACTGCTGATGCTACACGGGTTTATATTCTAACGATTTTCCTTAACCGATACTTGCATTATGAATTTTAAATATGATTATTCTTAAAAAATATTGAAATACTCATATCCATGTAATATCTGTAAAAACCCTCGAGCGAAATTAATAGGAGGGGTGGGGAGGGCTGAGCACGTGGAGTTGTGAAGTTCTGACGTTTTTATGTTTCCTTTTGAAAAATTAAGTATGATTTTAATTGAGCTCAATTTTACGAGCAATAGTTGTTAGGTTTTCATAGTAGTTAAGGCAAATCCAAACATCTGGTCAGTCATATAGTTTTTAATATTATCAGTTTTTTATCGTTGATTACTTTAAATTGTGCTCGAAATATTTGTACTTTAATTACCTGAAATGATATAACATCTAGTTTGAAATGTGAAACTACTCGCAGTTATTCACATTCAGATTTACAAACAAACACATTTTAGTGTAATGTTTTACTCCGTTTATATTCTCTTATAGGTATTCCGAATCTCGGAAACGGCTTCAACGATTTTCATAAAATTCAGCATGTAGGGGGCATGATCTAGGTAGATTTCATTAAAAAATAGATCGTTTTATCTCTGTTTTCGGCCACTGAAAAATGCTAAAATGTTGAATAAAATGCATATGATATTTACAGCTGTTTGTAAAGTTGTGATAGCCTAATAGTAACGGGCGGAATAAAAAAATACTAAAAAACTTTAGATCGCTTCCCACATGTCGATCGACGCTTTTTTATTACTTTTTTTTCAATTTGAATTTTTTTATTACCGAGCGAGGCTCGGTCATCAAGATATTGCAGATTTTAAACGCAAAAATCAAAATAGTGTTGTGTTTATAAAGTTTTTAATTCATCAATCTGCCATCCATTGAATCTCATCTACGCCATGTCAACCGAAGTGCCACCATTATCCCATCGATGTCAATGGGTGCAGAGCAAACACTTCAATGGATCCCTGCTTTCGTGTAATCGTTTATACAGCTACTCCTATCTATATTGGATTCAGAAATACCTATTACCATTTTATTTCCACTCGATATTATAATCGAAGTAAAAGAAACCTGTAAAAAACCACTGACGTAGTAAAATGAAAATCTAAAAAATAGAAACTTCAAATAAGTTACTCAAATGTTTTATCGCTTGAAATTAAAAGGTATATATTGTAAACTTTCTGTGAATTTCAACGAATCAATAAAACAATCTTTAATATAATTATTTTACCTCTTTCAGTACTGAATCATTTATTAATTTATGGATATACCAATGTCCGTAATAAATTAGAAAATATGTACATCGTTACTTTAGTAAATTTATTTGAATAATAACCTTTTCTAGATATTTGTATATTTTAAAGAATTTAGAGAATTCTTCTCCACATAGAACTTTTCAAAGTGCATCTGATCCTAAACGCGTGGATAATATTTCTATGATATGATACGAGTATGATGCTAATTAATGCTTATTTGATTGGTATACAAGTTAGTTTCATAAAAAAATCAAATAATAAATTTCGCGGCTTCTATAAATTTAATATGCTAATAATTTTAACAGACACGGTTTTTGTCTTGTTAGTAACTAATAAATATATTGCAGAAGCATAAAAAATTAACCTAACTTAACTTAAATTCACGCTAGCGCTTTCGACAAAACTACAACCCTGTGATTATGTAAATAGCTATCTAATCCCAGATTTGTTTCTTTTCTGAAATATTCAGAAACTTTGAATAATTCCAAGAGAAAAGTATGCTAATAGTGTTTTCTTTTATACGATACTTTACTTTTATATACATTATAATATGACTTAGTCAACAACCTGTTGCTTATATTAAGTATCTGTGTAGGTAGAAGCTACTTATCTTTTTTTTTATCAGAAAAAACCCTTTTTGGCTCCCGCCGCTCTACGAGGAAAGGCGGCGGGTATGTTGGATTCTCATCGACTTATACGACCTTAGTGCTCCAGCACGCTGCTGGTGACGGGGACAGAGTACCTTTGTACACATTGCCCCCGTCCCCTCCAGCAGCAACTCTGTGCCCAGAGTGCTGCTGAGTGCAACACCTCTGGCTCAGGGCCTCTCTGAAAGTTACCCTTCCTGAGCGAATCGAAGAGATGCTGTTTATCTATATTTCCTACTGTTATATTCATTTACATTATCTGTTACACTTTCACGGCAAGATCGCTGGACTAATATTGATGATATTTAGTACAATTGAAGCTTATATTAAATATTTAAGTACGTGGTTGACGGAGCATTTATCGGTAATTTTTTACAAAATAAAAAAAAACTAAAAAAAAGAAAAAAATAATTAGGTAGTTGAGGATCGATCCTAAGTATTTACATTTCTCGAGATTGCATTTCTCGAGAGTTGTTGTTTTCAAATATAAGTTTATCTTTTATTATTTTACTTCCTTATTTAATGAAAGAACTGTTTAAAAATAAGTTGAATTTTAAAAATATGAACAGTTGCAAAATAATTCGCTTAAGAAAAAGAACACCAGAGCTTTGTTAATTATTTCGGTTCTTTCAGTACCGATTTAAAAATCTTTTTCCTCCCTTTCATAATCCTGAGAGCAAATTAGAGGAAAAATACAAATGAGAGAAGAATCGAGAGCACTGAGTTTTAACAAAGGATTTCGAATACTTTTAATTACAAATTAGACGCGCAGCACTTTTTCCGTCAGGTAATCAAATTTTTAGTGTTCATTATTATGCAAATGTACATTAACAACCGTTGCTTTTGAAAAGCTTACTGATAAATTGTGATTTTACGTTGTGATATTAAAGATGGTACAGATATTGTTAGATTTTCACGAAAAATTGCAAATACCAAAATTAACTAACCTATTTATACCTATTATAAAAACTGAAAACTGGTGAATATATACTTTTTTTTAATACATACTTAAATACAAATATGCACCCAGACTCGAAGACCTACTAATTCATTTATAGAAAATGTTGACCTTCAACGGGACTCAAACCCGCAACCCGCACTGCGCCAACGGATCAGTCTATATCAAGATATAAATTCTAAGTATCATCATTTTCCTGCCCTTATCCCACTCTAAGTGGGGTCGGCACAACATGTTATAAACATGCTGTAACATGATTTGGCTGCGTTTTTACGACCGGCCGCCTGCCTGACGTCAACTTACCTCTGTCGTATTTCACGACACCTCGGTAAGAAAGAGGGTGGTCTATTCTACTAAACCGGATACCACACGGTGGGTCATCTAACCTTAGTCGCCTTTTACGACACTCGGTAAGAAATGAGGTTGGTCTATTCTACTCAGCCGGATACCACACGGCGGGTCGACTTACCTTAGTCGCCTTTTACGACACCTCGGTAAGAAATGAGGGAGGTATTGTATTTAGCCGGATAGCACAGGGCGAAGGCTAATTATTAAGTATTGTTCAAAATATAGGATGAAGGAAATTTATACAGTGTAACATAGTTGATAAGACACATATGTTTAACCTTTAACGCAATATACCTCTAATGTTGATTCCGAAAGACACATTATTCAGATTACGTTATTTATAAAATTTTATAATTTTTTCACCTTTTCCCATTGGTACTGAGGAAGTGGAATCAGCAGTATCATCAGTCCAGAAACGAGATAGTGTGTGGTTAGCGTTGAGCCATGTTTCATCCGTGAAAACAATATTTGCCCAATCCTGTATTTTCTTTGCCTCTCTTAAAAAATCACAACGTGCTATAGCTATATCTGTGCGTTCCATTAATAATTTTCTTTTATTTAACTTTTTATATGAAAAGCCAATTGTGTTCAAAACTTTGACCAAAGAAGATTTTTCACCATGAAATAGACCACTTCTTTTCAAAGAAACAATAAGTTTTCTCAAAGTTGGAATTTCTTTTCTCAAGTAGTAATCATATACATGACGACGAATAGCGTCAGCGTCAAAGTCATCAACAGCTGTCACCTTATGAGCCCGGCGCTTTCTTTTTGGTGTAGATGGTTTGTTTTGCTCCAAGCCGCTCCTGCCGTAGGCATCAGTAGTGATTTTAGTCACAGTTGATAGACTGATCCCCAACGCGGCTGCAACACGGTTTCGGACTTGCGTGATAGGTATAAGAGGTCCGCCATTTTGATTTTCTTGCTCAAAATACTCATGAAGTTTTAACACTAACTGTCTCGATTGTGCTTTCAACACACGTCCTTTTGGCATTTTCACGATCAATTAATATAAGTTTCACAAAAGTTTTTCCGAGGAATAAAGCTACTTAACTCAAGGTGTAACAGATGCGAGAGAACACTCAGCGAACGTAAATGCGTGTGACTATCACGGGCGTTTCGAGTGACAGATCACGTCAAAATGGCGGCCGAGCGGAAGGTCTGTTGATGTTGCCAGTTGATGTATAATATATTTTTTATGATTATAATAAATACACACGGATTAACATTTATTTTCAAAAAACTAAGGCAATATTAAATCAAAATGTTGATTTCTATATCTGTTATTAGTTTACGTAGGTTATCATTAATCGAATTACTTAGGTACGTAATTCGATTAATGATAGTAGGTACTATAATCGGAATGGTATCGCATACGAGAATTTTTAGGACATCACTAAATATGTAAATCGTCAATCTGTCAAAAGATGGTTAATATAATGGACAGTGTATACTTATTTTGTCAATGTATAATTTCAATGTGCATATTTCCTGATAGGTCACGCAGAGACACTCCGAGCATCACTCTTATCAATAATTAGTATTAATAAAAGGATAAAGATTTGACTATCTTCAACTCTTTCATCATCCTCCTCCTGCCCTTATCCCACCCTAAGTGGGGTCGGCACAACATGTTATAAACATGCTGTAACATGATTCGGCTGCGTTTTTACGACCGGCCACCTGCCTGACGTCAACTTACCTAAGTCGTATTTTACGACACCTCGGTAAGAGAGAGGGTGGTCTATTTTACTAAACCGGATGCCACACGGTGTGTCAACTTACCTTAGTCGCCTTTTACGACACCTCGGTAAGAAATGAGGGTGGTCAATTCTACTCAGCCGGATTCCACACGGCGGGTCGACTTACCTTAGTCGCCTTTGACGACACCTCGGTAAGAAAAGAGGATGGTACTATTCTATTCAGCCGGATTATCTTCAACTCTTTATACTAATTTTAACAAAACATTCCAAAATTGTATCCGAAGACATAAATAAAACAAATATTTGACAAACCTACTTCAATGTTCAGCCAAGTAGAAAAAACATTTTCGGCTCTCGAAAAGGAAATTTGGGTAACGTTAATGTGTATATATTTTCTTTACAGGAATATAATTGGAGAGAATTATGTGCCCTTCGTCCGAAATACGTTTCACTTTATAATTTTCAACGGCTTGAAGACACTTTTGCGCACCTAAAAATTAGTTACACCGAGATAATTTTAGTCAGTGCGAAATAAAACTAAACATAGTAAATATAAATACTAGCCGTGTGAATAGAATAGTAGCACCCTCATTAATTACAGAGGTGTCGTAAGAGACGACTAAGGTAAGTCGACCCGCCGTGTGGTATCCGGCTGAGTAGAATAGACAAACCTCATTTCTTATCGAGCTGTCGTAAAAAGTGACTAAGGTATGTTGATCCACCATGTGGTATCCGGTTTGGTAGAATAGACCACCCTCATTCTTACCGAGGTGTCGTAAAATATGACTAAGGTCAGGCAGGCGGCCGGTCGTAAAAACGCAGCTAAATCATGTGACAGCATGTTTATAATATGTTGTGCCGACCCCACTTAGAGTGGGATAAGGGAAGGAGGATGATGATAGTAAATATAAATACTCTGATGATTGAATTGTTAGTTTTTAAATATTGCTATAGGTATAATTGCTATTAAACTTATTTATTAACTGGTCATACACCAGCCACAAAGTTTACAGTCACTTTGAACTAAAGTAAGACGTGCTGAATTATATCAAAAGCAAACATTGCACATGACCTTATATGAAACCTAAAACACCTTTCTCCAAATAAAATGAATTTTTACTAGGGTCAGTTGATTCGGTTTTAATTTATAATGATAACCTGTGTTTATCATAAGAACAATATATGATTAAAAATGTCTCCAAAACATTATCATTCTGCACGATCACAGACCAGATGCACGTAAAAAAGCAAATAAAAAATTATAAAAAAGAGATATTGTATTCTAAAAGTTCATGCTAGCATAATGGGTTAGTAAAGGTTCTTATTTTTTGAAGTAGAGTCCCTCAGTAAATTATAGAGTGCTAAGAATTTCTCAACTACATTGATATGGTTTTTTTTACATCTTGCTATATTGCTTATATTATGTCTAGTTTTAATAGCACTTTTCCCTTAATTTTATTTTTATGAATGTACATTGCAAGCAGTCAAATTATATATTTCGAAAGATATTACGTAAATATGTAATAGACAGAGAAACCAATGCATTTCGAATATCTCCGTGGTGCAGCTTAGGTGCAGAAGCTCATATGTCTCAAACACATTAGTCAGATTGAAATCTCTTTGGTGGACTTAGAATTGCAAAACAGTGCAACCACTCGGATGCTTTTTGATTCAAAGAAAATTCTTTTTTCGATCCGTCCTAGCAAATTCAATTTATTCCCAGACTTTTCAGTACTGCGATGTCGTTGCCACTCCTTTTAGATTGGTTTTATGTTTTTTTGGCTTCGTATTTTGTCGAGTATATTTCATGTTATAGGCGGCTATAGATATGCAAGTTATTTTACTGTATATATAAAGTTTTATTAAATATTACTTTTTTAACGCAATTTACTGCTCAACCTTACAGCGTTGTCCCTGCCACTATTTTTCGATTTAATATATTTAGCAAGAGTTCTGAATTTTTGGAAAATAGTGTAGTACTTGTTAATATACACCCCAACATAACATTTACTATTAATACATAATTATAGTTTTGATTTAAATGTATACCTTTACCTACCTCTCATTATTTAAAAGGAAATGTTAACGGCTTAGATATCGGCGTAGTTCTATATCTGAATAACTATAAAAAACTTTTAGCATCAATAATTGACTATTTTTAGTCTCATGAAATGATGCCATAACTTATTTGATGATATACATAACAACGAACCAATTTGTAATTTTTTAACTATCTATATCTATACGGAAAACTTAGTAATTACTCTTTGGTCTTCGTTTCAGTTAATCAAACTCGAAGGAGCACGCGATGTCAGCGGAACTAATTTGATCTAAAGTTCGCGGTACCATGGCATCAAATTTGCCGAAGTAGTTATGATCTTTATTACATTGTACATTGTATTATCATTCCCATTTCATAACAAAACTGCTTAACAAGCTACGAAACGTTTGCGTAGCATGAACGTAGCTTGGAGCTTATTAAAGACATCTTTTCGAATACTTGGAAATACTGCATTATGTATATGTAACTAGTAGTAAAGTACATTTAAAAAGTTTTAGATCCGCCGTAGCAGAGAATATTCAAGTACATTGAACAGAAGTCAGTGCAACTTAAAACTTAGTCTAATTTAATTTAAAATTACTTACAGTAAATGTATTAAGAACTAAACCAATACATTTTGTCAGATGTAGTTGTAATAAGCGAAAACTAAAACAAGATTTATAAAATAAAGTTACAAAAATTTTACAATGTTAATTAATAATTTCTTGTAATATTTAGAAAATTACATAAAACCAAAGTAATTTTTTACTTATTTAAGTTTAACTTTCAGTAGGTGTTTTTTTTATAAATACTTAATATTTCAGAGGTGAATTACGTGTGAGAATACATTTATATTATAGGTATATAATATAATACTCAATACGGTAAGGTTCAAGCAAAGTCAATTACGTAAGTACGGTTAGTTAACCGCCATGACCGAATTTCAGTTGAAACTTTGATTATAAGGCTTAGACGCGCTCTACCTTGAAATATGGAGGATCTTAAGCTGATAGGCGGACCTCAGTCGAAAATTTAAGTCCCTAATAAATTATCACATACCTAATACATACGTTGAATTTAATTTATTTGAAAACGCGTTATTGCGTCTTTATTTAAACATTTTTGACTTTTCATATATATATGTTTTGTTTAAAAGAATTCCATTCGTTTTGATTTACAGTCCACATCCTTTTTACAATTTTTTCTACTTGATATTTATTTTTCCATTTATTTCCTAGTATATCCATACTAATATTATAAATTCGAAAGTCTGTCTGTTACGCTTTCATAATTAATCCGCTAGACCAATATTGATGAAATTTAGTATAATAAAAGCTACATACACCACGGTAACACTGGATACAAATATCCTGTGTATCATTCGGGAATAGGGAAAAAGTTGACGCGAGCGAAGTTGCGTGTACTATAAATCAATTATGTTCGGTATCCGCTGTTTTGTTTCTTCGAGTGATATAAAAACAATAGGCACCATATAACACAACTTTTTTCGTAGTAATGGGTTTATACATCGGAATATCGCATATACCGGAAAAATATCCATATGTATAAGGGAAAATTCGATGTATATCATCGACATCCAAAAAGTCACAAAAAGCTGGTATACCTGTGTCGCGACTCAGCAGAGTTAGCAACTCGTTCGATAGTCTCGGTATTCGCTTCTACAATAATATTCCGCAATCCATATTAGACCAGTCTACAGAAAGTTTTAAATTAAGTATAACAGATATACTTATAAGTAAAGCATATAACAAAACTGACGATTATTTTAACGATATAAAAGCCTGAATTTGAAAATTCTTTCAGCTTCATACAAGATTACGGTTTAAAAATGTATAATTGAAAATGTTTAAAAGATTGACCGCAGAGTATTTTTCTGGTTCTTCTCGGTAAGAACAACATTCCGAAACAGTTGTAACTACATTAATCATATTGATCCTTAACGATGCTAAAGTGCTCGAAAGAGCTTATTTGGATAGAGATTATTTTGTTTGATTTGATTGACATGTATTTTTAGAGCACAGCTTACCTTTTTCGACTTTCGATTTTTCCTTAGAAGTTTGGCACAACAAAGCCCTCTAGTGTCCGGCAGGGGTGCGGGCGGCCGCCGCGGCCAGCAAAGACGTTTCGGAGTCTCCACCGCCGCCGCCGCCTCACTCCGCGCTTCCTCCTTATCTTCACACATTCTACCCCCCTACATTACCCAACACTCACAACCGAGATATCGATGCTTTATGAGAACCGCTGGCATTGTTTTCTCCTATAAAACTACACGATAACGCTATATCACTTTAACTTATCGTGGTAAATGGGCGCTTTGCAAAAATCTCTTTTACTTTATGAGAACTACGCTGCTCCGACGATATCTACGATTATCTACAGAGGTATTTTCCTCTAAATTACACGTTAAGTTTGATAGAGTTGTCCTATTATCTATAGTGCGGACTATCTAACCTCTACTATTCGCCGTCGAAACGTCCGTTTTAACATCTGTAACAAAAATAAATAATATTTAATATTTAAATAGTTAAAGGTCAAAATTTTTCCCTTCGTTAATAATTAAATATATACTTATTAAACTAAATTAATAAATCCGAAATTTAACTATAACACAACTGTAAATAGAATGATATTTAATTAACTTATAACATTAGAAAGGCTAACTTTAAATTATAAAAATAGTTGGTCTTGAATCAAAATGCCGTGTTTTATCGTTGATTTCCTTTCACAACTATAAAGGTTTTTTGAGTTTTATTGATATCAAAGCACAAACCTAAAATATAAATAATAATATAAGCAAAAGCTACCATTTAATGTTATTTTGTAAGAGTACTTCTTAATGAAAAGCTGATTTTTATTGACGTCTAATGAATATTTAATGGTGACGCGGGGTTGTCCGCCGTGACGGGGACATAATTATCGCAACTTCGTTGAATTCTTTTATCTTTGTAAATATCTGTTAGGTAAAATATATAATAACTTTTTTTGATTAAAAAAGCAAAATTTAAGATCTACTTGTATTTATTTTAAAATTATAATTTCGATTGTTAAATAATTTTTTTTAAGAGACAATTTTACACAATGTTGTCCGTCCCCAAAGAAAGTTAAATACTTGCGCTACAGGTAACAGAAAACCGGTTAATATATACATATATAATTTGTAATAAATACTTTAATACATAAATACAAACAGACTCGAAGAAGCAACAAATTTTTGTAGAAATTTTTGACCTTGGTAGGAATCGAACCCGCGACCCGCGGCGCTGAAGTCAGGATGACTGCCACCGTCATAAAATTGTTTGTCCTGTATACAATTTTACTAGAACACCAATGAGAGGAATTTAAGTAAGAGTAAGTAGCGGCCTGTTACTCTTCCACTGCTGGGACTAGGTCTCTTCTCTCCGTTTTTTTAGAGAAGGATTGGAGCTAAGACCTACCACGCTGCTCCACTGCGGATTGGTAGGTTACACGTATCTCCAGAATTCTCTAGATATATACAGGTTTCCTCACGATGTTTTCCTACACCGTGTGATAAACTGCAATTATCAATTAGACACATAAGTTTTAACAGAAAAACTCATTGGTGTCTGCCCGGGTTTCAACCCGTGACCTCCTCGCAAAAGTCACATGGTGTTACCGCTGCGCTACCACAGCTTTTTAATAGGGCTAACACAGCTTTTTAATAATGAGAGGAAAGCTAGGTTAAATTCCCATTGCGACATCTAGCTGATACAACGTCTTCGTGCGATTAGAGGATGCAAATTCTTATCCCGTAATTAATATCCTTCCGAATACAAAAGCTACCGTTTAATCGATATGAGACCGTATTACCTTTCCGCTGTTCTTAGACTTATATTCAATATATTAATTATTTTGACTACACTTGAATACTAAACTTTTGAAATAATGTTCAATGAACAACAATATTATATATTCATTACCCAAACAGAAGACAAACTTACTCAACCTAAACAAAAGAGAGACCACACTTAGAATTATATTGTTATCTAGTTCTAGCTATAGCATAGGAATATATTCCTATATATATATATATATATATATATATATATATATATATATATATATATATATATATATATATATAATATCTGGGTGACCGCGCTTCGCCCGGTAATTTTTTACAAAAAAAAACTTAAAAAAAAGAAAAAAACAATTATTTAGTTGGGATCGATCCTTGGCACTCACATTTCTCGAGGCTGCCCGCTAACCAAATAAGCTACGTCGACTTGACAGTTAATGGCGAAAATTCAATTCAACATGTTAGTGTTTTTTAATGCCCAAAAATAGGGATAAAAGAATATTTTTTTACATAAAACCTAGCTAAATCAATTTTTCTCCCCCAAAACCTCCTGCATGCTGAATTTCAGGAAAATCGTTGGAGCCGTTTCCGAGATTCGGAAAATATATATATATATATATATATATATATATATACAAGATTAACTCATTTAAATATTAAGATATATATATATATATATATATATATATATATATATATATATATATATATATATATATATAAAATTATAAAACGTATATATACGTATAAGCGTGCTGAAAATTTATTAAATTCACATATAAAACTGCATCTGGATGACCGAGTTCCGACGAGTTACCTGACTGGTCGGAGCCAATAGTTGAGTCAATAATATGAAATTCATTGTCGCCGTCATTATGTGTCAAGTTATTGAGCAATAATATAATTTATTAACTTTTAAGAAAATTGCTTATTTATTGAATAAGTATAAAGGAAAAATATCTTTGTTATAAATTTGTTAATGCTTCTGAAGTTTCAACACGATATTTTCCTTCACTTCAAACTTCAAAAGGCACATGATTAATTGTCAATATAAATTAAGCTCTGGTTTTTATAATAAATTTAAACAATTGGGTGGATTTTTCTTTGCACACTCTTTTACCGTCAGACTATTACAGGTTTTTTGTCAACTTTATACAGAAGAAATAAAAAAATAACCGTGTGATATCCGGCTGAGTAGAATAGACTACCCTCGTTTCTTACCGCGGTGTCGTAAGAGGCGATTAAGTTAAGTCGACCCGCCGTGTGGTATCCGGCTGAGCAAAATAGACCATCCTCATTACTTACCGAGGTGTCGTAAAAGGCGACTAAGGTAAGTTGACCCACCGTGTTGTATCCGGTTGAGTAGAAAAGACCACCCTCTTCCTTACCGAGGTGTCGTTAAATACGACTAAAGTAAATTGACGTCAGGTAGGCAGTCGGTCGTAAAATACGAAGCCAAATTAAGACACAAAATATTTATAACATGTTGTGCCGACCCCACTTAGAGCGGGATAAGGGGAGGAGAAGGATGAAATAAATAAAAAAAATAAATGATAGAATCATTTTACTCTAATCCGCCTTCTTTAAGTAAATAGCGCTGAGTAAATCAATTGTAAGTCAAACAAGAGAAAGTCGCGGACCGCGAGCGCAGGTACCCACCCGCGCCGTTGGAACGGTTCCAGCGGGTAATATTCCATTCTGTTTGTCTTTCAAGCCAATAAAATGACTTTTATGCAAATCATACGAATTCTATACATTTTTGATGAGCTTTCAGACACATTCACAGCGTTTAATTAATACATTTTTCCATCAAAACTTTGCGATTCGAATACTTCGAATTTCGCGAAGGTTCGTTGGCGTGATTTAGATTGACTCTAACTTTTGAATTAAAACAACAGACACTAGAATATATTCACTCTATTATAGGTATGCAAATATACAAATAATATACCTTAGTATTAGTAATTTACATAGCTCTAACAATGAGCGATATTTAAGTGGAAAAGTCTTAGAAGCTTTTATCATTTTATAGAAATTTAGAGGCTTTTTTGTGTTAGAAGGCATAAAGTGACTCTCAATAAGAATCTGTCACATTTACCATTTACAAATTTGCTAGCTATATTTTTGTAGGGGTTTTCAAATTTAGTTATATTTTTATTTTTAATAGTAAAACTAAATTCGGAAATATTCGGTTTGTACACATCTAGGCTTTTAAATGTCGATACGCTATAATAACTAAGCCAAGTTGCCCTTATACCCATAAATCGCACATACGACATTTTTTTACGTAAACGTATATTAGCCGAGCTAACAGACAAGGTTGAGATAGTATAACTCTTATAATCCACCCTCATTGAAAAACAAACATGAGAATAGGCACTCGAAAACATTCCCGTCTACCGGAGCCCGATGTTTGTTGATATGGTAGAAATATTAACTTTTTTCCCAGCCTACGTCTGGCATCGGACTTTACAGTGCTCTATATTACAAATTAAGAATATTTTAAACTAAAACAAAAGAGCTGGTGCATACGATATGGAATACAGGATAAATTTGGATAATAGTAAGACAGGATAAATTTGTTTCCCATTGTTCGTAGAAAATACCACTCAGTGCCGCATTAATCTAGCTAGCATTACAATTATAAAAAGTCACAATTATGTGGAGACGATATTAAGATAAAATATATGTAAATGTAAATAATACATATAGGTAATGATATAAAATTTTATGCCGTGTGGTATCCGGTTGAATGGAATAGACCACCCTCTTTCTTACCGACTTTCTTACGTTACGTTTAATAGTGAGGTTAAGTTGAAGTCAGGCAGGCGGCCGGTCGTAAATTACGTAGCTAAATCATGTGACAACATGTTTATAACATGTTGTGCCGATCCCACTTAGAGTGGGATAAGGAGCAGGAGGATGATGGTGATGATAATGATATTAAATATTGATTTAGAATTGCTGATACTTGATTTCAAATACTTAAAGTTAGCTACACCCAACTAATACCTACAACAGAACATACTCGTACAAAGCAATATTATTTAAAATTTTCATGTAGCATTATTATCAAAGGGAGACATGAGACATTCGTCAAATCTAAAGTACTAAATCACAAACGATATTGTATCATCAAAAGCTCGCGTAAAAAGGAAGAAAAGTCTGTTTTAAAATAACAGCTGGTGTTCAAGCTTTTTACTTAGAAAAGTCATGTTAAAACATAATATTTTATTTCTTAATGCTTCACCAGAAATTGAACCCTTCTTCTTTTTCTTCTTCTTCTTTTTTGAATAATGAATCTTTCCGTATATATTGGTTCAATATTAACTTCTGTGTTCTTTTATAATGTGGTTTTGTCTTTAATTAAGATATAACGTGTAAATATTTGTCTATGATAATTATTTTTGTAAAAAAATTACCTTACCATCAAAATTTATAAAGCAGTAAATTATAAATAAAGTCGTACTAGATGTATAAAAAGAAATAAAAGAATTTAAAATGCATAACAAATACAAAAATAAACCTTACGACGACGATAAAAATAAAACCTATTACCTAAGACTAGGGGAAATAAAAACAAAAATAACTAACAAAACTTTTCTAATCAATCTATTCTTACCAACAAACAACAAGCAAAGGAGTCTATCGCCCCAACTATCTTTAGATCACTAAATAACTACGGCACTACGGTATCGTGAAGTGAAAACTTTTCGTAGCAGTATTCAGGCGCTACGCCGCCGCCCCGGGAGCCGTAGATGCTCTGACTGACGTCGAATTTACTCCCACCTTATATACGCGGCAACCCCTAAACGTGCTTTTCCCGCCAAATGAAGCATAAAGGCCGGTACTTGTACAATTCAACCCGTATCGCTTACGGCAAGAGTTTGGAGTAAACATAACGTTGTTCGTTTCAAAGCTTTGTTACGCATTAGAGATCAAGCAACAAATATAAACGTATACGGTTTACGTAGTCGTAATTTTAGATAATGAAAATCTTACGAATGCTTTCGAAATGTCATGAAAGGGATCTTTAAGTTAACGCAACCGAAATTCCTTTTAGAACTTAAAAGCTTTCTGCCTACAGATTGTTTTACATCATACATATAGATACATCCCTTTGTGATTTACAATTTCTAATGTCAACATCGGCTTAAAGTCTTAAGTATACTTTATCATAATTTTTTCAAACATTCAGTAAGGTCCAGAATCTTTAAATCATTTATAAAACTTCACGGGATATAGCTTACCTTTTCATGTATTTAAAATTAAGGTGAAAATATTATAAATATTTATAAGTAAAGTTCACAATACCTAAGAAATCGTTTTGTGATGTCGCCCATGTTGTCTTACCAAAATTATATTTTATACTACGTCGGTGCTCGATTGCGCATTGGCAGATTACACTAATACTAGTTGTCGTGTATACATGTTTTTACGTACATTTTTTATTACTTTTACCTTTAAAGCACATGTTGAATTCTGATTTGTATATAGGCAATTATATAAGTCGCTTGGGAGTCGAACCCGCGAATCCCTTGGTGGAGGTCACGTAAGGCTATCAGGAATTTTGAAATACTAGTATGTCGGCCTATTATTTGATATACTTTAAGACTATTATTATGTATTTAATTTATATGTATTATTAGTACTTAATATATAAAAATTATTCATTGTCTGTATGTCCTTTATAGACCGATTTTAATGAAATTTTCAGACAATCTTTAGAATAACCCAGCGAATGATTCTGTAAGTTCGGTGACGATCGAAACATTTTTAAACTGTTGAGTTCTGTTAAGAGGGGATTTCGAAAGCAGACTGAACCTCAGCAAGGTGTCTCCGGACAACTAGTAGTTTAATACATTTAACGGTTCTTCCAATCATCATTGTATTGCTAGCAGTATTGACAATTTAAATTATTTTTTATCCAAGTAAACTTGAAATAAGTGCTTTTGAAGCGTCAACTCTTGTGCTGGTTCGAAAAGCTCTTCCTATAATATCCTTATTATATCATATTAGTCTTTTAGTTTTTAGTCATTTTCTGCACTTTCATTAATTTAAGATGACAATATTCCATTTGCATATCTTGAATAAACCTACTTCTGCGTAAAGTTACTCATGACAAAAATATTACTAAAGTTTTATTAGTATTTTTTTTTTACCGTTTCAGAAGAAAGTAACGTAACCCATTCAATATTACGTTAGATAAGACCAAATTTTATGATTAATACATTTAATAAAATTTTAAGACAGTAAAGTAACGTACAATAAATAGTAGATGGTCCCTCAGATACCTTTATAAATACCTTTAGAAAAGTGTGTGGGAGAGCGTTTTTCACATATTATACTCACCTTAAGCTTGTGTTTTTATTCGCATTTCAAACTTAAAATCATAATGAATATGCATGCTATCACAGAATAAGTTTAACAACTGAACGGGCCGGAAATAACACATTTGGAATTTTAATACACAAAACAGTTTGTTTACACAAGCCTGATACAAAATAAGATATTAAAGCGTGTTGTGTTAGGGCGGGCTCGAGCGCCGACTAGCGGCGGACAAGGGAATCTGCTAGGGCGGGCAAGGCTAGGGTAGCAACTGTATCTTCTTTCTCGTTCACACGCGTTACTACAATAAGGGCTGCTTACTGCGTTACGCAAAAAGGACGCTTTTATCAATGACATCAAGAGATATAACTGCTACATAGTATAACGTATCTTTAACCCCTCTGCAGGCTGCGCGTAGTAGCCTTGAGTGAGCCTTATGTTTTCATCTTGTGTGCGTAATAAAACGTTTAGGGAGGGGACAAGTGACTTCTTCTGTAGGATTTATGAAAGAATCTCTAGAATTAATTCCGGCCGGCTTTAACGGCTGTCAAGGGGAGATGTTAGCAGTTGTGTTATTTACATAATCATTACGAATACGCGAGAAAATTTAATTTATTATGATATAATTCAAACATGTGTAAATTATGACGCCAAAAGTATAATAGTCGTATTTTAAATACTACAATTCGAAGACTGAAAAAAATAACACTGTATCTTAGATTTTTCAAACCTGAGATATACCTATATTTGTAATATATGTGAAAAAGCATTTTAGCTATGAAAAAGTGTTTTCACAGCTAAAATGCTTTTTCACAGCTGTCACACTTTCACAATTCAACCACTATACCAATATTGATTAAAATTGGTTGAATTGATCAAGTGACCACCATGCTTGTTAATAGGGTTGGTGATTGCACAAATAAAACTTCTTGGATTGAAAGTGCTGCAGCTTGCTATCACTCAGACTAGTCCATTGAAGTCCTGTAGTCTTTTTTTAAATAAATTTAGAAAATATTGTAAATTTTATATCAAAAAACATCTTCAATATTATAATTTAATAGCATTTTAAAATTTAAATTTAAAATAAAAATAAAATTTAATTTAAATACTATATTTGAAATGGAATGAAAATTAAATAAGTATAACTTCATAGAATTTATTACAAAACAGTCAGTAAAAAAGCACTATCAAGATATATAAATATTTTCTTTCTTTTATTCACAGAATTTGAAACCATTCATTGACTTCAAAAATTGTTATTTATATACTTCAAAAAAGTTACTGCAACACAGATAAACGTTATAAGCAACAGGTGTACATATTATTATGTTACTACTACTTTACAACAATTTTCATTATGAACGTGAGTTTTCATTATTCCCTTATCCAATAAGCATGGGCTCTAATTTTCCTGAATCATACAGTTGTTTGACATCTGATCCGCCACCCACACAAGTACCATTAATGAAAACTTGCGGAACCTGAAACAGACAGGACACTGTTTTTTAAATGTACACATTACCCATTTATCTTTTTTTTAGTACTAACATAACACAGTCATATGCCATACAAAAAGAAAAACACCACATACAAACTGATAGTTTTAAACGATATATTTTTTTCGAACATTCTAAATATATGTGTATTCTAAATCTAAATGTGTACAGTGATTAATAAACATGTAGTACTACTAAGGATAGACATGCTTTTTAGCAATAATGTCACTTATATTTATTAAGATAATACATCTTATACAAATTCATATTGCTCCTAATCAATACAAACAAATATCAGCCATCCTCTTTGCTCTATTAGTTATTTTTTTATCATATTCAAAAACCCTAACTGATAATGTTGTCAATCATAATATAGACAATATTAATATTATATTAAATATCATGAAACTTGTAACTTCTTTCAAATCTATACCTTAGAAATAACCAAAAGCAATCAAGAAACAACTCTGAAATGTAGAAGAAAAAATATGTTATAAACAGTTCACACTTCAACAATTTACCAATTCTTTGAATATATTTAACACAATAACTTTATTTTAATTAAAAAAGGATACTTAAAATAAAATGTATTTTCAGTGACATCATGAACATGGTGGGCATGAGTCATAGCATAATGGCTATCAAAAAGCAATTTAGCTTACAGTTCTAAATCCTGTGATTGCTGCTAAGTTGTCTTGAATGGCCGATCCATCGTCGCGTTCATCAAGCTCATACACCTTTATCGGTTGCTTAACATTCCCAAAAACCTTAAAACATGAAAAAAATATATACTTGCAATTACTAAATCAGTAGTAGTACTTTTCGATTACAATTAACATATTCATACATTAAATAACAATATTAAAACGTTCTGATTTAAATGTTACACAATATTTTGAAAATGGTTTAAGGAAAACTTTATTATTATCTTGTTTATGGCCTGTACAGCGCAAATTGAGCGCAAATCACTCTGCCAATGTCACGTAAAATGGCAAACACACAAGTAATGGAATTTAGAATTTTCCTCGAAGAGAATGCACAAAATGAACTAACTACCTAAAATAATACAAAATGTATATGATTATGGAATGAAAAAGGAAAACTTTATAAATATATTGTTATCATAGAAATATGACAGTATAAATAAGTAATTACAAGTAAATATAGTTTACACTTACATCCTTAGCTAATTTACAATATGGGCAGTACGATTTGGAAAACACAACTACTTTTTCTTGAGAAATTGCATCTTTAATGAATTGTTGAATTTCTGCAGAATTGCCCATTTTTGACGTCCGTAAAACTTTACTGCTAAAAGATCCCATAAAAATTTTATGACAGATTGAAATTTGAAGTATCACACACAATGACACATGTCATAAACAACCACACTTTACTTACATAGTCCGTATATCCTATATAGTGTATTATCTATGGTCCGTAGGATTTCTAACTAGTCTATGCGTTAAGTTAAGAGACATGATAATTTATTACTAAACAAATTGATATATTTTATGGAATTAGGCGTTACTTTGTGGAGTTCTATAATACAAAATGAAAAGAAATATTTATCGTAATTCGTAAGAGTCATCTATCCGCTGTTTTGTAGACTACTAGGTTGTAGAAACTTGCATCTTGCTAGTATACAGATCTATACAAATATCGTATGTAAATATATGAACTACATAGCTATTTCTTCTGCATAAACTATATGTACCTTGGATAAAGAATACACTGGATGCCGCCTTAGCTATTTTTGTGTGTCCGTTTTATGCTTGTGTGAACTTTTAGAACTGCATTAGTGTGCGTGATTAGGGAAGTACCTTAGCTTATCGATAAGCTAAACTAGGCATCGATAATTATCGAAGCCTAGCTCAGGTACTGTAAAGTTAATATACAGTTGTAACCAACCTAGTAGGTTTACTGTTCAGAATAGATTTAAACATTTGAATATATTGACATAATTTCCTGAGTGTACAGTCTGCAGTATAATGTCATGAATTATCCGATGCACATCTTTACTGCATATCTTACTGTGATGGTCGGTTCTCAAAAATGGTATCAGTCAATTGACTGTGAGCCTAGATTTACCAAAGAATCCTTTGAAGCGTTAAAAATAAAGTCGAAGGTGCAGCCCATACTCGGTGCTATATGTATAGATGAAATGTTAACATAAATGTTAGTGCTTCAGTGGCCAATGGAACAATATCATAATCCACATTATTCCCAACATTTACATATCCGTGAGACCGGTGACAGCTTTTATCCACTGTTCTCTTATATGTGGGCATTTAGGAAACCTAAGAAAATAATATAAAATTAGAGAATTCGCATTTACTTGGCTAGTAAATATAACTTTGACTGATATTTATCGATACATAATAATTCGTTAGTGTGTACATCACTACGTAGGTAACACAATTCAATCGAATATTTAATGATTAATTTCTATGTTTTATCAGTATCCCACACTCGTGCCGGCTAGAGGATATCAAACTGTACTGATAAATTATAATCTGAAACGCTTTAACTGAATAAAACGCTTTAATTTAGCACGCAAATGAGAGTCAAAGATTTACTTATGAAATGGTAATTCCGTGTTTTTAACTCCTCTTTTCGTTGTTCTTGATGGACACGTTAAGGCAGCACACGACATATTCGACCTTTTTTGAAAAAATACATCAGTAACACTCGTATTTGCTTTAGATTTCAAGAAATAATCTTCAACAAACTCAATGTTATGGCCTCATTTGGTGTCACCAACTGGACACATTTTTAGCGACGTTGCCAAACTTCATCACAATCTCTTTCACTCTTATGTGTAGTTCGCGATAAGAACAGAGACAAACGATAAATCGCTTACACACAGACGCAAGATCGGCAACGTCTTTTGGCGCCGTCCAGTATATACTACGTCCATGATATGTACTACTACTTATTATCTATAATATTTAATCTGTTACATATTTACTTAACATAACATAAAAGTAGGACTTAAACTACATACCATAGATTACTAAGATAAAAATCTATACCTAAATGAATGAATGACTAGATTCTTCCTATCTATGTATGGCTAGATGGCTTTAATTGGGTCCTTCAAATTAACATTTAACGAACTATTAGATTTACAAAATTCAAAAAGGTTGTTTGATCATAATGATCAACAATGATAATACTTTTTTATTATACATGGTACATGTGTGTAATTTATACTATTGTACTTTTTATGATTACATGATCGTCTAACAGCTATCTTTTGTTATGGACTCGAATTGCAAGACTCAGACATGAGGTATCAGAATTAAAATTACTCATAGAAGAGAAACAAAAAGTAAATGTATTGATTCCGATACGATTGTAATGATATTAATTGTAAATCTTTAAGGCAGTAGTATCTTGATATTGAAGGTGAAATGCGAAGAGTCTTAAATTTTTTATTTTTTCCCAACCTTGTATGCTTTTATCTTTGCTCTACGTATTACATTACTATTAAAATAAAATATGGAGAGTAAACGCTACGTGAACCAG
This sequence comes from Morpho achilles, assembly GCA_947086495.1. Classification (NCBI taxonomy): domain Eukaryota; kingdom Metazoa; phylum Arthropoda; class Insecta; order Lepidoptera; family Nymphalidae; genus Morpho; species Morpho achilles. Next base: position 7,646,570 of record CAMTZB010000016.1, read on the forward strand.
ACCGATGTACAATTTATAGCAAACGGTACATTCTAGTATGCACCGTTAGTTAATTACAGGAGCATAAGACTTATTACTTCACGCTCGTCAATTTGTCTAGCAAGTTTAGCGCAGATTTAAATGTGACATGGACATAGGTATGAGACTGGTATTTTCTTTTATTAATTTTTTAAATCTTTATTGCACTATTAAGATATAAAAGTACAAATGGCGGACTTAACGCTAAATTAAGCGTTCTCTACCAGTCAACCTTAGGGTCAAACGGAAAATTTAAATAGGTGTAGTAAGCATAAATAATTAAGAAATGAAAATTAATAGACTGTAGCGTTTATTAAATGAAGATAATAGTATAAATATCAAAGCAGCCGCACTTATATTAGAACTTTGAGTGAACAGCATCTACGATTGCGAAATTGTTAGTTTATATTTGGGTTTTGGTGACATTTTCACCAAATGAATTCGCTGAAGAATGGACTTTAACCCATTATTCAGTCAGCTTTGAAATCTGTAATACAGCATTCATTAAAAATATATAAATATAATTTCTGTACAACAGAACTAAAAACAATTCAAGGACAAACTATTTTTGGTAAATTTCTCGCGACAGTTGAAGATTTTTATATTACACGGATTACTATACACTGTCCATTATATTAACCATCTTTTGACAGATTGACGATTTACATATTTAGTGATGTCCTAAAGATTCTCGTATGCGATACCATTCCGATTATAGTACCTACTATCATTAATCGAATTACGTACCTAAGTAATTCGATTAATGATAACCTACGTAAACTAATAACAGATATAGAAATCAACATTTTGATTTAATATTGCCTTAGTTTTTTGAAAATAAATGTTAATCCGTGTGTATTTATTATAATCATAAAAAATATATTATACATCAACTGGAAACATCAACAGACCTTCCGCTCGGCCGCCATTTTGACTTGATCTGTCACTCTCAACGAAACGCCCGTGATAGTCACACGCATTTACGTTCGCTGAGTGTTCTCTCGCATCTGTTACACCTTGAGTTAAGTAGCTTTTTTCCTCGGAAAAACTTTTGTGAAACTTATATTAATTGATCGTGAAAATGCCGAAAGGACGTGTGTTGAAAGCACAATCGAGACAGTTAGTGTTAAAACTTCATGAGTATTTTGAGCAAGAAAATCAAAATGGCGGACCTCTTATCACTTATACCTATCACGCAAGTCCGAAACCGTGTTGCAGCCGCGTTGGGGATCAGTCTATCAACTGTGACTAAAATCACTACTGATGCCTACGGCAGGAGCGGCTTGGAGCAAAACAAACCATCTACACCAAAAAGAAAGCGCCGGGCTCATAAGGTGACAGCTGTTGATGACTTTGACGCTGACGCTATTCGTCGTCATGTATATGATTACTACTTGAGAAAAGAAATTCCAACTTTGAGAAAACTTATTGTTTCTTTGAAAAGAAGTGGTCTATTTCATGGTGAAAAATCTTCTTTGGTCAAAGTTTTGAACACAATTGGCTTTTCATATAAAAAGTTAAATAAAAGAAAATTATTAATGGAACGCATAGATATAGCTATAGCACGTTGTGATTTTTTAAGAGAGGCAAAGAAAATACAAGATTGGGCAAATATTGTTTTCACGGATGAAACATGGCTCAACGCTAACCACACACTATCTCGTTTCTGGACTGATGATACTGCTGATTCCACTTCCTCAGTACCAATGGGAAAAGGTGAGCGCCTAATCATTTGCCATGCAGGTACATCAAAAGGATTTGTACAAGACGCACTGTTGGCATTTAAATCGAAGAAATCAAATGACTACCACGAAGAGATGAATGCAAATGTGTATGAAGAGTGGTTCAAAAAAATGCTCATTTCATTGGAAGAACCATCAATAATTTTTATTGATAATGCGCCCTACCACTCCCGTCAAATTGACAAAATGCCAACACAGGCTAATAAAAAGCATGAAATAATTAATTGGCTTCGGGACAATGGAGAAAATGTGGACGACTCAATGTTAAAAGTTGAATTAATAGAAATATTAAAAACCAAAAAGAGAGCAAAACGCTATGTAATCAATGAAATGGCAGCAGAATATGGCCATACTGTTCTTCGGATTCCTCCATACCACTGCCAGTACAACGCAATAGAACTTATATGGGCACAAGTAAAAGGGCATGCTGCGAGATGCAATACAAGCCCCCCATTCACAGCGAATAAAATGTTGCAATTGCTAAAAAATGCTTGCACCCACGTAACGGCCGAGAACTGGGCAAGTGTGGTGGAAAGAACTAAAAGAGTAATATTCTCTGATTGGGAACGTGATATTGCGTTTGATAATATATTATCTACACAAGAGCTAATAATAACTGCTACTGAAGACTCCTCATCGGAGGAGGCTAGTGTTGATTATCATTCCGACGACTCGTGCTAATAAAATAAATTAAAATATCCTGATTGTTTTATTTGTATTCATGTATTAACTAAGAAGAAAGTAAAACTTTATATAATGTTATTAAATGTCTTTTAATACTCGTAACATCGATTTCTACCGATTATTTTTAATCTGTGGCATAATCGTAGTAACCATTATGTGTGACATCACTAAGTGGGCGGTACCCATCCATAAAGTACAAATATTATTTGTATGATATTTGTACGTAAGCAATACAAAACTTAATGAGCGTGAGCTGTCAAAAGACTGATAATATGATGGACGCAGTATACCTTGTTACCTTGTTACCTTTATTTAATACTAGCAATCGCCAGCTCCGCCCGCGTGGATAAACAAAATCCTTAATATAGTTTTTTGATAACCATAAAAGTGGTTATGATACCCAAAAAAATGGTAATAAAAATAATACATAAATAAAGTGGGTGAACCTAAAAGCTAGACATATGCTGTCGCGGACTATTAATTAGAACTTTTAGAGGGAAACAATTTTGTAATACATGAATTTTTAATAACTATTACTGTTGGTAAAATAAATAGATGAAAGATGCTACTAATATATAATTAAGAAAAATATTTTCTAGTCTGTAACTTAAATACCGAGTCTTAGTTCCAACCCACTCTTATAACGGAGAGAAGAGGCCTTTGCCCAGCAGTGAGATAGTAATAGGCGGTTACTCACTTTACTACAAAGCATATATAGCTATTATACATAAATATAGTGTTTTCAAAAATTCGAAAAATCGAAAATTGTTGTCATAACCATGACCTCATTATCAAAGAGCTCTATCCTTCAAAAGAATACCAAAACAATGATAATATATTTCAAAGATTTAAAGAAGGTTATCTAGAGATAACGTGTCCGTTTTGATGACAGCATACATAAATATTTACCTATGCTTGGATAATTATCTTAAGCCCTTTTCTTTATGTCTAAAGTAGGCTTTTATATACTATAAAAAGATACAGTATGCTATATATTTATTACTTTTTACGTTTATCTTTTTACGTTAATCTACCCCTTCAGCTAAGCTAAATGCTTGTGTTAAGAGTGGGTTTACGTCAGTAATAAAATGGCTGGGATACCAACCCGCGACCTCTCGATCGCAAGTTCGTTGCCCTAACCATTCCGCTATCGCCGCTTAAAAGTTAGTATATATATTTCGTTATATTTATATCTATTTAAAAGTAAAAGATTCTACTTACGGTACGGTAGAACTGTATTATGGTTTTTTGTAAATCGAAATAGGAGAAACTTTATGACATACTGATTTCCGTGTGGGCGAAGGCGCGTACACAGCTAGATCATACATTTATACAATAGTTTATGTTTGTCTATCTGTGTGTTACGCTTTCATGGCTAATCCGCTAGACTAATTGATACAATTTGGCACAATAAAAGCTAATACACCGGGATAATATATGTAGATAAAAATCTCGTATTACGAAAACACTGACATACCACATGTTACATTATTGAGCGTATTTAAACGCTTAAGTGGGTACGAACGAAGTCGCGGATAGCACTAGTTCTTATATAAACGCGATTAAGTTGACGCATAGATAACAAAGCAGACGTTCCAAAAACCCTGTAAAATCTCTTATCATACTTGTGATAATTTTGTGGAAACAGATTATTCGAAGACCCTGTAAACTGAAAACTATTTGAGTTCACATGTGCGATGTGTGATGATGTGTTTACTTCTATAAGATACTTGTTGTCCAGCCGAGCATTGCTGTGACTCGCCACCAAACTTTACAGAATCATCTGCTGGATCGCTCTAAAGATTGTCTGAAAATTTTATTAAAACTGGTCTAGCCGTTTCGGAGTCTGTAAAGGACATTCATTTTTTGTATTAAGATCATAACAATATATAATTTCTTTCAAAAAAATGTACCAAATTTACCACGTTTCGTCTATGTGATCAAATATAAAATTAAATATGAAATTTTACTCCATATATAACCATCCCATGTATGTTAATGTTATAATATCTGGGTGACCGAGCTTCGCTCGGTAATTTTTTACAAACAAATAAAAAATAAAAAACAATTATTTAGTTGGGGATCGATCCTCGGCATTCAAATTTCTCGAGGCTACCCGTTTCATTATGTACACTGTAATCTTTGGCTACCCGTTACTCGAATAAGCTACGTCGACTTGACAGCTAATGGCGAAAATTCAATTCAATATAAATGTTAGTGTTTTTTAATGCCCAAAAACAGGGATAAAACAATATTTTTTCTACATAAAATCTAGCTAGATCAATTTTTCTCCCCCAAAACCTCCTACATGCTGAATTTCGGGAGAATCGTTGGAGCCGTTTCCGAGATTCAGAAAATATATATATATACAAGATTAACTCATTTAAATATAAAGATACGTATATAAAACTTTTGCCCAAATGTGGTTTAGAAACAATCCGAACCTTACTTAATTTAAGGTAACCTCATGAAAACGTTGGACAAAATAAATGTTAAATTAATTTGTCCCCATCCCAATAATGGATCGGAATATGAAAGTGAATTAGAAAGTTGTTTAACAAGATCGTAAAATATTAATTTTTATATTTTAATAAAGTACCTATTGTAAAACGTATCGTTAAAAATATCGCCAAATGAAAACGAGATCTTACGCATATATAAGTGACAACAGTAAAATAATTCTCAAACATGATTTATTGATGACACCTACACTTTCCTTTAAATGTGTCATCGATTTTTTATCACCAGATCCCTTCGATCTTGGTTTATAAGGCGGAACAATGACATTTAATTCTTTCCGCGTCAGAGCACGTGGGAGTGGCTTATAATATGCATGTTTTGAAAGTGAACCGTTGAGTCACGTCTCGAAGAAGTTATTGTTAATCTTATCTTTGTTAAGTCGAACCTCTGAGAAATGTGTCTTTTGTTTGTTTACAAAACAGTTCAATGCAAAGGTAAAGTAAAGTTTTTAAGACATGAATGAAAATACGAATTTTTAGTTAATTTATGGAAAAGGCATAGAATTATTTTGTTTACAGTTTAGAGGATCTGGATAACTTATTTTAATGCAATTAATAGAAAACAATTTATAGAATTACGCTACTTTGCGGAGATCTATAATACAAATATACGAAAACTTATCTATAAACGAAAACTTAAGTAATGCTAATTCGTAAATGTGGAGTTTACTGATACGTGCCGAATTTGAAAAGTAAATCGCGAAGCACGTTTTGCGATTTGACAAATACTAAAAAAACCATTGTTTCGTTTAATAAAATCTAAGTGACTTTTTACCCAATTTTCATATAAATTAATGACTTTTATTGGTTTTGTGATAACAAAACCTCATAACAAAGGATAAATGCAACATTATTTTATTTTAAAGACTGTAATTAAAATATTCTCATCAATCCTCATACAATCGTCTCAGTATTATAACAAACATAAATAAAAAGTAATCAAAGTAAAGAGTCAGTGTGAAAAAAATATTTTATAGTATTGTTAAAATATTAAAAATCAGAACTTTTTTACAGTCTTGCTATTTTCATTTAATATCTATCCTTTAAAATATACGCCGTGTGGTATCCGGCTGAATAGAATAGCACCACCCTCATTTCTTACCGAGGTGTCGTAAAATACGACAGAGGGAAGTTGACGTCAGGCAGGCGGCCAGTCATGTGTTTATAACATGTTGTGCCGACCCCACTTAGAGTGGGATAACGGCAGGAAGATGATGATCTATCTTTTAAAATATACATCACTAGCTTTACCCGTAACTTCCTTCGCGTGTGAGGTTGATAATAGATGGCGTTTTTTAATGTCATCCTATTGCTATTGTATAGCATATAATGTAATTGTTCCCCGGTGTATAAGGAATAATTGTCAAAAATTTCATTAATATTGGTTTAGCGGATTAGCCGTGAGACAGTAACAAACATACATGCATCCATACTCACAGACATTCGCACTTATAATAGTAGGTTTAGGCTAGGATTTCTTGCAAATGTAATACATATATTTTGTGTAATCAAAGATGTGACTGTATTGTGTATTTTTATTTAAATAATGTTTTTTCTGTACTTTTAAAACAGTTAAAAGTAAAATATTTTCCACAGCCGAATTTATTTTAACGGTTACTTTAAAAAAAGTCATTTAAATAATTATTTTAATAAATTATTAGGTCAAGATGCGAATACAAATTAGCAACAACTCGAGAACTTATTATTAATCTAAATAATTAATTTATTATTTGCTAAATGTATTCTAACCGCAACAATATGGTTTATAATTGTTAATTAGTTTAACGAGATAATTTTTTTGTACTCTTTTCTTTCATAACATTTTTTGGGACTTCCTAATTGATTTAGACAAATATTTTATCTTTAGCATCTACAAAAATAATGAGAATATTATTTTGCTATAATCTGCGGTAAAAGGAAATATATGTGATAAATATATAATGCTAAATGTAGAGTGTATTATTCGTTCTCATACCTGATACATGCAGAAGTTGTAAGAACTCATGCACTACCCGACGCTAATAAACAACAATATACAAGCACTGCTCATATTCACCACCACAATCTCAACCGAAGCATCGTCAGGAAATAGACTCCACGACAAAATCGCAAAGCACAGTGTATAGTAGGAATAATACACTCTACATTTAGCATTACATATATTTCCTTTTATCGCGGATTATAGCAAAATAATATTCTCATTATTTTTGTATTATGGACCTCCGTAAAATAACGCCTAATTCTATAAAATACTTTAGCATCTACTTAGCATGTGTTTCTTACAATCGTGATTTCACTCAATTGAAACTATGAGTACCATGAAATTGATTTGAGGAACAAAACAAACCCACTGATATTTCTGTCACGTAACCACCTTGAACCTGAACGTGTGGCAATACGTTTTCTTAACATAGTTCAATGTTCGAATTTCTTTGTTAATTTTGTATTTAAGTATGTATTTAAAAATAATAGTAATAAAAGTATATATTAGTATAATATATTCTAGCCGTGTGGTATCCGGCTGAGTAAAATAGTACCACCCTCTTTTCTTACCGAGGTGTCGTAAAAGGCGACTAAGGTAAGTCGACCCGCCGTGTGGTAATCCGGCTGAGTAGAATAGACCAACCTCATTTCTTACCGAGGTGTCGTAAAAGGCGACTAAGGTAAGATGACCCACCGTGTGGTATCCGGTTTAGTAGAATAGACCACCCTCTTTCTTACCGAGGTGTCGTAAAATACGACAGAGGTAAGTTGACGTCAGGCAGGCGGCCGGTCGTAAAAACGCAGCCAAATCATGTTACAGCACGTTTATAACATGTTGTGCCGACCCCACTTAGAGTGGGATAAGGGCAGGAAGATGATGATGATGATTAGTATAATATATTCACCAGTTTTCTGTCACCCATAACACAAGTATTAAGTTACTTACTTTGGGGACGGACGACCGTGTGTGTCCTATATATTTACTTATATTTATTTATTTATTTATCTAGACCCTTTCTTATTGGAGAGTACTTAATAACGTTTAATTTTGATAAAAGTGGTAATTTTAAAATAACGCCGTGTGGTATCCGGCTGAATAGAATAGTACCACCCTAATTGCTTACCGAGATGTCGTAAAAAGCGACTAAAGTAAGTCGACCCACCGTGTGGTATCCGGCTGAGTAGAATAGACAAACCTCATTTCTTACCGAGATGTCGTAAAAGGTGATATGTTTACCGCCTTTCACGACACCTCGATAAGAAATGAGGGTGGTCTATTCTACTCAGCCGGATACCACAAGGCGGGTCAACTTACCTTAGTCTCCTTTTACGACACCTCGTTAAGAAATGAGGTTGGTCTATTTTACTCAGCTGGATAATTCACGTTTCCTCTTTTACATGCCAGTCATATTATCGGAATGTACATTATTATCGGTGCGTAAGTGCGATAAATTACATAAAGGTGAGTTTATGTTTCTATTTCAGTTGACAAAAACGTTAAGATAAAAAAAAATAAGAAATAATATCGATTTCAGTAAACGAAAAACATATTATTAAATACAGTTTCTGGCAAACTTCGCTCAGTATATGGTCATTAACGTTTCCTTTTTGACTTAAATAAATATCTAGGTTTGTTGGAAGAAATAATTAAAGCATTGTTTATTTAATTATTTTTTCTCACTAGAAATAGGGATTTCGATATTGTAATATTTATATTATAAAAATGTTATTTAAACCTCTCTTTCATGTAAAGAAGGAAAGTTCGTTAAATAGCCATTTGAAAAATATATTTTATAATACATAAAATTATATGTATTTGAAACAAAAATGTTCTCTTTTCTACCTGCTTAGAAACCTTATCATAACCGATCAATATTCTTTATCAGATAAGTTATTTCAACACCTTTTGGATTTCGCAATGTTTCCAATAATTTGGGTACTGATAAATAATATTAAATAGGAAAAATCGTTGTCGTATACCAAAAAATAGATTTCTAAGTAAAGCAACGTAGCGGGTACTAAACCCGCACCTGGACAAAGGCCTCCAGCCTCATTTTGGAAAGGAGAACGGGAGCTTCGACCCACCACGTTATACCCAGGAGTTCCCTAAAAGTATGACGCTTTCGATATTTGACGTTATCGAAAAGTGCATGATTAATTCTAATTAAAAGTATGAAAATAAGTTTTAATGAGAGAATTTAGTGATAACGGTCATATGTTGCTTATAGAAATATATACCGTCCATAATGGATTAATTCAAATTCATAATCAAAATATTCTTTATTCAAGTTAACTTGTAAGAAAGTGCTTTTGAATCATCAACTCTACTGCTGGTTCGGAAAGCTTTTCCTAACGATAAGACCCAGCAAGAAACTCGGCGGTTGCTCTTTTCAATACAAAATTCTTAACTAGTTACATTTAGTCACTATCTCTTTAAGATTTCCAAGTAAACATACATAATTCACAGTGATACTAAATGCTTATACGTACAATTTGCTTAGAATAAGTCATCTCTTAATTTAATATAAATGTTCTTTTTACCGGTCAATAAGTAGATAATGAATATATTATACAGCCACCAGATAAACATGATAGTTTTGTGGTATCATTAAAATCAATACCTAAGAGTCTCATATTAATACCACAAGCCACAGTATTATGTTATCTATGCAAATGTTATTGTATTATTATGAACATTATCTAAACACGATTCCGATTCCCACGTAACTGAAATAAGTTACTCAATATAGATTTATCTTTTCACAAATATTCTGCTGATGATATTAGTATAATGAGAACACACTATGAAAATTTATTTGAAAGCTCATGACTGATAGGTGAGAGTAAGATTCGGATGATGGATGGACTCAAAAATCGTAATCAAATATAACGTAGCTACTTGCTTATGAGACGACAAGTAATTCTTTTAATCTTACTCTTCTTGATTATGATCCGATAAAATTGCTTATTAATTGGTACGAGGTGATCGGTTGAAAAACAAGTTGAATTATATTTCCACAATATTCAAAGTTAAAATGGCAGTATTGGTGTGTTTTTAGGAATATGTTAGATGCCACTTTGATCTCATACTTTGAGGAAAGACAATCTCACACGACTCCAAAAAGCCCTTAATGAAGCCCTACAGGATTGTATTGCGAAGAAGTCTCTTGAAGTTATATATCTCATAACATAACTTGCTTAGGAGAAAGCAGGAAAGAAATATCACACGAAATAATCTTTTCAAATAAGGATCTAATTGAATTTTAAAGATGTGAGTCTAGAGACTACAATAGTCAGGAATAAATCATCTCAGTCTAATGCTTAAGGGAAAAGAAGTTTAAAATTTTGGGGCCCTAACGAAACACCGTTTTGTTATACGTAAGTAAAGTTACAAATGATATTGGGTTCTATTTGAAATATAGTAAGAATTGTATGAATAAAACGAGCTACTAAATAAATATGAACGCTTATTTATTATTAATTACTAAATGGTGTCATTAAATTAATAACCATAGTCTAATTGGAGCTTATTTCAATTAGTTATACTTATTAAAAAATAAATGACTAATTTTTTGTTTGCTGTGAAGTGATTATAATTATTTGACTCTATGAGTATCCACACAACGGAAAATGACTAGTCATGAAACGCTTTGTGTTTAAATACAAATTAAAAAGTAAAACGATTTTTCTTGTATTATATTTTTTAAATACTTTCATAACAGAAAGAAATTGATCCGCATATTCTGATTTAATGGACACACGATAATTTTATGACGGGAGTATTACGAATATATTTTCCACCATCAAATTTGTAGGAATTCATCATCTTCCTGCCTTTATCCCACTTTAAGTGGGGTCGGCACAACATTTTATAAACATGCTGTCACATGATTTGGCTGCGATTTACGACCGGTCTCCTGCCTGATGTCAACTTACCTTAGTCGTATTTTACGACACCTCGGTAAGAAAGAGGGTGGTCTATTCTATTAAACCGGATACCACACGGCGGGTCAACTTACCTTAGTCGCCTTTTACGACAACTCGGTAAGAAATGAGGTTGGTCTATTCTACTCAGCCGGATACCACACGGCGGGTCAACTTACCTTAGTCGCCTATTACGAAACTCATTGGTGTCTGCCCGGTTTAAACCCGTGGCCTCCTTGAAAGAGTCGCACGGTGTTACCGCTGGACTATCACAGCACCAAATACTTAATTACGGAGATCAATAGAGTTGTCGAAGTTCGTGCATAATATTAACCAGTTATTGTAACTGTATAATATGCCTACGTTTTGTAGCAGCTTAGCAGGTGCGTCTCACCTGAGGTGCATAATTAACGAATTAAACATACATTAAATGGAAAAGAAACGGGAACAATAACAATCTTTGTGGATAGCTATTAAAAATATATTTTCACTATCAACTCTGATAGAGCTTTATAATCACTGAACAGGTTCTCTGTTTTTTGAACATGTTTCTTTATAGTTCCATAAAAATATTTTTAAAATTTAATAGATGTTACCTTTACGAACCTATCCTACGGATAAGTGAGCTCAATTGCAAACTACTCAAATACATACTATTTTGTTTTGCGAATAATTACTTTTGTATACCTTTGTAAAGAAACGCCTAATGCCACGTAGTATCCTGCTAAGTAGAATAGACCACCCTCATTTCCTACCGAGGTGTCGTAAAAGGCGACTAAGGTAAGCTGTCTCGCCGTGTAGTATCCGACTGAATAGGATAGACCACCCTCTTTTTTATTGAGGTGTTGCAAAAAGCGTAAGTTGATATCAGGCAGGTGGCCGGTCTTAAAATGACTAGCCAAAATATATAACAACATGTTTAAAACATGTTTTGCCGACCCAACTTAGAGTGAGATAAGGGCAGGAGAATGACGATGATATAAAGTAACGCCTAATTCTATTAATTGGAGTTCCATTGCTTTGAGTATAACAAAAATTATGAAGTTTAATAAGAATAAACAAAACCTAACTACTTGAGAGTATAAGAAGATATTTATAAGTCATGTTAAATAACCGCGAGGAAGTAAAATCAATATTCTACGGTATCGAATAACATTAGCAAGCTATTACAAGGCTTTGCAATGGATTAAAATATAAAGTGTCGGTGGTACGTACCTTCCGCTGGGGCGCGCAGCGGAAACGCGCCTCGTGACTAACATGAGCGGAGTGTACATTGACCATTATTTATTTATTTTTCATCGAACTTTTAACCTACATAAATACTACTAAAAAGAACTATAAAAAAGCTACCTTTGATCCCATAATCGAGCAACGGTTTCCTCTTTCCGTGGAGAAAGGGTTTTAAACTTAAATCCATCACGCTACTCCAAGGCGAATTGAATTGTTAGATATATACACCAGGCATTTTACAGAGATATGCTGGTTTCCTTACGAAATATTAATTTTTACTTCTATGAAAATCGCATGATATATTGTTAATATTAATAAAATAAAAAAAATCAAAATTCATTTATTTTCAAAAACAATTTACATGTTATTTAAACTTAACAAGTGATTGGATGCTCCATTTAAGCAAGCCTTTGTTTTTATAGTAAACATACAAACAAATCCAAAGCAAATCAATGTCGTATATTAAAATCACATATGTTATTTATAAACGTAATTTAATGTGTTTTGTGACAAAGGGAAACATCGTAGGAAATTTATAAAAAATGTTTTACCGGCTCATTTAGTAGGAGTTACTTAAAGCGCATAATTTTTATTCCAGTACGAGTTACTTAGGCCTCTTTTAATCTTATTTAGAAGTTATGATATAAATGCTGGCTGAGTTAAAACAAAACTAGAAAAACTTTTGATACTAACTTAAACTTGTAATTGTTATAAAAATTAGTATAAACATTTCGACATGAGATCAACACCGCACAATACACAATAACAAATTTAATTGAACTATTCGCTAAGATACTTGAAACGACTTTCAATTAACTTTTTCTAAACATTATGTTGACATATTTGTCTCGGTATATTTATGTTTTGAGTATTTATAATTATCATTAATTACTCTACAAGTAAATAGCAATCGTGTAACGTCTGTTTTTTTTACCTGAGATAATTTTAAATTCGATATTGTTCCGCATGCATTGTCACCCTCGCTGGTGCGCTACAGTCATTGGCCATTGTCTACCGCGCATCATAAACCGTGGCTGGCCATTTATGCGATCATAATAAACATGTCACTCAGTACTCGGTAGTAGCACAATAGAAAACTTGTCGAGGTTTTACAATTTGATCGATCATATTATAACAAGTTATGAGGATTTTTCTCCCTCAGCGGTTCAAAACTCGTCTTCGATGTTTGATTTCCGAAAATTGTATGATTGTTAAAAATTTAGTAGTCTCCTAGTAACTTTTTGATCATTCAACATCTTCCTGCCCTTATCCCCTTCTAAGTGGGGTCGGCACAACATGTTCTCACATGATTTGGATACGTATTTTACGACCGGGCGCCAGCCTGACGTCAACTTATCTTAGTCGCCGTTTACGGCCATTGGTAAAAAATGAAGGTGGTCTGTTCTACTCAGCCGGTTACAACACGGCGGAGTTTTTGACATTAATGTGAAGGGAGTAGCGTCAGAGTTGACGAATGTAGTGCTGACCCCACTTAGAGTGGGATAAGGACAGCAGAATGATGACGCCTATAAGCGATAAATTGATAAATTACCAGGTTATGACAACATAGTTTTATCGTTTATATTGTATAATGGATAATGGATAGCGGAATAGTGATGCAGCATCCATAAAACATGATCTACAGACATATTGGCTCCCACTCATAACTAATATAATTATCGTAATTAGAGATGTTACGTTGATTGTCCCAATTTATTTCTTTGTTCAAACTTTACTCGGTTTTACAGCTTGTTAGCACTCTTTATCAAGAACGGAACGGAATGTTTGTTTTTTGAATGGTAACAAAATATTTCAAGCTTAGTGAGTAGATGATCTTATTTGCGTAGCAGGTATTTACACATAAAAAATGTTGTTTTTTAAGGTTTCAGCCATTGGTTGTCTAATTTTATATGTAGGTTTTAGCAGGTAAAAGTAAATAGCGGCCCTTATTATCCCACTGGGCATAAACATGTGGTAAATATATACATATTATATAGTTTTTCAATACATACTTTAATACATATATTGGTAGGTTTCAAATATCCCCAGAGAATTCACTAGAGATATGCAAGTTTCCTAACCGGCTTCGAAAAAAGGCTGAGGCTTTACGATTTTGTCGTAGTCTATTTCCTGATGATGCTTCGGTTTCTGGGGTAAACAATTGTTGAGTTTGTGGTAGTGAACGTGTGTTGTGCTTGTGTATTGTGGTGGCGGTGGTGGGGGTTTGTGTATGTGTTTTTACGAATATGCCATGTATCAGGTATGAAAACGGATAGTCAACTCTACATTTGGCATTATATATGAAATTTCATGCTTTATTTATCAGTAATACAACTGTTTCCCCTAAATACGAGTTTATCTTAACAAAGCAGTAATTTTTTATAAAAGAGATTATCTACTATATAAATAAATATAAATATATGGGACACTTACACACACGGTCGTCCGTCCCCAAAGTAAGTAACTCAATACTTGTGTTATGGGTGACAGACAACTGGTGAATATATACTTATATATTTTTAAATATATACTTAAATACAAATATACACCCAGGCTCAAAGGTCAACAGATTCATATATAGAAAATGTTGGCCCTCGACGGGCCGATTGAACCCGCGACCCGTGGAGCTGAAGGCAGGGTCACTACCCACTGCTTCAACGGGCCAGTCACTATATATATCTATAGTACTGTGAAAAAATTTCAAATGGTATTTTATATTGGTGCTGTATGGTTTAAAGATATGTTGCTACTGTTCGCGCCATAAGAGATCGCCTTGATAACTTTTACGGTTATGCAGATGGCGTATATCCGGCATATTAATTACAACTTCGTGTCTCACATATCGTTTTAAAACTAATTTATCTTTTATTTTAATACCAAGTTTTCGAAATTTTATTTAATAAATTATTTATATATCTGCATGTTATTTCTTCTGAATAGACAAACATTATATGACTTACCCTAATACGACTGGTAGAGAGCACTTAGGTAAATAATAGGAAATATAAGAATTCGTTTAAAACTCCAAACTTTTAGTTTGTTAGAGCTTTTTACTTTTTTAAATTTTGTTATTAGTATAAATTAAACCGTGTGGTATCCAGAGTAGGATTGACCACCTTAATTTTTTACCGAGGTGTCGTAAAAAGGTGGCCGAAATACGTAGCCAAATCATCTGACAGCATGTTTATAACATGTTCTGCCTTACTTAGAGCCCTTACTTACCTTACTTAGCCCCACTTAGAGTGGGATAAGGGTAGGAGAATCATAATAAGTTATTAGTATAATAGTATACTTAAGTGATTCTTTTAATTATCGCGGATTATAGCAACATAATTTTACTATTACTTTTGTTCTAAGAATCACTTAAGAATAGCAATATGCTATTAAAATGCTAATGGTATTTAATGCTTTATTTATCAGTAGTACAGCTGTTTCCCCCAAACAAGAGTTCATTTTTACAAGCAGTAATTTTTTATAGAAGAAGTTAGATTTTTTTTTCATAGTTACATAACTATGACCAAACAATCTAAATTAAAACATATACAACAGCTGCTGAGATTTGCTTATTGTAGAAATGAAATACAAAAAGCATAAGCTTTTTGTACTACATTTCTTCAAACCACAATATAAAGAGCTAAAATCACAGCCGTTAGAGTAACATCTAGCTAATTTGGAGCAGAAACTATTTCCTAAATTACTTCTATTGTGGACGCTTGCGAGACAGGCTTCCCACTGTTTCATCAAGTATGTCAGTAACATTTGCCAAAGTGTATCCGGAATAAAGTCAAGATATCTGATATTTTCATTGTTATATTAAATTTAAATTTACCGTATGCAGCGGCATTTTTCTTTTTTGCGTCCAGATCCAAACATTTAGGTATAGTGTAGTATAAACACTTTATATTTAAGACATAGTACCTGGGTGACAAAGCCTTGCTCGGTAAAAATCGGTTTTAAAATGATCTAAAAAAAATAAAAAAAATTGAAAATAAAAATCAAAAATAAAATAAGGCCGGGGGGGTCTCTATACTAGCTATTTTCACCTATCTAGACCGCCCGTTTCCCAAATGAACTACCATGACTTTACATTTGACAGCGAAAAATTGTGATTGTATTCAACGCAAATTTCAATTTTTTTTAAACTTATCTAGATCATGCTGAATTTCAGGAAAATCGTTGGAACCGTTTTCGAGATTCCGAATATATATATATATATATATATATATATATATATATATATATATATATATATATATATATATATATATATATATATATATATATATATATATACATATATATACATATATATATACATACAAGATTAACTCATTTAATATTATAGATAAAGATGTATTCAATACTTGTACGCTGTACGTCTTATTTTACAGTTAAAGGTTACACAATAAAACTACAATTTACATCATATTCATGTTTATTGAAATTCATAATATCAAATTTGGAGTAGCACTTTTGATATCTATATTTACAAGTATTTAAAAAAACAATAATCAAATGCATTTAGCGTATCTGGCAATGAACTGTTTATAAATAGTAATATAGTATTTAAAATAAATGGATAAGCAAGCATATTCACAAAAGTTAAGTAAGATAAATAAATGTTAAACAGTTAAATTTTCGAATAATTGTAAACATTCAAATACAATTCAAAGAAAATATTTTTTCGACGTTCTCTACGGTAATTTTTTTTACTATTATATTTTCGTTTTACGAACTTCAATAGTAAAGTGAATATGAACTTCAATAGTAGTTTATGAAGTCGAAGGAGGTGCCTCAAGTATTTTGAAATATTTGTTATTTAGCAATTATCTGATTTCAGAAGAACTGCTGCCAATTGAATTCTACAGAAAATATTAATATTTTAAAGCAATTTGTAACATTATTATAAACAAAAAACAGTGCAAAACCAAAACTGGTTTGGATATAGAATGTCTATAAACGAAAAGTGCCATCCGATGAATATGAACCTTAATACGTTTCGAAATCCAATGTCACATTCAGAACTTGCTAACCTAAATGCATATCTTGTAATGGACGGAACAAGTACATTTAACACTCATTTAAATAATTACCAAGATCAAAGAGAGCATTCGCATACGAAATGAGAGCAAAGTTTTTTTTATCTTCTACACTAAATAACTTAAAGCGGAATTTTTCTTGAATTATCGTCAATAGCGCTATTTCATTCAAAAACACTTAGCAAAGCGTTAAAATTTGTTTTAGTAAATAAATTAAGTTTCAAAAATTTGTGAAATAAGACTAACATTATTGAGACAAAGCTCGGTTGTGGGGATAAGTTTTAACATTCTTCTACTTTAAAAGAAATGATCATTATTTCATAAAAATTAATTTTTGTAGTTCTTAATGGCCCAAATATTAAGATAATTTTAACATAATATGATCCATTTCGTTCCAGGCTATTAGATAGTCATAATCTTACTAAATCTTTCTCTTTTAGCTTCTTAATCTATCATCTTTTAGCTTAATGATCGTATAATCTTGTTTGATTTAATTCTCACAACTTAAATAATAGTAAATGCGCATCAAGCCTCGCAAAAATATAAAAGCGTACCTATTTATACATCTAAGTCATTCTTATTCAAATTATTGTCATATACTTATACAAGAACATTAAAGATTGAAAAAAAAAAAAACATTAAGTTGGAGCCACGGATAATAAATAAATAAATATCATATCGATGAACATATTTTTGTTTCGTAAGCTGTATAGGAGTATGTTTTATGCAGCGGAGATTTGTAAAAGTATTCATAAGCATTTATCTCACACTGTCGAAAGCATAAAACCGTTATGACCGCCCGCGCATTTCTCCCGACCGAACGTAGGGGATGAGTCGATCTAGCTACATCCCACCATTTACAAAAACTGAGTCATTATTGGAAAGGCGAGGCCAAAATTCGAATTTTACTACAATAATGTTCAACGATAATTAGTCATTGATGAGCCTATAACAAACAATTAATACGTCACTCGGACTTATACGCCATAGGATATATCCACTATGAAGCCGTGGGTTGTTTCCGAATTTGGTGTCAACGTTACATTGTTTTCTAAATATAAATAACTAATACACTTGATATCACAAACAGCATGCACGTAGCATGTAAGTACATGAATTGACACGCCCCGATGGCGCCCGGACACAACTGTCCATTACAATTACGCCGGTTCATCTACACTGCACAATTTAATCAATCTTTATCCCGGAGTAATTCTGATTTTGCACTTTTTTCGTTTCCATGAAATGAAAAGTTTGGACTGTCTTTTTGTTTATACGCTTTATCAAGTTTCGCCGTAGGGAGATCATTCTCGACCGGTGGGGCCGTTGAAACAACAGGTACGGGCTTCGCGTCTATGTTTTCGCAACGGCAAAACTCTTGTAGCCAACGTTCAGAGTTATAAGACGGACCTTCGCCACCCAATTCTGCAGGTAGAATGTCCAGCGGTAACGCATCATGTAATGTAGACAAATTATTACCATGAAGCACGATTCTTTCCCGCGTTTTCGCTTTAAGATAAGGTTTAATTACTGCAAGAGCAGTTTCTACATACCACGGTTGGCCAATAAAATGTATGCTTTTAAATCGCACTGGTAAACAATCCTGTAGACAGTCGATCATCATTTTCAAAATTTTTGCTTGTAAACTGCACGATTGTTTAAAGGTAAATTCAGTCCAATCAACAATAATAACGTATCCGTTTGCTTGATTTTGCACTTCGGTGAGAGTACGTTCCAACGTAAGGAGTAATGCTCTGAACACAGAAAGTAGAGGGCACGCGTGTGGGGTCCAATTTGACGCAAACATGAGGAGTATACAACGCCCGCGCCGGTCTCGTTGCGCTAGCACGCCGGGCAATCCGTCCGCTAGCGCTCGGAGCACCCCTCCGTCCGCGGTGGCCCACAATTCAGGATGCTCGCGACGATGTTGATGATACCGCACTAGTAACTCAAAACTTTGCTGCACGTCGTGTTTGCGCGCATACAAAAACCGCCGCAAGAAATTGTCATCTTGACATCGACTTTTGTCGCGAAGGGCCAAGTTTAGACTCGAATCGACTGCTTCCTTGAGGCCAGCGAGTGCTCGTTGTCTATCGCCCTCGGTCAGTCTCTTCCTCGACACGTCACAAAGGCGTTCATTTTGCATCTGATGCAGCCTCCAGTCGTACTCGGCGTACTCGTTCATGTCTAACGCTTGTATGAGTCATGCGTCCTTTCACCGGTATGTCTAGTTGCGCGCGCGCCGCCTGGAGCTCGAGGCCGACTGCGCAGTGTGTTCGCTCCGCGCGCCGCCGCCATCGCGGTCCGTTCATTAAACCGCATAATGCTGCGTTTACACTTACTTGAAAGTTGAACAGCAAGTAAGTGAGCAAGTTAGGTTAAAACAGTTGCGTGTATTACTATATCCTTAAATTATGTTATCCTTTATACTTAATTACCATTTTAAATAGATATCTAGTACGTTTTTTTAAGAAATATATATTGATTGCAAAGCATTTTACACGTAGATTTATTAAATTGGCATTATCAATTAAATATCATTATCATCATCCTCCTGCCCTTATCCCACTCTAAGTGGGGTCGGCACAACATGTTATAAACATGTTGTCACATGATTTGGCTATGTATTTTACGGCCGGCCGCCTGCCTGACGACAACTTACCTTTGTCGACTTTACGACACATCGGTAAGACAGAGAGTGGTCTATTCTACTCAACCTGATACCACACGGTGAGTCAACTTTCCTTAGTCGCCTTGTATGATACCTCGGTAAGAAATGAGGGTGGTCTATTCTACTCAGCCGGATACATTACATATAAATATCATTATCATTGGCACTCGTTTACAATTTGAAATTATTGACAGACCGGAAGTTACAACCCAAAACTTATTGACAGTATAGTAAAAGCAAGAACAAGGAAATAATAATTATAATATATTAGTTCGTGGTCGTGGTCGTGCAACTGGGTCGAAATATCGGCGAATCAAAACAAATTACCGTGGTATGTACCCGAAACTAATACATTATAATTATGTCTTCAAACCACGAATATTCAAGTTTAAAATCATTAAGGAAATAATAAATTGTTTAGGAGTTTGGGTAAAAAGCCTTAAACCTTCTTTCAAGGTTAACATAATGATTATATTATTTTTCAAATACAAATGTTGGTATAACCCAACAATGGCACTAGTAAATAATTAATAGCACCTAATTCGATAAATTATCCTCACAGGTCTATGAGAACTTACCACTAGTATACTATGTATAATATAATATACTTTAATATAAGATACTATAATAGATTATGATGTAGCCTACTCTTGTATCTATTTTGTCAGCCTTTATGGATAACGGAAGGAGAAGAAGGGAAGTTCAACAACTCCACATCTCAGTACAATTTGATCTCCTTCTATATCTTCTTTCTGTACAGCAGGGGTTTTTATATATATTTGAAGAAAGTCAATAAAATAATGTTTTCAATAGTATTTTTTTCCATCAAACAAGGTTAATATGCTAACTACCATAAACTTAGTAACATTTAGTAGGATTAATACTTTTTTCTTAGTATTTTCCTAATGGCACCATTGTGTTTATAGAAAAATACCATTTATACTAAAAAAGAATGTTTGCCTATTTATTTTTACTGTAGAAAGTATTTTACCTTGGAACAAGTACGCGGTAAAAATGTTAGTAACGTAGATTGTTAAAATGGGGCATAACTTACCCAGGCAAAGCGAGTTCTAAATAAAAAAAAGAACTGAAGGTTGACTGTATACCGGTCAATTGGCTGGCTGGTTTCTGCGATGACGTCGACTGCGCGTGCGTAAAGGACGAATGATACACGAATGAAAGAGATGGAATACATTTTAGTCACAGATTGTACCATTATTCGACGAAGCCTTTTAAGGTATAGTATAGTAAAGGAGTATAACAAAATATTGGAGACACGAAGTACATAACAATTATTCTTACTATACCTCAGGTCTTGGACTTGGATTTAGATTTAATTTAAATTTTACATTTAATTTACATATGGTTTTTTTGTTTGCAACTAAAATAAAAGGTAAAGATACATAAATTTTATCGGAAACATTATTTAGGGATAACATTCTTGAAGATGGTGGATACGTGAAATCCCATAAATGTATAAAATCTTAAATGGTTTTAATATAAATATCATTAAAATAAAAATTTGTCATCTTTTGTAACAAATTAAGAAATGTTAAATAAAGGTTTAGCATAAATAAGGAGATACATATAAAAACTAAACTTAGCTATGCAATGCGAAGCCGAAATGGCAATGAGCGCACTAGTAGTATGACGAGCTGGTGGAAAGATCGATGAACCATAGGTTCTTAAGGTGTTGGAATGGCAACCCCGCATTGGAAAATGTAACATTATACAAAAATTTAATTGCTTAAAATATACTGTGAAGCAAATACCTAAAATGTAGCAATACCTATTTCCTTTAACTTCTCTCGCAAGCAATCACGCGGGCTTAAATTTTGATGCCACATATAGCTCTTTTTTGTAATACATTTTTTTTAACTAACCGCGCATTTACCCCATAGCAATATTCTGTAGGGCATGGAAGTAAGTTAAATAAAAAAGTTTCGCTGTTTCGACGTTTGTAAACTGTCTTTTTCGTTTGAACAGCGTAGACTGCTAAACTGAGTTTCCCAGCAAAAGTGGTTATGTGTGTGCTCCATTGGCATTTTGTATCGAAGGCCAGTCCCAAAAATACATCTATCGGTTGTGATAGAAGTAGCAATGTGTAGATGTTCTTCTGTCGTGCAATCATAATAATACTGACGATATTTACGATAATGAGATATTTCAGCCGTCTCTTGGTATTGAAGTATCAACGGACGGCCGAAAATTGTATAACGTCCGCGCTTTGTTCACTTTATAGTACACTTTGTAACCGTAACCGGTAGGTAACTCATTACTCATGTAGCATTTATAACAGCTATTACATTTATATACTACGATATACTAAAGAGTTCAAAGCATAATTATAATCTATCAGAATAATTTAGAACATGCAGGTATGTGTATGCAGGAATCGGAAAATAGTTGCATGACATTGTGAAATAAATATAAAAATGTAAATATGTATCGCAGATATGTCGATCTTTAGTATCGGACCAAGTATATACTGTAACAAAAAAATCCAATATAATTAATATTTAGCACTTTCAAAATGGAAGCAGAATTTATGTGTGTAGCAATGAAAATTTTTATTATTACAGCTATAATAGTAATGAGAAATTAGCCTATGATCAATAGATTTGCGTGTACATATGAGACTCTAATTTTTCGTGTTAAAAATATGAAAAAAAAACTATTGGATTTGTTAACTAAAAGTTATTCAAATTCACTAATAACTTTTTATTTTAATTTCTCGTCATTTAACCAGGATATGATGATAATGTATCAATATGTCACATGCAATTGGTTTCGACGAAGCAACCTATCGCAGTCCCTTAGGGATGAACCATCTGCATGGTTATAGAATAAATTGTACTTTAGGTTAATGTTTATCAGGTCTAAGTAATATGACATTATTGGGACCGAGACAGTAGAAGCAATATAAAGTTATTTTGCCAGATTGTTATGAAAATTAACTTCATGATAAATCAAACATAGGTATCGAAAAGAGGTTGTAATTTATTCCTAGGGCGTAACGATGTTATTTTATCCTACTTTATTGAGCTTTGTGTATGAAACGATCGAGTAAAAACACATAAAAAAAGCTTAAATTATAATAAAGAAGTAATTACTTAAAATTAAGGTCATTTGCTGGTAACACATTTGCTGTGAGTTATTAGAGTCTTATCATTGCCTGCACCTTTAAAAAGTGCGCATTTTTTAGAATAATTTTAAAAGCGAAATACAATGTACTACTGTATTTGTATGTATCTGACTATACAAGTCTATTCTTACAGTTTCTTGTAAGGTTATGATAATGCATTCATATGAAAGCCTATTTTTTCTCGATTATTTTATAAAAGAAATTAGTTTACTAAATTTGAGTAAACTAACACTAGAAGGTACGTTCCGATGTACCTTTTATCTTCACATAGAGCTGATAATTACTTAAAGCATAACTATTTTTGCATTTAATATTTTAAGGTCAAACGTGTATCAGCCCTACTCGTAACAGTCTACTTAGAACGTCTATTCCTCTGGGTTCACTTTCTCTTTGTAATGTAAGTAGGTCTTTTCATATTTGGATTAGCCAAAGGATGTGGAAATGGTTCCGGGTTTTACATAAGAAAGAAATGTCGTTCTCACTAATAATATAAATATAACATAGAATATTACCAAGACATTATCTTTACATTCTTAACCGCAGTTACAGAAAATTTTTTTTCCTAACTTGCAATACGGGTGACTGAGTATAACAATTGGAAATCAAATATAGGCCGTGAATCTTTTTCTACAACTTTAATTAACACTATTTTTTTTATTTAAGTCATCACATAGTTCAATATAGATAAATTATCTATAGTGTTTAGATCCTACAATTTAAAGGTATTACTTGAATAACTGAATTTTTTCCGTTTACAACTTGTATTGTTATAAAAATTAATTTAACAATCACGCTCTAATAGATAACTCTTACACGGTACTCAAACTTGTTATTCAACAGTACAGATCCAATCATGTACGTGTTAACCGCCATGCCATCTTAGCCTAGTCACATTTCGATCATTACTATTACATTAACTGCTCGTAAATGTCTGTTCGTTCTCGACTGATGTACATTTACTAGGGCAATGACTTTTAAAAAATTAACCGTGGCGTTGCATCGCTGGTCGTTGCCCTGCAGTGACTAGGCTTGAATCCCGAAGTAAAAATAGATTCACTGCGAGGTACAAGATGCGGAGATTGTCTCCCTGCGTGCCTGAATCACCTTAGTATGTAGCTACATGCACACAAATGGCGATATGCATCACGTTCTCGACTAGACTCAACAAAAAGCTGATAAATTGTTGTTTTGACATGTACCTAATGCACGAGATTGTTAATAGAGAGACTTTTCATTGCTTTTTATCTAACAATATTCAATTTTTTATACGATGCGCAATGAAGTGAAGATAATTTGAAAATGATTTAGTGTTTTCCAATCGAATTGCAATTCGTAGAACTACTTATTTTGATGACCATCCTAAACGAGAATAAATTTTTACGTGCATGAAATTAAAAAATTTCAGATAGATGAACGACCCTTTTATTCTTTCTTTACAGTACTAGCCTATTATAAGTTTAACAGTATTATTGTAACAAGGCTAAATATAAATTTTATATATAGGTAACGCATTTATATCGCATTCAATAATAATCAAATAATTTTCTACGTGTCGTTGGAAATGTGATGATTTGTATCTATTATACAACTATGAACTGGTAGTTTATAATTATGAAGAGTTTATCGTTTTATTTTAATTATTTAATTTACACTGAAATATATAAATAAATGTAGATGGATTATTCAGAGATATGCAAGTTTCCTAACGATGTGTCCCTTAACTTCTTAACTGAGAAGCGTGTGATAAATTGGAAATATCACACAATTCAATAGTATTTGTTATACATTGTGCTTTAAATGCCAATTCTTATAATTATTATCTACGTTCGATCTCTTTTTTTATTTTTTTTTTCTCTATATTATGCGGCGTGGATGGCGTGGCGGAAGAGGTCGGAATCAAATTAAATTCAACAGAAGAAAACAAATACTCGTTAGAATTGGTGCTATTGAAAAATACTCTATAGTATTCAATTCAGAAACAATTGATGCTAAAAAACCTCGAAATTATCCATCGTCTAATATCTACAGTACAGACACGCATTTTAAAATACTTTGAACAAATCTAGTAAGCCAGACGTTCATAAAACGTGTTTGTAGCTTGAGGCAAACTTTAAGGTACAAGACCTTACAGTCGTATCGCCCATGTGATGGACTGATCCAATAAAACTTATACAAAAACGCACCAGTATAATAGCCAACAGAGAAAATTGACGGAAAATCATTAGTCAAGTGGTATGTCGCTTGCCTACATGACGACCATGGCCTCTCCGTCAAGAGGGTATGGATGGAAAAGAAGAAGACGTTTGAGTAACTCTTCGATAGAAAAGGATAGAGGATTTTGCCATAGAGTTGGATAGTACTTTACTGACCGGTATTTTACATAACGTTTAAAAAGCCTTTTAAATTAAATAGGTAATTTTCTACATCACCAAAACCCTATAAATACAAGCATACGGAAAGGTTAAACTAGAACTAGGTTGATTGGTAATCGATCTCCATAGATAACGGCGATAAGCTATCTCAATATCTGATATAAACACCATAAGTACTTCTAACCAGTAATGTTAATCATTCCTGACTAAGTAAATTAATAATTAAAAAAAAATAGTTTATTAACTTCATGTATTTAAATTTGTTATAATATTAACATAAATATATAGGTGTTAACAAATTAAATGTAATTTTATTGAATACTCAATATTTAAAAGTCGATCATTTTTTATTTTAATTTGGGATACTAGTAGGTGTATTATTTAAGTAATCTGTAATAGTTAAATTAATATTTATAAATTGAAATAGTATTTTCCAGGTATAGATTGTTTTTAGTCATCTCGACTGTATAGTCTCCTGAAAAAGAACTTATCTTACAATAATGATTTGTATTCTGTAGTATCCAAGGAAATGAATGTGACGGCTATCTTTTTTGCCATGACAAGTAACTAGACTGTTATCTTATCCGATGACAAGTTATGATAGGAATGCATGAGCCTAGGACATACAGTAAATGTTCCGTATTATAGTATTCCATCCAATTTGGTTTAGGCGTTCCAGAGAACTTTTGACCTAAACCTTCATAAAAATTGTACTAACTTTTAGTGAAAACCGTACAAAAACCTATTTAGTATATTTTGAGAAAATCGATCACATACAGCTTTTCAGGACTTTGTTTTATATGTATAGATTTTTTTCGGACTCTAACTAATGCAGTTAGCCCTAGAGGCTTTGACAACGTCACCGGGAGAGTTGGCGAGCTCAGAAGCATCGTTGGAGTGAAAAACTGGGAGAGCGAGTCTCGAGCGAGACTCGCAGCATCCTGGGAGCGTCGCCTTAAGGGTGCCTCTTGTGAGGCCTCGGCTTAAAGCGACGCGTTGTGGAGGACTGTATCGGACTCGTGGAAAAGTCCTAATGTCATAACGGGCGAGGCTGGGCACCCCGGCCGAAGGAAGCGGGGACCTCGTCTTCGCCAGCGAAGACCCTTAGTGTTTGTGTGTATCGGGTGTTGGTGATCGTGATAGAGTCGTCAAGATCATAGAGCACGCTCTTGGGGCGTCTATGATGTTTAGACTTAAACTTTTTATCATATCAGGTGTATTTAGTCATCCCCGCGACGAGCGGGTTCGGATGCACTTCAACTTTTTCAAAGTATCTCTTAGAGCTACTCTTGAATAACTGAAATGTATAGATTTGCAATGAAAAGTATATAAAAGTGTTTTGTATCGAATAATATCAGTGACATTCCATCGATCGCCGCCGTAGCGTGCGGATGTCTCGGTCGAGCGCAATCCGATTGCCGCTCCCCCCGCCTGACTCACGCCCCTGCCGCGTTAGATTGTGAAAGTGCCAAAGGACTCTGAACTGTTAGTGTCTTGTTCGCTCCTGTGCAAGTGGTTGTGATAGTGTTACTGTGATTCGATTAGGTAGTGTGGTGCTTCACGCATAACACTTGCCGTAGGTGGTTCCGTCCGTGCGTAAGTACACTAATTTTTAATTTAGGTACTCACCTCTTTCCCCCGAAGGGAGAGAGACTAAGACCTAGATCTTCTCTTAGGTACACACCTCCCTGCCCTCCGGCAGGGAGGCCACCCCCACACTAGCGGGCCAACATGGCCCCTACTTTGCGCCCCACGGGGCAACCGATTTTGGACGCGATTTTCGCGTTCCTGCAGGCGCACCACCCCGCCATTTTGCAGGAACTCGCCAAAGCCCTCCCGCCCTCTCAGGGCCAGAGTGGCATCCCGGTGGTACCTTCTCCCCCCTCTGCGGAGAAGGCCAAAGATCGTTCCCGCTCCGTGTCTCCTGACATGGAAGTGGAGGAACAGACTGACTCGGAATCCGAGTCCGGTGAGGAAGCCGAAGCATCCGATGCTTCGCAGTCCCCGTCCCCCTCGGCGTCATCCGCCTCAGACGAGGACGACGGCTTCACCGCCGTCGTCCTCGTTTCGTAGTTGCACACGATATAGATATTCTTCTAATACAAGTATCCTTCTTAAAACCCCAATTTCGCAATCCCAATATTGCGAATTACAGTTTGATTAGAAATGACCGTCTGTCATCCAAAAAAGGCGGCACGCTCATTTACTACAAAAAAGCCCTCCTATGCTCCCCCCTTGATTCCCCAAAGCTCACTAACATGGAGGCTTCAGTCTGTCAGGTGGGTATGACCGGCCATCAGTCGATCATACTAGCATCAGTATACCTCAGTCCGACCAAACGGGTACTCGAAAGAGACGTCCGCACCCTTCTCGCACTAGGCGACTCTGTAATACTGGCCGGAGACTTCAACTCCAAACATGGCCAATGGAACTCTCGCCGAACCAACCGGAACGGCACAATACTCCAAGGCCTCAACGGCCTTCCAAACCTCGCTTTTGAGGTGATAGCCCCTAACGAGCCCACCAGATACCCGCCTAACGGGGATCCAAACAGAGCAGATGTCTTAGATATATACATTTTCAAAAATGTAGCTCTCCAGTTACATTCTATAGAAGTCCTGCATGAATTAGACTCGGACCACCGTCCGGTTCTAATTCAGTTAGGGCAATCCACTTCCACGACCCCTCCCACGAAAACGATAATCGACTGGAGTAAATTAGGCGGGAAACTCCAGTCCCTAAACTCAGACAACCTAGATCAAATTCCTGACAAGATAGACTCCGTGGATAGTGCCAAGTTCGCTGTTACCCACCTTACAAAACATATAACAGACTCACTCGAGCGTTGCTCCAAGGAAGTCCCCGACGACCGCGGTCGTGGGCGACTACCGGACGACCTACGCGACCTACTTAGACGTAAACGTGCCGCCACTAGGGCCCATGACGCATACCCGACAGACGATAACCGGAGAAAACTCCGGCGACTTCAAAGAGAGGTTAGAGAAAAACTCAGCCTCAACCGTCAGTCCGCCTGGGACAACAAACTCTCAGAGATCTCGCCGAGTCACCTGGCTTTCTGGAAACTGGCGAAATCCCTGAGAGGAGACCAGTGTGCAGCTACACCTCCATTGTTACGTTTAAACCGTTCGGTCGCTTTTGACGACATCGATAAGGCCGAATGCTTGGCTGACAGTCTTGAGGGACAATGTACAAACAATCCCAGTCATCCCGAACGCGCCGAATTCCACTCGGAAGTGGAAATGGCGGCGGCTAGGATATCCGCGAAGGCTCCCGAAAGCGAGCCGCTCACTCCCACCACCGGAGAGGAAGTCCGTTCCATTATCCAAAACCTGAAGACCCGCAAGTCCCCAGGCCCCGACTCCATATCCAACAAAGCACTCAAGTGCCTCCCTGACCAACTGATAAACCTATTAGTATTGATTTTCAATGCCCTCCTGTTAGGTTGCTCCTTCCCCGACGAATGGAAGGAAGCAATAGTAATAGGGATTCGTAAACCGGGAAAACCCAGTAATCTCCCGAGCAGCTATCGACCCATCAGTCTGCTCAACAGCTTAGGGAAAGTCTACGAGCGAGTAATCCTCGCTAGACTCATAACGTTCATGGAGTCGATGAAGCTCATACCGGATGAGCAATTCGGCTTCCGCGCCAAACACACCGCGGTACAACAAGTACACCGACTTACCGAAGCCGTCCTCAATGGCTTCGGCAAAAAACGGTACACCGGTACTGTCTTCTTCGATGTCGCCAAAGCCTTCGATAAGGTATGGCATGCGGGTCTAATATACAAACTCGCGAACCTAGGAATCCCTGATAGACTCGTACTTATCATTCGCGATTATCTTACAAATCGCTCATTTAGATATCGTATTGATGGTGCGCTCTCCTCAAGACGCACCTTACGCGCCGGAGTCCCCCAAGGTTCGGTACTCGCACCGTTCCTCTACTCGCTCTATACGAGTGACATCCCACGATTCTCCACTAAAACTAGTGCAGTCACCCACTTAGCTATGTTCGCGGACGATACCGCAATCTATACCACCTGTAGAGATCCCATAACTATTAATGATAGGCTCCAAAGAGCAACCAACCAGCTCGGAAGCTGGTTCCGCCGGTGGAGAATCGAAATTAATCCCGATAAAAGCGCAGCAATGTTCTTTGCGAGATCTAGGAGAGCCATGGACTTCATCCGGACGCCTCCTAGAGTCTCTATTTACAACAAATACATAGATTGGCAAAAGGAAGTCAAATACTTAGGTGTCATCCTCGAACCGACCCTATCCTTTATCCGACACATCCGCGTTGTCCGCAACCGGGCAGCGTTCGCCTTGGGACGCCTCCATCCGATACTGTGCAAGGCAAGTAAACTGTCACTCCGCAACAAAGTGACACTTTACAAGACTTGCATCAGACCCATTATGACCTATGCGAGCGTCGCGTTCGCGCACGTTCCGAAATCACGACTGTGTCCGTTGCAGACACTTCAAAATCGATTCATGCGTACAGCCACTGGCTGTCCGTGGTTCGTGCGCAACGTGAACCTCCATAGAGATCTCGACCTACCTACGATAGCCGATCTTTTCAGACGATTCTCGACGACTTACTTCGAGAAAGCGTCCTTCCACCTAAACCCCCTTATAGTGGCCGCGTCCAACTATAAGGCGTTCAGGCACCCCAACAAGATTCACAGGCGCCCGAAGAGCGTCCTTAACGACCCCGACGATGCTATAACAGCATCCAATAAGATATACACACAACACGCACACAAACAGCGTCTTCGCCGGCGAAGACGAGGTCCCCGCTTGCTTGTGTCAAGCGGCCGCAGCCCTCTGCCGCGGCCGCCGTGACGCAGACTTCTTCCAAGTCATTTATTAGATGCAGCCCTCCAAAAACGCGCCGCCTTAAGCCGAGGTTCGGTCTCGCAGGAGACACCCTTAAGGCGACGCCCCCTGTAGCGCGGGTGCTTGTAATGCACCCGCATGTATCATCCATTTCTTCTCGGCGATGCTTCAGCGCTCGCCCGTCTTATCGGTGACGCTGTCAAAGCCATTAGGGCTAACAGCATTAGTCATATTCGAAAAAAAAAAAAAAATAATAATATCAGTAGGAGATGAAACAAAGGCAGGTAACAGTGGCCAAATGCAAGCTGTGATTGGTCGCGTGGCGAACACCTGGCTTCGAGCGTGCACTTTGTCATCCGGGCAGCTGTACAAGCTGTGAACTGGCATGTTAACGTCGCCAACACCCGCGATTCCGGTTGCACTGGAATTTAATACTATAATAAGTACTGTTAAAAAAATTACAATCAAAGTTCAATAAAACGTATCCATAATAATATTATAAATGCCAATGTCTGTCTGTAACACTTTCGCGCTGGAGCAATTGTATATGAAATTAGGTACAATTGAAGTTTATATATCTGACTCACCTATCATCTGATTAATCCCGTTCCAAAATCGCGTTTTTCGCTTGCAAAGAAGAAAAACAATATCAATATTATAAATGCGAAAATCTGTCGGTCTGTTACGATTTTACGACCATCCGTAAGGCCATAATTACTAAAATTAAGTACATAAATAAAATTCCCAGAAAAACAAATATCGCATTATTGAAGGTACTTTAAATCTTAATTTAAACCGTACTTTAAAGAGAAGACATAATAAGTTATGGCTTCTCTTTATATTCGGCTATTACAACGATTAGGCTCGAGCGCGGTCATGTGGAGGTCATTCTCGGCTCTACTCGTCAATCATCGTCTATGATCGCCTACGATTTCCTACAATCTACAACCCGGGAATTGACGGTTTTTTAGACACGCATCAAAGGGAATCTTCGGGTGATACGTATGATAATATGCCTATCCCTCTGTCTCTCCTTCATCAACGAATTGACGTCTACTGTAAGATACAGGTCTCGTCCTTGATAGTATGTATTGTATGATAGTACCGACTATCGTGTACACTTGCACGATGATCGTGCTGATTATATACAATCACACGATCAATGATCATCGCCAATAGTGAAGAGCTGGAATTAAGATAGCGCGAATGAAGTCGCGGCTACCTCTAGTTCATTATTTATATTCTTATTTATATATTCGCGAGCTTTAAAACTTACTCGGCAGATTAATTTGTTTTATCGAGGTTGACATGGGATTTATCGATATTATTGATGTGCCGTTATTTACGCCGAGAAAGCTGGAAAGACCAGCATGTTACTACAACTTATTTTGCAAGAAATTATTTATATCGTTGATAATTTTAATTCATACACTTCTTGATCTTGCGACTTCATCGCATCGATTTAAGCGTTAAAGTATACAAAGCTATGTACTGTGTGGTTCTGTCCTGTTTTTGCAGATATCACGGGAATATTTTACCTTACATATTAGTCCGATATATAAGCTTTAAGAACACCAAATGTGATGAGTATTTGTTCCAGCAGATTGTCTCTAAAAGCGTAACAGGCAGACAAACATATAATAGTAATTTTAATTCTAGTTTAGATTTAGTATAGACTAGTATAGATAACTATAAGATATCAATGTTCTGAATGTCGTAAGAGCACTTATTACCCAATAAAAATTCATATTGTAACTTTTATTGCAACGTTAGCGACCCTGCACGTCGCGATCCAATCTTCATCAAATAAACACGTTCAAAATACTTTCAAATCTTCAAGGCAGTGCGAATTCGTATTTTTGCAATATTTTGGAATGAAGCAAAATAAGACATTTCTCAGTATTTCTTTATACGGTATATTATTATAGTGTCTATAAATTAAATATAAGTTATACCACATCCTAGCCGTGTGGTATCCGGCTGAATAGAATAATACCACCCTTATTTCTTACCGAGGTGTCGTAAAAGGCGACTAAGGTAAATTGACGCGCCATGTGGTATCCGGATGAGTAAAACAGACCACTCTCGTTCTTACCGAGGTACCGTGAAATACGACTAGGATAAGTTGACATCAGGCAGGCGGCCGATCATAAAATACGTAGCCAAAATCATGTGACAACACGTTTGTAACATGTTGTGCCGGCCCTACTTAGAGTGAGATAAGGACAGGAGGATATAATATATTATTCCACATCCAGGTTAAATCATCTTTCTTCTTCCCTTATCCCATTCTAAGTGGCAAATCACGTTTGACAATTCCATTCTCTCCTATCATTCGTCAATTCTGACGCTTTTCCTTTTATATGCATATCATACTTCACATAATGTAACCATCTCTTTTACTGCCTCTTTTTCACATTCATATTTAAAACTCGTTTGGTCACATGATTCTAATCCCTCCTCATTATATAGCCATACCATCCTGCTCTTCTCGTCTTATCTACAATAGCGCAATATTCATATCTAATTTACATGCAACCTTTTTCCATCGGTCCGGCAATTTAAACCCCCACATTCAGATCCATACAATACGATAAGTCCTACGACCATTTTATAAACTTTCCCCTTAACTTTAAGGCTGTATCTAAGCTAAATAATTGTAAATATATTATTCCATCCCATTGCCTGCTTGTTATTCCATTCAAGATTATAACAGCATATTTTCCGTAGACTGATTAGTATCTGTCCTTCAGTCCCATTAATGGCCAGTCAGTAATGAATAGAATAATTTACTCACGGTAATTAAATACAACAACAGAGTGCTCGATTCTGTTTTCCTGAGGTTCGTCCCATACTAGATCTTCCGAAGAAGTCTTCATAAGAAAATTTTCTCCTCCTCCTCGGATCGTCTTCCTCAATGCTGAGGGTCGTGACCAACTACGGATCACTTTGGTGCGAACTATATTGCGTACGGGGTCTGTTGTTCGCAGAGTTGTGGCCTCATACATCCTGCTGTCGAGAGTGGTGCGGATTTGATCTGTCCAGCGCATTGGACTTTGATTTTGCCGGTGATGACCATCTTTTCAATTTCAATTTCATTCAAGAAAATTTTCTCCCACACATGAAAATTTGAGATTCTTATCTACAAAGTGGTGAATCTTAAAGACTTTTAAATAATTTGATATAAGTTTTCTGCTTGTTCTTTTTAACATCTTCCACTATTAAATACAAGGTCTCCTCAAAGGATCCTTAGGCCATGTGTTCATGATGTAGATACAGAACATAAATGTATGTAAGTCATCTAATCCATATTTATTTTCGACAAGATTCATAAATGCAGTACTAAAAAACTGGAGATAGATTGATTTAAATTTAATATTTAATAATTTTACGGTCATCATTGACATAGTACAAAAAAAAATGTAAACCAATAAAAAAATTAAACCATTAAGAGCGGCACACCTTCCATAGACTATCTTATGTAGGTATAAAAACGAAAGTACATCCTTTATGAACAGCGGATAGTTCTGTAAAGTGGAGATCGAACCCTTTTTTTATCAATTGAGTTCTGTTTAGAGAGTAATACAAAACCAGACTGAACCACTGCAACGCATGGACGGACGTCTAGTATCTTATTAGAGCGCCACTCGTTATTATCCTATACAAGATATAAAAATTGTTTATAGTAGAACATCTTAACAAAATTTTTATTTCGTTTGTTCATTTGTAGAAATCTAAATCCAGTTATAATAACACGAAAAACAATAAGGTCAGTGTCAGATGCGGTCTGAGTCACTCACTCGCGTATTCTTATACTTGTATGTTCTTATGTAAATCCGCAAGTTATAAGAAATAACATAATGCCATGTTTACATCGACCCAGTAACTCGAGCGAGTTTAATAACTAAGTGGCTCAGTGCCAGAATCTAAAGGGATGTATGAAGCTTAGATTTAGTTAAATTTTTGAATCTACATGCTCTCGATTATAAGTCATCCTATCAGATCATATTTAGGAAAGGATATTCTTGTAGAGTAGACATGATATGTCTACTCTATAAGATTCTCCTTTGAGACGTAAATTCTTTGTAATTCAAATCAAATAAAATTAATCTTTATTCAAAGTTTTTCGAGCACTTTTGAATAGTCAAGAATCAATTAGATTTAATGAAACTATCTACTACTGTCGGTTCAAAAGGTTGCTCTTACCGAGAAGAAAAGCAAGATGCAAAGCAGCAAAATATAATTTAAGATATTAGAATAACTATTTTAATCTAGATTAAGATTGTGATTTTATAACGTTATTATCAGTTTGTGACGTGCGACAGAAGAATTTAATGAAACTGATTCTTAATAAAAAATGAAATACATAATGGAATTGTATTAAACTAGTAATATACCGCTGTTTCACCCGCGTACGTACGAATCTCATGGCAGTGGAAATTCTACTAAGTCGGACTATGAAATAAATCATCATTATTTGTTAAATATATTGTTAAGTATATATTTGTTAAATAGCGATTTCAATCAAAAATATCATCAAAGATATTGCAATTCGACAAAAGTCGCGGTAGCTCAGATGAACTTTTTAATGCCCTCTTTGGAATTGAAATTGGTTGTGAGTTTAATAAGACTTTTAATATTATAGAAAAAAAATGTTCAAAAATCTTAGGTTTAGCGAATGGGCCACTAATGGCATTTATAAGAGTAGGAATAAGTTATTTGATCTGTATGCAGAAAAACAATATCAGTCCCCCACTTTTCTAGAATATGTAAAAAAATATTCAAAAACGTTTAGAAGTTTTTTTTTGAATTTAAACTATCGTGAGTAGTATTCAAAACTAGTCGGGGTTCGAAACTAGTCGGGCTAACCCGATAGAATAAGACGTGAGTATAGCCGGTTCTATGCATTAACTACGTTTAGAAGTGTCTACACACAGGCCAAATCTCTTCATATTAAAAGTAAAATAATTAATTCCAAAAATAAAATAAAAACAACCTTGGAATGTTATTGGAGATGAAACAGGTAGACGTAAAATGCATAATTCTTCCATAGAGCTTAAAATTGGGAATGAACTTATTAATTCTGATACAGCAGTAGCTACTGCTGTATCAGAATTAATAAGTTCATTCCCAATTTTCATTTGCATGCATTTGAGCATTTCTTTAAGAACATACCATTTCTACCACTAGCTCAATAAACTCATCCCCAATGGAAGCTTTTGATGTTTTGAAGGACAGCGTCACGGAGTGCAGTGTTAATTTTAAATTTGAACACATTTTCCCATACGATATCGTCAAAACTTTTAAAACATTAAATATTAAAAAAACAACTGATCTGTAGGGAATGTCCGTAAAATTAATTAATAATATTATTGATATTATCGCCCCGATTATGGCCAAGATCTTTAACAAATCTGTAGACACAGGGATATTTCCCAATTTAATGAAACATAGTAAATTGATCCCACTTTTTAAGTTCGGTGATAAGAGCGACCCTCAGAACTATAGACCCATTTTGGTCTTGCCAACTCTAAGCAAGATTTTTGAGAAAATCATTTTAAAGCAGCTGCTCCAGCATTTTAATTTAAATAATTTACTTCATCCTGAGCAGTATGGGTTTACTAAAGGTCGGTCTACAACGGATGCGGGTGTGAAGTTGTTGAAGCATGTCTACGATGCGTGGGAGAACTCGCAAAATGCCATAGGGGTATTTTGTGACTTGTCCAAAGCATTTGATTGCGTTCAACACGAAATTTTATTGCTAAAGCTTGGCTATTATGGCATCAAAGAGTGTGCATTAATGATGTGCAGTCATCCGGAACGGCCTTAGTTATGGGTGTACCTCAAGGATCAATCCTTGGTCCGTTTCTGTTTTTAGTTTATATAAATGATTTGCCATATTTTATTCATAATATTTGCGATATTGTACTGTTTGCAGATGATACATCATTAATTTTTAAAGTTAATAGAAATGACGATAATTTTGAGGAAGTAAACAGGGGTTTATCGCAAGTAGCTCATTGGTTCAGGCTAAATAATTTGGTACTGAACTCAAATAAACCTAAATGTATAGAATTTGCATTACCTAATGCTGCAAAAACAGCAAATAGGCTCTCTTTAAATGTACCACTAAAAACAGATAATTCAACTGTATTTTTGGGAGTATCCCTGGATACAAAACTCCAATGGAGCACACACGTAACAACTCTTGCAGGGAAACTGAGTTCAGCGGCCTACGCTGTTCGAAAGATAAAACAATTCACAGACGTTGAAACAGCAAAACTTGTTTATTTTGCCTACTTCCATAACATTATGTCCTATGGAATATTGCTATGCGCGGATAGTAAAAAAATTTTTGTTTTACAAAAAAGAGCTATACGTGGCATTTATAATTTAAGAACGCGTGATTCCCTGCGAGAGAAGTTTAAGGAAACAGGTATTCTTACATTTGCTTCACAGTATCTTTTAAGAAATTTAATTTATGTACATAAAAATATAAGGAATTATAAAACGATAGGTGATGTATACAATAGACAAAGCAGGAACCGACATAAGCTTGCGGCTCCTGCTATGCGCCTTGCAAAAGTGCGCAACTCGTTTGTGGGTTTTGGTATAAGATTCTATAATAAAATTCCGCAATCAATTTCAGCACTGCCATTACAGCAGTTTAAAAACACTGTTAAAAAGAGGCTGATACAGAAAGCCTACTATACTCTTGAAGATTATTTAGAAGATAGGAATGTGTGGATATAGCTCTCTTTGAACCTGTACAAGACAGTAACGACTTAATGTAAATAATATTAAGAATTATATTTTTAAAAGAGCAAACGGCGAGTTACTTGCTGGCTCTTCTCGGTAGGAACAGCTTTCCGAACAAGCAGTAGAGTTGACGATTCAAAAGCACTTGTTTACAAGTTTATTTGAATAAAGAATAATTTTTATTTTAATTTGAATATCAATAGTTTCCGCAACGCATGCGATGACAGATTTTTGTGACTAATTTTTACACCTTATTATATTTTTATTACGGATCCCTATTTTTTTAACATAATATAGCCTATGTTGCTCAGAAAATATACAGCTTTCCAATGTTAAAAGAATTTTTGAAATCGGTCCATTAGTTTTGTGTGAAATCATTACAAACATACATACAAATTTTTCCTCTTTATAATATTAGTATAGACAGGTAGCATAATAATTTTTTTATCAATATGCTGCGTCGTGTGTTTTATTTTACCCAAATAAGCCCCAAATTACCTTCACTTTTATAATATCATCATTGGCCTAGGAAATACTCGCTGTTTTATGAGCTGTATTGTTATTGAAATAGAACTATAACTGTAAGAATCGCGAATAGCGTAATCGGATACTATAAATATGTGGTAATAGCATTAGCGGTACTGTTTTTTGAAATATATGCTAGAAAACCAGTTTTTATCACTAGAAAGTTGATTCGTAACAAAAAACGATATTATCTTGCACTTGTCAGAAAAAATGTTATAGTGATTGTTCGAAAAAATGTTGTATTTATTGTTTACTAGCTTTTACCCGCGAAACTTCGTTCGCGTGGACTGTAGTCTTGAAATTAGGAGTGGCTTCTGTCACCATCCAAACCTTCAAATATCTCAATCACAAAAATTAGATCGATCCGGGATGAATCAGAGGGATTTATTGTTTGATCAAGAGCTTAATATAATAATTTTAGTAAATAACCCGT
This sequence comes from Morpho achilles, assembly GCA_947086495.1. Classification (NCBI taxonomy): domain Eukaryota; kingdom Metazoa; phylum Arthropoda; class Insecta; order Lepidoptera; family Nymphalidae; genus Morpho; species Morpho achilles. The sequence goes on from CAMTZB010000016.1 coordinate 7,684,473, forward strand.
ACTTACATGAAATATATTTTAAAATAGCGCAGTAAAAGGAGTACAAAAACTTTATATACACGAAAAATTCATAATGTTTTCTGGAATTAAATATATCTATAAATATTATAAGCTTTGGAAACGTGTTAGAAATTTATTTAATAATAACATTTATACGTAACGAATCAACTGTCAAATTGTTTTTTTTTAAGTTACCTATACGTATGGCGCTGGATTCCAAAGTTTTTAGTATAAATACGAAAAATTTAATTTAAATTATGTTTTTGTTAACATAATATTTTTAAATAGGTATAGGAAAATATATTAAACTTGACTTTATTAACTGTAATGACTTTTCAAATATTAAAAATGGTGTTTAGAAATAAAATATTTTTTCATTAGCAGTATGGCTTAATTTCTATGGGATTAAATTAAATAAAACTTACTTCCCAATACATGTCAATTAAAAGTCATTTATTTCGTACTTGCCATAGACTACTAACTAAAGACCGTTTAAGAATGCGTTTTCTTGAAACGTCTGTTTTTTTGACAACAAAAATTATATATGATTAAATTTTACTTGAACTTAAATGATTATAGCTTATTGTTATATTTTCGCCACAAATCCTATCTTATTATACATGTACATAACCTCAAACTATAATAAATAAATATAAAATAAAATAATAATTGATACTAAGATAACAAATATTTTTCTATTTAACAACACTGAAATTATTACTCTGGTCTGGGCCAAAAGATGTTACATACATCATTCTGGCGGTCTCTTTTTTATTAAATAATTTTCTCCGGTTTTTGAAATAAACAAAAACCGAAATATTTAAAAAAATAATAATAATAACTTTTTTTAAGATTTTTATACTTTACCCCGGTATATAAACATTAATTTTGCCAAATTTCATCTATATTGGTTCAGCAAATTGACCATGAAAACGTTACATACTGACTTTCGCATTTATAATATTATTAGTTTATTTATTTTACTAAATAACCCCTATTACTTATATTAATAATCCATTGTTATTACAATGTTAAATTTTCTAAGTTAAATTGGCCGAGTAAACGAATAAAATAAAATAAAATATAAATACTCTTTAAAGATAACTCTTTTGACGTAACCCGAAAAACTTGAATCTAAATACTTCGTAAATACAGATTTGATTTGATTTTGACACATCGTAAATAAAAATTAGTTCCATAGGTTTATTATAGATGGCGTTTTGAATGTCATCGTATTTAATTGCTCCTGAATTTAATTCCTGTTGAATTAACAGGATTTATATAGCCTATATGTTACCCCGGTATATAAGGAATATTTATGCCAAATTTCATCGATATTGGTTCAGCGGATTGGCCGTGAAAACGGAACCGACAGACAGACAGACAGACTTTCCCATCTATAATATTAGTAAGGATTGTCACTGTCCTGGTAACGGTTCTGATAGGATTTTTGGCTTTTGACTTTTAGCTTCGGGGAAAATCGTCATATTGAGTCAGTCAATAGAACGCGACGTGTAATAAATAGCTTGTGGATTCGAATATGATTTGATTCTTTAAGTGCGTTGGATTGAACTATTACAATTTATCACTAATTTGTACTTATTTTTAGTTGAACAGCCAAAACCTGATAGTGTTTTAATTCACAATTTGTTTTCACAAATTGGGACAACGATACAAACGTATTCGAGCACGACCGCAAAAACGTCACTAACAGCCGATTGCAGTAATTTTCTTAAGACTAGTGAGTGAACTTGCTTTAAAAGCAAGACGTAATAGAAAACCTTTTATTCACTCCTATAAAGCTATTAACAACATAATATACCTACCTGTTTCTAAGATGTTATGATTTAGGATTATCTACTAATGACATTTAATCTGGTATTAGATAAGGTCATTAATTTCCATATAAAAGTGTAAAATATGTTTAGATATTCATTACGTAAGCTTCTTGATTCTTAAGACGTATATTTCGACATCGTCCAGAACATTCAGGTCATAAGTTAAATAATAATCTTATGTAGATTATTCCGCAATATAATTGTTTCTAACAGATTTTAATAAAAGTATATAATGTAAATAAAGTAATATTTGTATTAAAATCTTGAATCATTTTATTTCTTAATTTGGCATTGGTATCATTTCTTATTTGACGATTCAGGCGTTGACAAAATAGATCACAAGTAAGTTCCAGTACATGATGGTAATTATTCATCTTATGAAATAATTGCTTTATAATTATTACATAACTATATATCTTTATTAATAATGAAACTACACTTTAAATGCTTTTCTTAAGTTAAATTTTTAATTTCTTAATCTTTCAGTATTCCGTAGATATGTCATACGATATTCGGTGTATTCCCAGCAGAATGACATTCCTTGTAAATCTGACTGCATATTGATATAATTGATGCGATAGTATGTATGTTTGTTTATTCTTGATTTTAGTCTAAACGAAGCAACTAACTCAAGAAACTATTTTTTTTGTATAGAGATAGCTGAAGGAATTGATGGTGAAACTGTTTATCTCCGCTCATTCAAAGTCGCAGGCAATAACTAACATATAAAAAAGTAAAAGATTACTTACTAATTAAGTACATATATGAGTATATTTTGACGAGGTAAAGTTGTTTGTGGCATACTTCTCATTGGCAAGAAGATCCCTGTTGAGTAGTAATGCTTGGCTGATAGTATACTTGATCTATTTCGTTATGTGGCGGCTGCCTTTACGAGATTACAATGTGCTTTATCTGATGTACTTAATTATAATTGGTTCATGCACTTACATGCTAATAAAATATGCCGCTCGAGAAAACTGGAGAGAGCGCGCGCATTGAAGCGCGTAAAGGCAAGTTTTATGTTACCTCGACGTCAATACATTACAAACGATTTTACATTCGATAATTTTAAAATATTCAATCCTTTGTTTTACACTTTTTGCAATTTTACTCTTAGACCACAATTAAAGTACCGGTCTGTTAATATTCCACTGTTGGCCTTAGGCCTCCCCTCTCATTTATAATATTAGTATGGATGTAAGTAAATGGGACTTTGCATGTCCTTAGTTGTATTCCTGTTAATTGAGTATAATAAAGCGGCGGTAGTTGAATAGTTAGGGTAACGGACTTGCGATTGAGAGGTCGTGGGTTCGAATCCCGGCCATTACACTTCCGACGTGAACCTACTCCTAGCATAAGCATTAAGCTTAGCTTAGAGCTTAGAGTTTACTAGTAATTTGTAACCCAAATTGCTAGTAACCTTTTAAAATTGTTTTCATAATATTCGATTATTATATTTTGTCATATTAATTATGTAAACTAGGTTTCAGTTAAAAGTTATTGTCACCAGTTTTTGCATTTTACTATTTGTATTCTTCTTTTGCTTTTACTACCTTGATATGGATGTTTGTTATTATTGTAAATGTTGTATCCATCTTTAATTAATATAGCATTAATTTCAATTTTTTAATGTATCATGTATCTTTTGAACACGTAATTAATGTATACCGGGTGTTTGGAAGGTCGATGCAAAGCTGCAAACAGGAGCTAGTATAGACTATTTAGAACCATTTAAACTGAACTTATGTTAGGCGAAGTGCGACTATTTTTTTTTTATAAAATTTTAAAGATTTTTGAAGAAAAATCCGAAGTTATGTCATTATTTGCTAATAATCGGCCATTTTGAAGCCAAAGTCAATTATTTTTTATTTTATTTTATTAAACTAATGTGTAAACAGTGTAATAAAACATGATTAAGGTATCTGTGTTAAGAGATATTTTTTTTACAGATATTTGAAGTCAATCATTTCTTTTAAGATCAGAGAAAGCTGATTTTTGATGGCATTAAAAAAAAAATAGATTGTGCTTTTTTAGTTCAAACATTTTATTAAATATGCCTGGTCATTGTTCTTTATTTTGAGGTATCAACTATGCGGATAGCCCGCAAATTATTGAAATTAAGATCTACAAACTAAATTGCGAGAGAAAATTAAAATTTATAGGCGAAGTAATTAAAACAAAATTTTAATGAAAATCATTTATTTTTCGTGTTCAAAATGTCCGCCGCGGTGTCTAACACAGGTCCGGCCCGTCTTATTATTTTACTTTGGCTTCAAAATGGCCGATTATTAGCAAATAATGACATAACTTTGGATTTTCTTCAAAAATCTTTAAAATTTTATAAAAAAAAAATAGTCGCACTTCGCCTAACATAAGTTCAGTTTAAATGGTTCTAAATAGTCTATACTAGCTCCTGTTTGCAGCTTTGCATCGACCTTCCAAACACCCTGTATATTGTTGATAGCCTAATAAAATAAAATTATTATCAAGGCTTCAATTCTATGATCTGCCGCTACCGTTCAGAGTGAAAATATTTAAAGTGCTTGTATGTGAGTTAACGGCTTGTTGCTATCCCCTTGCTGGGCATAGGCCTCCTTTGTCCTGAAAGAAAGGTTGAAGCTTAGGCCCACCACAATTGGTAGGTTATATAGGTTGGGGATATGTATCCCCAGAACTCTCTAGACATTTCAAGGTATTCCTTCACCTGAGCGCGTGATAATTAGTAAATATCAATTAGACACATGAACAGAAAAACTCATCGGGGTTTAATCCCGTAGCCGCACGTTCTCAATGCTAAGCTATCACAGCTTGACCACAGTTAACCGATACTTAATTCATATATTTGGTTTACCAATAACGTTATTATGTATTATGAATATATAAAATGCAGCTATTTAAATTTAAATGAAAAAACAATTGTTACTTCCTATTACCATTTAAATTAGAGAGTACTTTTGTTAAATACCTGTTTCAGATTGGACTTTAATCCAAAGTACAAAGGTTCTATTTAAAATACAGCAAATGTGTTAGGTAGAACGATAAAAGTTTCTACTAGTAACGAACTTGGTATTAATTATATTTTGTAATAGAATATAGTTTTGGCTACCTCACTGGCACAAATTGTCCAATTACTCTAGAACTCTGATTTTCCCATATGGCTAAATTTAATACTTTTCTAAAATATTTCGTGGCGTTTCGCCCAGCGGTGACACTCGGGTTCAACCCGAGCATAAACCAACGTGTTTTTCTATTAAAAGTCATGAATTTAATTGATAATTGCAATTTATAAGACGCTTTTCGGTAAAGAAAAACATCGTGAGAAAGCATGCATATCTCTAGAGAATTACGGGGATATGTGTAACCTACCAATCCCCATTGAAGCAGCGTGGTAGGTCTTACCTCCAACCCCTTTTCTCCACAAACTGTGGGGGGAGATCTATGCCCAGTAGTAGAATAGTAAAAGGTCGTTATTTACTAGAATAACCTATTTTCAGTACTGGTGGGTAACTAGTTTCTTGACTAGTTACTAAAAGCAAAACGAAGTTCTAATAAGATGCTAAAACTGATGATTACAGTTTTAGCATCTTAAAAAAGTAAGAAAAATATGTAATATATATCATTCATATGTTATGTACAGGTTCATATGTTACCATTTCTCTTCCAGATTAGTTCGTTTAGATCTTAAATATTAGAAACTTGAAAGTGTGTTTCTTTTTTCTACGACACCCGAGTGCAACAAGGGAGCGATGTGACTATTGTATATACATAGTTAAAAGGCTGAGTGTGATATACAATTTTTTATCTTGATATTGAAATCCACGCAGAAATCGCTAAATTAATATTATTTCTATCGTTTTATTCATCATTCGTTTCGATTCAAAAGGTATGTAAACCGAATGAGATTTTTTTATATATTTTTAATAAGTTATTTGGGACAATTACACACAGGGCCATCCCCAAAGTAATTATATACTAATCGTTTAACTCAGTCCACGCGTGCGGGCAGGCGTTAAATGGTTAGCCTATAACTTAATACTTGTGTTATGGGATGCAGACAACCGGTAAATATATACATATATCATGCCAAATACATACTTGAATACAGCCAGACTCAAAGAAACATTGTTTTAAAAAAATTTTGACCCTTGCCAGTGCCAATTAAATATACCTGTAGATGCTAATTTAACGGATCGACCTAGCTCAGACGCGGTGTGCAGTAAGTGATAAAAAAATTCACGTCTAGTCCTGTGAACTGGTTTATGACTTATTATTTCGCGCACCAGTCTTAGTCTGCCAACAAATTACAGCTGAAATAAATAATAAAACAAAGGAAACGGTTATTTCTCAATGCCAGTTTATGTTGATATTGTTTTATTTAATTTTATTTTCAAGGCAAGCGAATAATAGGCACAATAAAACTTAAATGTCATAAAAATATATTACCAATTAAGTTTCCACAAATTAAACATTGCATGAAAATAATTTAGGTGCAAATAACGTATTCTATTATAACGTTATTTGTAATTGTGTGCGCAATCTTCAAAATTAAATTGACAAACTTCTAGAAAAACTTAATTTCTTCAACCTCATATTTTACTCGTCATTTTATGGGTCAAATTTTAATTTTTAGATATTTTTAACGGATCTTTTAAAACCAACCAAAAATTAAAATAAATAACTTCCATAACTTTATGAAAATCCTTAATTTTGCAATACTAACACAATTGCACCATTTTGTTTTAAAATCAAATCAAAGACAATGCCTTATTTATTATAATGCCTGATCATTGTGATGTGACAAATTAATAATTAAAAAATTTAACACAACATTGCAAATTGTATTAAACTTAATTTACAATTATTTTCATCTTAAGGATTCGAAGGTGAATAAAGTCTACAATTCAGTGTAATAAAGGCATCGACCTCAGTATATCCATCATGTAATATAAGAACTTTGCAATCAATAATAGCCTAAAATTACAACTAACCACATGCTATTTCGACAAACCGTACATCACGTTTCAGTGTGAAATCAACCTCGTTGCTATACGAACTGCAAATTTATGTAGATACTATCATCATCCAGCAACTACGTTGAAATACTTTTTCGAATTTCAAAGAATGAATGAATGAATGAATGAATTATTTATTTGGTACTAAACACTATACTATTTAAACAATTAACATATAAATTAAAATAAACTATTATAACTAAACAGATAAACACAGTTATGACCATAAATTAACAATAAATCTTATAACAGTATAGTGTGTTGTCCCAAAATGGATGGTCTACTCAGCATTTTCAGAAGAAAACCTCTGACGCTGGTTTTCAGAGACCACCACGGAAGGCAGTGACAACAACATTAACCAAATTAACTTAATTAAAGATTCATTCAGATGCCAAGGTTTTCTAGTCATAAAAATGTTAAAAAATGCATAACGGCCAACATTTAAAATCTGACAAAGTTATAAGTATATTACGATTCTATGAATTTTAAATAATTTGTAGACTTGACGTTCATTTACTTGTGCCTCTCCGACTAGCGGAAGTTAGCCATCAATGCTTGATGTTCTGTTCTGTCTCTCGCGAGGCTAAAAAGCTGGGCAGCACTCGCAACTTCAGTCCATTCCTGTATATTGCGCAACCATGATTTTCTCTTGCGAACGATGCGTCTCTTACCTTGTAACTTTGCCTATAATAAGTCGCAGGAATCCATACTATTCATGTCTAAGCACATGCTCCAGCTATGCAACTTTCTTCTTTTTGGTGTGGTCCAAAGTTTGCGCTTACATGTCATACGCCACAAGACCTCTTCATTTTATTTTGAGCATGCGTATCGACGAATGCTATACGTATAGAAGCATTTGAGATGTAGGCTTCGATAAGCCCATACAATTCAAATGCTTATATGCTCCTTCAAATATTTCTCTTTTACGGTCCACGCCTTACAAAAAGTCGTAAAAAGGCTTTGAGGAGGTTTATACTAAAGAAGTAATGATAAACTTATTGCGTCATAAAAGGCAAAGAAGAAACACCAATTATTACATAACGGCTTGAACCAAAAAAAAATTTGTTTATTATTGAAAGTCATTTAAGCCCAACAAAATAATTCACAATATTCTTTTCACACATAGTACACATACATGTTTAAAGTTTTGGCTGGCCAAGGGCAGAAAAACATTCATTGTATCGTCACTACATAGTATAAAATAAAGTCACATTCTTTGTTTGTCCTTATATCCCTATGTATGGTTAAATCCTTAATACTTAGTACATCATTTTGATAAATCTCGTAGGGTTTAGCCTTCGTTTGCAATGTAAGCGGAAAAAATCTAATTATTTACGACATCACATTAGAAAGCTCAAAAATTACAGTATTTCTCTACTCGGTAATGAATGTTATTACACATATAAATGATGTTATTACACATAGAGGATGGCCTCTTGAATTATATCTGTTAAAAAAACCGCATCAAAATCTGTTACGTAGTTTAAAGAACTACGTAACAGATTTTGATGCGCTTACATTGCAAACGAAGGCTAAACCCTACGAGATTTATCAAAATGATGTACTAAGTATTTGTACACCTTGAAAAGGTCGACAGAAAAGTCCGCGATGGTATATGTCATATCTCTTATGGATAACCCACAATAGCATTTTTTGTCATTTACTTTTTACGAAAAATAATGTTTAAAGAATTTTTTATACAATACAGCATTAATCCTTATCCAATTAAGTACCTTAAATACATTGTTGATTTAATATAGAATAATATGGCCGTTTACGGCATGTAATTTAAGTGAACATTTTCGGAGATATTACAGATTTAAAATGCCGTGACGAGGCCGCGCTTCGCCCTATAGCATTTCGAATTAAGCAGCTATATGTTGCTCTTTCAAAGTTTGTTTAATGACAAGGAAGCTGTGAATGTTGAAGACATTCGGTAATTAATTGTAAAAATAAAATTCATAGGGAAAAATGTAAAAATAGATAATTAAATATGTAGTATATGAATTTAGATATTGCAAAGATAGCAGGAAATCTTCTTAGTATAGGGAGAGGGGAATTGTTTTTCACCAGATTTAACGCTTGCGGGCCACGGGCAGTAATGAGTAATTCAAAACTACTGGATGGATTTTAATCATTTTTTTTTTCACTGAGTGACATGGGCTATATATTTTATACCTGTGCGAAGCAGGGGCAGGTCGCTAGTTTTTATTATATATATTGATATCGTAATGATATTTAAAAAAGCTACTTATCCCAAATGGAATCAAATCTAAACAAATAACTGCTGGATAATATTTGTAATACAAAATAAGAGTCAAAGTACCAATAAGTGAACTTTAAGCCTAACATAAAAAAGGCTAAATAACAGATAGTTTACAAGCAATATAGCTCGTTTAAATCAGAGCACATAAACCGAACATGCTACCAGAAAGGTTGTTGAGCCGGTTTTGAATCTGGTTCGAAAAACGTTATACACATTTTTTAAATTGATGTAGACATATCGTTTATTTTACTTTTAAGAACTTTATTGTTAACTAAACTGATATTTCTATGTTAAAAATAAAATTTTAAACACTTATAGTAGGTATTGTCCAATCTGGATCCTCCGTTATTTAATGTCTTTGCATTTACTCTTTATTAACATAATGTAATATACAAAACGGCTTATCTACATATAGTTAGAAATACCGATTAGTGTTTGGGTATCAGTTCTATAGAACAGAATAAAAAGAAGAACAGCTTATAACCAAGTTAATAATCCCACCGAGTAATCTATACTAATATATAGAGAGAGCTGAAGAGTTTATTTATTTGATTGTTTGAACGCGCTAATCTCAGGAACTACGAGACCAATTTGAAAAATTCCTTGCATAGTCCATTTATCGACTATATAGCATCATGCCAAAATAAAAAGAAGAGAAGCAGCTATAAAAAAATATTGAGAAAACGGCAAAATTTAACGTTTTCCTTGCGTGCGCTAAGTAAACGGTGTAAAATTTGTCAAAAATCTTTTATAATTAAGTCACGATAGTAGTTATCGTATATCTTATGTTCAAAATTTTTATTCGGGTACATCGACACATTGATTTCCATGCGGGTGAAGCTGGTGGCACATCTATTATAAGGTAAAATCTAACATTTTGAATATTGGAGTCAACAAATAATTGGCCTAAAAATATTGTTTGTAGCGACACGAAAGAGACTATTCCAAAAATTCGAACTGGTTTGAGATACATGAACTCATTTTATTACGTCCACAAGGAACAAACCTGCACTTAAACGATACAGAAGAAGAAAGAAAGAAAATATATTATGTCTGGGTTAGGGCACTTTTGCAGTCAATGACACAAACAGTCGGGCTAAATTTTTGCGGTGTTTTTCTTATAAAGTATAGCAGATAAATTTTCCTCATAAAATGTATTTTTTTAAAAGGCTGTTGAACAGGCAGTGAAGAATGACCGAAGATACTTCGGTCGTACAAACACTCATATTTGGCTTTGGCGAACTCTACATGTGATTCGAACATAGTTATTATACTAAATTAGGGTAGCCTTAGAAGTGCTAGTTTTCTGACGTCGGTCGGCCGTGGCTTCTCGCCATACTCCCGACGCTATGATGACTGATCGTCATATTACTATCACTACAATACACGCCGGCCTAATCCATGGTTCGGCCTTACAGGAGGCACCTTTAGGACGACGACGACTTTAGGACGTTCCGTGACGCTAGTAGAGTTTCTGCGCTCTACTTTCTGCATTTCGCAATTTCGACGATGCTTCTGCGCTTATCCGTCCTGCCCGGCGCCGCTGTAGATGCCGGTAGGGCTAACAGCTTATAGTCAATTCCAAAAAAAAGGAAACCTGTCAGTGAGAATGTCGCAATAAATAATAAGAGAGGGAGGATGAAACTCATATACTTATCCTTTTCTAATCACACACATAACTAAATAGAGACTGATGATATTGTATTGTGAATACTTTTTTTTTACGTGTAAAATTATTGTGTTCTATTTAATATTTGAAAACTGTTTTTGGTTTTTCTTTAACTTAGTTGTTTATAATGTTAATTATTATTGTTGTACTCTTTGTTTCCATAATATAAAATAAAAAATAAAAATGTCTCATTTGCTTTTTCTTTATTTTCTATGAACACATAATTAGGCTAACTCCTCCACTCTATGGATTTGACCGTCAAGATAAGAAATCTCAAGTAACTATGATATTGCCAATGGCTAAAGGCTTCACTATAAAAAAATTAATTAATTTAAAAAAATTCAATATTATGCATTGTAATATAGTTGCGTTTTAAAAGGCTTAAAATTACTGATAATAATTCTGAATATAACTTTTAGGTAATATGTGTTGTGTACTATTTTATAAAAGACTATTTTTCAATATCTTGCGTCAGTCTATTACCGCAATATTATCACATTTAAATTCAAATTACATTTGAGAATTGGTAATGCCTCTTTAAGTAAGCACGTTAATTTAGTGATATTCACTATTAAAACTTATATTATTTACTATCCTATTTATTATGGACTGTTTACTTAATTCTTAATTTGGTCAACGCAAAAATATTAATTATTTTATAACCACAGAGAGGAGCACTGTGCTCCCGTTGAAATCTATTATTCATGATCCTTATAATAAACGACGAAAAATCGAAGTTTAATTAAAAATAAATTTGAATTAATAACTTTAGTTCAATGAATAATATCGGCTTCCTCTTAAAAAAATAATTTACGGCATAAAAAATACCCGTTTCATAACATATATTACATTCGTTACTTATTGAGGGCACTTTAAACCTTATGGCTCCGCTTCATATTCGACGATTAGAAACGATTAAGCGCAAGCAGGATTGTCTATAAGGCGTACACAGCTGCACTCGCAAATTTGCCAATGATCGCCTCCAACCCGGGAATTGCCTATTTTCTGGACACGTATGATCACATTAATACGAACGATCAAAGATCTACGATCATCACTGATAGTGAAGCGCATTACGAAATTGTGAGAAATACAAGCGTTTACCCCTATACATGAACGCGGGTACCTCTATCTTTTTGTTAAATTCTGAAAAAAATAGCAGTACGAATGAAATCAATTTAGGCTCCTGCCGCTGATACGTAGTATGATAAATATTAAAAATGCACATTACGTAATGGCTTATGACGAACTCGCTGGATAAAGTAATGTTAAAGATCAGAAATAAATTATTGACATACAAACCTACAAGTAATTTACTAAGCCGAGTAGGTTACCTGTAGCTTTATATAGTATTTTTTGTTTATTGTTCTTTTACATAATTCAAGGTTTATCCCTTAAATTGACGCGAACGAATTTGTTAGTTCTGGTTTCTAACAATACAGAGAAAAAGTTGCATGCGTTGCAATAAATAACTTACGTTATGAAAATTTGATGTAATCAATTTATTTCCTTAGTGTTTGAGCTGGCGATAAAACAATTATGTGATAACTATCGAAACACTACTTAGAAAGTTTAATAGGTAATAGTAAATAATTAACTGAAAATGTTTGTTAAACATGTTTTCATAGTTATCAGACTATGTCGTAATGATTGCAGATATTGGAAAAAAGTGCTGCCGCCATTACAATGCGGATGTAAAATCCGCATCGTAATCAACAAATCAATTTCTATGTGCTATTTTTCCATAATAATGCATAAGTAAGTACCATTATTTGGGTTTTATTGTGTCCCTACATACAGTTTACATCAGTAAAAAGATATCTTCGTAGAGTCTAAAGTTATAAAATATCCAGCCACACTTTCCATCTTACTTTCCAATCTAATTTTCCATGTTGCGTAGTTGAAGAGGTTTCTGCGCTTAGTAATTTACTTTTCAATTGTTGATGAAATGGTATTTCTGGGTAACAAAAAGTTCAGATCACTTTTAAACGGCCGACACTAGATGGCAGCGTGAACCATTACCACGGCCGCTCACTTTACCTGCAGTACAGCCTGTAAAGTCAATTCGGCGTCAATTCGTTTTGCTAACGCAACATTTGGCAGTAACAAATGTTACGTTATGTAAGTTTAATATGACATCGGCTCCTGGTGCTGGGCTTATTGATATTCTTGGTCACAGACTTTAGTTTTTTCCAAACGGTTTAATCGTGCAGTTGCGCCGTCGTCGTCACAGAGGGGCGTTTGCGACGGCACCAACTAGCGTGAACAAACATTGACCAAGCATTGCACTCCTACCGCAACATTCCTAGCGTAAAAGTTAACGTGGATGGTTTACTCTATGTAATTTTGCGGGAATTATTACATTTTAAGTTTCAACAACGAATCACTCAGTGTAAACGAAAACGAAAAACGATTTTACTCAATATGGTGACATGTGCTACCGATTTTTTGATTAAACTGGGAAATGGATTTAGGATGTTACACGCAAATAAACATTAGTGAGTATAAACGAGTTATTACACTTAAAAGTTTAGTTTCTAGTTTATTTAGTTGTTTATTTGGATTTTAGAAAATGTTTCTTCCGTTGTTGATATTATGATTAACTTAGAGGAATTATCCTCAATTTTATAACATGCAATTGGCATAGCGTGACCAAATATAATTTTCTTTGTATGTACCTTAAAATGTAATACATAAGAGAAGAAAACAAGTTTTATTTTTGTGTTTAAATAAAATTTTCTTATCAGTTATTTCGCTTTATCGTAACCATTATTACTTTCTTGTCTTGATAACTTCCTTGTTATACATTAAGTTATATATATTGAGTGTAGATAATAATTGTAGTGGCAAGTTTTTTCTATTTATATACTTATAGTAAAACATGTCATTCTTTACAATTTTATATACCAATCCTATCCTTTATATTCTGTTCGAAATACCTTTTATATTTTAGCACAAATATAAGCAAAAGTAATAATAAAATTATTTTGCTATAATCCGCGATAAAGTAAAAAAGAAAATATATCTATATTATGCTAAATGTAGTGTGGACTATCCGTTTTCATACCTGATACATGCAGGATTCGTAAAAACACATGCACAAACGTCCACCACCGCCACCACAATACACAAGCACTAGTACTTGTGTATTGTGTTTTTTTCTATTTTACTTTATCGCGGATTATAGCAAAATAATTTTATTATTACTTTTGTATTATTGTTCGCGTTAATGGAAAATAGTGTTCACAAATAAAAGTATATATACTGTATGTATTTGAAATGGAAACAGCTGGAAATTATTTTTTAATTTATATTCTGAAAATTTTACTCGAAGGTATATAAAGCCAAACGTAAATTACATTTAACTGTTTACTTACACTTTCAAATCGACTAACCCTGACCAAGTTTCCCTGAATTGTTTATTATTCGCAACGATAAGTATTTAAATAAAATGATGTTTTAACGAAAAACACGTATTACCTTATTTCTCTTAATAGTAACTTGTAGTTATCGATATAATAATATAGACTTAAAAACATGTTTTAGTATGAAATACACATATTTAGCAATAGCCTGGAATGTCTTTTACCTCACTATGTGGGATTTACTACATAGTTTTCAAGGAATTGTAACTTACTAGCAATTGCCAGCAGCTCCGCCCGCGTGGAAAGATTAAAGGCGTAATATAATATTTTGATAACCATAAAAATGGTTTAAGTGGGTTAATCTTAAAAGCTAGACATATGCTATCGCGGGCTTTTATTTAGAACTTTTAGAGGGAAACAATTTTGTACCTAATAAATGATTTTTGAATAACTATCACCGTTTACTCAGCGCTCGCAAGGAGAGCTTTAAATTTGGCCCTTTTCGTAATATTTTATTGCTGCTCCTCTCCTATTCATCTTAGCGTGATGTTATATAGCCTATAGCCTTCCTCGTAAACTGGTCTATCTTACACTGAAAGAATTTTTCAAACCGGTGCAGTAGTTCCTGAGATTACAGTTTTCACACAAACAAACAAACTCTTTAGCTTTATATATCAGTATAGATATAGATTTATACCAAACCACATTGATACAGCAATGGAAGTAGAGTCACTCAATTCCTTACTCAAGTATCCTTCACATTAAGCATAAAGGAAATTTTTGTCCCAGCTATGGAGCAGTGATAAGGCTATTAAATACATACAACTCTCAGCCCTACTACATCTACACTAATTGTATTATTGTTTACCGTCATGTGAGAACGTGGTAAGTTACAAAAAAAAATTAATTACATTTAAAAGATTATCATTAAAATTTAGTTTTTACTTAATGACAGTATCAAGGCCATTTTACTCGGTATAATACTTTATTATTGTCTATTAAGTTAGAAATTTAATTATGAAATATATTACAGTGCTAATGATGACAAAAAAATAGCCCAACGCTGCTAATTACACCACTATAATTACATTTATCCGTTTCGTTAAAAAATATTGCAGAACAAGGTCATTTCATTCCGAATAAACAATTATTATCATAACTAATCTGTGTAACTACTTGTATACGCACGTTTTGATGCTAGCTAGTTGTCTGTAGACTTTCGCAACTTACACATGTTGCCGATCAGCGAGTGTGATTAAGTGAACTAGTGACCAAGGGATACAGAACACCAGTAACGTTTTACTATAGAACATTAAAATCTTAAGGTAAATTAAAAAAAAAAAAAGATTATGATAGAAAGTGGCACGGTAAAGAAACCTTAACTAATTGATGATATGGTTTAATTTAAACAATTTCTTTTGTAAAATATTTACGTAAAATTAATTTTGTTCCTTCACGCACCGCTACACGGGTTCAATAAATCGAAGCCGGACCTAATTGTACAACAGTTGTAGTGAAGAGCGTTCTATGAGTATAATTGGAACTTTTTACTGCGATTTTTTTTGTTAATTGTTTAGTATGAATGAAGTACCTGAGTTATATCAGCGTAACACCGTGAACTACTTGAACAAAACTCATAACACACCTGATTAAAGAAAACCTTTTATATTTTGCATATTTGTAAATTTTACTATTAGAAATAATATAATGAATTAGAAATAATAATATAATATAATAATCAACTTTAAAATATATGCTGTTATACATATACCTACACCATTTAAAACTTCATAGTCTCATAGTCTATGCCGAACATCCGCCATGTGGTATCCGGCAGAATAGAATAGAACCTATAGAGGTGTCGTAAAAGGCGACTGAGGTAAATGACTCATCGTGTGGTATCCGGTTAAGTAGAATAGACCACCCTCTTTCTTACCGAGGTGTAGTAAAATACGACTAAGATAAGTTGACGTCAGGCAGGCGGCCGGTTGTAAAAAACGTAGCCAAATCATGTGACAACATGTTTATAACATGTTGTGCCGACCCCACTTAGAGTGGGATAAGGGCAGGAAGATGATGAGATGATGATGAGTCTATACCGAACATAGGACGTTTCTTAAGATATAGGAAACGTGGTCTCTTGCATCTGTGTACTTACCTACAAAACATCATCCAAAGCAACGTTGTCATTGCCACTTAAAGACCTAATGTCCATCCGTTCTAAATATGAGCTACGCCGATTGGTACTTTTTCTTGATAACTCGTTCTCTACTTCTATACACGTCTATCTACGTCGGTAAAGTATTTCTACTGATTAACTCTGATTATTTCTGATTTAATCAGTATATTATAATCGTTATAAGAAAATACTCGAAATGGTTCTTTATCACCGATCTAGTTGTTTCGCCTTAGCGTATTCGCAAACTAACGGTAATTTATGGGATATTATCATCTGTGATATCAAAAGACACATTAGACACAAAAACAACTAAAAACTTCCAAATTAGTAATGTCTTTGCTATACACACTCGTACACTTGATTTGATCTGTTTTTTAGACTCATCGAGAATGTATTAAAATGTCTTCACCAAATATTAGGACAATAAAACAAATAAGTTTCAAAGTCGCACTAACTATAGGTTAACTGATAGATCTCTTATTAGTAAGTTTTAACTTATAAGTCTTCATAGGTAAACGGTGAAAGTTATTGAAAAATCATGTATTACAAAATTGTTCCCCTCTAAAAGTTCTAAATAAAAGTCCGCGACAGCATATGTCTAGCTTCTAAGGTTAACCCAATTTTATGGTTGATATGGTATGGTATGGTATTTAACCAATTTTATGGTTATCAAAATACTATATTACGGTTTTAGTATTTCCACGCGGGTGGAGCCGCTGACATTTACTAGTCAGTTATAAACTACAATACATGCACAAGATTAGAATAAAAAACATACTAGAGAATGAGGACCTAGTTTAGCAATGTACATTGTATTAAGCAACGGTATTCTAGGTCGGTAGCTTCAAGGGTTTTTACCGCATAACTTCCCAGCTCACTTTACTTCGAAATTTGAAACACGATAAGGTTGATACTACGTATTGTAGCAAAATTTGTAACTATAAAAATACATGGATGTGATTGAAATCGTAAAAAAAGAACTAATTAGTACAACAAATTAAAGAAGCCATTTCACGGAATCCGAACCAAGGTTGTAAAGAAAACATTCGAGTTGTTATTTTGTCTACCCAAACTATGAAAGACAAGAACTTTTGTTCGGTCTCCAAACGTAGCCTATACCCATTCCATTAAGTTTTAGAAGAAGATGATTTCGACAATCATTTTTTCTCGTAGCCTAGTACGCTGATAATGTGTCCTTCTGTCGTTTCTGAACGGAACGACTGATGGAAAGTATTTTTGGTATAAAGATAGTAAGAAGGCTGAAGAGCTACATAATCTACTTTTTTTCGGTACTGAAGTCTATAGAGACGAATTTGCGAAGTAGGTATATTTTTTGGATTATGCAGAAATCTTTAATTTCTATCATCTTCATCATTATTCTCAACCAATGGACATCCACTGGACAAAGGTCTCTTCATTGGATCTCCACACCATAAGATCTTGTGCCGCTTGGATCCAGGTGCTCCCTGCGACCATTTTAAGGTCGTCCGTGCGTTTTTCGGTACGGGGTCGCCATTCCAACACCTTGAGAGCCCAACGCCCACTCTCTACGCACTACTTTAATTCCTATCACTTCATGTAAAATCATCATTCTCTTACTTATCCCACTCTAAGTGGGGTCAGCACAATATGCCTTCTTCCATTCTCCTCTATTATTCGTCAACTCTGGTGCCACTCCTTTAAAATGCATATCATTTTTCACACAATCCATCCATCTTTTTTTCGGCCTCCCCCTAGCCATACATCTATCCACATTCATATTTAAAACTCTTTTGGTCACATGATTCAGGTCACATCCCTCCACATTACATGACCATACCAACTTTACCATATCACTTCATGTAAAATATGAGAAATTTACATTCTTATCCCATTTCTTTTATTTAATACGCACGGGACTTGCAATTAGGTACACGTTTTTGCCAGTACAGTATACAAATATTAAGGTTATTGTGTTTCTCCGAATGCAGCAAAACAAACATTGTATAGTTGATTGCATACTCGCGTTATTCTCTAAGAAATGTTTCACAGTAGGTTTTGCAACCGCGTAGTGTTGTAATTTGGTACTTCCAAAACAACAGAAAAATTTAATAGCAGCGGTTTTATGTATCATTTTCCATAAAACGGTATTATAATTTCATCAAAATTCTGCAATTATAAGAACTCTTCTTTCTCGTGCCCAGTTTATTCCAGTCTAATTATCCATCCATATTCCAGTCTAAGTGGGGTCGGCACATCATGATTTTCTCTCCTATCATTCGTCAACTCTGACGCTGCTCCTTATATATTCACGTATACTTCTCACAATCCAACAATCTCAGTCATCTTGCAATAATAAGAACTAACCAAAATATATTTAATAATTTAAAAAAAATTTCATAGTCCAAACTCAGAGTAATAAACTCAAAAATATTGAGCAAACTTCGAATAAGACAACAAATTAATTACAGCTATCAAACCATAGCCGTTATCTCTTTATACTAACTGCCAATTTATTTCAAACTGCTTATAAATATTAATAAGCTATTTACCTAACTCGTACCTAGTTACCTGGTTTACTGATTTTTTTATCTAACGTATACGTAATCGTAACATCTTAACGTAAGCCTTCCGTTTAAAAACAAAATAAGCATATTGAGATCATTTGGTTAACTTTTTTTTAAAGGTCATTCGAATATTCTCTCTATTTTTGACAACGTTTTATAGTCTTCACATAAACACTTGATACTTAACATAGACGCACAGCGTCTTCGCTAGCAAAGACAATTTTTAAGATTTTTGAATTCGGTCAATCACGGATTCTCATCACATTCTAAAGGCATAAAGACTACTGACAATGATTAAACTAGGTCTCAGCTATCGCTAGGCTTGGACAGACCTTACAAGAAGCACCCATATTCCAGTATCATATTCTCCAAAGCTAAGTTCTTCTCCGCATCAGCACCCTCGAAAACAACATTTTATGTTATGGACTTTAGACACGTGTTACTGCTCCAGTGTATTCAAGACTAGTAGATCCAATTTCACACAGTATATTGACTCTTTGAAAACTATTTGATTATTTGATTTGATTTGATAAACCATTTGTAAATTTTTAGAAACCTATCAAATTAAACAGGTTGTGTATACAACGAATCAATAAGCATGTGAGAAATTTAGCGTTGCATTCCTTCGGTCATAGACGTTAATATGAATTATGTTTTGTTCGAATCAAATAGAATAAGAACCAAGACGAGGAAATTACGCTATCACGCTTAATATGTATTTAAGCAATATCTCATCATAATACGTAATACCTGTAATGAAAGTGATATACAGAACCTAGTAAGATAAAATTAATTGTTCATAATCTAACATGTAACAATATTTTTTGCTTGCAGACTGTTTTATGAGGGCAAGCAATTTGCTGATATAACATACATATTAATATTTGTCACGCACGCTTGCAATTATACATCTTCCAACTGTAAGTTTGCGTGTGCCGATCTAATTTCCCGATGGACAAACGTTCCTTATTACTGCAAACACAGACAAATATAAATAACTTTCGCTGACAATTGATTATCTGACATGATTGAATAGAATATATTTGAACACTTGAAGTAAATAAGTACAGGAACTAAGTACCTAAAAATTAAAATTCGTTCTAAGTATTTAATTTGGTTCTAAAAGCCTTTTATTTACTTCAAGTGTTCATTTATTTTTATTTTAATGCACTGTCAATAAAATTTTAAAATATTTTTCAATTATTAGATTTATTCAAATTCGCATTTTGTTTTAAATTGTGTTTAAATTATCGTTAATAACACTCGGTTATAGAGATTCGCGGACTGGGAGTGGTGGGATTATTTACTGGAGTTATATTGGAAACAAATTGAAAAAGTGACATTCATTAAGTAACAATGTCATGATTGACAATACTGAGCTATATACTACTACTGTAAAGTAAATATGTTATAGTCTAGGAACAAATATTTAACAGTTGTATCAACTATTCAAATGGTTGGATGAACTTTCGTAATTAAAACTCACAAATCGCCCTATTCAAAGAATACACGCTCTATATAAAGATACACGTTCTTTGTTTAAACATAGAACATTTTACTTTATTCTTTGAACGAGGCAAAATTATCAAATTTTTGAAGAAGATAAAGTGATCTCTAGTTTCGAAAACATATTTCGTAAATTAATCTATTGGAACATCTAACTTCATACTCTCCCTTGTGAAATAAACATTCCTAAAGTTTGCTGAAATAAATGGTAATTAAAACTATAACCATAAACAAATTAGCTATATTCAAATGTAACTGGTTTTACGTACCTAAAGTACATATGTAATAACTTATAGTTATGATTAGTTTGTTTCAACACATTGATAAAGTCAAACTTTGTGTAATATTACATCTACGAATAATTATATTACAGTGTTTTTAAATAATTATATTGCAAATGCGAAAGTCGGTCTGTCTGTATGCTTTCACGACTAAACCAACTAGACCAATATTGATGACATACACTTGAAGCTTAAACCGGGCTAATAAAATATAATATATAGCATAAAAAAATCCTACGGAAACTGGAATAAATATATCAAAGTGAATAATTGACTGTATTCAAACACTAAAGTTGACACAAAAGTCGGTCGCGTGTTAGCGGGTACAACTAATGCTAATATAAATTTGGAAATAATTTTTGATTATAACTGGATTATTATAAAGATATTATCAAACTCTATAAATTATGTCTTTTAAAATCATCTTTAAATTATGTCTTCGGAGTGATTGATTGCACTGAAGAACGCTTGAGTAGGTATGTACGAGAACTGTATTTGTCCCCATTTTGTTTAGCACGGAACATTTTAGCCGAACATTTCTGAACAATATGAATACTGTTATTGATAAATCGAGTCAAGGCTGCCCCAAATACACCATTAAACGACAGTACACAAAGAATTTTCAACAACATGGCATTGGTAAAAACCAGAACATTTTAGAATTAAAAGAAAATTAATTTTAATTAAATACACTTTACTTTAATAATTTGAATATCTTTTGATATATTAGATATAGGGTAAAGGTATATAGGGTAAACTGAAATGAAAATTTCATGTCAAAATTTTAGCGAAGAATATTTTATCGTTCGCTCAGCTAGTCAGTCTCGGACTCAGGCTAGCTATTTAATCTTTGAAGTCTTCACGCATTTTTGTCATAATCTATATACAAAATCTAGCTGGGAGTGTTGCGTCATAAATCTTATATCATTCTATAGCTATTATATTCATAGCCCATATTTATGAAACTTAGCTATGTAGCTATTACATTATTGTTGTTACTTCTGTAGCTATAAGTAAGTAACGGCCTGTTACTATCCCACTGCTGAGAATAGGCCTCTTCTCTCCGTTTTTGGGAGAGAAGGATTGGAGCTTAAGACCTACCACGCTGCTCCAATGCGGATTGGTAGGTTACACATACCTCCAGAATTCTCTAGAGATATGCAGGTTTTCTCACGATGTTTTCCTTCACCGAAAAGCGTGTGATAAATTGCAATTATCAATTAGACACATAAGTTTTAAGAGAAAAACTCATTGGTGTCTGCCCGGGTTCGAACCCGTGATCGTCTCTAAAGATTCACACGGTCGCACCCCTGGGCCATCACAGCTTTAGCTTTATCTGTAGCTATAGTATAAGGTAACTCATAAGATGGCTCAAAGCCTCAAGCCTCCAATGAAATAAGTAGATATTAATACCTGAAATCTAAAGATAAATTAATGTACTCAATACTTAATATTCTAAATGACAGAAATGCACAACGTAAAAATTATTATTTCATTAAAAAACACTTCTTTATAACTTATATATTTTATAAATATTTTATATGTACTTATTATTTGTAATCTGTGGTTGTTTGTTATGATTTTGAAAGAATGTCTAGATTAAGTTTTCAATTTCACCACCTCAGAATTGAATTGTTTTACAGGAAGCTTGGTGAATGTGAATTAGTTTGGAAAAATGAATAGAAATTACGGAAGAAGAACAGAATTTCAAGATGAGCACTACTGCGCAGGAAATGTCACAGGGAATTTCCGACGCTCGTGCTCACTGCGGCTGCGCGGTGAAAAAATGGTGCAGCGATCGCCTTTATCAACTAGGAAATATATTTCGATAATCACGGAAAATAATAACCAAAAACACCGAAGTGATGGCTCCCGTCTTCCGGAGCCCAGCCATCGCCCACGTAGCCAAGTAAGTAACAACACATTGATTGCGTTACAATTAAAATTAATGATTACCGTATGTCTATGTAGTACCTACTAAATCACAATGTAGTAGACGTGTTCGTGTAAGGCTTCATACAATTAATGTTTAGTTAAACTCATCCATATCTAAGTTAAATATAAAAGAAATATCAGTGTTTGCTAATTTTATAACCAATTGCTGTTTTAATTCTTTCAGTCATTTAATAATGCAAACACACAAAAGCCAAAAAAATCCTGTCTGAAAGCACAAGAGCCCTGCATAGATAGAAATATGAGTATGACTGATTCTGCTCACACTCCACCAGGATCTCCAGAAGATTTACCTGATGATGAGTCTTTACATAGCTATGGAAGCGCGGCCACCGCCGCTTCTATCGACGCTGGATATGCTCCATTCAACGGTACAACTTTCAGCGGACGGTCAATGCGATATGTGTTGCATTGTTCCTCACATGCTGGCTTAGCCGGAGAGGAATATCTCACGCCAACTCAGCGTGCTCAAAAGCAAATTCGCCGCCTGAAAAACCTTTTGAGTCAAGCTAAAAAAGATTTAGAGAAAAAAGACAGTGAAATATTCCAGCTCACTAAAGAAGTAGTCGAGCTTCGTCTTTATAAGTCCTCTATATTCTCTCCAGATGAGAAGTCAAACTCTAGTGAGGTTGTGACGATAAGAGAAAACAATGAGGAACCTTCAATTGAAGAGGATAGTGTCAAATGTAAAGATGGTCATAGATCCTTTGACATTACTGACAGTCCATTGTTTAAAGATCAAACTCCGACCAGATGCCGTAACCAAATGCAAGGATCATTCACTGATTCTGGACATTTTGATGATCTTACAAATTCTTCTTTGCACTCAAAGGAATCAGTCCATATGTTGACCCATGATGCTTCATGCATGACAGAAGTTGCAGACAGTGATGAAGAGAGGCGTAATTTGATGGCTTATTATGAAAAGAAAATAGAAGATGTTGTGAGGTCCCATGTGGGAGAAACTCAGGAAATAAAGAAAGCTCACAATGACAAAGTGGAGGCTCTGCTTCAGAAATTAGCTGATGTAAACACTCGTTATTGTGAACTGTTGCCTAATTATGAGCAAGCGAAAGAAAGAATCCATGTGTTAGAGAAACAATTAGAAAATGCTAGTAAACAGTTGCAAGATGAAGAGAGCAGACATCGTTCTATGTACCTGCAAATGTATGATAAAGGAAAAGAAGCTGCTAAATATGAATTAGATAAGGTAGTATTTAGCTTTTACTTGTCAGTTCTACAACTACATTATACAATATATTACCCTATCTGAAGAATTATGATATTATACATGTCCCATGTATAAACATATATATTTTTCTTTTTATAACAAAAAGTAGATAAGTTTATTTAAGTGTCATATTAAGAAGAAAAACATTCTGAATTACTCAACAGTACTGAAATAATATTTAATATATTTATTTATTCAGTTAAAAAATATTTTTAGCAACATTATTTTAGTCACAAAGAATGATATTTGTAAAGTTAATATTGCTGGTGATTTTGGCTAGTAACTGCTCACAACAAATCTTAATTCAAAATATTATTTTCTAGGAAGTAGAGACTGAACCTAGCACCAGCCAATTAAGTAGAGTTTCAGTAGAGGAGTTGCTGGAGCAACTTCAGATTACCCAGACTGAGCTCGAGAATGTCCGAGTAAGTATATTTACTCATAAGTTAATGACCTAACCATTCTGTAGTTACCTTCCTCCTGCCTGACATTCTCATTAGAGAAAGTAACAGAAAACACTTCATTGCTGAAAGCTATTTCTAATAAAGCTCTTAATTATATATAATATGAATGAAATATTTTCCAAAATATTTATAAATGCTAACATTTTCTTTGGTATTCCATTACTATTAGTTCTATTGCATTAGCAACTGTATGTTGGAACAATATTCTTAATATGGTATTAAAATAACCCTCAGTTTACACAGACTAAATAGAATGAGCATGTAGTGGCAATTAACTGGACCTGCTTAACATGTAGTGAATTACAGGACACGGCATTCAAAGAGGACCGAACTGCAAAGTCACAAGTACTTCTAAGTGCAAAGGAGGCTGTTTCTTTATGGGTCCTAGGAGCTCGAAAGGTTGGAGACCGTACAGACAGTGTTAAACCAAAATTATTCCATTTGTATACACATTGCTTTCATGCACAGGTCTATTTGTAAAACTGAAATATATTGCATCGTTAAATAAATTACAAATAGTGAGGTGGTCTTAAAAGCTTATAATGGAACTGAGTATAATTTTTTGGTCTTGACTAATAGGTTAAGGGTTATTTTTATTTTGTACTTTAAATATTGGTTGTAATGATAAAACTCCCTTGCATGTTAGTTATTGTAAGCCATTCATAAGTTAATATATTTATTATACTAGCAGTAAAACAATGTTAAAAGGGCAAAGATTTTGTTTAAACATTTTTTTTATTGATTTAAAAAAAATTATATATATTTTTTTTTTATTCAGTAGACACCAGTCTAATAAATTCATGTGACTTTGTCTATTCTGTGGACTTTGTAATGTTTGTTGTGTTATTGAACTCAAACCAATGTATACATTGATATTGAATTATTATTCCAAAGAATCTTGTTGCAACTAAAAATTGTTACAACCAGTTAAACATATTATGTAAAATTTATATCTGAAACTGTTGCTATATATATATATATATATATATATATATATATATATATATATATATATATATATATATATATATATATATATATATACCTAGTGTCTAATAAATTCATGTGACTGTCTATTCTGTAGACTTTGTGATGTTTGTTGTGTTATTGAACTGAGACCAATGTAAACATAGATATTGAATTATTATTCCAAAGAATCTTGTTGCTACTAAAAATTGTTACAGCCACTTAAACACATTTTGTAAAATTTATCTCTAAACTGTTGCCACTAGTAACATTATTTTACTGGAATTATGATATAAAAAACAGTATGTAGTTTTATCATCTATGCCTATTATTGCCAGTTATTAACAATATAAAAACTAAACCTGCTTTGCATGCTATACTTTGAAACAGCCTCTTTTGGTTATTTTGGTGATGAAAATATTAGGTTGAGGTACAATTTAAATCACATACAACAACAATATTTATGTTCGATAAAAAATATTGATGCAGATAAAAATGTACACTTATTATTTTTTATTATATAATTTATGTGCACATGACATGCTCGTTATTCTACATGCAGTCCTTATCGTAATTATTTTGTAATATGTTATTTTATTTCATTTTTTATTATTTGTATATTTAGTTGATTACTAATTTTGTGCAAATAATATTAATATAAAATACTACATATTTCAATACTACATATTGTTATCCTAATTATTCTGTAATATGTTATTTTCAATTTCATTTTTTATTATTTGTATATTTAGTTGACTACTAATTTTGTACAAATAATATTAATATAATATAAAATATATATCAATACTACATATTGTATATATACTTATAGTTTTTTTTAAAAATAAAATTGAAAGATTTTGTATAGTAAAAGATAGGGAAATTTTGAAATAAAAAAAACCAACGTTTTATGAAACTAAATTTATTATGTAAATTAGTAGTGTAGATTTTAGTTAATAAGTAGACTTTTAGAAGTATGTGTCTAACTTACTATTGTTAGATCTTAGAATTGTTTAGAATCATAAATTTTGCATGTCAACAAAATATAAATATTATCAACAATTGCTAAAAAATCTCATATTTTCTGTTACAGGCGATGTACCGTCGTATAGTAGAGTCTCAAAAGGGCATCAAGACCAATGTCGATCCTGAAGTGACATTGCAGTTTTTGAAATCGGCAATATATTATTTCCTCACAGATCCGGAGAATCATCAGGGGCATCTAAATGCCATAGAGAATATATTGGGATTCACTGACGCTGAAAAGAAAAATATACGCAAAGCTAGGGCGACTTAGAGACTGCTGCAATATGTGATAGTTTGTTTATAGTAAATTGTATGCTACTTAGATAGAATTAATTGTTGCATGTCCTCGAAGGCTAGTTAGATGGATAATTAGTTTTTGTTGCGCGGGAATCCAACAGGATGCATAATATTATTTTGTTTTGTGTTATTAAAACCTACATACTAGTGCGGCGTCACTAGCAGGCTTCAGGTAATCCTGCTTGTTATAACATAAATGTTGCCAAAAAACTCGTGGCGCGTCGCAGTGTATCCGGGCGGAGAAGGCAGCTATGGAATTTGGCGTACATTAAATGTTTTCGCCATTTTGTTCTTTATTTAAATAACATGAATATAATATAAACTTATTCATTTCATACTCAGTTCACCCGAATACTTTTGCGTACGTTTATCACGAGTTAATTTGGGTTCGCTCTCTACAACTACGTGTCGTCGCAACATAAACATTTTGGTAGCTTAATATTTGTTGCTAATTTATGTTGTTAAGATTTAAAAATCGAATTTTTTTAGGAACGCTAAATTTGTGATTTTTTCTTATAGATTTTAAGCGCCAAAGAAAAAGATATTTATATCCTACAATTTTTGACTTTTTAATTTTAAGTTGTGGTTCGTAAATGACAGCTCTTTTAAGCGTTATAATTTTTTTGTTGTTGTTTTTTTTTTACTTTGTTCCTAAATATTTTTTTCATTACATCGCACGTGATAAATTTTACTTAAATTAGTTAATTACTTAAAACACTGTTTAACTGTGTAAAAAATTTGAACTTAGAAGGTTGATTTTATTGATTTCTTATGAGAACATTTTACATTATTGAAATCACCGTCCTGAGATACAATAAAATCGGTCTTCTGTAGCCATAACGTTTTTTGACAAATACTAATTTTATCGACTTTCTCTTGCCTCTTTGAAAGCTGCATCTGTGATTAGTATTATACTTTGTATAGAAATATTGTTGCATAATTTATTCATTCTTTTATCGCTGCTTATAACATCTGTAACGGAAAACTCTTTTCAATTTGAAATTCACAGAAATGTATTCCTAGGTATGATATATATTGTGCCTCAGCACAATTAAAGTGTTGTTGTTTAGTGCGAATAGTAATAAAACTATTGACTTAAGCAACTTAAGGAGCCTCCTTTACAATGTTGATCATTGTGAGCTATTGTAATTTACCTCTGTATTTATTTGGTCGTGTCGAATGAATCTTTCTGAGCATGTCAAATTGATGAGACGGGACATAAGTTACCTTTATTGAGGTGGATGATGGTTATTGTGATTTTGCATCTTTTAACCGTAAAATTATATGCAAATGTCGAAATGTGTACCTAGGTAATGTTTAGGTATAGGTAATTATTTACTTGTGTTGTGACATTTTCACAGACGGCTATCTTTTGTTTTTAATAAACAAAAAATTTAGTTACTGTTTATTTTTTTTAATCCTTGTTTTTAAGTATTTTATTTCACAGTATATTTCTTAAATTTACATACTTTTTTCTTATTGCAATTAGTTATTATGTAAATATACAATTTTTACATAAAGCAATAACTTATTGGACGCCAGTACCTCCTGCGAAGTGTCAGTTTGTTTATGGAAAATTTATTTATATACTTAAATTTTTTACCTTCTGAATACGTATGGATACGTCAAAAATATAAACACAAACGTGTATAAGATCTTAAGATGTATATTCAATCTTATAAGATCATAAACATCGAAAGATCACCAAACCTATATTCTAGAAAGTGTTCTATAGATATTACAGACTAGCTTCTGTTTATGACTTCGTCTGCATTACTTCAGTATTCTGAGGTCAATCCAAATTTAGTTATAAGCTGGAAGTATTAAATTTAGATATAAATTGAAACTAATTTTTAACTCCAAAAGGCAAATGAAATATTCATTTTCATTCATCATCTGTTTAGCATTCTTATTTATAATGTTGGTATGAATGAATAGTTCACTCGATAACTCCAAGCCGCTTGATTCGCATTTGCAGCGACAGAAATATTAAAAATAAATAAATAAATATATGAATCACTTACATACACGGTCGTCGGACGCCAAATTAAGTAACTTAATACTTGTGTTATGGGTGACAGACAACTGTTGAATATATACCTATATATTTTTTAAATACATATATACACCCAGGCTCAAAGACCAACAAATTCATTTATAGAAAATGTTGGCCCTTGTCGGTAATCAAACCCGCGACCCATGGAGCTGAAGGCATGGTCACTACCCACTGCGCCAATGAGCTAGTCAAAAGTTAAAGAATAATTCTTCACTTAAGTGTAAATTATTCTTGACTAGCTTTTGAATGTCTTAACATGTCCAAATGAAAATAATATTTTGGTATAATAATAAAAAGAATAAATTTGTATTACATATATTTTATTGTACATTCCACAATTCATTACTGGTAAAAAACCTAAAGCGTAAAAAAATTAAAGCTAGTAAAGACTTACTTATTTACATATATTTTTAATTTAAATATTGTATTTTAGGTACACTGCAATAAAAAGCATATATTAGCTATATTCATAGCTAATCTGTAGTATCAAAATATTTGCCATAGCCTAAATGATAACTGGCATCACAACCATAATTTGTACAGCTGATTTTGTTCGTCTTTTAATAAATATTATCTAAGATCATTGCTACAACAGATACCCTAACGCTAATTACAGTTCGGATCAATTTAACTAAACTATTTAAAAAATATTACGTGACAATTGAAAGTTCCAACTTTATCATCTAAACTTGCGTAATATGATATAGAAGCAATATACGTGTATAAGCTTCTCAGAAGTAACTTACAGAGACCGAAAGTGTTATTATACTCAACTAAATTGTAATAAAATCGTTTGAAAAAAATTATGCCAAGAATAAGAATAATACTTATTAGAAAACAAAGTCCCCCAAAATTGTCTGGCTGTATGTGACCGATTTTCTGAAAATCTAAACGGATTTTTGCACGGTTTTTACTAAAAAATAGAACTGAGTTGAAGAGGTCACGCGGTTGTATAAAAACTCGCCTTCTTGGAGCTTTACTCACTTCAGGTCTTAACCACCATAGAGAAATATAGATCTACAAACAAGTCCGCGTCAGCATGTCTCTATCTCTTATGGGTAACTTTAATTTTCAATATTTCAATTAAATACTCTGACACACAGGCGAAGCCGCAGGCACAGACAGCTAGTTAAATATAAAATAATAGCGGTCAAAGCAACGTTTTATAATAGTAAAAATCTGAGTAGAAAAAATATGTCGTCACCCTTGGCATTGTTACATTTATAGAGGTAAGCAAATTTTAGAGATTTATGTGTTACCTAAAATACTGATGTAACTTCGTTAAGGCTACATTAAATAACGATTTAAATACTTACGCATTCTACTAACGTTAATTCAGCATAAAAATAAACGTTAAATCTATTTACAAAGATTTACATTTTATATATGAGGCTTTTTAATGTTGTAAATAGTCCAGAAACATTGTGATAAATTTACTTTTGGATTTTTGGTCCGATCTGTATTTAGCTTAAAATAAATTACAGAAAAACTTTAGAAACATTGTTGTTTTCATGTTCATAAAAATATGGCACATTGATTAAAAAAATTATATAAAAATTTGTTGTATAAATGTATAAAAGCTGCTATTACTTCCATAGAGAAGAGATTCCAATCAGTCTTGTATATGTTTAGAAATTATAATGAGTTTATTTAAACCTATTAGTTAACCATTATTAAAAACCAGAAGAAACAACCTAGGATTACAAAATACTTTATAGTCACTGGATAACCTTTGGGTACAGTTTGCTTTGAACTTTTGCATCCTTACATACTAAATATTTATAAATTCATTAATACAAAAATACACGCGTATTAGATAATAGCATAACCACGTACACAATATCAAATATTCACACAATTCAATAAACATTAGTATTAATAAAATATTGCGACTGCAAAAAATTTCATCCTGTAAAATACATTGTCAAAAACTCGAGATCAGTCAAATAAGATATGTGCTTATTAGTATGAAAATTAATAATTGTCCCAATTCTAATATCCTTGATCTGCGTTTGCATATTAGATAATAGAGTTACTAAACTTGGAGCAGGGAAACCAGCCCAAAATGTAAAAATGTGAGTATGTATGTATGTTTGTAACTCTTTCACGGCGAATCCGCTGAACCAATATCGATGAAATTTGCCACAATGCCTTATAGGTGTATAAGGAATAATTATGGCAAATTTCATGCATATAGGTACTCGGTGGAGTACCTATATGCTATTAGCTATGGCTATAGAAATCCTATTAATTCTACACGAATAGGATGATATTGAGAAGGGGTTTTTGGTTGAAGACCGTTTATTAAAATTGATTGAGAAATATCCACTAGCTTCAAGAAATCTATGCACTCTGGATTCAATATTTATGGTGTAACATCTTCCTTTTTTTTACTGTACTATGGAGTTCCGCAAAGTAACCGAACCAGCAGTAGAATTGACGATTCAAAAGCACTTGTTTACAAGTTTATTTGAATAAAGAATAATTTGAATTTGAAGTATGAACTTCTATAAATCACCATCTATCTATCTGTATAGTTTCGGGGACGCCCGTCGGTGCAGAAGGGTGGTCAGCTCCTATTTCCGACTATTCCACCCATTTCCCCATGTTGGGACAAGGGTTTCACTGCTGTCCCAACAGTGTCACCTGCTCTAATCTACCCGTGGGTTTTACGAACCTGATAATATCCCTGAAGGAGATATTTGTCAGATCCTCAACTTCAATTTCATTCTAGTATCTCCCATCTCACCAGCGAGTACATAGGGCACTCAGCCATGAGGTGAAGATAAATCAGCATAGCAATCAATTAGAATTAGGACATCAAATAACAATGAACACTTTGTTTAATCGAAGCTAAATTTAACTTCCTCGCGCGACGGGTCGTTGTTCGCGACAGTCTGTAACAAGTAACGACTTATCTGGCTCTCGATCGACGGGGTGCTTTCCTTCCTTGCGGACGCTCGCTTCCTTTTGGCCTTGCTGTGCTTGGCGCGGCGGCGGCCGACTTTGGTCTTCACTTCGGCGATTTTCACTGACAATTGGCTATCCAGCGAGTTACGGCGCGATTCAACAGAGACGTGACGTAGACTTATGCTAATTTGAGAATCCTGAAAATATAAATAAATCAATATAAATATATGGGGGACACACGGTCGGCCGTCCCCGAAGTAAGTAACTTAATACTTGTGTTATGGGTGAGAGACAACTGGTGAATATATATCGAGGGGTAGCGGGCTATTTGGTTTAAGCGACATTTTTGCAACTTTACAGGAGAGCCTTTTAAAGTTTGAAATTTCGAAATAAAATTCATAACAAAAAAACTTCTGCAGTTATTTAAACGGGGTAAACTGCATTGAAATTTAATTAAAAATATCTAGTTGTTGATGCTAATACCAAATAAAGCGGACCTTTATTTACAAAGATAAATGTCGCTTAATACAATGTGCCTTTTTTTAGAGACAGGAAAAACGATTTAAGTGACTTTATAACTACAACTGGCTACAGGGGTAAAAATAAGCGACAACGCATTCTATTTACGGAGTAAGCCAAAAGGTATGAAGTAACGAAACCCAAAATTAGTAGAAGCAAGCTATTTATCTTAACTAACAATTTAGATTAAATTGACTGTCAGGCTAATTTACTTAAGTGACATATAACATTGAAATTGTAACGTTTAATGTTTATGGTTTATTTACATCTAATACTATAAATGGCTGATAAAACAACCAGGATATATTGCAATCACCGAAAATTTCAGGTGCTTACATTGAATAAATAAACACAATATAATAATCAATCAAAGTGTTTATTTAGAGTAATTATTATTATAACAGTCTCACTAGGAACATCAATTATATTAATTTACTTTTCAGTCTTAATTTGCAAAATTAGGTACATTAGTATTTTGTATGATAATTTAGTAAAATCAGTCTCAATGTAGGAACATCAACTATAATTATTTATTAGCTATTCATTCAGGAGGTAATTACTTGAGATCAGTTTTCATAAAACTTTCTAAAAGTATAATTTTGTTAATATTAATCAACAATTGTAAAATAAAAATATAAAATCAACAAAGAAAACTTAATTATAAAACACAGCTGATGCTGATAATAATCATAAGTAATTAAAAGTAACGTAGGTATTTAGTTATAATTTTCTTCGACTATGTCCTCTATATCAGTATCTAGTAAAACTTCTTTGGTATTACTTTGTTGGAGATTTAAATATTCTTTATGAAATATCTTGGGTCATATCTGTCTTCGGCACACTCTGGACTGTGACTGAGGCGCCCGCGCACGATAGTTCAGTTGAATGATTACGATTTTTAACACCCGGGCGTGGAAATAAATATGGTATCATATGACATGATTGAAATGTACCATATTAAAATTTTGTGATTGAAATACCGACTTGTATTTTTATGAATACTGGCAAAATGTTTCAATATACATCATTAATTTTATCGTCTGTATTTAATGACATGCATTTTAAAAAAAAGTAGGACTAAAATGGTTTAACGACTAAACAAAATATCTGAATAAAAACGAGTATTTGATTCAAGTAGCACCCGGCGTGGAAAATAGATGCAGCTAAAAGAGTTTAAGCGACGACCCATATCGTATTTGGGTGACGGACAAATGGTTTAAGCGACATCACACCGTGTGATTAGGGAAGTCAAAATGATTTAAGTTTCTTCTTAATAAAATTTAGAAACAGGAAAAACGCTTTAACTCTTATTCACTTATTTATGAGAGATAGGGTGACTGGTTTATGTCTCGGTTATTAATATGATGGTATGTAAGTACATAATTTAATAAAAAAATGCAAAATCCACGTCGTTTAATACACTGCCACTTTTGAAACTACCCAAAAATAGCATTGTTTCAAGCGCCAAACAAGTGCTCTGATTTGAATGATTCCGGCATCATTCGACGGAGAAAAAATCGCTGATTCCGAATATGTATATAACTCAATATCGCCCAAGATGTCGCTTAAACCAAATAGCCCGTTACCCCTCGATATATATTATATTTTTTTAAATAAAAAAAAAAGTAAAAACAGAAACGGACTCTTACTATCCCACTGCTGGGCATTAATTTTCTTGTATGGGTTATAATGCCTTTAAATAAAAATTATTATTATTATAGGCCGCCTCTCTCCATTTTTGGAGAAAGACGGCCATTACCACGCTGCTCCAATGCGGAGTGGTAGTTTACACATATCAATTAGACACGTAAGTCTTAACAGAAAAAGTCATTGGTGGCTGCCCGGGGTTTGAACCTGAGATCCCTCGAATGAAGCCGCACAGTCTCACCGCTGGGTTATCACAGCTTATTTAAGAGTGTTAAAAGATATATATATATATATATATATATATATATATATATATATTTTTTTTTTTTTTTCTTTTCATATAAGAAAGCAGAAATCCGTGCCAAAATGCATAAACTAAAAAAGTTTTATTACTGCCATTTCATCTTTTTCCAATATGACCTACAAACAAGTGTAAAACTACGGAAGTAATAAAATAGCCTTGATTAAATTTGTGTACCTGTGAGTTACGTCGGTCGGGTGTTGAGCTCAGTGAATGGTGCGTGTGAGGAGGTAGAACCAGAGCGTCGCGACGCCTCACGAATCGAGGCAAATTCGCGGCCCAAGAAGAGGACAACTCGCCGCTGAAACAATCCTGTCTGGATCAATCGTTTATGATTGCCAATGTTCATTAACTGTATAATTTAGAATTGCGACTAATTTATCTAAACTCCATAAGTTTAGGTACTTCACTAAATGTCAACATATCAAAAAACGTTACTTTATCTGCATGTCTTTATACAATTATAAGTTTATGCTCTTGATATACTAAAAAATGCCAGATAATCTATTCTTTATTATGTTTATTATTTTATCTAAGCCGTGTGGTATCCGGCTGAATAGAATAGTATCACCCCCATTTCTTACCGAGGTATCCAAATTCAAATCTGTGTTGTAAAAGGCGACTAAGGTAAGTTGACCCACCGTGTGGTATCCGGTTGAGTAAAATAGACCTAAGGTAAGTTGACGTCAAGCAGGAGGCCGGTTGTAAAATACGTAGCCAAATCTATTTTACTAAGCAGGATGCAAATGGCGTCTCGACTTAACTTAGTCGTCTTTAACAACACCTCGTTAAGAAATGAGGGTGATCTATTCTACTCAGCCGGATACGACACGCTTTGATGATTGGATCCCTTTCACTTTATAAGCACTTTTAACTTTTTGATCTGACAAAGTTAGGACACATACTGAAATTATGAAATATATGATACATATAATGAAATAAACAAATTCTCTCTTTATTTTTTCATAATTATTATATAAATATAAGTTCATTTAATATTTATAGTACCTTTCGTGTTTAGCATCCTCTGGATAATCAATAGGTGAGGTGTTATCGAGACAGAAGCCCACAGGGTCCTGTCGGGAACCACCCAGTGATATAGACAGTCGGCCGCGTGTAATAAATTCATTGCGTCGTTTGTACGCGCGTGCTATCAACTCGTGTTTTCTCGCGCGTCGTGTCATGTCGGCTTCGACTGAACAACCACACTTTCTGCAATAAAATAGCATGACATTAGAAAAAATAATGATAATGCCCGTTAAATTCTACATTTTAGCATTTTTTAAATGCCCGAAAACAGGGATAAAACGACATTTTTTAAATGAAACCTAGCTAGAGTGATGCTTGTGCAATCTATACTAATATATAAAGCTGAAAAGTTTGCGTGTGTTGTTGTTTGTTTGATTGTTTAAACGCGCTAATCTCAGGAAAATCTCTAAAAAATATTTCAGTGTAAAATAGTCCATTGATTGAGGAAAGCTATAGGCTATATAACATCACGTTAAGATGAATAGGAGAGGAGCAGCAACAAAAAATAGTACGAAAATGGCAAAACTTTAAATTAAAAGTGAAAATTATTCAAAAATCATATCATCAATCGTATTACAAAATTGTTCCCCTTTAAAAGTTCTAAATAAATATCCGCGACAGCATATGTCTAGCTTTTAGGGTTGACCCACTTTAAACATTTTTATGGTTATCAAAAGACGGGTATAATCTTTCCCTGGCGGAGCCACTGGCGTTTGCTAGTAAATAATAAATGCAAAGGTTAAGAAAATGTCATTTAGTTTGGCAATCAAGTGTTAAAAGAGACTTACTTAGCCATGTATCGTCGCCAAGCGGCAGCTGCGGCAGGGGTCCACGTCCAGGACGCCATAAGAGCGCCCGCTGCGAAGCAGCATAATAGGCGGAGCTGCAGAACTGACACCGATGGACGGGCACCCGATGAGCACTCCCGACCGCCCTCCTTGAGACCCTCTAGACGACAGCTGGACAGTTTGTTTGTATTCTCTTTATTGTACACACAGAAATAATCAAACTAATACAAAAATGATATGTGAAAAAAATATGTATTTATTGAACAATGACGGAGTTTTTTCGGAATAGGAATCTCTTCCAGGAAACCAGCTGACATCTATAAGGAATAGTCTATATTTATTATAAAACAAAGTCTTTGCATTCAGCTCAGCTCCTTAAGGGCCAACATTTTCTATAAACAATTTGTTGGCTCTTCGAGTCTGGATGTATACAGGTGGTAACAATACATTAAAACCACTGATAACTAAAACGCATAATTCAATCTTCTTAAATACCTTTAAAAAAATGTATTTTTGAAGAATATAAATATCATTTAATTGGGATCTGTCATTGTTAGTAATGGCTGACACGGTGCGCTTGTTGAAAAAGTAGGAGAAAATAATAACGTTAATGTTTTGTCTCTCTCGCACTTACTATTTAGTTGTACATGTATTATTTAGTATTTTAGGCCAAGATTAGATTGATGTGTTAGGTTATGATCTCTATATTCGTGTTTATTTATAACTAATAATATAAAAATTTTAATACGGAACCCACTTTTTTTTAAACGTAATATAGCCTATGTTGCTTAGTAAATATGCAGCTTTCCAATGGTGAAAGAATTATTGAAATCAGTCAAGTAGTTTTTGTGTGAAAATATTACAAATATACATACAAATTTTTCCTCTTTATAATATGAGCATAGCAAAACACTGAATTAACTGGTTTTTTTTTATATAGGGTTCTGTGGCGTGTAGGTACCTAAAATTAAAATAACTGTCGTACGGTCGGTACCAACCTGTATAATATATCATGAATAAGGACACGTTATGACTTACATGATATTCTTCTTAAAAGCCTCTTTCCATGAATCCGCGTTGCGAAACTCGTAAACATGGCATGCGAAGGTGACACAGATGAACACAGCCACCAGCGCTGCGGTGAGCGAGCACCGCGTTATGGTCTGGCGGATTTTGTTAGCGGCACGAGGCGATATCACGCCCTTGCTGGAAACCCGTACCGCTATGAGGGAGAATACACCTGGAACAAATGCATACTTCGTATTTTATAGATAACTAGCCGACCCGACCTGGCTTCACTCGGCTGGTACACATTTTATCCGATACATCTATACTTATTATAAAACAAAGTCCCTAAAAGCTTTCTATCTGTATGTCCATTTTCTCAAAATCTACCCAACCAAATTTTGTATGGTTTTTTACTAAAAAATAGTGCAAATTCTAAAAAACCCTTTCGTAGAATTTGCACTATTCTTTCAGGTTAATAGAATTTTCTCTGGAACAACTTAACCGATTTAAATGGGGCTTACACACGAAGATAAAGGAGGTTGTGGGGTATCATATGGGCTATTTCTTTCCATAGAATTCTTGCGGGGTCGGGATTAACGCGGGAAAAACTTTGTGGCAAACTGATTTCCACGCCAGTGCCTATTTCAATTTAATATGTTTAAAAATTTAATATATGTAAAGACACTACTAACCTCTCAGCAAAAAATATCCTCCCAACAAAAGCACAACCGACAATGGTGCCAATAGCAGCGCCGCTCTCATGGGATGGTTGACATATCCCACAAAACATACTCCCGTCACGCTGTTGCCGTCCACCTCACCAAACGCCATGGTCGTGATAGTCAGAATTAATGGTAGCGACCAAGCTACAAGGTGGAAATAGGCCGCTTTTTTGTCTATTCGATCTTGTATTTTACCTGTGAATAACATTATTTAATTATTAACATTATATAATATTTATTATTAGACTGCCTCGTTGGCGCAGATGACAGTGCTTCATCTATACCAAAAATATACATATGCCAAAAACCCAGCCCACCACTACAACAAACCACCACACACATTCACTAGAACAATCTCAACGATTGTTTCACCCTGTAATTTAAAGTCTCGAAAAATGGACGTTTTATATTATCATGCGTGAATTATTTATACGCAACTATCTAACCATTCACAACAAAAAGCTGTGATGGCCCAGCGGTAACACCGTTCGACTCTTTCGAGGAGGTCGCGGGTTCAAATCCGGGCAGACACCAATGAGTTTTTCTGTTAAAAAGTTATGTGTCTAATTGATAATTTCAATTTATCACACGCATTTCGGTGAAGGAAAACATCGTGAGGAAACCTGCATATCTCTAGAGAATTCTGGAGATATGTGTAACCTACCAATCCGCACTGGAGCAGCGTGGTAGGTCTTAGCTCCAAACCTTCTCTCCAAAAACGGAGAGAAGAGGCCTATTCTCAGCAGTGGGATAGTAACAGGCCGCTACTTACTACTTACTTACTTACTATCTAACCATTAGTTATGCAGCATTGAAACAAAAGACAGAAGACTGAAATGACAATATTTTGGTTCATCAGAAGAGAAAAATCATAACTTTTTTTTTATAAATATATAGGACACTTATACAATACTTGTGTTATGGGTGAGGGACAACTGGTGAATATATACTTATATATTTTTTAAATACATAATACCAACAAATTCATTTATAGAAAATGTTAGCCCTCGGCAGGAATCGAACCCGCGACCCGCGGAGCCGAAGCCACAGTCACTACCCACTGTGCCAACGAGCCAGCCGAGCAACTATAAAATTATTCTTTCTAAATTGTTTCTGACCACATACCTAATGCCCGAAAGCTCATATGCCACGCGTATGTGAAAATCACAAACCAAACGCAGGCTGCAATCATGAAATAGTATACCTGCAAAAATATTTGTAATGTATTGTATACGTTCAGACTTATCATCTGCCTATATATCTGGAAATAGGCCCAAAAATTATTTAATCAATTACGATAAATTAACGGTTATATTTATATCGGTTCTGATCTTTACGGAAAATGGTCCAAAAAATTTTACTCGTTTACGATAAACTTCTGGAAATATTTATAATTGGTTCAAACCATTACGGAAACATTACGGAAAAAGGCCCAAAAACTATTTAACTCAAAAGTGGTAAAAATTACGGTCATATTTATATTGGTTCTGATCATTACGGAAATAAGTCCAAAAACTATATAACTCAAATGTGGTAAAAATTACGGTAATATTTATATTATATTTATATCTTTACGGAAAAAGGCCTAAAAAACTATTTCATTTAATTACGATAAACTTACGGTAATATTTATATTGGTTCAGATTTTTACGGAAAAAGGCCTAAAAACTATTTATTTTAATTACAATAAACTTACGGTATTATTTATATTGGTTCAGATCTTTACGGAATAAGGCCTAAAAACTATTTATTTTAATTACAATAAACTTACGGTAACATTTATATTGGTTCAGATCTTTACGGAAAAAGGCCCAAAAACTATTTAACTTAATCAAATCAAATCAAAATAATCTTTATTCAAATAAGCTCTTTCAAGCACTTTTGAATCGTCAAGTATCAATATGATTAAGCTACAACTGGTTCAGAATGTTGCTCTTACCGAGAAGAACCAGAAAGAAACTCGGCAGTTAATTTTTTAAATATATTCAATTTTACATTATAAACTTAAATACGATAAAGTTAGGTAGTAATATTCAGTTACAATGCAATCCTAAAAATAAGTGAGTCTTAAGAAATTATATATACATACCAATACAAAAACAACTACACAAGATAAATTTTCTTCAGCTGAAGGTTCACCTTGTCGCCTCGTGCCATCTTTTGAACATACGATATCATCCCTGGAGCCCACTCCGAATTGCACCAACCATCTGTTCCAAACCATCAAAATATTAGGAGACAGAGTAGGTCAGTCCAGATGAGGTCTTACTTAACAATATTATTTTATATATAGTATCTGGGTGACCGACGCCGTGTGGTATCCGGCTGAATAGAATAGTACCACCCTCACTTCTTAACGAGGTGTCGTAAAAGGCGACTAATGTAAGTCGACCCGCCGTGTGGTCTCCGGCTGAGTAGAATAGACCAACCTCATTTCTTACCGTAGTGTCGTAAAAAGCGACTAAGGTAAGTTGACCCACCGTGTGGT
This sequence comes from Morpho achilles, assembly GCA_947086495.1. NCBI lineage: Eukaryota > Metazoa > Arthropoda > Insecta > Lepidoptera > Nymphalidae > Morpho > Morpho achilles. The sequence goes on from CAMTZB010000016.1 coordinate 7,724,540, forward strand.
ATCCGGTTTAGCAGAATAGACCAACCTTTTTCTTACCGTGGTGTCGTAAAATACGACTAAGGTAAGTTAACGTCAGGCAGGCGGCCGATCGTAAAAACGCAGCCAAATCATATGAAAGCGTGTTTATAACATGCTGTGCCGACCCCACTTAGAGTGGGATAAGGGCAGGAAGATGATGAGTATCTGGGTGACCGAGCCTTGCTCAGTAATTTTTTTAAAGATAATAAAGTAGCGGCTTGTTACAATCCCACTGCTGGGCAAAGGCGCCTCCTCTCTCCTTTCCTGGAGAGAAGGGTTGGAGTTAAGACCTACCTCGCTGCTCCAATGCGGATTGGTAGGTTACACATATCCCCAGATATCTCTAGAGATATGCAGGTTTCCTCACGATGTTTTCCACCGAAAAGCGTGTGATAAATTGCAATTATCAATTAGACACATTTAATCGAAAAACTCATTAGTGCCTGCCGGGGTTTGAATCCGTGGCCCTCTCGAAAGGATCGCACGGTCACACCGCTGGACTAACACAGCTTTTTTTTAAATATATGAAAAATATTTAAAAAAAAATAATAATTGAAGGCGCTGATTACATGTACCTAGTATAGTTTTGAACACTTTTGGTCCGCCCGTTACCCATCGGCTAGCGAAACATTACGTTTGACAGCTTTCTATTTCCTGACGATGCTTTGGTTACGGGGCGAAACAATTGTTGAGATTGTGGTGGTGAATGTGTGCAGTGCTTGTGTATTGTTGTGCCATCGGTGTCGGGTAGTGCATGAGTTCTTACAACTTCTGCATGTATCAGGTATGAGAACGAATAGTACACTCTACATTTAGCATTACACATATTTTCTTTAATCGCGGATTATAGCAAAATAATATTCTCATTACTTTTGTATAGAATCCGGCTCACTCACGTCTTATTCTATCGGATGAGCCCGACTAGTTTTGAAGCCCATACTGGGCCCTTAATCATGAACTCTTTATGCGGCGTACCATACGGCATGAATACCAGTCACGATAGTTTAAATTAAAGTTTCTTTGGCAACATTAAAAGATACTTTTTTTTACTTTAATAGGAACACAAAATAACGAAAAGCTTACCCCATAGAAGCAACAGCGAAGCACACATTGATATAAAATATGACTAACGCGGGATATTTGTTTGCGCTCCGCCAGTCGATAAGGAAAGTCGCTACAGTCAAAAGGTTCAAAGCCAGGCACACGCCCGCGCCCCATCCCACGAGTCGGTGGATCTGTTGATGTTCGTCCTCCGTGTACAGAGGATCACGACATGGAAGACCGCAGCCTGATATTCCTAAAATATGAACCAGATATTTGTAAAAATGCTCACGATATTCAAGTCTTGCTTCAGATTTTATACTTTGACCACTACTTGAAAATATATGAAGATAAATATTGGCCAATAAATTTTGTTAAATAAAGTTGGCCAAACTGTATACATGCCAAAATCCTGCTGTTAGATTTTAAATACATTGCCGAAACTGAAAACACTGATCCAACTTTAACGGTATGCTGGATAGGACTATGAGACTATGGGACTATGTTTACCAATAAATGTTTTTCATTTATCTTTAGTTTATTTTAATCCGTTTAAGGTCTCCTACGCATTTAAAGGTTGGTGTACAAACATGATAAATCACATTGCATTCCCTTCAGTGTAACATAACGTGAATTTATTTGTTGTGAAAAACTTTAACAAACTAATGCCTTTTATTATTGGTTTAAGGGTTTGCACTTGACTCATCTAATGAAAAATGGTGTCCATGAGGGAGGCGCGTAACACTATAAGGGAAAATACTTTTACGGTTATTACACAGCATCGTATTGGAAGACTAAATGACGTGATGGTAACTACGCCGGTAGAGTGCTAAATAGTAGCGACTAAATAGGCGTCCTACTATTCCAGACAGGTTTTGGATACTGCATCTCATACTGAGAATCGAAGCCAGAAGTACTTCTGTTTCTCTTGGTCTACTACAGAATAGGCCACCTACGTTGCTATTCAAATTCAGATTATATTTTGGGTAGATGTTATTCAGAAACTTTATCTCACTACTGTTTGTACTAAAATAAAAACCTGCTTACTTGTTGTTTTAATAAATCGTATTAAAATAAAAACAACAGAAAACAGTAGCCGAATACAGACATTTTTAAATTTAAATATACAAAAAAAAGTACCTTCGTAAAAATGTGGTGCCTTGTCAGTATGTATGAGTGGCGATAAACATTTTCCGGTTGTATTAAATTTCATTTCCCTGGCTACATTTTCACATTTTGGTGGAAATAAAGTAGCATTGCATTTTAAAAAGTATGGGAAGTATGAGGTATTGTATAAAATGGCACATGGTTCCATTGTGATTTTGCACATTTCGTATGAAGGTAAATACACCATGTCTTGACCAAGTATGTGTTCGCAGTTGGGCATAAAAGTGGCACAAAGGAGAGGCTGCACAACTGCCCAACATTTTGGCACATTGATCAGTTCCTTGTACAATTCCAGTTGATTCTGTATCTGGTGTTGACTATCATAAAATGTAAGGTGAACACTTGTTGTATTGTAGGGCAATTTGGCTCCTAGACATGTTGTCTTATTCAGAGGTTCACACTGTGCTCTTCTTATACAACTGTCTAATTTTATTTCACGTTCAGGAAACCATTGTGTACTTTTCTCAGTCTTAATCAGTCTATAATTAGGTGTACCCTCTATAGCCTCAAGCCGCACTGTAGTATTTTCTGTACCTGTAACTGCTCCAATAAGAGAGTTTTTCTCTCCACCATTGCTATACTGACTAGCCCAGCACAGTGATATTTTAATCAAGAGATACACCCATCTGCCTAGGTTCATCTGTAACAAAGAAAACATTATTGACTAACATTTCACATAATTTCGAAGGGAATATATAACTTAAATTAAAAAATTGAAACTACAATTTATTTCTCAATGTCTCTTTATTTATGTAGGTAAAGGACAACAGCAAATGAAACCCTCAAATATTTCATAAATTTATTTGTCTACAAAATTCTTGAATACTGCATTATTTTTAGAACCTTGTTATTATACAATAAACACTTTTTACAGTCCAAGGATGGAGAAGGTATAAAAGGAAAAGCCAGTACAAAAGGAAATCTTAGAAACATTATTTTATTGTATTGTATAAATTTTTTGATATTATGTTTACTCGTGATTACTATATAAATATCTTAAGCACTGGTATAAAAATCCTGGAAAATGAAAATACTATTTAAAATTTTATCAGATCTAATGTAAATAAATAAATGTAAACAAAAACAAATCTTTCCTTCTATTACTACTAATAAATAAAGCTATTGTAAGATTTATTTCTTTTCTTTTAGACCAGAAATACGTAACAGTGAGTATAATAAAATTATCATGTTTTGATCTGCAATTCAAACATGGTGTTTCTAAAAAAATATTGAACACACTTTTTTATAAATTTTGTTTGTACTGACTAATGTAGGGTGAAAAGAAGGGATTACCTTGGACATAATTCTTGTATTTTATTTGCCAACATTTTATTAATGCCTACATAAACAAAAACATTTTCTATAAATAGAGGAGGGGGAAATTCTTTATTTAAGAATATCTTTATTAACATAATCAAAAAATACCAGGATCTTACTATAAGTATGATGGAAAATGATGACCTGGACAGCGAGTGAATCTTCAGAAAATGTCATCAACACCTAATCGATTTCTTGTTGAATCATGGTCTTCCATTTCTTTGAAATATTACCTGTTATTACAGGAAGAACATTGTATTATTAGCATAATGACGAGAAAATTACACATTAGAACTACTGAACTCACCTGAATCCTCAGATAAAATAAAGGCACCTGTAGAAAATAGCTAATAATTTTTTTTACATTTTAATATAAATTTATTTTATTTATCTCATTAAAATGAAATACAAGCTGTAATTGAATATTATTTACAACCTTCTTACATTTCATCACTTGTTATCACTTAACACTCATAATTTAATTGTTCAAGTCATTGTCTTTGAAGCATGCATTTTGATAAAATCCTTCTAAATCTAATTAGGTTGTTTACCACCTCTTCTAAACATTCTATTTGCCCCACTGCTCCTACGGTTCCAACTTGTGCCTCGTGGATTGTTACCTCTTCTCATGTTGCGTCCTCCAAATCCATTCATCCCGCGACCTCTGCCTCTGTCTTGATTTCTACCACGGTCATGACCCCTACCTCGGTTTAGACCTCTATCTTGACCTCTTCCTCTATAACCACCACCCCATCTTTGATTTCTACCATAATTTTCATTATCGCCATTTTCATTATAGTTTTCCTCTTCATTAAAACTCTGGTCATAGGACTCCCCCTCATTATATTCATCATTCTCTTGAGAAAATGCTTGGTTACTTTCATAACCACTTTCAAAATGTCCTTTATTAAATCCATTGTCAGGAAAAACTGGTCTAGTATTCATATTACCCATAGGAGGCATAGGGGGCATACTTCCCATGGGAGGCATATTTCCCATTGGTGGCATACCAGATAAGTGTGGAGGTGGCATATGCATACCATGCATTGGGGGGCCCATTGGTGGCCTTATAGGACCCATATTCATTGGAGGTCCCATGAATCCCATTGGTGGCATATTACCCATTGGAATCATATCTGGTGGACCATTGTCATAATCACTATAATCATCTTGAGTTTGTTCATTTGTGTCCATTTCATTATCATAGTATTCTTCTTTATCATATTCATTTTTATCGTTATTGTCTTCCTCAGGTGCATCATTGTCATTTTCATTATTTTCTTGAGTGGGATATTCAAATGGTTGCAGAAAACTATCATCCTCTGCATCATGTTCTAAATAAGGCATCATGTCATCTAAGTCTTCAATTTCACCTGTTGCTATGTATCTTCTCAATGCTATTGGACCTTCACATATAGCTTTTTCAAGTTTTGATCCAGGCTCCACAGTAATAAGTTTGCCATAGATGAAAATTGCAGTAGGAGTTAGCTGTTGTAATGGTACTGCTCCTGGTACTGACTCTACAAGAGCTTGTGTTAACGCTTCTGTTGCTGCATCATCAACTGATGGACCATGATTCCACTGTGCCTGGAAATTTCTTGGTATAGGCTTACTGTAAGGTACTTTCTTTACTTTCTTTTCAAACTCCATTGGTATAAATGTGGTATCCAAATCTAGACCGGGAATTACTTTATCTGTATCAGATGAGAAAATTTCAACTTTGTCTTCTGGTCCCATCCCAGGAATTGCAGATGGCTCTTCTAAATCATTATCATCTTGAACCCCTGGGGGTAATGTGTTTAGATTATACTTATCTCTCATTTGATCACCTGGTCGATTACGAGTCCAAAACTTAGAGGTATGGTCATTGGAGCCAGAACAAAGAATGTGGCCGAGAGGATGCCAAGCCATTGTCCATACTATTGACTCATGAGCACCTTCTATAGATCCTACTTCCTTATCTGTTCCAACATTCCAAAACAGTATGGTTCCATCAGATCCTCCAGAGCAGAATAAGCCCTCATGAGTTGGATGCCACACAACACTAGATGCTTCTTTTTTGTGACCTCTAAAAATCTGAAGTTCAGTGCCAAGCTTTCTTATGTCAAAAAGCTTTAGTAAATGGTCACGTGATGCTGTTATTAGCCAATTTCCATTATCATTCCATTTTAAATCCATAACAGTGGATTTGTGTGCATGTAATGTAGACAGTGCTGTTCCTGATTTTGGATCCCATAACTTTATTGGCTGTTGGTTATCTTTACTGCCAGATACAATTAAAGCTTTTGTTGGATGCCACTGTACACATTTTACATCAGCACCATGTCCTCTTAAAATCCTTTCCTCTTGACATCTATAAAAGTCAAATATTCGCAGTGTGCCATCATCCGAACAAGTAACAATCTTTGAATCACTAGGGCTAAAACTTATACCTCTTACTGCTTCCTTGTGGGCTTGATACATTTTTACATTATTCATGTTACTTTGCCAATATTTAATGAAACCTGAATGATCTCCAGTTACCATCCAACCTTCACCATGAGACCATACCATTGACCTTACAGGAGAGTCATGGGCTTGTAGAATAGTTTCAAAATTAAATGTTAACCCATTCCATAGAGTAAACTCTCCTGATGAAGCACCTGTTATCAGCCTGCGACCTTCAGGTGTCCAAGCAACAGCAAAAATAGGACATCTCATTTTATTAGTTGCTGTTTTAACAAAACGAGTAGTGACAGCATTAATAGGATTATCTGGATAAGAAGGTGGTGGTAATAAGTCAGGAGTATACATAGCGTCCGGCTGTAACGCATACCTGTCACGCCAATCTCTCTGCCAGACACGACATTCTAAAGCCTTTATGATAGAGGAATTATAGTCAACCGTTTTACGCATAACTGATTTTCTTAAACGTTTACCGTCAAAGTCGTCTTGAGTCATATTCAGGGGACCCTGAGGTGGAAAACGCATTTGATAGTTGAAAGGCCTAAAATTATGACGAATGTTGTTACGGCCTGGTAGACCCATATGACCACCCATGCCGGGTGGAGGCATACCCATATTCGGAGGAGGGTTTCCAAAATCCATGTTTATGACTTCGATACCTAATCAAAGAAATATTAGCATTACAGTAACGTCTTTAAATGTCAAAGTGTTTGCTCTTCGTATAACGTGTGAGTGAGCATCCATTTGTTCTTACCTTGTTTTCTAAAGAACACGTTGCAGCATCATATAAAGTTGATTTTGAATGTCACGTACTCCATACAAATATCTTATATTATAATTCACAATTTGTAACAACTGCTTATAGTTTAAACAAATATCACAAAAAACTAATTCTATAGAAATAGCGGAACGCTACCGAAACTTAGACAGCCAACAAACCATGCCAGCCATGTTTATTTCCATAGACTAAAACTTAGGGACATTCCAATATTTTTGTTTTGATACCAAGTAATTATAGCATCGAATCAATCTTGCGATACTTATTTGGTATCGGAACGTAAGTACTTTGTATCGAATCGAATCGGACTGAACGAATATTCGGTACTATTATAAGTTCATCGCATCACATTACAAAACGAGAGTTTGAAATGGAAGAATGGAAGGAATTGGAATGGAGTACATGGAATACTGTTTTTTTGGACGATCGAGATGCCTAAGTTTCATTAATTAATATGATTTTTATTATCAGCACAATAACTGTTTGACATTTTTCTTGATAATCATTTCTCCATAAGTAAAAGATGATTTTATTAATAGTTCCACTTACTATTTAATTAATTATATTATTGTTTTAAAAATATTATATGTCTCATTAACATATATAATAACCCATACATCAATGATTAGTCTCCATAAAATGAACCAAACGTATCGATACTTTGAGGGTATCGGAAGATCCCTACTAAACTCGTTTACACGGACAAGACTTTTATATAATGCTTAAGATAAATATTTTTACAGTACGTCAAATTGGGTAACTTTGAATGTAATTTTCAGATTTTTTCAAAATATAAAAAAAATAGGATGACCTTATTGACCGCCGTGTGGTATCCGGCTGAATAGAATAGTACCACCCTCATTTCTTACCGAGGTGTCGTAAAAGGCGACTATGGTAAGTCGACCCGCCGAGTGGTATCCGGCTGAGTAGAATAGACCAACCTCATTTCTTACCGAGGTGTCGTAAAAGGCGACTAAGGTAAATTGACCCACCGTGTGGTATCCGGTTTAGTAGAATAGACCACCCTCTTTCTTACCGAGGTGTCGTCAAATACGACAGAGGTAAGTTGACGTCAGGCAGGCGGCCGGTCGTAAAGATGCAGCCAAATCATGTGACAGCATGTTTATAACATGTTGTGCCGACCCCACTTAGAGTGGGATAAGGGCAGGAAGATGATGAGGATGACCTTATTGAAGGTTTTAATGAATAATGAGTGTTCTTTTATGACGAGCTTTAGAATAACTAACTGTATTACTAACGGCCGGTCCCAATATTCGATCTATCGCCAATTTCGGCTTACCGGAGTAAGAAATGTCAAGGTATCGCGTCCCAATATACTATCAACGATCAGAGAATCCTATCGTCCGACGCTGTCTGTCGACGGGAGGACCGCGGATCGCCCTCTCTATGAAAATAGCAACATATCTCGTCCCAATAACGTTTTGAATGCTGTCTGTGTCAAATGACATTAGTAAAGATAAGGTATATCGTCTATCGGTCATTTAGCAGCGATAAAAGTGTAGATAGCACAAGTTTTCTTTTTCTTTTCGATGTTTTTGATTTAAAATTATAATTATAAATACCACCTACCTACCGAAAAGACACTTCCGGACCGATAGAGACAGTATTTCCGATGAATTACCCCAAAAGGCTGAATCATCAAATAAATGAATTCAAAATTAAAAAATATCAAAAGTGACCTCCACACGGTACGTAGCTACTTAACTATATGAAATTCTATGGTTTTTGTACGTAAATTAAATAAAATATAATTAATAAGGCATGGTTTTTTTTTCAGAAACACTGGTATATCCTGCGTCAGGATTTACTAACATTGAGATTTTATGTTTTGAGCACAATGCCAGTGTCAGTAACTGACTACATGGGGGTCTCCAAATCATCAGCTAGCCGAAAAATAGCTTATTTTTTTGGGTTGAATAGCAATGCAAGTATATCCTGCGCACGTATATGTGTGTAGTAATACACTGCAAGATTTCTATAACATTTGTCAATTTGCCCGCGTTTAAGAAGGAATTGATGCTACACATATTCTAATGCAATCCCCAAGCAAGATGTAATATATAAATGAGCTAAGTAGCAGAAAAGGTAAAACGTAATTAAAATTTGTAATTATTAATTAGTTGATTCAAATATTGGTGAAGACTTCAGAATAGAGCTATTTTTCAGAAATATGCTATTTTTCTGTTGATATTCAATCTGGTTGTGATGCACAATAGTGATTCATGAATGTTGTAGCATGTTGGCCTGGATTGACTAACTAACCATTTTTATTGATTCAACATTGAGAAGTAAATCTCTTCATGCATAATTAAAGGCATTTTTATATGTATAGTGTAAGTTTTTGTTGTTGCTTATTGTCCCCTATATTTACAATCATTAGACATTAGCTATTTATGTTATAATAAAAAAATGTTAATCATTAATTGTTCAATATACATTTTTATTTAAATTTTCCTGCTGAATATGAAAGTGAGACAGTGCATATCCCCATGCAAGCCCTATTTACTGTCTCCAGTGTTGGATCCAATATCATAAAGTCAGTGAAAATACAATGATAATTATACTTTACTGTAACAGATATAGCATAGACATAAGACTGCTGAATCCAAGTCAAAGTTTTTCTCCAATGTTAAGAGACCTCAAAATCCATTATCTCAAGGCTCAGTTAAATTAAAATAATCATGTACCTAACTTATGTATATATAACACCTGCTTATGTATAATACAGATTTATGGACTATGTACACCATCATTACTAATGATAGTTTTACAGTAAATAAAATTATGTTAAAATGGAGAACCTTATTATTTTTCTGTTTTGTTCCCTAAGAAGTAAGAACATGAACATTCAAATACAAAGAATTTATTCATTATTAATTGCTTTACTTGTTACAGGTGCTTTGGAGCTAAGAAGCATATATTTCCAGTTATTTTACTAAAAATTAGACTTAATTTACAGTCTATACAGGTTGTATGCATAGATGTACAAACAGAAGTGTAATTATGAACCTAATGATGAAGCAGATAACATCATAGATTAAACAAGATTGATGACATCTTTTTTTATTATTGATTACTAATATATTTAATGGTATAAAATATTTAATAATATTATTGACATTTATTGTGACAATATTTCATTAATAATGTTATTCTTTACCTGATTTAAAAAAAATTTTTACCATAACTTTTTCATTATTATCATTTAATCTTTATAAAAGATCTGAGTGACTTCACTAGACGGGAATAGAAAAAAAATCAGGTTAACTATGTTTTCTTCCACCAAAATATGTTTTATAAATTTTAAACTTAGGTAATAGATAAATACTGTTTTTTGTAATAAACTCTTTGGGTGAATCAACCTTGGGTGTAAGCCGATGAGCCTCTGGTAAGTCAGGTTTTCCTGGATGGCGGTTTTTATGTAATAAATAAAAATATGTATTGAAATAAAAAATATTTTATTTCTATAACCTTTTATATATAGATGTAAACAGTTCAATGTTTAAAGACTACTTTAATATTATAAGATTCTATAATAAAATCATTATCCCTAATTAAGTTAAGCTGTGCTATTTTTACAGAAGTTAAAAAAACTATAAATGATTTTTAGAAGCAGGCGTTACTCTGCGGAAATCCATAATATATTGCCTGCTTTATACACTTAGCATAACATATATTCTCTTTAACAAACCCGGATTACAGCAAAATAATTCTATTGTATTAACTTCTGAAAAACCAAAAAAAATTAAAAGGAGAGGAGACAAAAATCTAATTTAAAGGAGGCTGCGCCATTAAACAGTTATGTAGCTACAGACATGTAAACATGAAGTTAATATATATATAATTTGAACATAAGTAATGAAAATACTTTTATTTTGCTATAATACGCGATAAATAACATATATGTAGTGTACTAAACTTTTTAATTACGTCACTTTAATACTAAGCGTGTGATATTTTTTATTATTCTCGTAAAATTACCAATAAATCAGATATTAAAGATATAGTTTGCCAGCATAGCTTACAGTCTCCTGCATAAATAAAAGAATATTCTGGAATAACGCCTTAAAAATGAGCATAGCAATCAATAAAATTGCGTATTGTTATGTTATATTAGGGCTGCATGTTTAATCTCAAATCTTTACTTAGGTATTTTATAACAAAGTCCACAAAAGCTGTCTGTTTGTATGTGATCGATTTCCCTAAATCTAATGAAAGGATTTTTGTAGTGTTTTTATTTAAAGGTAGTGCAATTCTTCCGGAAGTTATAGTAGTGCATTACAATTTTATGTAGGTATATTGAAGACATCGCATTTGCATGAACCGCGTAAAGCAACTGAGAAACACAACCGATTTATAGATCTTCAAAAATACTGCAAATAATCCGCAACAGCATGTCTCTATCTCTTATGGTTCTCAATATGTAATTTTATATGTTTAAAACTTCAATTAAATACACTGATTTCGACACGGGCGAAGCCGCATGCACAGTAAGTCTTACGTATAAAAATGAATGTTTGTCTGTATGTCCTTTATTGACTCTGAAACGGCTGCAGCAATTCTAATGAAATTTTCAGACAACCTTTAGAAAGACCCAACAGATGAACCTTTTTCTATTTCAAAGGGAATTCGAAACCAGACTAAGCCACAGCAACGCTTGGACAAACTTGAATTTTATGACATGTGGGGAAAAAACGATCTAGCTATATTTTATTTAAAAAAATGACATTTTATTCCTGTTTTCAGGCATTGTAAAAACTTCTAAAATAAAAATAGATTTTAAAGCTTCTATTTCCTATTATTTGTAAATTTGTTATAGCGTAATGGTATATGGGCGGACTATACTCATAGCTCATTGGTTCAGGCTAAATAACTTGGTACTGAACTCGAATAAAACTAAAATATCTGGGTGACCGAGCTTCGCTCGGTAATTTTGTACAAAAAAAACTTTAAAAAAAGAAAAAAATAATTATTTAGTTGGGATCGATCCTTGGCACTCACATTTGTCGAGGCTGCCCGCTAACCGAATAAGCTACGTCGACTTGACAGTTAATGGCGAAAATTCAATTCGATATAAATGTTAGTGTTTTTTAATGCCCAAAAATAGGGATAAAACAATATTTTTTTTACATAAAACCTAGCTAGATCAATTTTTCTCCCCCAAAACCTCCTACATGCTAAATTTCAGGAAAATCGTTGGAGCCGTTTCCGTGATTCGGAAAATATATATATATATACAAGATTAACTCATTTAAATATTAAGATGTATTGAATTTGCATTACCTAATGCTGCAAAAACAGCAAATAGACTCTCTTTAAATAATGTACCACTAAAAACAGAAAATTCAACTGTATTTTTGGGAGTATCCTTGGATACAAAACTCCAATGGAGCACACACATAACAACTCTTGCAGGGAAACTGAGTTCAGCGGCCTACGCTGTTCAAAAGATAAGACAATTCACAGACGTCGAAACAGCAAAACTTGTTTATTTTGCCTACTTCCATAGCATTATGTCTTATGGAATATTGCTATGGGGTAAATGAGCGGATAGTGAAAAAATTTTTGTTTTACAAAAAAGAGCTATACGTGGCATTTATAATTTAAGACCGCGTGATTCCCTGCGAGAGAAGTTTAAGGAAACAGGTATTCTTACATTTGCTTCACAGTATATTTTAAGCAATTTAATTTATGTACATAAAAATATAAAGAATTATAAAACGATAGGTGATGTATACAATAGACAAAGCAGGAACCGATATAAGCTTGCGGTTCCTGCTTTGCGCCTTGCAAAAGTGCGTAACTCGTTTGTGGGTTTTGGTATAAGATTCTATAATAAAATTCCGAAATCAATTTCAGCACTGCCATTACAGCAGTTTGAAAACACTGTTAAAAAGAGGCTGATACAGAAAGCCTACTATACTCTTGAGGATTATTTGGAAGATAAGAATATGTGGATATAGCTCTCTTTGAACCTGTACAAGACAGTAACGACTTAATGTAAATAATATTAAGAATTATATTTTTTTAAAAGAGCAACCGCCGAGTCTCTTGCTGGCTCTTCTCGGCAGGAACAGCTTTCCGAACCAGCAGTAGAGTTGACGATTCAAAAGCACTTGTTTACAAGTTTATTTGAATAAAGAATATTTTGAATTTGAATTTGAATATATGCGGATATATGAAAATACCCGGGTTCAAGTCCCACCTGTACCGGTCTATTTTTTAATTGCATTTTTTTTTAAATAAAATTACATTTTAAATAAAATTAAATATTAGGCTCAGTCATCCAAGTACTACCTTTAATATTTAAATGAGTTAATCTTGTATGTACGTATAATCTTTTTTTTGAATCTCGGAAAATGCTCCAAAGATTTTCATGAAATTCAACATGATTTAGGGGGGAAAATTGTGAAGCCTAGGTTTCATTTTGAAAAATGTCGTTTTATGCCTGTTCTCTGGCACTGAGACTTTGTATAATGGATGGAAAAAGGGAAGTATGGATCAAAATTGATTTTAAATTTCTTGTATTTCTTTTCTATTTATAATTCTAATTTTCTTTTCTTTAATTCTAAAACTTAATATTACAAACATTAAAATAATATTTCATAATCTTGCTATAATATTCTGCTGTCTTCGTTTTTTCTTTTCTGTGATGACATATCAGCAGGAATGTGACCTTTCAGCTTTCCTAAAAATAAAAAAATTTAAAGTTCATAACTTGTTTATTAACTTAAGTATCATAATTCACTCTGTAAAGGCGAATCAGATGGTTTCTATTAAAAATTCATACTTCAAATTTATCTTTACTCAAAAAGAAATGCTGATATAATCCTGAAATAGTCCTGCACTTCCTCATTCAATAATACCATATTCCACCTTTACCAATATTAATTGTAACATTAACTGCACTTAAATAAATAAATGTAAAATAGACTTTAAATTACTTAGATTTCTATATAATCTCTACATATTGGCTTGTATTATTATTTTTTTTTTTTTTTTTTTTTTTTTTTTTTTTTTTTTTTTTTTTTTTTTTTTTTTTTTTTTTTTTTTTTTAACAGGAAAAAACCCCTTATGGGTACCGCCGCCCGACGGGGACAGGCGACGGTTATGTCGGACTCGCACCGACTAAAATAACCTGTGTGCTCCACTACGCTGCTGGTGGCGGGGATAGGGTACCCATGAAGACATTGCCCCCCATCCCCGCCAGCAGCAACTCTGTATCCCAGAGTGCGCCACCTCTGGGTCGGGGCCTCTCTGAAAGTGGCCCCTCCCTCCGCTGGACGATGCATCGGGAGCACCAGATGCATCGAACGCCTCGGGGACCTAACTCCAGCGAGCGTCCGATAAACCCCGTTCGGATCGCTCGGAGGTCCCCGTTACGGCGGCATGCGACGGACTTCGGCGAGTCGCCTGCGCCCGGCTCGCCTGCGGCGGATTGGATCCAAGGACTCGACTTCTCGGATCCGCCCCGCCGCCTCCTTCCGCGAGATAACGTCCTCGCAGAAGGAGGCCATCGCTGCCCACGATCGCTCCCTGTCCACCATGGCACGAACCACAGTGGGCAGGGAGAGATCGTGCCCCACCTGTGCCACGAGTTCCGACCGCTGAACCGCCCAAGCTGGGCAGTCCGCGAGCGTGTGCAGCGCCGTGTCGAATTCGGCGCCGCACTCGTGGCACTCGCCGGTCGGTTCGCACCGGGCCACCCGCCACAGATACCTCCCGAAGCAACCATGTCCGGAAAGCAACTGTGTCAGGCGGAAGGTAAGGACCCCATGCCTCCTGGCGACCCAGCCCTGGAGAATGGGCTGGATGGCCGAAATCGTCCAGGCTCCTGCACTGGGCGACTCCAGCCGCCGCCTCCATTGGCGGAGGAGCTCCTCCTGAGCTGCCCTCCGCCAGTCCACCTCTACCGCCGCTGAGTCTCCCCCCGGTGAACGGATTTCGACTCTACGGCGGTAAGCCTGAGCTAGCACCTTGGCCTCTAGGTCCCATGGAGGGGACCCAGCCAAGGCGCAGGCCGCCTCGCCGGAGATGGTCCGGTAGCCCCGCACAAGTCTGATCGCCATGATCCTCTGCGCCCTGCGCAGCAGGGGCAGGGATCTGGCGGTCAGCCGCCCCGCCCATACGGGAGCACCGTACAGGGCCATCGACCGAACCACCCCGGCGTATAGGCGCCGGCAGCCTGCATTAGGCCCTCCCAAATTTGGAAGGAGCCTGCTCAGGGCTCCGGCGGTCGCCGTTAGTTTAGGGGCGAGCCGCCGGAAGTGGGCCTCGAACGTCCATCGGCTGTCGAGGAGCAATCCCAGGTACTGTAATGTACCCGAGATTTCGATGGACGTCCCGCCCACCACCAACCGGGAACCCACTGGGGGCGCCATCCGAGGCCTGTGGAAGCAAATGGCCTCGGATTTCTCCAAGGCCACCCCCAGTCCTAGCCGGCGAATCCGGGCCACAACGTGAGCCGTGGCCGCGGTCGCCAGCCCTCGGGCTTCCCGGTGGGTGCTCGCGCGGGCAGTCACGAGGGTGTCGTCTGCATAACAGAACAATCGCACCCCCGGAAGCATTTGCCCACGCAGCACCCAGTCGTAGCCGATGTTCCACAGGAGGGGGCCAAGAACCGACCCCTGTGGAACACCGCACGACATCCTCCGCTCCTTCCACACACCCCCAGCCGTCGGGTACCTGACAGCGCGGTCAGACAGATAATTACTGACCACACGCTGCAGGTACATGGGGATGCGGTGGAAACGTAGGGCCTCCTTAATCACTCCCCAGGGCAAGGTGTTGAATGCGTTAGCGATGTCCAGCGACACCGCCAACACTACCTCGCGCCGGGTTGTTGCCTCCTCCGCCAGAAGTCTCACACCCTCGATACAGTCGAGGGTAGACTTGCCCTGGCGGAATCCACACTGGAGGCAACTGAGGTCAGGCCCTACCTCCCTGAGGTGCTGGACTATGCGGGAAGCTATAACGCGTTCGAGCAGCTTCCCCGCTTCGTCCAGCAAGACAATGGGCCGATACGCGGAGGGTGTATCGGCCGGTCTTCCCTCCTTCCTGAGCAGGACTAGTCTCCCCGTCTTCCACCTACGGGGAAAGAGGCCCCGCTCGAGGCAGGCACTGAACGTCGCCCTGAGTCCAGACTCCAATGGACCCAGGGCAAGAGACCAGGCGCGCCCAGGGATGCCGTCTGGGCCAGGGGCGGTGTTTTTCGCTTTCATGCGACTCACCGCCCCGGCCAACTCCCACTCCGACACCCCCGGCGCACCTGTCCCAGTGCCATCCTCCTCCTCGAGAGGTGCCATACAAGGCGGCTCCACCTCAGCTCCCTGCGGGAACAGGGCTTCCACAACGGATTCAAGGAAATCCGGCCGAAGGCTCTCGGTGAGAGGGGGGGCGCGGGCACGAAGTTTCTTTCGTGCTGCTATGTACGGCCTCCCCCACGGATTCCGACTGAGCTCTTCGGCCATCTCCCTGTGGGCCCTGTCCTTGGCCTCGGCGATCGCCGTCCGCAAGGAGGCGCGGGCAGCCCGATAAGCCTCGTAACGGCGCCTCTCCTCCTCGACGTCGCGTCGTCTACGACGCCTGTACCGAGTGTACTGGCGGCGCACTGCTACGCACTGATATCGCAACCGCGCCAGCTCCTCCGACCACCAGTACACCCCGCACGCCGGCCCTGAGCTTCGCACCCTCGGCATGCTGGCATCGCAGACGAGCGACATCCGCCGTTGGAGGTCCTCGACCTCCGCGGCAACCCCCCCACCCGTGGGCCCAGCGGCCCACGCCTGGACGATTGCGGCCTCGACGAGGAACTCGGGATCCATTTTCCTGACGGACCACCGAGGGCCGTCGTCTCTTCCCGACCGAGGAGTAATGGGAGCATGGCGTGCGGCCACCTCGAACCATATATATCGATGGTCCGAAAGTGTTTCCACACCCACCATTACTTCCCAATTCCTGACACATGGTGACATGGTGGCGTCGACAAAGGTAACGTCGACTTTGGAGCCACCATTCCATCGCACGCATGTGTCAGCTGTCCCTCGGTTCATGACGGCCATCCCAGTTGAGGCCAACCAACCGTCCAGAAACCTCCCTCTGACGTTCGTGACCGTAGAACCCCACGCGGTGGATTTGGCGTTGAGGTCACCGGCCAGGACCACCTTGCCGGGGCGTAACCTATTCACCAAGTCTCCGACTTCAGTCATAAAGAGCTCAAAGTCGGAGAACGGTCTGTTGGGTGAAAAGTACGCCCCGATGACGGATACGTCTCCAATCTTAGCGGAGACGTACCCGCGCCCCCTCACCACGCGCTCCAGAGCTGGGGAACCAACTGCAGCCCTGGACGCGATGGCTACGTCTCCCACACGGTCTCCGACCCACTCTTCGCCCGACGGAACGAAGAGGGGTTCGGAGACCACAGCCACGTGCACCATGCGCTCCGCCAGGGTCTGAAAGATTAGGTCCTGGGCCCTGCTGGAGCGCATGATGTTCGCCTGGAGGAATCTAATGGAGGCCATTAATTAGCGACCTCCATTGGATCCTCCATAACCCGGCTCGTTGTGGGCTGAGCTGGGTCGGCGGTAGGTGGCGAGGGGACCCTCGGGCCATCACCCCCCCTACTCCTTCTCTTTGGAGCGGACGGTGCTTTGCACTGCCCGCTACCCGCCCTATGATCGGCCTTCAATCCCGCCCGTTCGCAGCTCCCACAATGTGGAGCTGCCGAGCAGGATCGGGCTTTGTGGCCGTTTTGACCGCAGCGATAACATTCGCCGCTGCGGTCAATAGCCGACGAGCACTCGGCTCTTAGGTGCCCCTTCTCCAGGCACCTATAGCAGCGCTGCGGGCGGGCCTCGAGCAACTGGACCCGAGCCGAGACCCAGCCCACTAGCAGCCTGCCAGCCGCCACCATTTTCTTTGCCACCGCGACAGGGACCCTAAGCCACAATGAGCCCAAAGCCTTCCCTGTCCTACGCATCACCCCGACCTGTATGTCGTGAGTGGTACACTCACCGACCCGGGCGACGGCGATGATTACGTCCTCTTCGGTGGCGGCATCGTCCAAGCCCACGATGCGTATTTCTGCAGTTTTCATGGGCGTGGACACACGTACTGCCGGTTCGTCAGAGAAAAACTCTCTGAGCCGGCTGGCTAG
Source organism: Morpho achilles (assembly GCA_947086495.1). NCBI lineage: Eukaryota > Metazoa > Arthropoda > Insecta > Lepidoptera > Nymphalidae > Morpho > Morpho achilles. The sequence continues at coordinate 7,742,482 of CAMTZB010000016.1, forward strand.
GGCACTCGCCTTTTCTTCCTTCTGGGGCCCGGATATTTCATACATACGAGCCCCCGTCGCCGCTTTCTTCAGGCGCATGCCGACATCCAGCCCCAGGTCATCGATTTTCACACATCGACGGGCCCGGGTCAGTATGTCGGCATATGTAAGGCCTTTTTCGGCGGCCTCCTCACCCAAGGTCACCACGACTGCAGCCGAGCGTGGAGTCTGGAGTTTCCTCCCCCCTTGCCTCAGCTGCGCTTTGGTGACAGCAGGCACTGCCTGGATTGAGCGCGCCTTCTTCTTGTTGGTACCCCTCCTCGCTACCACATTCCACCCTTCACTCATGGAGGCGGGAGCTGGCGGCAACGGGCGGGGCTCAGGTCGCTTCTCCTTCTCAACAACCTGTCCCTTCTTCTTTTTCTTCTTCTTCTTTTCCGGCTGGTTGGCCCCTCCGCTGTTGGCAGCAACTGGGTCAACCACCCGAATTTGAGGTCTTTTCAGAGGTCCAGAACTCTTCTTTGCCTCATCCGACACTTTATTTTTACGGGCGACTTTGGCCTTATCCAATCCTTCCTTGTTTTTATCCGAGGCCAATGGAGGTCTCAGTCTAGCCTCAGGAGGCAGACGGCTCTCCATGGCGTCCATCCTAGCCGTAAACATGTTACGAAGCCTGACCACCTCCTCTTCCATGGTCAGACCTACAGCCAGTCTCTCAGGGCCACTGGTTTGAGCCGCTGCTCTAAAAGGGATATCTCCCGGCGTCAATCCATGGGAGGAGATCTTAGGGATCATTTCCTTGAGGGTGGCCACCTCCCTAGACAGGTTGTATTATGCCTTGTATTATGCCTTGAGATTGACTTGATCACATAATAAAAATATTTTTTATGTTGTATTGTTCATAGAGAAACAATCTTCTTAACTATTTAAGATTTTCAGAATTAAAATGAAATTTTGTCTATTGTATAGTGCATTATTTCAAGTATCTCATTACTTTTTAATAAATATTTTATTTCAACAAAAAAGATTGATTATTTGAAGTAAAAATTAATAATAAATTTAAAAAAACAACCTTTACCTCATAAAAAGTAATTTAAAAAGGCAGTTGTATTGTTGTAAGATTGTGTTATACAAAAATAATAAAATGTAAACTTATGTACACCTTTGCTTATTGCAAAAATAATTTTTTGGGATAAATCTGCCTGGGGTGTATTAAGTAGGTAATGATAAATCATGCAGTTTCAGAACAGGTGTGTTTAAACAGGCCTAGCAAAAAGGTGCATGGGAACTTCATTTTCACCAAAGTTGTTCCTCTACTGCAAACTCTTCTACAACAGCATCATCACCATAGAGTGCTGTAAATCCAGCACAAGACAGACCTAATATGACTGCTACTCTATCCAAAGCATCATCTGGTGGAATGTACTCTTGTTTCTTACCTTCAGTCTGAAAAAATATTAATTATAAACTAACTTAGCTTTGTAATATACTACCCACATTGTTATGATACTTTTTATATAATGTGTACTTTTTATTTATTTATAGATTAACCAAATTCACACTTTTACAATAAAATTATGCATTGAACAACTTAAAATAAGTAGTATTTAATTTTAGGTGATAATAACTTTCAAATTAAGTTACAACAACTGAGAGATACGATTTAACTAATTTTATATTATGGTTAAAATTACAAAGTCAAAGCAGAAATATATTATATAAGTATCAAATCTATAATAGACCAGTCTACAGAAAAATTTAAATTAGGTATAACAGATATGCTTATACATATACATATTATGTTAGAAATTGAAGATTATTTGGATAATAAAAATGCCAGGATTTGAAAATCCTTTCAGCTTCACACAAGATTGTGGTTTGATAATGTAAAAAAGATTGATATCCGAGTTTCTTTCTGGTTCTTCTTGGTAAGAGCAACATTCCGAGCCAGTTGTAGCTTCAATAATCATATTGATCCTTGATGATTCAAAAGTACTTGAAAGAGCTTATTTGAATAAAGATTATTTTGATTTGATTTGAAGTAAGTAGGGGTTACTTAAATATGTGGTAATAAATCTCTATTATAATACAGCCTTCAGATGTCAACGCATCATAGTATTATCTCAGCATAAGAAGGTAAAAAGAATACATACCTTAAGGTTATTATTACTGCTGTATGTTAACAATCGATGCATTGAAAACATAAACATAACAAAAAGCGCTCTATGGGATATCATATATCCCATAGAGCGCTTTCTTTTGATTGATTGTTGGCCACATCCGAGGCCTTAAAGACCACGATGTCAGATAATAAATTCTATTAGGTGGAGCACTTCGCTTGTTGTAAGCGGCTTGTTTTTAGTAATTTAACTTTAGTACATAATAGTTGACTAGTGTTTTACAGCAAATATTGACAGCGCGCCAAATACGATAAAAACGTCATTAAAAAAGATTCCGTTATCATCATGTCTGTTATATTTCTAATATTTGTGAAAAAATATTATTTACTTGAAGTTAATAAAATTATATTAAATCTTAGATGAAACAGATAATTTTACGTTTTTTATGGGCTATTATAATTGATATGGTGTCGAAAACATGTATTAAACAGTGAAGTGACTAGTTTGATGCCCTTAGTAATATAACGTAAGCTGGAACGTATGGGAGGGCTCAGATATCCTGTCTATCTACCAGTGTTGCCATCTTAGTGGATTTTCCACTAAAACTGGTGGTTTTAACTACCCACTTAGTGGCCAAAAATTGCTTTTAGTGGCTAGTGGTTTTTTTTGGTGGTCTCGGTAAAATATATTAGCAGTTAAAAAGTTAGATTTACTTCCATTTTACGATGATTTATATATATATATATATATATATATATATATATATATATATATATATATATATATATATATATATATATATATATATATATATCTGTTCGTTTTCCTTTCTGAATATGCATATATATATTGGTGTACAAGCTTAAATCCGCTGCTTGCTCATGGTTGGTGTCAAATTTTAATGAACATATGAATCGGATATGACCAAGCCATATTTTATTTTTAAGCGTACGACCTCGGTCAACAATATTGAGTCAACATTATTTGTCATTTCATACAAAATCCTAATTTATGAGAATCCTAAACAAAAAAACCGTGGTTTCATCCCGGCCGATCTTCGACATCCACTCGCAGACGGAATCACTTCGGGTGGAGGACGATGCTGCGCGTATGGTGCCATCAGCGGGGCATTATTATTTATTATAAAGTGCTGAAATCTGTTAAAACTATCGAAGTGCACCGTTACCACCGATAGATAATAAAATTATGAGGTGCTATGAAGGAAAAAAGGCCAGAATATAAGCTAATTTTCTTCCATGACAATGCTCCGTCACACACATCAAAAAAGGTTCAAAATTACTTAGAGACGCTCAACTGTTAGATGCTACTCCATACCGCTTATTCACCAGAACTGCCCCATCCGACTATCATCTGTTTTCGTCGGTGTGCCATTTGCTCGCTGAGCAGCAGTTCGATTCTTACGCGTGACGTCCAAAATTGGCTGGAAAGTGGTTTGCCTCGAAAAACGAACAATTTTTTTGGTATGTTATCCATATATTACCTTAGAGATGACAAAAATGTATATTTTGAATGAAGTTATCTTTTTTCCTTCCTATGAAAAAATGTTTTTTTTTAAATAGCGGATTTTAGCTTGTATACCTGGTAGATATTTACTTTGCTTGAGTAGGCATAACTGACCGGCAAGAATTAGTCGTCTACGTTTCTTTACACGCGAGGATTTTCCACCTAATATTATTTTAAACTTTATACGCGGGGATTTCTGACTTCATATTTTTTTCTGAACACTTATACTGATTACTGAGAAGTTAGAAAAGTTCATCGTTCAGTAACGCTCATGGGCTCATAATTATTAATTTTGGTTTGTATTAACTGAGCGAATTTATTAACGCGTAACTATGTAAAAATCACAATATACGCAACGGGATTCTTGACTCGTAGGTATCTGAAATACTACGGGTCGAGTAGCGAAATGTAAATTTTGTGATATTTAATTTGTTAAATTTTTAATAAGTAATAATAAAGGACACTAATTATTTGTAAATTTATTTTCTTTCATAAAACAAAAATTGTTTTAGTGGAAAATTTAGCGGTTAGCGGTCATTTAGAGTGTAAAATTTCTGTTTGTTAGTGGTTTTCTGGTGGTTTTAAAGGTTGAATCTAGTGGGAAGCTTATTGAACTGTTGGCAACACTGCTATCTACAGCGAACTCGAGTAATGATTCACCAATCCGAATTATTGGGACGTGAGAGGTAGACGGATAACTTGACCTTGATCGGCGACGATAAGAGTCTGTCTTTATCTGTCGGTAGATTATTGGGACCGGCCGTAAGTAGCTAGAAAGGAAATGGAGAAAAAAATATGCCTTTGTGCGTGTTCAAAGTTACTTTGAGTTTTGGGTAACTTTGAACCGAACAATTTCGGAAACTAAAAATCCTTGAATTTAAAGGATTTTCGTATCATGGGTAAGATTATACTTATGTTCTGAATGAATGAAAGATAGATCTATCAAATAAAGTTAAATTGTCATAGTTAACAGCCTACCGTTTACTTAAAATTGCCATTTACTAAATATTAGCAACATATGGGTAGATTTTTTTTTGTAACGAATACATATTTATTTGTAATTGTAGAAATTTATTAAAAATCAAACCTAAACAATAAATTCTATAATCAATTACCATTCAAATGAGGTCAAAACATTAATGGTTGGCAAGAGAATTTGAAAAATTATTCACTCCATTCCATGAACAAGATGTCATCTTCAATGTACATGTTATCATTTTTTTTGTTATTTTATGCTCTTTTAAAATAGAAACGACGTTTTCTTTTTTAATAATACTGAATTCGTGTTCTGGAAACCATGACCGTGAGTAACGGCCTGTTACTAATCCACTTCTGACCATAGGCCTCGTCTCTCCATCTTTGGAGAGGGATTGGAGATAAGACCTACCACGCTGCTCCAATGCGGATTGGTAGGTTATACATATCCCCATAATTCTCTAGAGATACGTAGGTTTCTTCGCGATGTTTTCCTTCACCGAAAAGCGTGTGATAAATTGTAATTCACAATTAGACACATAAGTTTTTATAAACTCATTGGTGCCTGCACTGGGTTTGAACCTGCGATCTCATCGAAAGAGTCCCACGGTGTTACCGCTGGGTTATTACAGCTATACTAGTATGAAAGCTTAGCTATACAGCTAAGCTTTCATACTTGTTAAAGCACCGGATTAGATTTTATTACGATACGTGTGGTGACTAGTCCAGCATGTATAAGGTATGTGAATGTTGCCTGCTTCATACGTTTAGCATTACATAGATTCTGTTAACAAACGCGGATTATAGCAAAATAATTCTATTGTAATTACTGTATGTACTAAAATATGTACTTGAAAATATTTTAAGAAAACAATAATCCTTTGTCAATGTTACCCATAAACTAAGAAAATGCAATTGGATATCTTTGAACCGTTCAAAGTTACCCATATTTAACTAAAAATAGGGGTGGTCCACAAATTTACCGGTCAATGGATATAAAACGATGCAAAATCATGAAATTATATGAAAAAGTATCATTTCAACGTCCAATTGATTATTAGAAACCGAAAATCATGTGTTTTACACACCTTTTCTGTAATTAAATCGGAAATGTAACTCACATACTTTTCACTGCTAAAAGACCGCGAACTGAAAATTTTGAAAAAGTGTCAAAATTTGATTGAAAACTATATATTTTAAATGACATTTGACAACTAGAACATTTAGTATTTTCATTTCACTCAGTTATCAGTTTTAAAACAGGTTACAGATATTGAAAAAAAAAATAATAATTATTTTAGTCGTTTTATTCAGTGTTACCAGAAAATTCAAAGTTACCCAATTTGACTGTGTGTACCTTGGATAAAGAATACACTGGATGCCGCCTTAGCTATTTTAGTGTGTCCGTTTTATGCTTGTGTGAACTTTTAGAACTGCATTAGTGTGCGTGATTAGGGAAGTACTTAGCTTATCGATAAGCTAAACTAGGCGTCGATAATTATCGAAGCCTAGCTCAGGTTACTGTAAAGTTAATATACAGTTGTTACCAACATAGTTGGTTTAGTGTTCAGAATAGATTTAAACATTTGAATAGATTGACATAATTTCCTGAGTATACAGTCTGCAGTATAATGTCATGAATTATCCGATGCACATCTTTACTGCATATCTTACTGTGATGGGTGGTTCTCAAAAATGGTATCTGTCAATTGACTGTGAGCCTAGATTTACCAAGGAATCCTTTGGAGCGTTAAAAATAAAGTCGAAGGTGCAGCCCATACTCGGTGCTTTATGTATAGATAAAATGTTAGTGCTTCAGTGGCCAATTGAACAATATCATGATTCACATTATTCCCAACATTTACATATCCGTGAGACGGTGACAGCTTTTATCCACTGTTCTCTTATATGTGGGCATTTAGGAAACCTAAGAAAATAATCTAAAATTAGAGAATTCGCATTTACTTGGCTAGTAAATATAACTTTGACTGATATTTATCGATACATAATAATTCGTTAGTGTGTACATCACTACGTAGGTAACACAATTCAATCGAATATTTAATGATTAATTTCTATGTTTTATCAGTATCCCACACTCGTGCCGGCTAGAGAATATCAAACTGTACTGATACATTATAATCTGAAACGCTTTAACTGAATAAAACGCTTTAATTTAGCACGCAAATGAGAGTCAAAGATTTACTTATGAAATGGTAATTCCGTGTTTTTAACTCCTCCTTTCGTTGTTCTTGATGGACACGTTAAGGAAGCACACGACATATTCCACCTTTTTTGAAAAAATATATCAGTAACACTCGTATTTGCTTTAGATTTCAAGAAATAATCTTCAACAAACTCAATGTTATGGCCTCATTTGGTGTCACCAACTGGACACATTTTTAGCGACGTTGCCAAACTTCATCACAATCTCTTTCACTCTTATGTATAGTTCGCGATAAGAACAGAGACAAACGATAAATCGCTTACACACAGACGCAAGATCGGCAACGTCTTTTGGCGCCGTCCAGTATATACTACGTCCATGGTGTGTACAATATTGTTAAATTTAAAAACAATAAAACTTATTTGTCTGTGGCTAAAACTAAAAAACATAGATTACTAACTATAAAATAGATGGTTGAGATTCATGCATTGGCGCGAGCCTATTTTCGGTGGTATGGGGGGGGGGGTGCAAAGTAGTACTATAGCTACTTACATTCTCATTCATAAAAAAACTATCTGCCTCTCACCCGTTTCATTCATAAAAACGGATTTAGTCTCAGCTCTGACTCTTTCTCACATATGGAGTAGTAATATATATAACGTATGACGTAAAATCGTAGTAAAATTAGTGATGTACTTGGTGCGCTCAAAACGTAATTAGTGATGTCAAAAGATAATTATCGATTCGCACGCCGCTCTTACCGATTTTTGGATAACCGCTTTTCCTATTACATATTAATAATGATTTTTAAATATTAATAAAACAAAATATTTAAGGAACTTCTTTATTAAGACTTTTACTGCAATAAAAAAATATATATACAACAACCGTTTTGCATTTCTAAGTTTAATAAGCTTCCCACCAGATTCAACTTTCAAAACCACCAGAAAACCACTAACAACAGAAATTTTACACTCTAAATGACCGCTAACCGCTAAATTTTCCACTAAAACAATTTTTGTTTTATGAGAGAAAATAAATATACAAATAATTAGTTTCCTTTACTATTACTTATTAAAAAATTAACATTAATTTAATTTAACAAAATTAACAACCCGTGGTATTTCCGTAACCTACGAGCCAAAAATCCTGTCGCGTATATTGTGATTTTTGCATAGTAACGCGTTAATAAATTCGCTCAGTTAACACAAAGCAATAATGAACCCATGAGCTTCACTGAACGGTAAACCCTTCTAACTTCTAAGTATAAGTATTCAGAAAAAAATATGAAGTGAGAAATCCCCGTATATAAAGTATAAGTTTAGAAAAATATTAGGTGGAAAATCCTTTCGTGTAGGAAAACGTAGACGACTCATTCTTGCCGATCAGTTATGCCTACTCAAGCAAAGTAAATAGCTACCAGGAATGCAAGCTAAAATCCGCTTGGTTTTCGAGAAGAAATAATTTTTTCAAACAATCATAGGAAGGAAAAAAGATAACTTCATTCAAAATATTGGAAGTTGCTACCTACACATTTTTGTCATCTCTCAGGTATTTTATGGATAACATAAAAAAAAAATTGTTCGTTTTTCGAGGCAAACCACTTATCGAGCCAATTTTGGATGTCTCGCGTAAGAATTGAACTGCTGTTCAGCGAGCAAATGGCACACCGACGAATACAGATGAAAGTCGGATGGGGCCAGGTATGGTGAATACGCGATATGAATAGCATCTATCAGTTGAGCGTCTGACGGAGCATTGTCATGGAGGAAAATTAGCTGATATTCTGGCCTTTTTATCTTCATAGCACGCCATAATTTTATTATCTGTCGGTGGTAACGGTGCACTTCGATAGTTTCAACAGATTTCAGCACTTCATAATCGATAATTATGCCCCGCTGATAGCACCATACACACAGCATCGTCCTCCACCCGAAGCGATTCGTTCTTGGAGTAAATGTTGATGGTCGGCCGGGATGAAGCCACGGTTTTTTGTTTAGCATTCTCATGAATTAGAATTTTGTATGAAATGACAAATAAAGTTGACTCAATATTGTTGACCGAGGTCGTACTCTTAATAATAAAAATATGGCATGATCATAACATTTAACTCATTAACATTTAACACCAACCATGAGCAACCAGCGGATTTAAGCTTGTTCACCAATGTATATATGAATATTCAAAAAGAAAAACGAACATTTATATAAAGATCATCGTAAAATGAAAGTAAATCTAGCTTTTTAACTACTAATATATTTCACCAAAACCACCAAAAAAAACCACTACCCACTAAAAGCAATATTTGGCCACTAAATGGGTAGTTAAAACCACCAGTTTTAGTGGAAAATCCACTAAGATGGCAACACTGAGTGTAAACATATTAAATAGACAATAGGTTGAGATATACAAATAAATATATATATAAATTGAAAAACACTAGCTTAAATTGTACTATATATTATAGAAAAAGAATATAGCACGCAAAATACTATATTTTTATCGCTAATTGCAATTGTCGTGCTTTTTTTAATTAACTGTGAATGGAACGCACCCGCAGCACTGCATAGGGATTGTTTGAACGAAACTCATTCATGTATTTACGGGGCTTAGTTAGTTAGTAACTCTAACTCCGTGTCATTATCCAGCGAAAAGTAATAAAAAATAATCATGGAAAAATAAATAATTGGTAATGTTCGTTTTCTGTATCGTCGAACATTAGCTTCAAAAGCGCGCTACTTTGTTAGACGTTTTATTAACGGGCTAGCCATTATAAAGGTGTCGTACTGATTTCTGAAATTGCGCAGTTTTGGTAATTCGTACGTCATTAACTTTTACATTTTTTTTGTAATGGTAATGTGTTGCGGTTGCCAAAGAGCCGGTATTTGGCACCTGCAATACATGTAAAACCTTAATTCTTTTCCCAGTCGCTTTTGGCTACTGATGTTTGAGTGCACGCTTACATCTGTGGCTGAAATTACGGGAATCTAACTTAGCTTCATAAATTCAGACTTCACTTGAGTATTAGTTACCTCAAATGCATTTTCTCAAATTACAGAGGTCGAAAGATGCGTACGACGTCTTCGGTCCTGTTCCTGGTGGTTGACGCTACTGTTCAGCCTGGCGCTGTTCGAGCGCTCGAGACGACGGCGGAGCGACAGCAGCTGCGGCATAGCCGGACGGGGCGGCCAGGGGTGAGGGGCGGCGGCACGTCACCATTGGCGGCAGCGAGGCCTGACCAGCGTAGCTCGTGGAGTCACGTGGCCAGCTGTCGGACTCCCGCGTCACACTAGCAGGGCTTTTTCTTCTCATTTAACAGTATGGTTGAGGTGGACACTGCAGTGTTCTTTCTTCCCATACTGTGTAGGCGTTTTGTTGGTAATGTTCGTTTTCTGTATCGTCGAACATTAGCTTCAAAAGCGCGCTACTTTGTTAGACGTTTTATTAACGGGCTAGCCATTATAAAGGTGTCGTACTGATTTCTGAAATTGCGCAGTTTTGGTAATTCGTACGTCATTAACTTTTACATTTTTTTTGTAATGGTAATGTGTTGCGGTTGCCAAAGAGCCGGTATTTGGCACCTGCAATACATGTAAAACCTTAATTCTTTTCCGTCGCTTTTGGCTACTGATGTTTGAGTGCACGCTTACATCTGTGGCTGAAATTACGGGAATAGAACTTAGCTTCATAAATTCAGACTTCACTTGAGTATTAGTTACCTCAAATGCATTTTCTCAAATTACAGAGGTCGAAAGATGCGTACGACGTCTTCGGTCCTGTTCCTGGTGGTTGACGCTACTTTTCGGCCTGGCGCTGTTCGAGCGCTCGAGGCGACGGCGGAGTGACAGCAGCTGCGGCATAGCCGGAATAATTTTCAAAAATTAAAAAAATTAAAAATAATTTTTACTATTCAAATACAACCTCTTATGAAAGAGGTTGTATTTGAATCTGTATGAATAGTTGTTCTATAATATAAAAAAAATGTTGTCTGCGTCATTATGCATTGATTTGTTAAGAAAGAGTAAATGGGTTCCCTTTTTAGCAAAATTGCTTTTTATTATTAATGCATAAGTATGAAGGAGAAATATTGTTTGTTATTTAATTTCTGTTAGATATAAACAGTTGCACATTTTAAGTGATTTATAAATTACATAAATATTTACTTTCAGTTTTATAGAACAGTCTTTTAATATTGCTGTTATTCTTTCATTCATTACACATACTATTATATCTTTTATTAGCACTGTAAATGTAAAGATATCTCAAATCATAACTATAAATAACATCATGTGACAATCATATTAAAATAAAAAATTACTCTTTATCTTGGATGTGAGGATTCTTGAATCTGCAATTAATCAATCAATTGTTTAATCAATCGTAAATTTAAATTTTGCTTTTGCTTTTTAATTAAAAATCAACAATAGTGTTATATAAAGCAATATACCCTATATTGCTTTATACAGAATAAACTTGCTCTCTTTTGCTATTTACTCCCTTTTCATCCGAGTCTCATTATTAAAAACTTGACAATCATTTTTAAAGTTCTAATATAATACAATGAAGTATACAACTTCAATTGAAAATAGTTCTAAAAAAAAATATTAAGTAGACCATTTAAGTTATGTCCAAATTATTCATAACTAAGATAGATACACACTTATGATCAATTAGAACAACTTCTAAAACACTTTAACTTTAATGTTCCATTATTAATCATTTATTGCACTACAAGACACTAGAAGATATATAAAATCGCAAGACATATATATAGCTAATTCATCAATCGAAATTAATGTACATATCATAATTTTTATATAACGATAACTAAGTCAAATAGGAAATAAAAATTATACTGCATGTTAAAGGTTTTAGGTCATCCATGCAAGGTTAGGTTATTATATTTAGAACTAGCGGCCTGCCCCTGCTTCGCACAGGTATAAAATATCCCATGTCAGTCAGAGTAAAAAAAATGATTAAAATCGATCGAGTAGTTTTGATTTATTCATTACTGCCCGGGGCCCGCAAGCGTTAAATTTGGAGAAAAACAATTTCCTTTCCCTATACCAAGAAGATTTCCTGCTATCTTTGGAATATCTAAATTCATATTTACTTTTACATTTTCCCTATGTATTTTATTTTTACAATTAACTACAGAATGTCTTTAAACAAACTCATGAAAGAGCGACATAGCTGCTAAAGTCAAAGTGTAAGGGCGAAGCGCGGCGTCCTCACGGCATTTTAAATCTGTAATATCTCCGAAAATGTTCACTTAAATTACATGCTGTAAACGGCCATATTAATCTATATTAAATCAACTATTTATTTAAGGTACTTAATTGGATAAGGATTAATGCTGTATTGTATAAAAATTGCTTCAAAAATATGGCATAATTTTTCTTAAAAAGTAAATGACAAAAAATGCTATAGTGGGTTATCCATAAGAGATAGACGCATACCATCGCGGACTTTTCTCTAGACCTTTTCAAGATGTACAGATACTTAGTACATTATTTTGATAAATCTCGTAGGGTTTAGCCTGCGTTTGCAATGTAAGCGGAAAAAAATGTAATTATATACAGAAACCTCAAAAATTACAGTATTTCTCTACTCCGTATTGAATGTTATTATACATACAAACTTTCCTCTGGAATCACTCTATCAATTAAAAAAAACCGCATCAAAATCTTTTGCGTAGTTTTAAACTTCTATGCGTACATAGGGATATAGGGACTTTGTTTTATAATATGTAGTGATGATGTAGTGATGTGAGAACGTAAATTTTAAGAAAGCTCTTACTATTATTGAGATGCACAAAATTCATTAAAACTCAACACTTACATTTATATAATGATTAAGTAAATCCTCTTGTTATTGTTTTATGACTGCACGTTTCTTCGTTGTTATATTTCTCATTTTAAGAAATATCTCAACAGCTACTGGTGAAATAAGACTTTATACATTTAATTTGCTTCTAGTGATATTTGTTTCAAGAATTTTGCTAACTAAATTAAAACAAAATTATACATTTTAGTAAATATTAAAGTACTAGAACTTTACAACGGGAAATTTAAAAATTTAATACACCGCCCATTCATTGATAAAATCAACTTGTTATATGATAGACAGTCAAAATGAGAATGAGTGCGTAAAAATATGTATGTGGAGTGGAGCGAGATGCAGCTGAGACTATTTTCATACGATTCATTCATCAATACGAACATGTGCAAGAGGGATGCGAGATAACATGTGTTGGCGCCTGTAGTAAAACCGCCCTGCTAAAAAACATTTAGTTCGTTGGCGGGAAAAAAAAAGAACAGTCTACAGACATTAAATTGTTAATTATAATAGGCGAACGAAATTGTGCAACGTGCTAGAAATCGTCATTACTAAAACGATAAGGAAAAAAGCAAATTCTTCTTCACCAATCAATATATTTTTAATAAAATTAATGTATACATAGTGGGGCAAAACATTTTTAATGGCATGGCGCAATAAGGGTGGAAAAACTAGTATAGCTCAACGTTTTTCTACAGTAATTAAATGCCCAGATACTGGAAAAAGCAGTATTTCGATCTTTAATCGATCGCATGAACGGGATGAAATTTTATAACTTCTTAAAACTTTTGCAAGTATACTCTTCATCGCTATCATCCCGAAGTGACGACCTGAGAGCAAATAAATGTTATATTACAATAAGAAAAAACGTTTACTATTTTAGCCGTATGATATCCGGCTGAGTAGAATAGACCACCTTCATTCCTTACCGAGGTGTTGTAAAAGGCGACTAAGGTAAGACGATCCGCCGTGTGGTATTGAGTATAATAGACCTCCCTAATTTCTGACCGAGGTGTCGTAGAAGGCGGCTAAGGTAAGTTGTACCACCGGTTGAGTAGAATAGAACACCCTGTTTCTTACCGAGGTGTTACCACTAAGGTAAGTGGACGTCAGGAAGGCGGCCGGTCGTAAAATACGTAGTCAAATCATGTGACATTTTTATAGCATGTTGTGCCGACCCTACTTAGAGTGGGATAAGGGCAGAAGATGTATGTATACCGTTTACTATTTGTAAGGCAACTTATGATTTGAAAATAAGTTGATTGTGAGATACTATATGTCCTGCATTCGTCCAATACAACGTAAAAATATTGAAATTTAACAGTTCCAAAACCATATTTTAGTACCTGGGTGACCTGGATTTGCTCGCTAATTTTTAAAATAATGTAAAATTAAAAAAAAAAATGATCAATAGGGCAGGTGGGGCTCGATCCTAGGTATTTTCACCTCTCTAGACCGCCCGTTCCCCAAATGAACTACCATGACGTTTGACAGCCAAAAATTGTGATGGTATTCAACGTAAATTACAAAAAAAAAATTAGAGCCCGAAAGCAGGGAAAAACGTAATATTTTTTAAATAAAACTTATCTAGATCGATTTGTCTCCCCCAAAACCCCCTACATGCTGAATTTCTGGAAAATCGTTGGAGTCGTTTCCGAGATTCCGAAAAAAAATATATATATGCAAGATTAACACATTTATACGTATCTTTAATATTTAAATGAGGTAATCTTGTATGTATATGTATATTTTCGGAATCTCGAAAACGGCTCCAACGATTTTCCTGAAATTCAGCATGTAGGAAGTTTTGGGGGAGAAAAATCGATCTAGATAATAGGTTTCATTGAAAAAAAATATCGTTTTATCACTGTTTTCGGGAAAATGCTAAAATTTATGTTGATAAAATATTTTTTTCGCCATTTAACCTCAAGTCACGATACTTTATTACGAACTATTTCTAATTATATAAATTTTTTCAATTTTATTTTATATATTTTCAAAAGTTACCCAAGTACTAAATATAATATTAGATAGTGTTGTATTTTTTTAACTATCAATTTTTTTAATTTATTAATATTATGTAATAAATTCCATGGTATAAATTCAATGGTAAAAATTCTTGTGGCATGCAATACCGATTTATGTACCTTACCTATACAATTCCTGGCCCCATGACTAAAAGGAATGTATGTGCATGGATGTCGTTTAGAGCTGATTTCTGGTAAAAATCTATCTGGATTAAAAGTATTTGCATCAAGCCCCCAGAGCCGTTTCGACCTATGCATTGCGAAAGGTATCACTGCACACCCTACGCCAGCAGGAACAGTACATGTCGCTGCAAAGAATTAAAAGAAAGCAAAAATAAATAGTAAATATCCATATAAGTAGCGGCCTGTTGCTATCCCACTTCTGAGAATAGGCCTCTTCTCTCCATTTTTGGAGAGAAGAGTTGGAGAGCGAGGAAATTAAATTTAGCTTTGATTAAGAAAAGTGTTCACTGTTATTTGATGTCCTAAGTCTAATTGATTTATAGATCTTAGTCTAGAGTCTCAGGGTTACTTTGCGGAACTTCGTAGTATAGTAAAAAAAGTAAAGTTGCGGCCTATTACACTCACACTGCTGAGAATAGGCCTCTTCTCTCCGTTTTTGGAGAGAAGGGTTGGAGCTAAGACCTGCTGCTCCAATGCGGATTGGTAGGGCACACATATCTCCAGAATTCTCTAGAGATATGCAGGTTGCCTCACGATGTTTTCCTTCACCGAAAAGCGTGTGATAAATTGCAATTATCAATAAGACACATAAGTTTTAACAGAAAAACTCATTGGTGTCTGCCCGGGTTTGAACCCGTGACCTCATTGAAATAGTCGCAAGGTATTACCGCTGGGCTACCATAGCTTTTTAATGTTCATGTAACACAAATATCTTCCTGCCCTTATCCTACTCTAAGTAGGGTCGGCACAACATGCTATAAACATGTCACATGATTTGGCTACGTATTTTACGACCGGCCGCGTACCTGACGTCAACTTTTATTAGTCGTATTTTACGACACCTCGATAAGAAAGAGGGTGGTTTATTCTACTTAACCGAATACCACACGGTGAGTCAACTTACCTTAGTCGCCTTTTACAACACCTCGGTAAGAAATGAGGGTGGTCTATTCTACTCAGCCATATACCGAACGGCGGGTCGACTTACCTTAGTCGCCTTTTACGACACCGCGGTAAGAAAAGAGGGTGGTACTATTCTATTCACCCAGATACCACACGGCGTTCATGTAACACAATTATAGGTATTAATAATTAATTATATGTAGCGCTAGGGTGTATTTATTTTAAAGATAAAAAAATGCAATAAATTAAAAAAGAAAGGGTGGGTAATACCCGGGATTCGATCCGGGGTATTTCCAATTCTTTAGTCCGCTCCTTCCCCATTGAGCTATTACAAATTTACAAAAGACAGCATTGTCATAGGGACTGGAGCAGTTTGTAAAATTCAGCTTAATCGGACGCCAAGAAGTGGGTCAAGTTTAACTTGCTAGATTCCATCACTTACATACAATTGCAAGTTTTAAAAAAAGCTTTTAATAATAAATGTAGAATATTAGTGCGTGATATATTTTTACTATGTAGATAAAAAAAAAATGACCAAGATACACAATTAGTTGTTGTGTCGAAATACTTCTTACAGAGTTGAAGTTCCTTGTCTGTCTTCCTGCCAATAATCGGAACAACCGTATATAATCTCATTGATTCCTTAATTACTCTCTCTAAATAATCCATCCTGTTTAGATCTTCTTTTGTTGGGCATCTCGATGTATCGCCGAAAATCTTTTTTAATCTGTATAATTTTTATACAAAAATCTTAATTGCATAATTATAAAAAAAATCCTACTTTCTCCCCGGTTGGCTAATATAGAATTCAAAATATTTATATATTGTTATTCAGATAGTATCTAACCAACTAGATGAACGAGAGAAAAAAATGTTTCAATTTTATTTTCCAACAATAAAAAATTGATTTTTTTATTAAAAAAAAACCACCCACAATCAATTTTTTGAGTTAAGTTTAAGTTATTATTGGTACTAGTTAAGGTTATGTAGTTAATGATTCGGTTTAATATATAAATCGCGCTTGGACACCTAAATAGGTGCCCAAGTACAACATTAAACGCTTATATAAAATTTATGGATTTATATTGTTTTAAAAAACGATGTTTTAAATTATTGACTACTTAAACAAAATAAATCTCGAAGATTTTTTGAATTTATCCAGAAATAAGTAAAAAATATATGTAGATAATTCAATGGCATATACTTTTATAAGTACTTATTAAAGTCCATATAATATTTATATAGCATGATGAATTACCTGTTATATATATATTTTAGGAATCACGAAATAACAAAACTCAAATCGATTAGTTATTAAATTGTGGTAATTTTGAATATAGGTCAATATAACTTTCTTTCTTTTACAAATGACTCAAAATGAATTTTCGCATTTCGCAAAAATTAATTATGGTAAGGTGAGTAATATTCCCAGGTTTAGTTTCGCTAATGTGGATTGTGCACTCACACAAATTATCTTACTCTAAATAAACTTTTTCCTGTTCTTCTTGATGACTTCCCAGCAATAAAAGAACATAAGATATGACCAAAGCTGTGGTATCATTGCCTGCAATCGTTATTGAATCTATATGCTCTCGTAATTCCTCGTCAGTAAACTTGATTTCCCTGCTAAGTAATAGTTCCAAAAGATCTGGACGACCTTGAAAGAATATAATTAGACAGTAAAATATAAAAAAGATTTAAATCTTCAAAGTACTATCAAAAATTATATCAAAAATTAATTACCTTTTTTTTCTTGGCGATGATTTTCAAACAATATTCTCTTTTTACGCACCACCTGATACAAAACTTAATAAAAATAAATAAGTTACTCTAGCTTTGTACGGAAGGATTATAATTACTCTTTTTTAATAACAAATAGTAATGCATTAATCAAGTACAAGAAGCACATTTGGTAATTTTCATTTTGTAAAATACTAGTAGGTATGTCCAACCTGCTTCGCAGGGCTTAATTTAAGAACATTAATAACAGTAAAAAAGGCTCCAATCGCCACCAAACTTTACAGACACATCCACTGGGTCAATCTAACGATTACCTTAAAATTTGATGAAATTGTGTTATGGGTGAGAGACAACTGGTAAATATATAAATATATAATGTTTAAATACAAATAAATTTAAATACACGCAGGCTCGAAGAACCAATAAATTCGTTTATAGAAAATGTTTGCCCTCGGCGGGAATCGAACCCGCGACCGTCGGAGCTGAAGGCAGGATCACTACCCACTACGCCAACGGGTCAGTTAGGAAAGGCGTATGTTATCAAAATGAAAATTACTGTGATAAATGAAGGATACATTTAGGATTTGAAGAAAAAAAATAATATTATTATTACAGTTTTAACTTCTATCAGACAACTTAAAAAAATATATTTCACCTCATCTGTAAATTTGTGTGTCAAATTTATATTCTCTTTTTGTAATTTGGAATAAGTTGTAAGGTTAAACAGGATATCAGGTTGCATCCAAGCTTTGAACAACCGCATTCCAATAATAGAAATAACAGTGTTGCGTGCACGTAAGTAAGGTGTGTCGGGATTATGCTGTACATCCATTTTCTCACCCATAGCAGTTTCTGTTGATAAATATTATACATAGAAGTTGTGTATCAGGACAAAAGGCGTTAAGCCAGAACGCATCAAACTAAACGATTATTAAGATTTCCTTATCGCTGCCATTAAAATGCGAGAGCTGTGTTAAGCAACCACACAATATTATATATACCCTTAGATTTACATATTCTGCTAAAGTTGCTATAAATATTCTAAATTCTCAAAACGATACTAGATAAAAACAAAAAAAAGCTATTCGTCAAAAATAATGACGACTTAATGAAACATTTAAGAATTGGATTATAGCTAACAAAAAACAGTCCTTTTTGTGGAAGGTTTTCTTTTGAAACCGACAATAACTTCATTAAATATGTTTAAAGTTATTTTATAGATTGAGCTTTGGCCAATGAGAGCTCACAATTGGCTGTGGACATATCCACTTAAATTTTTTACATTTTTTAACATTAAATACTTACCAAATACAATGTCTAACATACAGGAGGAAATGTACTTGAAAACATCAAATTCTGATTTGCCTAATTGTTCTTTCAAACGTTCAACCAAGACGACGCCTTGTTCATCGAACACGTCAATATAATTATCAATAATCCGATTGTGAAATACTGGTAATAACACTCGACGATGAGTTCTCCATAGGTTGACTGGAATCACAGTAAATCATTTATAGAATTAGGCATTACTTTGCGGAGATCCATAATACAAAAGTAATAAAAAAATTATTTTGATATAATCCGCGATGAAGTAAAATAGATTTTCTATTATATATAATACTAAATGTAGAGTGGACAATCCGTTTTCATACCTGATACATACAGGATTCGTAAAAACACATGCACAAACCTCCACCACCGCCACCACAATACTCAACAATAGTTTCACTCCGCAACCGAAGCATCATCAGGAGATAGACGACAGACGATTTTGTCGTGGAGT
Source organism: Morpho achilles (assembly GCA_947086495.1). Taxonomy (NCBI): domain Eukaryota; kingdom Metazoa; phylum Arthropoda; class Insecta; order Lepidoptera; family Nymphalidae; genus Morpho; species Morpho achilles. Next base: position 7,761,721 of record CAMTZB010000016.1, read on the forward strand.
CCTGCATGTATCAGGTATGAAAACGGATAGTCCACTCCACATTTAGCATTATATATATTTTCTATTTTACTTCATCGCGGATTATAGCAAAATTATTTTATTATTACTCTTGCACAATAAATCATGCTAAAATCAACCTACTACTACTAAAACAAATATATTTATTTGTTATATTTAGGTTTTATTTAGGTGCCAAAAAACTTCATATGGATTTTAATGAATTATCGTTCCTATAATAGAGTTTTGAAATTTAGATAACTCGTGTTAGAATATAATACATATAACATAAGTAACGGCCTGTTACTATCCCACTGCTGAGCATAGGCCTCTTCTCTCCGTTTTGGGAGAGAAGGATGATTGGAGCTAAGACCTACCACGCTGCTCCAATGCGGATTGGTAGGTTACACATACCTCCAGAATTCTCTAGAGATATGCAGGTTTCCTCACGATGTTTTCCTTCACCGAAAGGCGTGTGATAAATTGCAATTATCAATTAGACACATAAGTTTTTTTAAGAGAAAAACTCATTGGTGTCTGCCCGGGTTCGAACCCGTGATCGTCTCTAGAGATTCACACGGTCGCACCGCTGGGCCATCAAAGCTTCACATATAACATAATATGATAATATTGGTCAGAGGACAGGACTAAAAATTTACGAACTTCCCACCTGGTGCAACAAACAGTCCATTTCCCAACCAAGCTTGAAGAAATTTGTACGATGAATCCTTTTGTAAACAGTTCTCCAAGATTTTTTGAACATCATTTGGATTTACCGATACTGAAATAATATTTAAAAAACATTCATTTAATGCATAGTTTAAATCTGTTCAAGTACGCAAACATATAATAATTAACTACCTACGTACAAAGAAGAGCCAATCCAGATTTTGCTAATCCCACCTGAATCTTCGATGAGGTTCACTAATTTCTGAATATTTTTCAAAACTCCTAAAATAGCGTAAATATATCGATTAGTATAAAGTATAGTAAAATTTTCATTTATAATTTTAAAATTTCATTATATCCTTAAAGTTCATATTTGAAATTTTTTACTATCAATATTATATAGGTATATATTATATTATTTCCATTATGAAAAATTCAAATACGAAACTTAATCTATTAATACTTTTATTATTTAAAAGACTTACTTTCAGGACTTCCGAGAAACCAATGTGTGTGTCCTAATATAGGTAAATATCCGGTATTTGGCAAACTTTTAGACAGTTCGTAGATTAGATGTCTTCTTCGACGGAAGTATACATAGTAGGCACAAGAAAATAATAACAATAATAATAAGACAAACATATTGTGATATTATACAAGAACTATATATATGTCAATACAAGATGTAAATATTCACTAAAAGTCAGCTTTCGTTATGAAATCTGTAAGAGTACTGATAGCTAGAAAAATAGTCATGTGGTTATATTAGCACTGTACTGTATTGTAGGCATGGGCCGTTTCACTAGTCATAAACATATCTCATTATCCGCTATATAGCTTTATTTTTACTGTTATAAATCCGTAGCAGGCGTGAAAAACAGACTTTTAGGGCAGCCCTAAAAAGGTTTATGTTCAAGAGAGCTATTTAAATATACACAAGTTTGTATGTGCGATATAAAAGATTTATCGACTTCAGTTAAATGTTCATCATATAAATTAGGGAGTCCTAATGCTTATTATGATTAAACTTACATTATAAGGACATAAGTCGACTTATCAACATATTCGAGCCTTAACGTGATGCGCACTAAATATTCATAACAACCATTTAAATAAACAATTCGAACATTCTACTACGAAATCGGGAATATTTCATGAAAGTAAAAATATGATAGGTAAAAAATATAAGAATTAAATAATACAAATGTGACCTAATATATAATATTTTCTGTGTTAAGTTTATGCATAAATATGTTTAAATTAAAATTAAACTATAAATTGCCAATTTATTCAAGTGGAATTATTTACAATAATCGATCTAGCTAGGATTTATTTTATAATATGATATGCTAAAATATTGAATATAAAGTAAATGAAATTTAAGCTGTCAAAGGTAATAAATAGCCTAATACCTTACAGACAGACCAAAAAAGTTCAAAACCCGGGATCGAGTCCCACATGTCACTGGGGCTTTCTTTCTTTTTTTTATTGCATTTTTTTATATCTCTTAAAAAATTACCGAACAAGGCTCGGTCACCCAGATAACCATTTTTAAAAGACAATCATACCTAATCTTAGATATAAGAATTACCATTAATTTTGCAGTAGGATACGATTATAAGAATCAACATATCAAAATAGTTAATTGCTTAATTTTTTCAAACAGTGAGCTAAAATAAAGTAAATCATATTATGCTGACTACTATGCTGTTACTAGTTCCTACATTTAACATTATGGGTAATAAATATTTGTTGAGCATATAAGGTGAACATACATACGATGTTTATAAGAGGTATAAGAACTCAGTGCCGACATTTCGATTCTACATCTGTCATCTTTTGTTCTACGATTGTTATTCATTGCTTAAAACGTAATAATTTAGTACCTTTTGTTTTCCATTAAATATTATTTATCATAAAAATATTTTTATCGTCATCACATCGAGTTAACGTATTGTAACTTGTGTTCAGTACTAACGTTTACTTGCAACTATGTTAAAGGAAACAAAGTATACGTAATTGTTTTTTGTAGTTATCTATTGCTGAAAAGACCAACACAGACTTTTCTCTATATTCACTTTCCTTTGTTGCAACTCTTCTCTTTTACCGTGTCCAAGAGGTCAGAAAATTCACGACCAAACTTTTAAGTACAACGACCATGAGATTCCATCAGAAGCAAAGTCAATCAAAGAATACTTCTACTCTTACTAAGAATACTTCTATCTTTATTTTTACTTGAAGAGAACCAATTGAACTTAAATTATAAATGGGATATTAGACTCGCTTTAATTGCAATTTTACAAAGGAAACCCAGAGTTTCAATATAGTATTTCAATAATAGTACGTAATCATCTCTACAAAATTATTACCTAACTATTCTTTTTTAGAACTATATTCAGGTCACTTAAAAGAATCCAAAGACGATGATCGTATTGGCAGTGGCTTTGATGGTCGTATGTTGCTATTGGGTGTACTGGACAGCGAATTCCCGAAGACTGGATAAATTAACAGAAAAACTACCTGTTCCGCCTCGCTTACCAATATTTGGCCACGGTTTGATGTTCATTGGCAACACTGAAAGTAAGTTTATTATGTAATCGTTGATCTTTATATAATGAGCATACTTTTGTGATATTTGAATTATTTTTAATACTATCAGTCGGTCACGCATTGCTGAGGCAGTTTGGTTTTGATTTATCCTTGATACAATATCATTGACAGTTCAAAACCATGCTGCATCAGTACGAAACTTTACAGGATCATCTGCTGAGGCAATCTAAAGATTGTCTGAAAATTTCGGTAAAATCAGTCCAGCCATTTCCGAGTCTATAAGAAACATACATACATATTTTCTGTTTTATTAGTATGTATAAGTGCAGAACCGGCAACGCATTACTGTGGCTTAGTCTGTTTCTGAATCTTTCATCAACTCTCCTTTATATATTGTCATGCGTTAGTTTTTATATTGCATTTTTTTCTAAGAATTCATTTAAATTATATTATATAAAGGAACATGATATTCTTAAGGTAACTTACTTATTGAAGGATTATTGCTTTATCTAAATTATTATACAATTCGGTCATTGCACATGACCATTTATTTTAATCTAGGATGCATATACGCACATCCATAAATATTTTTCCAATTTAATTATAATTATTAGGTAATATCACTACATATTATAAAACAAAGTCCCTATATCCCTATGTACGCATAAAACTTTAAAACTATGCAAAAGATTTTGATGCGGTTTTTTTTAATAGATAGAGTGATTCCAGAGGAAGGTTTGTACGTATAATAACATTCAATACGGAGTAGAGAAATACTGTAATTTTTGAGGTTTCTGTAAATAATTACATTTTTTTTCCGCTTACATTGCAAACGCAAGCTAAACCCTACGAGATTTATCAAAATAATGTACTAAGTATTTGTACATCTTGAAAAGGTCTACAGAAAAGTCCGCGATGGTATATGTCTATCTCTTATGGATAACCCACTATAGCATTTTTTGTCATTTACTTTTTAAGAAAAATTATGCCATATTTTTGAAGCAATTTTTATACAATACAGCATTAATCCTTATCCAATTAAGTACCTTAAATAAATAGTTGATTTAATATAGATCAATATGGCCGTTTACAGCATGTAATTTAAGTGAACATTTTCGGAGATATTACAGATTTAGAATGCCGTGAGGACACCGCGCTTCGCCCTGTAACACTTTGACTTTAGCAGCTATGTCGCTCTTTTAAGAGTTTGTTTAAATACATTCTGTAATTAATTGTAAAAATAAAATACATAGGGAAAATGTGAAAGTAAATAAGTAAAAATGTACTATACGAATTTAGATATTCCAAAGATAGCAGGAAATGTTCTTGGTATAGGGAAAGGAAATTGTTTTTCTCCAAATTTAACGCTTGCGGGCCCCGGGCAGTAATGAATAAATCAAAACTACTAGATCGATTTTAATCATTTTTTTTACACTGACTGACATGGGTTATTTTATACCTGTGCGAAGCAGGGGCAGGCCGCTAGTAATATATAAAAATATTAAACTTGAAGAATAAATAATTACTTTACTCGCAAGTCAAAACGTAGGTCGCTAAAGTCAATATTTTTTAACGCAGTGTAGACAATTACAGAGTTCTTGTATGTGTTTTGAGTAAATATGTGTTAAGCTTAGACAACGTGAATATAAATATTTGAATTAAATTTCAAATTGGCAATATTAGTTTTGTACAATCAGATGAATTTAAATCATTATTCAGAAGAAGAAGGTAGAATGATTTTGTTGTATATAGCAATAGCGTTACGATTTTGTTCTGATACTCTCGGTTACTAGGCGCAACGATCGTTGTGATTGTGAAGGTTTGTAGCAAGCGCTTACTACTCCTGCCTTATCTATACTAATATATTATAAAGCTGAAGAGTTTGTTTGTTTGATTGTTGATAACATCACTCTAAGATGAATAGGAGAGGAGCAGCAACAAAAAATAGTACAAAAACGGCGAAATTGAAAGCATTCCTTGCGTGCGCTAAGTAAACGGTAATAGTTATTCAAAAATCATGTATTACAAAATTGTTCCCATTTAAAAGTTCTAAATAAAAGTCTGTCGTGTACCTTAAATGCTAGTCATATGTCTAGCCTTTAAGGTTGACCCACTTTAACGATTTTTATTTTTATCAACAGACTATTGCGGTTTTAATCTTTCCAAGCGGGTGAATTAAATGCTAGTAAATTATAAAAAAACGTTCTCTCTACATTTAGTTTTACATAGATTATTTACCGCCTACATTTTATTTATTTTTTATTAAGGTCATATTAATTCGGCAGATATAGATTAAAAGTCGGTTGTAATATCTGATCGTGTTTATTTCCGATCTACTTTTACCATCACAAGTCTTATTTCTACTACCATACCTACATACATAATTTCGTCTTTTGCATTCTTAAATGTTGTTATTTAACAAAAAATCAAAATTTTAATATTTGTGACACCAATAATTTTGGAATTATTAATATTTCTACAGAAATTCTTCATAATCTGGAGAACATTGCTTCATTCGCATCTTATCGCAAAACGGCGGTAAAGCTCTGGTTGGGGCCTAAATTGTACATTGGTAAGTGTGAATAAGTAGTAAACGATTTGATGAGGCATTGTTCTTAGATTTCTATGTCACCAGTGTATTATTTCTCCTTCTCAATTACCAATATACATAAATACATCCCGATATAACTATTACATTTTCCGCAATCAAGCAATAGTAACTACAGCTTTAGGGATTACGCAATTGAATGAAGTACATTTTTTTAGCAAAATTCTTAAGGAATTTAGAAAATATCTTAAAAAGGTGGTCTTAGATAAAGCTTACTGTACAATTGGAGATTTGAGTGATATATTTTAACTGCAGTTTTGCTAAGCACGAGGATGCAACGAGTAACATGTAATTAATCAATTTATATTTTTTAAAGGACTGTCCGGCGAGTTTCTTGCTGGTTCTTTCCGGTTGGAAAAATCTTCCGAATTATTGGTAGCTTCTTTTAAAACATTTGACGATTCAAAAGTTATGGAAATCTACTTGGAAAAATAATATTTGGAATTTGAATTATTAATATTTAATGTGATAAAAATGTGGTACTCTCAGTTCTTTAGCGTTGGCTTTTCTTTTTTCTCACAGCGATAGGAAACCCAGAAGATGCACAAGTGATACTGGAAAACTGTTTAGATAAAGATACGGTTTATAGATTTCTACGCCCTTGGTTGGGACAAGGACTCTTTATCGCTCCCGGTAAGTATAAATAAGGAGCACTCTAATCTAACGAAATATCAAACCTTAAATAACAAAAATTGGTATATTATGATAACATGCTCAAATGAATTTTTACATCATAAATTAATGTATACCTACACGTTTTAACAATTTTAATGTTTTCATTTGTATCCTTTCAGTTGGTTTATGGAGGGCTCATAGAAAGGTTTTACTGCCGATATTCCACAACAAATTCGTAGAAGAATATTTAAAGATAATATCAGAAGAAACCGAAATTCTTATTGAGAAACTTGGCGAACAGTCTGGAAAAGGAGAGTTCGATATTCTACGCTATATTACGGCCTGTACTTTGGATATTGTATTCGGTATGAATTGATATTTATTCTGTGACGAATTTTTTTTAAAGATTATAAGAGCGTATGGTGGTTTTTATCAGAGAGCCTAGTTCTGTACAAATTCTTCTATTACCTTCTTACGGGTAGAGCAAAACCAAATCCAAAGTTTGCAAGGTTTATGAATGATGAATTTAGATCAAAGGAGTTCCAAATTGTATGATCTCGCGACGCTTGGATCCAGTGGCGAACTGCAGCCTTTGTATAACATTTTTTATATGAACCACCTAAACAGGTGGTTCATATAAAACATATTATACATTTAAGGAAATTTAAATATTTTCGTTTTTTAAAAATGAATAATGGCTAAATAAATAAATGAAAATTTATATCCTGATTAAGGTTTAAAGAGCAAAACTATTTTCGAATGTCGTTGCGAATGTGTGTCGTGCTAATGGGTGGATGGTGGTTTAGAGTGCATGCGTTTTCAAATTCCGCATACAGAACTTAAGCTTATCATAGATTTTCCCGCGAATTGTAACAAATCTATTATTTTCTGTATTATGGAACTCCGCAAAATAAAGAGTAATTAATTAGTAAAGAATTGTAATATTTTTCGGTAAAGAATTAGTAAAGAATTGTAATATGGCAATGCAGATATAAATTTTTAATTCGTTTAAAATTTAAAAACACTATTAAAAATCTTTTTTTCTGTATAAAAGTAATAATTTTGTATACTTGGAATGAAAATAAATTCTTCATCAGACACTGCAATGGGAGAAAGGATGGACGTTCAACACTCTCCAAACACTCCGTACCTACGCGCTCGTCATACTGTCATGTCCATACTTAACAAACGTCTGTTCAAAATATGGCTCCAGCCAGACTGTCTCTTCAACCTGACACCTTATGCTAAGCAGCAAAAGGAAAACATCGATTATACCCACAAATTTACTGATCAGGTAATACAATACTCTTGGTATCATATTTTAGTACCATTTTTCTTTTTGTATTTCAAAGTAGCTTTATGATAAACATAACATATTATGATTAGTATAATAAATATAAATATATTATAATAAAACAATTCATAAATCAGATGATTTTAAATTACTTACTAATAACAATTTTCATAAAAAATGTCTGCATTATACTTATAATTAATATATATAAATTTAAAGGAAAGAATGAGAATTTTTTAAAAATAATTACATGAATTAACTTGGTTTGTCTTTTAAAAAATTTGACGTTCACAGCTGCCAAATGGTTTTAAAACTATTTTTTTTTTAAATTCACTTTTCGTGGTAGTCCGAATTTAGTTTATAAAAATAATATGGGTATGTTTTAAGGTAGTTCGAAAAAGACGTTTACAATACGAGGTTAACAAGGATAAAAATAGTGACCAACAAGCAGGTAATAATATAAACATATTATAAAACAGAGTCCCCAAAAGCTGTCTGTCTGAAGGTATTCGATTTTCACAAAATCTACTGAACGGATTTTGTGTAACGGCCTTTATTAAGTTTTTGATAGTGAACGTATTTAGTGCTTTGTATTGTGGTGGTGTTGGAGGTTTGTGTATGTGTTTTACGAGTCCTGCATATATCAGGTATGAAAACGGATTGTCCACTCTACATTTAGCCTTGTATATTTTCTATTTTACTTCATCGCTGATTATAGCAATATAATTTTATATATAAATAGTGCAATACTCGAGTACTTTGTTTATGGTACGTTCTTTGAATGTATATTTATTACCCACTACACATTTATTAAGTGCAAAATATGTTTGTTTGCCGACCATGGCCATGACAAATAATGGGTACTTCATAAATACGTAAACTATTATCACCGTTCGTTTGCCTATTGGTTTTCTAAACAGTTGTATACAGCATGACCTTAGTGTAATTTTATGTACATAACTATTTAGTAAGTACATGGCTTATTTATGCCGCTGACAGCCCATAGCATACAGGTTTTACAATTACATCATCATCCCTCTGCCCTCATCCCACTCAAAGTGGGGTCGGCACAAGATGTTATAAACATGCTGTCACATGATTTTGCTGCGTTTTTACGACCGGCCACCTGCCTGACGTCAACTTACCTTAGTCGTATTTAACGACACCTCGGTAAGAAAGAGGGTGGTCTATTTTGCTAAACCGGATACCACACGTTGGATCAACTTACCTTAGTCGCCTTTTAAGACACCTCGGTAATAAATTAAGTTAATTGTACTTAGCCGTATACCTCACGGCGGATCGACTTACCTTAGTAGTTTTTACAATTACATAGATTGTTTTAAATTGCTGATAGCAAAATAATACTTACATAATTTTTCTATTTTTTGTAATTCGTTTTATATAAGTACTTTTTTTGTTTTAGTTTCTTGTAGTTTTATGATATCCCTTTGAATGAAAGATAAGAAATTTCTAGACTATATAACTGTGTAGCTATAATATAACTCATCATTCTGCTGCCCTCCAACTCTAAGAAGGGTCGGTTCAACATGTGTTGGCTAGTTTATTTACGACCGGCCGTCTGCCAGACGTCAACTTACCTAAGTCGCCTTTTAAAATATCTCGGTAAGAAATGAGGGTGGTCTATTCTTCTCAGCCGCATACCACACGTCGGTTTAACCTACTTTAATCGCCTTTTACGACATCCCGGTAAGAAATGAGGGTGAAAAGTGTAGTATCCGGCTTAGTAGGATAGACCACTATCCTACTAAGCCGGATACTACACTTACTATAATATAACAGCGATATTAATACTATAATTGCGAAAGTCTATCCGTCTATCTGTCTTGCTTATCTGCTGGAGCAGATATTTTGTGTTAATGAAATGTTATATTTTCTGCAAGCTACGAGTGTCTGAAATCAAATTTGTTATGTTGTGAAGTATTGTAAACATAACGTCATTGTCAAAGCTGTATGCAAATTTTATTCAATTAAGCGTAGATAAAACAAATATTTTGAGTCCATTACAATCTTAAAAATTCAACTTAAAAATGGAATACTTAGAACGAAGTGCTAAAAAGAAAACACATATTGACAAAATTAATAAAGATACCAGTCGTAAAACTTGATTATATAACAGCAGATTCTTACAACATTTTGTAATCTTAAATCATCATTTCAATGTACTTGTCCTCAAACAAAATGGCTGTGCCATAAGAAATTTAAGAGGGTTTAGTTTGGTTTTGAAACCGATTAGAGTAACATCATGTTTATAAATCCTATCCTACTTATATGCGAAAGCTTGTGAGTATGGATGTATGTTTGTTACTCTTTCACGGCCAATCCGCTGAACCAAAATATAAGAAAATTGCCACAATTATTCCTTATACACCGGGATAACATATAGGCTATAGAAATCCTGTTAATTATATAGGAATAGAATGACATTAAAAAGCGCCATCTATGAACAACTTATCACGCGACAACAGTCTACGCAAACGAAGTTTCGGGTAAAAGCTAGTTATTTATATGACATAACATTAGTTTTAGGATAAGAATAAACTTGATATTTAATAATATTTACAAGTTTGAAGGACATAACAGAAGCCGTAAACCGCTTTAAATAAATAAAAGTAAAGGTAAAGTAATTGCTGGGCCATGGGATTCCTTCATTAGTGAAAAAGGTTAAAACTTATATCCAGCACGCTGCTCCAATGCATATTGCTAGGTTATACAAACCTCAGCTAAGAAAATAGAATTACCAGAAATTCTCCCGAGATATGCAGCTTTCCTCACACCGTTTTTCATTTGCCGAAAAGAGGGTCATTATTGCAAAATCAATTAGACATTTATGTTATAGCTGAGCGGTGACACTGCGAATCTTTCGAGAGCTTAAACTCAAGCTTACGTGTCTTATTGATAACTAGCAATCGCCAGTGGCTCCGCCCGCATGGAAAGATTAAAACCGTAATTTAGTATTTTGATAACCATAAAATGGTCAAAGTGGCTTAACTTTAAAAGCTAGACATATGCTTTAGCGGACTTTTATTTAGAACTTTAAGAGGGGAACAATTTTGTAATACATCATTTTTGAATAACTTTCACCATTTACTTAGCGCACGCAAGGAAAGCTTTAACTTTTGCCGTTTACGTAATATTTTTTATGGCCACATTATTATTTTTTAAATAACTTTTATAAATTAAATCTCAAGGTTACACCTTGGATAGAGTCATAGGGTCGCACCATTTTGTTATCGTAGCTCCCCAAACTTAAAGAACATATTTATAAAAGGTACAGCCGGAAAGGTACAGTCAGTGTTGGATATGCTGTTCGGTAGAGAAATCGATTTTACTGACGAGCAACTAAGAGAACATATAGACTCTATTACTATCGCCGGAAACGACACCACCGCTCTTGTCATCGCCTACACCATAGTTCTGTTGGGCATACATCAAGATGCACAGGAGAGAGTCTTACAAGAGTAAGTCTTTGTTAGTCAATGATTTCATATATTAGAATTAAAATACTTATATTTACTAAAGTAAATGCTATATCAGTAGTTTAAGTGTGGTTCGACATTTCTTAAGAAAAGGAATATGGTTTGATGCATTCTAAGTTCTGGGCATCCGGCTGGAGAATTGACCTTTGTTCAGTCGTTATTAGACTAAGCTCAATTGATAAGTTTAATTATATTTAATTTTAAAATCTTAATCGAAATTATTAAATCTTGTTCATAAAAAATAGTTATACGCTCCTAAGTATTAGACTATTTACTTTCTTTTCCATTATTAAGTGATAAATTACATTATACTAATATGCAAAACAAAACTTAAATTTTTTTCTTGCTAAATTTGTATCTACTCTTCAGTACCTACTATAGATGCAAGCTGCAGCGAAAAATTTGCACAAATCATAACATGTACATTGACTGGTTCATTTTCCGTATTGTTTGTTTTTTTATTTTATTTATGTAATATTTATTATTTCTATTAGAAATAATATAATTGCACTTGAAATTACTTAACATGACAATACATGGCAGTACTTTAATACTACCGTTGTGTTAGTTTAATGTTTAGTTTCCTTTTAAGGATACTGCGGTTTTGTAAAATAATGAAGGCATTATAAGTGCTTATACTACGCCGTAGGGTATCCAGCTGAATAGAATAGACCTCATTTCTTACCGAGGTGTCGTAAAAGGCGACTAAGGTAAGTCAACCTGCCGTGTGGTATCCAGCTGAGTATAATAGACAACCCTCATTTCTTATCGAGGTGTCGTAAAAGTTGACTAAGGTAAGTCGATCCGCCGTGTGGTATCCAGCTGAGTAGAATAGAACACCCTCATTTCTTATCGAGTTATCCTAAAAGGCGACTAAGGTAAATCGATCCGCAGTGTGGTATCCGGTTGAATAGAACCCCACCTCCCTCATTTCCTCATTTCTTACCAAGGTGTCGTAAAATACGATTAAGGTAAATTGACGTCAGGCAGGCGGCCGGTCATAAAATACGTAGCCAAATCATATAATAATATGATTATAACATGTTGTGCCGAGTCCACTTAGGGTGGGATAAATGCAGGAGGATGATGATATAAGTATTTGTCCTTTTTTTTCTATACTAATATTATAAAGAAGAAAAATGTGTATGTATGTTTGTAATGTTTTGACACAAAAACTACTGGACCGCTTTCAAAAATTATTTCACCATTGGAAAGCTGCATCTTTACTGAGCAACAAAGGCTACATTACATTAAAAAATAGTGTAATAAAAATGTAATAAGGTGTAAAAAATTAATCAAAAAAATCTGTCATTGCATGCGATGCGGAACTATTGATGATATATTTGACAATAATAAAATTTTATAGTCCGACTTAGACTTACCACTGCCATGAGAGCGGTATGTACGCTGGTGAAACTGCGAGATATTACTCGTATTATATTAACTCAAGGAAGTATAAAAAGTAAGTAGCGGCCTGTTACTATCCCACTGCTGAGAATAGGCCTCTTCTCTCCGTTTTTGGAGAGAAGGTTTGGAGCTAAGACCTACCACGCGGCTCCAATGCGGATTGGTAGGGCACACATATCTCCAGAATTCTCTAGAGATATGTAGGTTTCCTCACGATGTTTTTCTTCACCGAAAAGCGTGTGATAAATTGCAATTATCAATTAGACACATAAGTCTTAACAGAAACACTCATTTGTGTCTGTCCGGGTTTGAACACGTGACATAATCGAAAGAGTCGCACAGTGTTACCGCACTTTAATGAAGTATGATATCTATATATTTCAGACAAAAATCAATATTTCATGATTCCAAACGTGGCCCCACAAAGGAAGATCTACTTCACATGCATTATTTAGAAAGAGTTGTTAAGGAGAGTATGAGGCTCTACACTGTCGTCCCCATTATCGCTCGGAATGTTGACAAGGACATTTATTTACGTAGGTATTTGATATATATGCAACTTAAAACGGTATCGCCGTGTTGTCGGATACCACAGTGGAATAGTCCACATTCATTTCTTACCGAGGTGACGTAAAAGGCGATTAAGGTAAGTTGAACTGCTTTGTGATATCCGCCAGAGTGGAATAGACCACCCTCATTTTTTACCGAGATGTCGTAAAAGATGCTAGTTTCTGTTGCAAATTTTAAGCCTTCCGCTCTTGGCCATTTAAGTGCGATGCTAGATTTCGTTGACAAATTCAACAACAAAAAAGCAATTTTTCTCCCTAAAACCTATTATTTATGTTCTTTCAAATCAAATCATATCAAAATAATCTTTATTCAAATAAGCTCTTTCAAGCATCAATCAAATCAATATGATTAATGAAGCTACAACTGGTTCGGAATGTTGCTTATTTCTGTATAAGTACTACTATATAAGTTACTGGTTCGGAATGTTACAATTCAATGTTTAACATTAAAATTTATGTATTAGGGGGGCAAAATAATTTTAACGTGGGGCATGGACCAAAAAAGGTCGGGAAACACTGCTCTAAGGTTACATATTATTTCAGCTTACAGCAAGGTGACAATACCAGCAGGTGTAGGTGCTGTCATAGGCTCTTTTGCTGTTCATCGCTCAGTTGATGTTTGGGGCCCTAATGTTAATGAGTTTGACCCGGATAGATTCCTTCCAGAACGTTCTATTAACCGTCACCCTGCTGCATTTTTGCCTTTCAGTTTGGGTGCCAGAAATTGCATCGGTAAGAATTTTTTTTTTTTGCATATTATAAAGTATATCACGATGTAGGTACCTTATTGTAGTCACAGTAGTTAATCTAGCCTTAAGGCTAATAACCAACTTAATTTTAACCTAATCTTATAAATTAGGTAACTTGTATCTAAGAACAGGTCTAATGACTTATCTTAGTCTTTCTTACTATAGGTCTAGGACACACTTCGATCTTGTGTTCTTTTTCAAGTAAGAATTATAATAATAATAATAAATACATGGGACACTTACACACACGGTCGTCCGACCCCAAAGTAAGTAACTTAATACTTGTGTTATGGATAAGAGACTACTGGTGAATATATACTTATATATTTTTAAATACATACTCAAATATAAATATACACCCAGGTTCGAAGAACTAACAAATTCAAACCCGCGACCCGCGGAGCTGAAGACTGGATACGCACTGCACCTACTGGCCAGTCAAATTAATAAATATTTTATTTTAAATATTACAGGCAGAAACTTTGGAATGATAATTATAAAGAGCATCATTTCAAATATTGTTAGATCGTACAAGATAGATGCCAACGAAATAGGACCGCTTAAAGTAGAAGTGCTGTTATTTCCCACTAGAGGACATCTAGTAAAAATAATAAAGCGACAAGAATAACTACTTACTTTAAAAGAAATAAATAAAAAAAATATTGTCGCTTTACTTGTTTTATAATGAATTGAATATTATTTGCTGCATTATCGAACTAAGACGATATAAAATAAACAAAAGATAAATAAGTTGTTTTATTTTTGATAGCAATGCCTCCAACGCTTTTACAATATTTAAAAAATGTATTACTACGAATAAGTTACACTAGCTAATGTAAGGTTAAGTGCAGTTTGACAGAAAACAAATTGTATTATAAATCTCATTTGTACAACAATTGAATTAGACATGAAAACATTAAAAATATTGAAACTTTTAAATCATAGAGAATAACTTTATTTTTTATGAACATTTTCATTTAAATTAAAATCTTTCTTAATCGCCATTATTGGAGTTTTATTTGTTGTTCCTCCCGTACCAAAGACAAAGAATAAACAAGTAGATATCAAGAATAATATAAAATACGATGTATCAAAGAGTTAACAAAATACTTGGAGATTGGCGTTAATTTTTAATCAAATTTTAAAATAGTGGTTCAGCTGTTACATTAACGGGAGGAGTGGTTATCAAGGAAGGTGTAGGAGCCGGTTTAAATGTACTGAAGTCTAAAGACATAAATTCATCGTGGTCTATGACATCACGAGAATCGTCAACGCCGCACGTCAAAAACTTATTATAGAGGCTTAGGTCTAAAAAGCCGACTCCGCAAGGCCTGTCAATGAGGCGTGATGTCATCATACCTTGTACGTATCCGGAACACACCAATACGGACCCTAAATCATCCTGTAGAGAAAATAATCATTGTAGGTTTTTAATTATATTCATAATCATCTTCTATCAGATCCAACAATGCGATGTTGTTGCTCAATTTGTTTTTAATTTTCCTATTTCTTAATTTAGGATAGCTTCAAAAACTTAAATGAAAATTACATGATAGCGTCATAATATTAAGCATGAAATGCTTAAAGTAGCTAACGTATTTAAATTGATAAGGATTAATACTGTGTACAGAATCCGTTTAACTCTATTTGTGTGGCACCAAAATGTCGTCAAGTATATACTTTATATTATTTATTATAAGTGTTTACGTAAATAACGTAATGATTGGCAATTTTTTTAATTAAAATAAAGATTTTTTCGTAATTATTATTATAAAAAAATGATATAATTTGTATAGAAAGTTACTCTAAAAATATAGATAAATTTGGAACTGGAAAGTTAGGTGAGTGCATAGAACGGAATGCAGGTACGTTTGTAAGCGAGACGGTATGACAGAATAGAGAGCGCGAGGATAAAGGAAGGACGTACAACGTAGGACGGATGGAAAAGTGTGCAATGGCAAATAAAATAAAGTTAACACGAACTACCAGTTTTACTTTGCCTTAAAAGCCCGAAAACTACATATATGCCATCGCAGACTTGTACCTGACGTATGTAGCCTAAAAAAAAGGAATGCCCTCACAATTTTGCTACACCTCAAACGCATTGGCTCCCAGGCCCTAAAGCTCCCAGGTGGCTGAGTTTTTTCGAAGTTAGTACACGATTATTTAGCATATAAAGTTTTAAGATACGATGCCTAATTAAGTTCCTCTCAAAATATTAATATCCTTAATCCTTATAGCTTAATTAATGATACGTCTGTGAAGACTAATATACCCAATGTTGAATAAGATATAAACGGAGTATGTAGCGTTATTAGCTAATGAAAATCGTAAAATAATATACAAACAAACTGTGCATATTTGTATATTTCATAGACAAACAGTTTTTCTTATTGCGCTTCAATGATATTCATACATTGAATGTTCTCTTGAGATTACTAGCACCACTAAGCATAATAATAATAAATAAATAAATAATAATAACGCAAATACCGTGTAATAAATACACGGTATTTGCGTTATACTAAACTAATAAATAGTAATATAATGATGATAAATAAATAAACTTACTGGACACAAGGCTCCGTGTTTTTCCGACTGCAAATAAAAAGTAAAGAAGTTAACTAAAACCAATTTCAATAGTATATGTACTGTATAGTAATAGTAGATGTACGAATCTACCATTATCTATATCTACCCGAAAGTATTCAATATCTGGTTACTAAAACAAGTCAAGGTCAACAAAAAAAAGTAAAAAAATATTGAAGTGCTAAGTTGAGGAGTTCTCTGGTTTAGAGCCAATAATAGCAAATTCATGGTGGACCTACTAACCACTCATTGTCAATATCCCCAATGGGTGTGTAAAATGTAATGTCCCCGCTTATAACCGTTAAGGTTTTCCCTCGTCTGAAGATAATCCTAGCAGCAGCATCAAGTCATGCTTATCGGAAACATGCATTGTTATCGAGACTGGACATAATGGAACTCCCTCCCTGTACATATAAGAAAGGCTAAATCACTTGCAATTTTCAAAACTAAATTAAAAGATCATCTTCTAAAATTATAATTTGCCCCCTGCTTTTGTTGTTTTTCCTCTTTATATATTTATTAATTTTATTGTTTAATATATGACAAGCTGTTGTATACTATTGTGTATATCATATTATATTATATGTTATTCTATTGTACTGTATTATATTATATTACATTGCTACTAAAATAGTAATAAAAAAGTACACACTGCCTATATAAACTATTAGATGATTCCATTATGAGCAGGTTGCCTGGAAGAGATCGCTACTTTAGCGATAAGGCCGCCAGTTGTGCAACTGACAATATATAGGTTTTTTTTTTTAAATTATGTCTCTTTAGTACATAATGTATTATTATTAACTTTTTTTTTTGTTGTACAATAAAGAATATTTTGATTTGATTTTGATTTGATTTGACATTTCACTGCAGTCGGACACCGGAAAGAGGGTCAAATTTAACCTGCAAGTTTCCACCTTCACATGCAAACATACATACTAGTCAAGTTAAATAAAGGCTTTTAATAAATTGTACAAAGTTGAAAGGAGTTTCAATGAATTTAATTTCTGCTAAAGACTCTTTTTTACTGGTATTTTAAATATAAATAGTATTTTTTTAAAGACACCCACGTTCCGGTCCGTAAGTAATCACAATTTTTTTTATTTTGAAAGAAAGAAGCTCACCTTACATTTCGTTTCTTGAATGCAAAGAAATTTATCTCCTTTATCCCACATATTTGCACAAAAGTCACCCTTCGCTATAACGGCGTCAATGCGATATAAGCGAATTAATAATGGTATAAGATAGCCCTGTAAACGAAAATTATTTAATTTGAGTTCAAGTTAATAAACAACATATTAATTTTAAATAGTGTAAGGTTCGATGTAAAAGAGAAAAAGAAAATATCATGCTTTGACATGGGGTTTTGAATGGTGGATAAAATAGGAGAAGCATCTAATTCGGACAGATGAGATGTAACAGTTAAAATCAAAGTCAAACACAAACGGGTGGTTGCAGCATACAGACGAAGATAGCTTTAGAGAGTTGGGGTGATGGGTGGAAAGAGGCGAATAGGACAGGAGAGTAGTAGCGCCATTTTAGTTGACAAGTTGTTCAAAATAGAAATAAAATTATTGACTTTTGAGAAAATCGATTCTTATTTATTGAATAAACCCTCATTTCTTACCGAGGTGTCACAAAAGGCTAAGGTAAGTTGATGTCAGGCAGACGGGCGGTCGTATAATACTTGACCAAATAATGTGACAACATGTTAATTACATGTTGTAGCGACCCTACTTGTTAGAAATGAATTAAAAAACAACAATTTATAGAATTAGGCGTTACTTTGCGGAGATCCATAATACAAAAGTAATAATAAAATTATTTTGCTATAATCCGCGATGAATTCATGATTCATCGCGGATTATAATTATATTCATAATTCATGATGAATATAATTCATGATGAATGATTCATCGCGGATTATAGCAAAATAATTTTATTATTACTTTTGTAAAAAACAACATTTTAAGTTCACTTACATTCCGCCTGCTACCCCAGCCGTAATAACGACATGAAGTATCGCCTATGCGTTTTTCTAAGTCACTTATTACTCCGTACCGAACTCTATTTATTATGAATTCAGTGTTTGGCTCTCTTTTATGGAAGGAAAACTGTTTGTCAAGTACTAATAACGCCAGATTGTCTGCCGAACAGGCTTCCCAGCGCATAGTGTGATTGTATCCTATAGAAATGATATACAAAGTATAAATTAATCATATAATTTGAACTATTTTTCTCATAAAATTTCTTGACCCAAAGTTCCATCAGTTAACCCTGTGATATCGGAGAATTTTATATGTTTTAACAAACGTATAATTTCCTTGTAAACATTTAGATTTTTCATATATCGCCCTATCCGAAGAATAAAGTCCCATTTCCTATGTAACTTTATTCTTCGGATAGGGCGATATGTCCGTTGAATTATTTAATGTTACGAGTCTGTTTTTTCATTTCCAATTTTCAAAAAGCTACAAACGGTTCTAATAGCGCCACTACATATTAGAATGTTTTTATGATACGCGATGAATTAAATGCGCTATCCTATAGTGCTGTACGTACATAATGTTATCATTAAAACGTATTATATAACACATAAGTACATCATGTGATAGGCACTAGGAATCTAAAACTTTTCATCAGCATAAAACACGAAAAAATTACATATACAGATACAGAACTGTTTTGATTTATCTATACTAATATATAAAGCTAGAGAAGAAGCTTTGTTTGTTTGATTGTTTCAACACGCTAATCTCAGGAACTACTGGACCGATTTGACAAATTCTTTATGTGTAAGTTAGTCCATTTATCGAAGAAGGCTATAGGCTATATAACATTAATAGATGAATAGAAGAGGAGCATCAATTAAAAATAATACCAAAACTGCAAAATTTAAGTATTCCTCGCGCGCGCTGAATAAACGGTGAAATTTATTCAAAAATCATGTATTACAAAAATGTTCCCCCAAAAAAAGTTCTAAATAAAATTTTTTATATATAAATTTTATGGTATTAGAGTTTCAATGTTTCCACGCGGAGCAGCTGGCAATTGCTAGTACTTATATTAATTGAATCTATAGATTTCGAAATCCACGGATAATCAAAGAATATACAGCGTACCTTCCCCTAATACTACCATAATCTCATAAAAACTACACACGGCATTTTTGTCTGAAAATAAAGAATAAATTTGCTTTGAAGTGTAACAATTAAATTTAATAAAATCTACTGACCTTTATGAATACAGAGATGCTGAACTATACGTCCTGTGCCTGTATTTTCGAGAAACCTATGCGTACCAGCGAATATTTGAAATTTATAGCGTTCACCGAACACACAGATAGCTGGTGTAAGAACGACATGCGCTTCTATGAGGGCTCCAACGCAAAACAGCATTGCGTGCGATAAGTAGTGAACCTAAGAAAAGCTACATCTTGATACAGTAAAATCACATACAAATTACCATAAAAATAATAGTAAAACTCGTAATCACCATCGGCTTAGAGCTTAATAAATAAATAATAAATCAAGATACGTTTATTGACTGACGAAGCTAGTTTGCCAACAAAACACTTCGAACAATAGATACACATAGATTTTTTTTATAAAAAAAGATATAGCGTAGAGTATCGTGTAGTATCCGACTGAGTAGAATAGACCACCTTCATTTCTTACCGAGGTGTCGTAAAAGGTGACTAATGTAAGTTGACCCGCCGTGTGCTATCCGGTTGAGTAAATTAGACCTCGTTTCTTAACGAGGTGTCGTGAAAGACGACTAAAGTAAGTTGGCGTCAGGCAGGCGGCCGATTGGAACAACGGTATGATGATGATGATCATATAGATAGTCAATGATGATAAGATTTAGCGTGCAAGTAACCTGAAGACATATTTAAATAATGGATATTTTAAATAAAAATTTTAAAAAATCTTATAATGAGATGCTGCATAATTATCGAAGTTACATGCGCATTACAAAATTAAGTTTTTTAGATCAGTAAATATTCAAAAAGAAAACATCAGAACCGGTCAGTAATATAGACGGATTAATATAAATATTCAAAAAGGTTACTAAAGTGGTGCATGAATTATGTAATAGCGAAATTTCAACCGAATCTGCCATTTTATCCTATATTCAGCAATTGTAAGAAACCACTAAACCTAAGCCCTTATCGCAGTTAACGGCGAAAAGGCAGACCGAGAAAGGCATTGGTTTAAGTGTCGTCACCAAAGACATGAAAAGGTGTGAGCGCGTAGATGAAGATGTCGACTATTGAGCAAAGTGGAAGGAAAATATTAGGAACATTAACACAAGGAAGATAATGATTCAGCAATATATAAACTGTTAAATCTATTGCCAAAAAAATAATAAATACCACAAACTGTCCTTCAGTCACTTTTGCTGGCACGCCTTGAAAACCAGCAGCATTGTTGAAATCGATATCCACTAAAAAACAATATAATATATGAAGTATCAGCCAATTGATGAACTCAAAAAAAGCTTCAGTCATCGCATTGGAAACAAATATTTGGAGCTTACGCCACAACGCTGCTCAAAAGCTAAAGTAATTTATGTGTATTAAACTATTCGAAAGGAGAGATTACACGTACTCTGGAAAATATCTGAGCACTCAAAATTTCGTCACTATAAGCTGCTTTCACTCCACTTTACGGTAAAACTCAAAATATTATTTTATCATAACTCCAAACTACATATTCGTACCCTAGATATCGGTAGCATATGATTTTAACTATGGATCAGGAATCCTATAATTTATCCTTTAAGTTATGTCGGCTTCACTAGAGAAAGATATCACGTGGAATATATACATAAATATCACAAACAAACACATATATCTAGACACAAAAACATACAAATTCTTTAAGAAAATGTTGGCCCTAAGCGGGATTCAACCTGCCACCCCTTGAGCTGAAGGTAGAGTCACTGCCCCTAGCGCCGAAGGGTCATTATGTTCATAACTATAATGTTTATACAGATTTTTGATCTTGGTGAAAAATGAAAAGGTGAAAAATATGTTCTTGGATGTGATAACACCGCAGATAGGTACATTATTATTATTAGCAAAGATTCCAATCTACATAATGAAAATTATTAGATATTAGGATGCATAAATTAGGCATATTATATATATTTATAGTTTTAATAGATTAGTAGTTACGCATTGTTGCTATTCCACCAATTTGTCCAGCCCCCATTTTCCACTTATACTATTTTTTAAGATGAGTTTTTTCAGATGTAGTAGTATAATTTATATCGAAAAACAACTATTCTGTAGTACCTGTACGTATGGTTTAATTAAACATGGTCGTTAGAGCGTTTCAACCAACTCAAAACAGTCGCTTTTATGATTATTAAAATTTACTAGTTCTTGGTTTGGAACGTATATTTCAAGTACACACGGATATATTGCCTTAGATACTTTGTTCGATGAGTATAGGCTGACTGCTGAGCATAAGCTCAGCAGTCAGCCTATAACTCATCGAACTATTGACTACAATTTTTTTATGTTACTTGTTTTTGTTAAAAACTATGTGGAATCAGATCAGCTTAGACAACCGATAAAAATTGTAATATTTATAGCTTTGTGATCACAACAGTTAAAAATATCATAAGACGCATCAATTTTGAAATGGTTTCGAATTATTGTAAAAGTGTAAAAGGGGATATTATATTTTTCTTTAAAAGCGGTTTCTATAATGAATTAAGAAACCTTAGTCTTTGCAGTCAAAATAGGTCACAGACAAATAGCACACTTTAATTAAAATGACAGCCGAAGATACGCAATACGTCAATAATGAAATATTTGTATTATTTAAATATATTTAGATCACTTTATCTATACACCTACGCTAATTTTATGGATTCGTGGCCCTTTATTTCCTTTTTTCAAGATAGTGATTTTTTAACATTGTAATATGCTATAACTCTTCAGCAGTGAATAAATATTTTTAATTGTTTTACCAATTATTATTGTAATAATGATTAATAATGTTTTAAAATTTTTCGCTTTATCTCTTTTCATAAATGTAGATGAAACTTTATCTTTATACAGTAAATCATGGAGTGAAAATAATAAGTGTCCGAAATTATTTCCTAAGAATTTTGATAACCATATGCCAGTTGGTAAGTAACACTTTTGTTTTTATTGCCTTTATATGTTATATACATACAAAAAACAATCTATTTTCTTGTGAATAGGTATCTTATTCAGTCATTGAATCCATAATTTGTTTGCAAATAGTATTAAAAATTTAATTAATAAAAAATCAGCAAAATTGTTTTCTGAATGTTTTTTTTTAATACTTACATCCTTGTTATAAAAATTGTGTTGATTAAAAAAAATGTTTGTAGGTCCCTTAAACTAGCTAGCTAAATCTACTCTAAAAATTATTGAGCTAACCACCCACAGGCTAAAAGACAGTATGCTATACAAGTAAACAATTTCCCTTACAGATTTAATAATTGTGTCTATTAAATAAATTATACACATTAATCTATTCAAACTTCTTATATTAGGGGTAGAGGATGACTCTATTGTATCTCTATAAACAAAACCTCAAATGATACTAAATTCTTGAATCTTTCAGATACTTTCATTCATTCAATCTTAAATACAAAGATTCCAAAAGTGACTATGACATTATTATATACCATATTATTGTAAATTAGCAATGTTATGCTTAAGTTAATTGAAGTAAAACAAATAACTATTTTCTTTCATTTAATTTAAGGTAATCTAACTGCTGGCAATTACACAGAAAAGACAGAACTAAAAGGCTTACGACAATGTGTGATGATGTGCTGTCTTTCAGAGACATGCAATATTGTGTTCATTGTAGAGTCCCGCTGTTTTCATATTGAATGTGTTAGTGATGAACTATGTCTGCCTTTACCAAGAGTTGGAACCCATAAATGGGATACCCATGTATCTATGTTCTTAGTTAAACCTGTATTACCAAATGGTGAGTGCTGTTTGTTATACCATAAAGTAATAGTAATTTTTATAGTGAGACTATAGTAAATAATTGAAATCAATTATTGTATTTTACAAGGGCATCTCTAATGTCCTATCACTGACTGCTAAATTAAGGTTTTAAATACACTAAAATTTATTTCGCCATGTGGTATCTGGCTGAATAGTATAGTACCACGCTCATTTCTTACCGAGGTGTCGTAAAAGGCGACTTAGGTAAGTTGACCCGCTGTGTGGTGTCCGGCTGAGTAGAATAGACTAACCTCATTTCTTACCGAGGTGTCGTAAAATACGACTGAAGTAAGTTGACGTCAGGCAGGCAGCTGGTCGTAAAAACGCAGCCAAATCATGTGACAGCATGTTTATAACATGTGCCGACCCCACTTAGAGTGGGATAATGGCATGAAGATGATGATACACTAAAATGTATTAATATGTAATTTTGATCATATTTGTATAACATGGATTTGTTATCAATATCTAATTTGCATATAACTGAATTATTGCTAACAATATTTTGATAATGTTTTACATATCTTGCACTTGCACCTTATAATTAAATATTATAAACAGCTACAAAAATAATGTTATCACTCATGAAGTTGTTTGAGATAATGCGAGTTATAAATTCCACCTAACTATAGTCATTTTAAAACTGTTCCTAACATGAATGATAACATTATAATTTTCACGCAAAACAGTCTATGTGTGATTAAATGTCGATAACAGTTAGAGGTCAATTGTTATATACTAGCTTTTAACCGCGACTTTTATCACCGGTCGTTCGCGTGGTCTGTTGTCGTGTCATAGGTCGTTAATAGATGACGCTTTTCAATGTCATCCTATTCCTGTAGAATTAACAGGATTTCCATAGCTTTTATGTTATTCCAGTGCATAAGGAATAATTGTGCCAAATTTCATCGATATTGGTTCAGCGGATTCGCCGTGCAAGAGTAACAAACATACATCCATACTAACAAAGTTTCGCATTTATAATATTAGTAGTATTTTTTATACAGCAAGGTTAACATTTTTTTTTAGAAAACTGGCCTGATATTTTAGAGCAGTCAAATTTTAGAGAACTCAATAATTATTCACCAGATGATGATGAAGTTTTTTCATATGTTGATCATCGAAGTGATATCCGAGATGATGAGGATGCAAATTTTCTATCACAGTTTATCAATAAGCTACCAAATATGGAAGATGAAGTACAGCAAAACTTTGATAAGTACGCTAACAGTAACAACGAAATGATGTTAGCTTCAAGATTTCTAGAAAAAAATACTTGTGAAGTAGGAGGTGATGATTGCCCGGACAATGCTGAATGTATACCATTAGGTCTTAAGATGCGTAATGGCGTTTGCAAGTGTGTTATAGGTACAATAGAAAACATTAATGGTGTATGTATACAACCTCACAGGACATTTTCAAAAGGACCCACAGTACCAATTGAATCTATAAAGAAAAGTGATTCATTAATATCTGACATGAAATCAGTTAATCTTAAACCAGAAAAGCCAACTATCCATCAAAATTTGACTGTATCTATATTATCCAAAGAGGTAAAATAATTATTTTACCAATATTAATATACTTTTTTTATATACTGCAAAAATGTACAAGTTATGTCTATCTTAAATTACGTACACGCTAGGACTATACAAATCATGCCCATGTGGAATGGTCCTAAAAATGCTGGCAGCGTTTCCGCGCTGAATCGCAAAGCTGACTCTTTGTGCGAAAAAGGAGCTAGCTCTCTTGTCGCCTGAGAGAAGAAATTAACTTTTACCAATTAATATTTGTAATCTACCTATATAAATAAAAATTAATGTTTATTTATATGTCAAATCAAATCAAAATATTCTTTATTGTACAACAAAAAAAAAAGTTAATAATAATACATTATGTACTAAAGAGACATAATTTAAAAAAATGTCCTTTATAGACTCCAAAACGCCTGGCCCGATTTTAATGAAATTTTCGGACAATCTTAAGAGCGACTGCATCATTGCTGTAAAGTTTGGTGGCGATCAGAACATTTTTTTTTTACTAGCAGTCCAGCCAGAATAACGCGCGCGACAGCTAGTGAAATGTATATTACAAGTGAAATATATTTGGCACGGGTAGTAGAATATATATATATATATATATATATATATATATATATATATATATATATATATATATATATATATATATATATATATATATATATATATATATATATATATATATATATATATATATATATATATATATATATATATATATATATATATATATATATATATATATACTTACGCCGTGTGGTATCCGGCTGAATAGAATAGTACCACCCTCATTTCTTACCGAGGTGTCGTAAAAGGCGACTAAGGTAAGTCGACCCGCCGTGTGGTATCCAGCTGAGTAGAATAGACCACCCTCATTTCCTACCGAGGTGTTGTAAAAGGCGACTAACGTAAATTAACCCACCGTGTGGTATCCGATTCAGTAAAATAGACCACCCTCTTTCTTACCGAGGTTTCGTAAAATATGACTAAGGTAAGTAGGTGTCAGGCAGGCGGCCGGTCGTAAAATACGTAGCCAAATCATGTCACAAGATGTTTATAACATATTGTGCCGACCCCACTTAGAGTGGGATAAGGGCAGGAAGATGATAATGAATAGATTATATAGGACGCGCCTTTACTAATTTTCACGAGGCACTTTGCGATTAAATATTCCATAATATAAGTAAAGCATAAAATGCGTGACGCAGTTTAGGCGGCAAAAGTTAATACTGCATCTGAATAAATAGCTTTTCTATAACTGCATTGTATGTGACCATTTTCTTAAAAATTAGAATGTGTATAGTATAGTATCACTGATGTATGATATCGCATACTTTTCTGTAGTATAGGGAAATAATTGCACAATATGTTTATATGTATTATCTCTTAGGAATAAGATAGAAGAAATTCAAATCATTTCTGTAATATTTTTATATTTGATTATAGGTACAGCTTCCTGAAAATGAAGTAACTTTAGCAGCATACACTATCCCTGATGAAAAATCAACAATGAGTCACTACAATTATGTATGGACTCTGGTTGACCAACCCAAGGGTGGTTTTACAGGTGAGATAAAATTGTATTTTAGCAAATATATGAGTTAATGTTATGAATTGATAATGACGTTGTGTGCAATGGCGTAGCTAGAAAGAATGGCGAACCCTCTAAAGCGTAGTGAATTGCACCTTTCCTATCTGCACCAGTACCACCCCCTTCCCTCTTTCTCTTCCGACCTACTCGTATCTTTCTATATATGGAATCTATAAATCATTACATCAAAAACATAATTTTTTGTCATGTAAAAAGTAAAAGCAATGTGATAAAATAAATAAATATATGAGACACACACACGGTCGTCCGTCCCCAAAGTGAGTAACTTAATACTTGTGTTTTGGTAGACAGACAAATGGTGAATATAAACTTATATATTTTTTAAAATCATACTTAAATACAAATATACACCCAGGCTCAAAGACCAAAAAACTCATTTATAGAAAATGTAGGTCCTCGGCGGGATCGAACCCGAGACCCGCGGAGCTAAAGGCAGGATCACTACCCACTTCGCCAACGGGACAGTTAAAAATCGGACTGCATTATTACTCATTTTAGTTTCATTATTCCTGGTCGCTTTTAGTTTCATTATACAGCTAAGAGAATACTTAATGCTCCTAAATTTGTGTTACACATCTTTGAATTACCGCAATACTTTACTTTCATTCTCATAAACTTCAAATTCAAAATATTATTTCTTCATCCAAGTAAATCGTTTCCAGTAGTTATGAATCGTTAATCGTTATTAAAGAAACTACCACTGATTCAGAAGTTTGCGTCTACCAAGTGGAACCAGCAAAATACTCTTTAAAAAGTACAATTTGATGATTTAGTTTATGTTAAGGTTTATATATTTTTTTTGTAAATAACATAGCTTAACCATAAAAGTTATACGTATTGTATCATATATACCTTTCTAGGTAACATGATACAAAACGATGGAACGGTAACTCTAAAAGATCTCACAGAAGGACAATATAGGTTCAAGGTGACGGTTAACAGTACTAATTCATATGGAGAGGGTTTTGCTAACGTGACAGTGCTGCCACCTAAACGTGTCAATACGCCGCCATTAGTTGTAATAACACCTCAAACCCAAACTGTGAAATTGCCTAATTCTGGAGCTGTGTTGGATGGCAGCGCTAGTAAGGTAATATTCATTTTTTTCCAGTTTTAAGTGCTTCACGGCTATTTTGGACGAGCACTGCAGAGAAACGCCAACACTGTGGCCAAACTCAGCTTAGGAAGGGGTAGTGGCTACGCTATTGTATCCACCTGATGATTATGTGATGGTTTATATATACACTGTTGTGCTTACTAAGTATAGGTAGGGTAGTGAAGAGGAGAGGAAAAGGTGTGGAGAGAACAATATTCATATATAGCTGTCAGACCTTAACGTAGCATTTTATTTTAAGGTGCCTACTGCTCTTTACGCTGATGCCGTGTGGTATCCGGCTGAGTAGAATAGACCATCTTCATTTCTTACCGAGGTGTCGTATAAGACGACTAACGTAAGTTGACCCGCCGTGTGGTATCCGTCTGAGTAGAAAAGACCACCCTCATTTCTTACCGAGATGTCGTAAAAGGTGACAAATGTAAGTTGACCCACCGTGTAGTATCAGGTTGCATAGAATAGAGCACTCTTTTTCTTGCCGAGGTATCGTAAAATACGACTAAATAAGTTCACGTCAGGTAGGCTGCCGGTTGTAAAATAGTGACGACATGTTTATAACAGGTTGTGCCAACTCCACTAACAAAAAACTACCGAATTGAAGCTTGGTCACCCAGGTACTTATTCATTATTATTAAATCTGCTAAAAGCCATTTTTAACATTTAAAGTGTTAACATTTTAGCAATTTTCATTATTCATATCAACATATATTATTTTAACTCTATTCTTGGATTTATATTTTGAAAATAATTTATAGCATTAGGCGTTACTTTGCGGAGATCCATAATACAAAAGTAAAGTTTACAATCGTTTCGCCCCGCAACCGTTTCCCCTTCATCAAAGCATCATGCTTTGCGATTTTGACGTGGAGTCTATCGCCTGATGATGCTTCGGTTGCGGGGCGAAACGATTGTTGAGTTTGTGATAGTGAACGTATGTATGTAGTGCTTGGGTATTGTGGTGGCGATGGTGGAGGTTTTTGCATGTGTTTTTACATGCAAAAACATGTATCAGGTATGAAAACGGATTGTCCACTCTACATTTAGAGTTATACATATTTTCTATATTACTCCATCGCGGATTATAGCAAAATAATTTTATTATTACTTTTTGATATTTTGCA
This sequence comes from Morpho achilles, assembly GCA_947086495.1. NCBI lineage: Eukaryota > Metazoa > Arthropoda > Insecta > Lepidoptera > Nymphalidae > Morpho > Morpho achilles. Next base: position 7,790,659 of record CAMTZB010000016.1, read on the forward strand.
CTTCATTTACAAGGACGATGACGCAATTATATCTTGGCACTGGGAACTCACAGCGGGACCAATCGGCTACCAACCGCCCTTGCAAGATGGACCCACATTGGTATTGAAAGATCTTAAGCAACCGGGAAACTATACGTTTAAACTGACAGTAGAAGACTCCGACCATGTCAAGAATTCCACCACAGCTAACATAACTGTATTGAATCACACAGATTATCCACCAGAAGCCAATGCAGGTAATTTACAAGTTATTTTTAATCCGATCCTTAACAATGTAGTTTTAATTTTTTCAGCAATAATATATATTTAAGTTTAATTTCATCCTTTACATGTTAATGTTACCTTATTAATGTTTTTATATACAAATCTATAAATAAAAAAATGGGACAGCATTACATACATTCTCTTATCAAACGCGGATTACACTAAAATAATTCTATTGTAACTACTGTACTATAGAATTCCACAAAGTAACGCCTACTATAAATAATCTATAAATCATATAAAAAAATGGGACACGATGACCCACACGATGATTTATCCCCAAGACAAGTAAATTAATAGTTGTGTTATGGGTGACAGATAACTGATAAATATATAATTTATAATACATACTTAAATACATATATACACCTAGACTCGAAGAACCAACAAATCGTTAATGAAAATGTTGACCCTCTGCGACCTGCAGAGCTGATGGCAGTGTTACATAAGAGTTACAAGTAACGGGCTGTTACTATTCCACTGCTGGGCATAGGCCTCCTCTCTCCGTTTTTGGAGAGAAGGTTTGGAGCTAAGACCTACCACGCTACTCCAATGCGGATTGGTAAGTTACACATATCCCTAGAATTCTCTAGAGATATGCAGTTTTCCTCACGATGGTATCCTTCACCGAAAAGCATGTAATAAATTGCAATTATCAATTAGACACATTAGTTTTACTAGAAAACTTATTGGTGCCTGCCCGAGGTTTGAACCCTAGACCTCCAGAACAGAAAGAGGCGCACGGTGTTACCGCTGGGCTACCACAGCTTAAGAGTTACAAATAATTTTGTAATTCATTGATTTCAAATATCTTGAAATGTGATCATAACAATAATGCAATAAAAATAGGCAATACACGGAGGGAAAGTAAATTGTCAAGAATTATGAATGAGAAATAAATTATTATTTTCATAACAAAGTTATATTTCGACAATGATTTGATAATTGTCTTTCTTCTAGGTCAAGATGTCATAATATATTTGCCAAATAACAATTTAACACTGAACGGAAGTTTGTCGACTGATGACCATGAAATTACGTCATGGGAATGGACTAAATCCACTGAAGACGAAAACAAGGCTGTGGATATGCAAAATACACATTCACCATACTTACAAGTAAGGACTCTTTTTTTACCTACTTTTCGACCCTTTACTGTTTAGTCCACGCAGCATACAGATGCAGCTGTCATGATTACTTACGAATCTTACAATGCAGCGTTGATAAGTTGCAGCGAGTCCCTAGATTATCGCGGCACATGATTATATCTACACTAATATATAAAGATGAAGATTTTGTGTTTTTGATTGATTGTTTAAACGGAACGTGGTAATCTCAAGAACTACTGAAATGATTTGAAAAATTTTTGAGTGTAAAATAGATTTATAGACGAAGGCTATAGACTTGGACTGGCTCGTTGGAGCAGTGGGTAGTGACCCTGCCTTCATCTCCGCGGGTCGTGGGTTCGATTCCCGCCGAGGGCCAACATTTTCTAAAAATTAATTTGTTGGTCTTTGAGCCTGGGTGTATATTTGTATTTAAGTATGTATTTAACAATAATATATGTATATATTCACCAGTTGTCTGTCACCCATAACACAAGTATTAAGTTACTTACTTTGGGGACGGACGACCGTGTATGTAAGTGTCCCATATATTTATTTATTTATATATCATCACGCTAAAATGAATAGGAGAGGTACAGCAATAAAAAATATTGCGAAAACGGAAAAATTTAAAACTTTCCTTGCGTGTGCTGAGTAGCCAAGTAAAAAATAGTCTATTCATAGAGGAAGGCTATAGACTATATAACATCAATCTTAAATAAATAAGAGATGTATAAAAAAATAAAGTGTAAAAGGCAAAATTTAAATCTATCTATGCCGGCGAAACTGCTGGCACAGCTAGTGGAATATATAATCCTTTAAAAAACATCCCTTGATTAGTGAATGTCATTTGGTTAAAGAGAGAGAGGGAAATCCTTATATAAAAGTATTATTATGCTATTTTTTTGGCTACAATACATTTAACCTCCGAATGCACTATAAGTCCGATGAGCACCATTTGCCAGAAGAGCAAGCACCAAAAATAAAAAAAAACCTATTTTTAAAATATGATTGGTTGTATTCGATGGGGAACTTAATAACTAAGAAAATGATATGCATAATAGATAATCATCCTCCTGCCCTAATCCCACTCTAAGTGGTGTCGGCACAACATGTTATGAACATGCTGTCACATGATTTGGCTGCGTTTTTACGACCGGCCGCCTGCCTGTCGTCAACTTAACTTAGTCGTATTTTACGACCTCTCGGTAAGAAAGAGGGTGGTCTATTCTACTAAACCGGATACCACAAGGTGGATCAACTTACCTTAGTCGCCTTTTAAGACACCTCGGTAAGTAATGAGGCTGGTCTATTCTACTCAGCCGAATACCACACGGTGGGTCGACTTACCTTAGTCGCCTTTTACGACACCTCGTTAAGAAATGAGAGTGGCACTATTCTATTCAGCCGGATACCACACGGCGTAAGTATATATATTCTACTACCCGTGCCAAATATATTTCACTTGTAACATATATTTCACTAGCTGTCCAACACGCGAGTTACTCTGGCTGGAAAGCCAGTGAAAAATAAATTTTCTGATCACCACCAAACTTTAAAGGAATGATCTTAGGTCAGTCTAAAGATTGTCGGAAAATTTCATTAAAATCGGTCTAGCCGTTTTCGAGTCTATAAAGAACATATAAACAAACATTCATTTTTATTTATATAGATAGATTACAAATATTAATTGGTAAAAGTTAATTGCCTCTACAGGTGACAAGAGAGCTGGCACAAAGCTCCTCACAGTCACACTCAAAGCACAGAGCTCCTTTTTCATAGATAATAATAGGTATAATTATAACAGAAAAAAACATGATCCAAAAATAATTGCAAAAATTAACTAATTAATCACATCGTGCAAAATAATAGCAAATAACTCTTTTTACGAAACAGTTATCGAATCTATCGGAAGGCGTGTACACGTTCGTCCTCAAAGTAACAGATTCGTCGGGTCAAACCTCCACGGCTGAAGTGCACGTATTCGTAAAACCGCCGACCAACACGCCGCCCGTAGCCGACGCAGGACCCGACGCGGTAAGACAAGATTATTTCAAAATATTTTATACGATCATTGATAAGATTGAGGAATGCTGCAAAAAGAACAAAAGAAAAATGGTAATCATTTTAACTATAATGATTCATTTAAGTCATAAAATATTTAGTATCATTCATGATTAGCTTTAAGATGGGACCACAATCGCTGGCGGCGACATAATTTAAAATATATAAATATATGGGACACTTACACACACGGTCGTCCGCCCCAAAGTAAGTAACATAATACTTGTATTATGGGTGACAGAAAACTGGTGAATATATACTATATTTTTTTAAATACATACTTAAATGCAAGTTGAAGACCAACAAATTCATTCGGGAATCAAACCCGAAACCCTCGGAACTGACCCAAGGTGGGTAGTGACCCACTGCGCCAACGGGCCAGTCAAATTGTCGAAAGAGCCATCTTATTCCTGATTTGAAGATCTATCTATCTAATTACGGGGACGCCTGTCGGTGCAGGACGGGTGATCAGCTCCTATTCCGGACTATTCCACCCATTTCCCCATGTTGGGACAAGGGTTTCACTGCTGTCCCGACAGTGTCACCTGCTCTAATCTACCCGTAGCTTTTACGAATCTGATAATATCCCTGAAGGAGATATTTGTCAGATCCTCAACTTCAATTTCATCCTTACCTAGTATCTCCCATCTTACCAGCGAGTACATAGGGCACTCAGCCATAAGGTGAAGACTCGTTTCTTCCTCTCCACACTCTGGGCACGCAGCATCTTCTGTTATTCTCATTATTGACAGGTGTCTGTTTAACAGGCAGTGCCCAGTTGTAATGCCTGTTACAATTGCTACATTTTCCCTGCTCTGAGACATCAGCTGTTTAGACTTCCTTGTATCAAACGATTTGAGAAACAACTTTGCTTGTCTGAGCATTGTGTTTCTCCATCTTTTGTTAGATTCTGTCTCTATTCTTTTTTCTATCACACACTTTATTATATTATGTGCAATTGGGAGGAAGGGTTCTGGTCCTACGAATGTTTGACTAGCTCCCTTTCTTGCCAATTCGTCAGCTTTTTCGTTCCCTGCATGGCCACAGTGTCCTGGAACCCATGCAATCGTTACTTCCACCTTCTCAGCTAATTCGTTTAGTTCACGCTTACATTCCTTCACGATAGCTGAGGTTGTTTCTATGCGGTCAAGTGCTTTTAAGGCTGCTTGACTATCGCTATATATGACTATATTATGTTCTAATGCTATTTGTGATTCTTTGAGTTTCCTGGCACACTCCATGATAGCTATCATTTCGGCCTGGAAGACACTTGTATATTTACCCAGATTTAGGACCTGGTGTAAATCTGACGAGGTGCCGTAGACAATTCCAGCTCCCGCCAGCTTCGCGGATTCTCGTCTAGACCCGTCCGTGTAGCAGATGGTCTGACTCTTCGCGCTGTTTTCCACTTCCCAGTTTTCTTTTACCCCTATGTGTATCCTATATTTTTTATCGAAGATTTTCTGTTTCTTGATCAAGTCACTTCTCCTGACGACCATAGACAGATTTTCTCCGTAAATCTTTTCTATATCCGTATGACCTTTATCTGTAAAGTTTCCTTTCCATTGTTGGAACACTTTCATCTTATACCATTGCTCTACAGCTTTTCTCTTAGCTGCTAGATCTAGAGGATAGAGTCCCACCAGAACTTCTAGTGCAGCGGATGGGGTTGTTCTCACTGCGCCTGTGATCATTAGTGTTGCTATCCTCTGTATCTTCATTAAATCCTTGCTGTTGACTCCGATGTTGGCTCTGTGCCACCAAATCGAAGCGCCGTACAGTATTCTGGGTAGAATGATAGCCGTATATATCCACTTGGTAATTTTTGGCTTCATACCCCAGGTTCTGCCCACCGCTCTTCTACATTGCATAAGTGCAATTTTTGCTTTGTTGCATTGTTCTTTGATGTGACTTCTAAACCTTAGGGTTTTGTCTAGCTTTATACCTAAGTACTTTATTTCCTTTATCAACTGTATCTCTACACCCTTTATGCTGAGTGGATTAAAGTTGGCTATTTTCCTTTTGTTTGTGAAAAGGACTAGTTTGGTTTTCGTCGGATTGAGGTTTAATCCCCTTTCCTGACACCATCTTAGTGTTTCTTTAATACTAATACTCATTATGTTCCTTATAGTGCTCAGGTCTTTCCCTGTTACTAACAGGACACCGTCATCTGAGTATGCTTGCATGTATGTCCTCATATCATTAATCTTCCTAACTAATGGATCTAGTAGGAGACACCACAGAAGAGGAGAGAGACACCCTCCCTGAGGAAGTCCTCTCGTTGATTTTATTATGTGTGTAACTCCGCTTAGCTCCGCCGCGATTGAACGATGCTCTAGCATGTTCATTATCCAGCGTCCCACTTCATATGATATTCCTTCCCTACATATTGAGTTTCTTATAGCATTGCGATTTGCTTTGTCAAAAGCACCTTCTACATCCTTCCATCCAAGAAGCAACCTAATGCTATTTCTTTGTTACATAAAGTTCTTTCTATCCTTACCACTAAATTATGGAGAGCTGTTTCTGTTGATTTTCCCCCCATATATGCATGTTGATTTTCATGCAGTGGAAGGTTGCTTTGTTCTAGGTTAGTTCTTATGTGTCCTTCGATCACTTTTTCTAGTGTTTTTAGAATGAACGAGGACAAACTAATACACCGAAATGACTTCGGTTCCTGATAGGTTTTCTTTCCAGGTTTTGGAATGAACACCGCTTTTACTTTTCTCCAGCTCGTCGGGATATATCCCCACGCCAAACTAGCATTGAAGAGTGCTAACATGTTTCCTTTAATATATTCATATGCTTCCTGTAGCATTTTAGGGAATATTTCGTCTGGACCAGCTGCTTTGTATGGTGCAAATGACTTGATACTCCACTTAATATGCTCTGCTGTTATGATATTTCCCGGGTCTGACCAGTGGTATCTGGTGCTTGGCGATATCATTTCCTCTTTAATTTCTTTGCATTCTGGAAAATGTGCTTCTGCCATTTTGGTTAGTATTATTTTGGGATCCGTAATTATTGTCTCATCCAATTTAATACTACCCAGTCTGCATGTTCTGTCTTTTGCCAGTATTCGCATTAGACGTGCTGCTTCAGGGTATTCTGTGACCCCGTTGCAATACATCTGCCAGCCATTTCTGGACTCTTTTCTGCACTTTTTACGGAATTCCGTCCTGTTCTTCCTATATTCTGCCCAGCTCAATTCATCCCCTTTCTTAAGGGCAATTCTTTGAGATTTGCGTACTTTCTTCCTGAGTTTTTTCAGTTCGTTGTTCCACCATGGTTGGCCCGTACCTTGTGTAACCTCACGTAGTGGACACGTACTGACAAAGGCATCTTTTAATGCTGTGCTTAGTTCCAATGCGCCTTCCTCTAGCTCTTCTATCGTGTTGTAGGAAGTATATTTGGATCTCCATTCGCTCATTAAGGACCCAAAATTGTCCCAGTTGGTCTTCTTAGCATTTCTAATGCGCAATTTGCCAATTTTGCTGTTTATGTGGAAGGTGATTCTGCGATGATCTGACAGCGAGTCGTTCAGATCCACCTTCCAATCTTTTATGTATTTGGCCATGCCTTCCGATGCTAGAGTAATATCTAGCACTTCTTTTCTCGTGCTTGTAACGAACGTTGGTTCATTACCAATGTTCATTATCTCGAGATTGTTACTTATGATAAATTCTAACAGTGCTTCTCCTTTCCTATTTGTGTCTGTACTACCCCACACCTCATTGTGCGAGTTAGCGTCACATCCTATTATAAAAGAAATTTTCTTACCTCTGTATTTGTTGACAGTTTCTTCCAGTTCTCTAGTTGGTGGCGTGAAGTCGGTCTCACTGGGAATGTAGGCCGACATAAACGCCATCCTTAGTTTCTTTTCTTCATCTAGTGGAATCATGGCTTCCACCACTACTAAATCTCTGTAACATTCTATTACAATTAGACCTAAGTTTCTGATCCTGCTACTGGTATAGATACATGTTCTGGGGTTCGACTCACCGTTGTTGTGATAGGTTATGTCTCCCCCTAAACAACCCATACCGACCACACGTCCATTCACAACGTATGGTTCCTGTAGCAGGGCCACATCTATTTGCTTGCTGATCACATAGTCACAGAGTTCGCTCATGGCTTCTCTGCAGTGGTGCAAGTTTATCTGAAGAATCTTTAGTGTGTGTGTGGTGTGTTTTTGTAAGTGTTTATGTTTTTTGGGTGTACTTCCCATTAAGTGTGTTGTGTTGTGTTTGTTTGTTCTTTTTCCCAATACATAATGATGCCCCGCACGCCTTCGAGCACCAGCTGTGAGGCAAGGCGCTCAAGAAGTGTACGAGGCATCAGTTATGTATCGGTACTTTTGATCGTTAGTGTGCCGTGGTGGTACCGGCATCTCCGACTATTCCCTGCACGGATGTCTTAGCGGGGGGGTACTAGGGGCCCCGCCTGACGCTCCGATTGCTGGTTTCGTCGTGTCCGCTGGTTCCAGCACACGAGCAACACTGGTTGTACTGTTCTGTGCGGAGTTTGAGTCGGTTTCGACTTGACTCTGTTCTTGTGTGTCTTGTTTGGGTTTAAGTTTTGATTTCCAATTCAGAAACCTAACCTGCACTTGTGTGGCTTGGTAAAAGAGCCACACAAGACCCTCCTTAAAAAATTCATTTATTTCCCGAGGGACCCCCACAATCAGACGCTCCCCCAGAGGAAGGGGCTCTCTGACGATGAGGCTCCACTCGGGAAGTCTTAATTCTGCTCTATTACGATTTTGACCCCTAAGCAGAAGGAGAGGATCAGCTGCTCTCCTAGTGCCTGGGATCCAAATTGCCACTCTCCCTCTATCCCTTCTCATGGCCTTGATCGAGACGCCGTTGTAGAGGCCGAAGTCGCACTCCAGCAACCAATCCCTCGACTGCTCAGTGGCTGGTGTCACAAGGAAGAACCCTTCTGCCACCAGCCCCGAGGTCGCAAAGTTTAGCTTGGAGCTGTCGACCTCCTCCACGACGGCTGCCTCGATGAGGTCAGCTATTTTGTCCCTTATATGAATTGCTAGATCCCCATCGACTGGCAAACCATCTGCACGATGGATGGCCACAGCGAGATCACTCTGCTCCTTTGCAGTGCAGCGTGGTCCCGCTGTAGCCCCCCAATTGCGACGCTTTGCCGGTCGCTGTTCACTCGGTCCTTCTTCAGGGTCAGTACCCTGTCTCTTCTTCTTCAGCGGTCTGGAGGTCTTCGCCTCCCCAACCCCCGAAGAGGTGTCCCCCTCCACGGGTTGGGAAGTCGAAGGCGCGTCCGACACGGCCAACTGCCTTCTAAGTTTTTTGGCCCTATTCTTGCGTTTTTTAGACGCCACCATCTTGAAATCGCCCTCACCCGTACCCGAAGGCCCAGGCGTCGGCGACTTCAATAGGTCCTCTTCTTCCCTCAGATGGAGGGTTCTTAAAAGTTCATCGTGGAGATTCGCTGCCGAACCTCCAGGATGCTCTAAACCGGAATGCGAAAAATTGCCCCCCCCCCAGAATACGAGGGGCAGCCTGAGACTGATGCTTGGGCCGTAACCCGAGCAGCAGTCTCAGGGAGGGATTCTCCAGCCGGGCTGGTACCCTCCTGGGGTAGACTATGCTTTTTTCCCGCGTCCATGTTTTTCAAGCAGGTGAGAGGATGTTTTTGGGGGAGGGATTGTATTGAGAAGGATTTGGGGGTAGAGGAAGGGGATAGCGGACGTGCGTGATTGCGTGGGAAACCGTAACCCCGCACCGCCAGATCATACTTGCTATTGCAGCCTGAGGAATAAAAAGTGTGAGCTCATTAGTGACTGCAACATTGCCCAGGGTGCACGGCGTGGACATGTATGATTCGACTTATGACAGTGCCCTGTAGCTCAGCTCACATACCTGAGCGTGACAACTGTCATCTACACCCCAATGAATTGACCCCTGATTTGAAGATACAGTAAATCATTACCATAGCGCTTGACTATAATATTGTTTATATCTCACTGGATGGGACGTTTTCCTTAGCCTCCTATTACTCGTGCGATAACATTGTGTACCACTAAAAAAGAATATATAACTGTGTTTTTGGGTGTATCTTACACACAAAACTCTAATGGAGGAAACTCAGTCAAACGGCCTAAGCCTTCCGAAAAATTAGACAAATTACAGGGGTCGAAACAGTAAAACTTGTTTATTTTGCTTATGTCTATAGCATTGTCTTATAATATGTCTTAAAATAATAGTGATAATCTTTTTATTACAAAAAAAATAATTTTATTATTAAAAAGGGTCATACTGTGCCATTAACTATTTAAGTCGGCGGTAGAGACAATTTCCCGAACCAGCAGGAGAGTTGACTCAAAGCACTTACTTACACGTTAAGTTTAATAGGACTATTATTTTACATGTAGACACACCAAAATTATAAGCGGTCAAGCCACGCGTTGCCGTGGCTTAATATGGTTTTAAATCCCCTCGAAACAAAATTTTTATTAACAGTTCAAAAAAAGGCTGCTATCGCCACCAAACTTTACAGGAATATCCTTTGGGTCAATCTGAAGATTGAAATTATTATTAAAATCGGTCCCGCCGTTTCGGAATCTATAAGGAACATACATACTTTCTCTTTTATGTAAAAAGTGATTATACATCACAAAGTAATATAGGAGAGTTTACGCTTAATTTCAGTTTATATCTCTCCCGCAAACGTGGATCACTTTGAACGGGTCAACGTCACATGACGATCACAGAATAGTAGCGTTCACGTGGCGCTGCCTCGCTGGACCGACCAACTCTACCATTATCAACTTTAACGAGTCTACGGCAAACGCTACCGGTCTCACTAAAGGGCAATATGTGTTCTCACTCACTGTGCTTGACGATAATGGGAATTCGGCTACTGACAACGTCACTATTACTGTGACTCAAAGTAAGTGGAAAAGAGCCTTGGAACGGCTATACACGGACAGGTTGAAGCAGTTTAGGATAGATTGCTTCAAGCTGCGACTTTACGGTGAACTACATACTTCTATGTACGGTTATACACGAAGCGTTTGAGCAGTTGCAACTGCTTCAGCCGGTAAGCAGCACGGTTATCAATAGCAGCTTCAAGCTGTTAACTCTGACTGCGAGAGCAGTCTGTGTATGTTGATCATCTCAATTATATACTGAATTATAATCTAAATTTTTATTGTTTTTAGAGTATATTAGACACAATCGTCAGTAATATGGTCTAAACAAACTAGTGTTCGTAATGCAACTGTAATTCACTATGATTGAAATAAAGAATACCATGAAACATAATTATGATTATGTATGATATTCAGTAAGACTATAGACAAATTTCTCTCTCTTTAAATTTGAGCATAGACTAACCATAACCAAAAGAATATTTATGTTGTCTAATGCATGTGTGTGTTTTGTTTTTTTATTGATTTCATTTTTTTAACATTAATAAGAATATTAACATCGGCATTCCTTCTTTATATAAACTATCTGCCGTACTAATCCGTCAGTGTAAAGAATTACGTAATAAAGTTTATTGTTAGTTCTTCTTAGCAGGAACAATTTTCTAAACCATTAATTGAAGTTGTTGATTAAAATAAAAAAACACTTTTTTTTAAATTGTATTTTCTTTTTTATTTCGCAATTATGTAAGGTACAAACAGCTACAGTATTCAATATTTTTGGATTTGTGTTTCATCTATTAAATTTAATGGTACAGATAAAAACAGCCCACCAAAAGCTGACGGAGGTGGTGATCAAGTACTGAATCTACCGTTATCAGTTCTTATTTTGAATGGCTCTAAATCATCGGACGATTTCCGGATTGTCTCTTGGAAGTGGACTCGGTCTGGTTCCGGCTTGGCGGCAGGCACTGTCATCCTCCATTCTGATACACAACCTGTCCTTATGGTAATATGTAATTTTTTTTAATCCCTCGATAAATCTTCTGTGCTCGTCTGTCCTGTTATACTAAAATATATTATCAGTTGAAATAAAACTTTTGTATGTTTTTTTTTAATTTATAAGATCTAAAAATGACATGAGACATGCTATGTCAGACTTTTTGTTGTATTTTGGGAGATCTACAATTCTCTAATACATTACTTTAGTGTATTGCTGTTGGTTTACACGGCAAGTCGGCACGCGGCAAAAGATCTAAGCAGGTGAGTGGTTTTACAACGCGCGACCTCTTCAAAACAATTGACATAAAATCGTTAGGTACTATTAACCTTTCCTTTCGGAAGAATTGCACTACCTTCCATTTTGAGAAAATGGATCACATACAGACAGACAGCTTTCGGGAATTTTGTTTTATAATAAGTAAGGATATAGATTTATTATTGTTAATGAAAAACTATAGAAAACCATTATTATTAAAAGCGTACAAAGGTAAACTTATCGCTTGCACAGATCTCCTGTCAGCTAGCCTACAAAGTGAGATAATTTAAACAAACATTTTTGCGTCTAATAAAACTTAAAATTGTATACTTTTTAGAAATGCACAAGAGAGATTTTTCTTAAAAAACTTATCTTTATTTGATAAATATAAAATGCAAATTATGATATTTTATAGCTAACAAATATAGAAACCGGTCGATACGTATTCGAACTAACGGTAACCGATGACCAAGGCGAATCAGACCGGGATACGGTCAGCGTTCAAGTGAAGCCTGATCCGTTGGAGATGAAACTTTTAGAGATGACCCTAAACATACCCATTTCAACATTCACGAAAACTCAACTAGACTCCTTGGTCCAAAAAATGACATTGCTCCTGAAGGACGGCATGACTGTAAATGTGACTGAGATCAGAGGGGAAGCAGATTCGGGGAATACCCTAATTATCTACTTCTTATCAGAGAAGGTAACTTATACTAAGGACCTGTTTCACAAGTTACCAATAAACTGTCAGTCGGCTTATTCGGAATATATCTGTGAATTTTGCGTTTCTCAGATTTCTGATAGGCTTATTGAGTACCTAAAGTCCTAATAAGTTAAAAGGTAACACATGTGGCTATTATTTTATTATTATATTATTTTGTTTATTTGCGGTATATCAAATACCTATTTCAAAAAGGGCCGCGATTTTTTTTATAATTTTTCTCTTTTTGGACTCTATTTTTAGAGTCATTTATCTGTTACTTAATTTATTTGTTGGTTAATTATCCGACACTTTATCAATAACTTGTGAAACAGGCCCTAAAATTATTATTTGTAGTTGGCGTTTGCTGACAAAGATATGTAATCGCACTAAAATGATGTTTTGAAATTACCCTCAATCCATCTAGCGTATTAGAATGCTGGATAAGTTTATAGTCTGACTAGTATTATCCCGCGGTTTCACCCGCGTTATTTATAATTTTTTACAGCTTATAAATGTTTAAAATAGGAATCCGTCCCTATTTTTTTTAATGTAATACAGCTTATGTTGCTCAGTAAAGATGCAGCTTTCCAATGGTGAAAGAATTTTGAAATCGATCTAGTAGTTTTTGTGTGAAAACATTACAAACATACATACAAATTTTTCCACTATATAATATTAGTATAGATTTGTAGCAATTTTCTAAATAACTTACAAGGAAGCATTCTTTTCTCTTTCAGCCGATTGACGTCCACTGCTGCATATAGGTTTCTTTAAGAGATCTCCACACCACACGATGATTCTGTCCCGCTTGTATCCAGTAGCACCCCGAACCTTTTTAGATCGTCTTTCCACCACGTAGGGTCTACCAAAGGAAGCTCTTTTTATCGAAATTATTCCTCGTTAAATAACGTTAACCTTTGTTTTCCATAAGGCGTCGCCTGTGGATGGCATAGAAGCACTAACTCTGTCTCGACCGGCCGCAATAGCTGCAGGAGCGCGCCGCGTCCGCTCGCTGCGTTGTCTGAGCACGTGCTCGGGGCGTGGCCTGTGCGAGCAAGCGACGCGAACTTGTCGTTGCGACGCCTTTTGGATGCAGAGCCTGTTCACACAGTTCCAGCCTGATGCACAGCCCGATTGTGGTAAGGTATTTTTCTTTATATATTGAGCACGTAGTCACCAGATTCTTAAAATTCATCAACATCTTCCTGCCCTTATCCCACACTAAGTGTGGTCGCCACAACAAGTTATAAACATGCTGTCACATTTGGCTGCGTTTTTACGACCGGCCGCCTGCCTGACGTCAACTTACCTCTGTCGTATTTTACGATACCTTGGTAAGAAAGAGGGTGGTCTATTCTACTAAACCGGATACCACACGGCGGGTTGACTTACCTTAGTCGCCTTTTACGACACCTCGGTAAGAAAGAGGGTGGTCTATTCTACTGAGCGGGATACCACACGGCGGGTCGACTACTTTGTCGCCTTTTACGACACCTCGGTAAGAAATGAGGGTGGTACTATTCTATTCAGTTGGACACCACACGGCGGAGATTCTTGAAATTCATCATGCGCGTTTATTTTCGAAAAAATACATGATAATTTGAAAGAGCTAGAAGTTGAATTCAATAATTTATATAAGTAGGCGTTACTTGGAGTTCCATGATCCAAAATTAATGATAGAATTAATTTTGGTCATCATTCCTTTTGTTCGATCCCTTCCCGAAATGGCTTTCGGGATCTAAGAATATATGATCCTAGTTTCTGAAAAAATATTGATATAAACAGTTGTGTGTTAAGCGGCTGTTTGTTTTTTAAGTTTTGTATGTGACAATTATATATGTGTATTATATAGTTTTGAAAGATAATTAAGGCCAAGTAGAAAAAAGCAACTTAATCCAATAGTGAAATATTTTATAGTTCACATATTTGTGGTATATACGTGTGTTATCGAATATTATATAGTTTAGCAGCACCGTATTTGTCTGGAGTCTAATCTTCCAACTTTTAAACTTTATGTTGTTAATTGTACTTTATCTTAGTGTATATAAAAGTTGTAATTACATTCATATAGATTGGTCTGTGGTATACGCGAGCGTCTGCGGAGTTGCGGCGCTATGTGCCGCGTGCGGCGCAGTATATGCGTGCACGCGCGCGTTCCGACGGCTATGTGCACCGCGTCGACCGCGCACTCGTCCAAACTACCGACTGCTGCCACTCGCTGACCAAGAAGAGAAGCCGTGTGAGTATTATGTTATACTAGCAATCGCCAGCGACTCCGACCGCGTGGAACGATTAAAACCGTATTATAGTCTTTAGATAACCTTAAAAATGGTTACAGTGGATTAACCTTAAAAGCTAGATATATGTTGACGCGGACTTTTATTTAGAACTTTTACAGGGGAACAATTTTGTTATGCATGATTTTTGAATAATTATTACCGTTTGCTCAGTTATATTGTAATGGGTACATAACCCCATTCCGTTAGTCATCACTATTCATTTATTTATTTATTTTATTAAGAAGACAAACAGTTATACAATATATAATTATAAAAGAAACAAAACAAAAAATCTTCACAGGAAAGACTTAAAGAACAAATAGAACACACATACAAGTTAAATTACATATTAATTAATAAAAATAAATATGTAATATATAAACTTACAAACGGGCAGGTAAAAAACTCTTCGTATGACATCTGAGCTTATTTGAATTCAGATCATTTATTCATTTTGACGCCGTGTGTTATCCGGCTGAATAGAATAGTACCACGCTCATTTCTTACCGAGGTGTCGTAATAGGCGACTAAGGTAAGTTGACCCGCTGTATGGTATCCGGCTGAGTAGAATAGACCAACCTCATTTCTTACCTAGGAGTCGTAAAAGGCAACTAAGGTAAGTTGACGTCAGGCAGGCGGCTGGTCGTAAAATACGTAGCCAAATCATATGACAACATGTTTGTAACGTGTTGTGCCGACCCCACTTAGAGTGGGATAAGGGCAGGAGGATGATGATCATTTATTCATTTTGATAATGACCTTTCAGATATGATATTAAACTTATGCTTGTCAATTTCCAGTCGCTCATAAAGACGTATCAGAAACTGACACCGAATCCGATATACTGTACGAGACCAAATGCAAAATGACTACGTTCGGTTCCCGGGCTGTAAACGGTGAGCTGTCCCAAGGTACGGGCTGGAAAAATGGACACACGAAGATGTCTACAAAAATTAAGACGTAGTTCCGACGTGCCGTGGAGTACCTCCACAATAGAGTTTCGACTATAATCGTGTGATATCGCCGGTGTCGTAATAAAGGCCTACGCTAGCTTATTCCGGTACTATATAATAACTGGATAGCATTGGTGTTTATAAATTATAACATTTATCTCTGATACTATAATACAAAGATTATAAAACTGAAACCAAAATTCTTATGACAAACATTACGTACAACCCAAAAATAAAAAATTAAAAAGTTTTATTACGATAAAAGTCTTGTATGGACACCTGTATCATAATATAACTTTTTAATCATAACGATGTACCTATACAACCTCCAGCTGGACCAAAGAGATTGAACCTCTACTTTAAAAAAAAGTTCAATAAACGAGTCCGCGGCGACGCAACACGCATGCACAATCGATGTATGCGCCTTGGAGCTAACATTTGACATTTAAAAAATCTTTTTAATATTTAAACAAAGTTTGGTTTTTATTTAATATTGTTTTACGTATTATAGTATGAGAGTAGATAAAGTAGTGTATGACACTGTACATAACTTGGTCTTATAACACTTATTATGCAACAGTATCATAATCTACTATTGTTTTACAATTTTATTGTGATATGTGTTTATAGCATTTCAAAAAACGGCATTGTCCGACTAGCTTCCGGTAGTTGATAATGGAAATTAATGTACAATGTGCTTTTAATATTTACACTGTTTCAGTCTTTATTATTTAACTTTTTAATTTTTTTTTAATCTGTAGGATTATTCACACTGAAAAAGTAATTTGCATTTTCAATAGTGTAAGAAGCGACAGTCGATAGTAAACCAGTATTAGAGCGGTAGGATTGTCATATATTTTATATGTATAGCAAATACTTAAATGGTAGTAATCGCGTTTTTAATCTTTGGGAGACGTAATTTTTACTATACATAGATTTTAATTTTGCTGATTTGTTTAACTATATTATATATACGTGCATTTAAAATATATAAACTTTTTAATTTAGCTTTGGTGTCCTACCTTTAATATAAAACTAAACTTTTTTAAATGCTTGTAAGCAATTATTTTAACATATAGAAATTGTTTCAAACTATTTTTTTTACATATTTCGCGAGTTATTTTGCGCAGCCTAATAATATTAAATCACCATTATACATCTGTGGAATGTTCAATTCTCAAGAATTTCATTTCTCGTCCGTAACAGCATACAGAGATCATATCAAAGATCAAAGAGAACATTAATAGCGGACAATGAAAGTATTTTTGTCTAGTCTACTACACAATAAGTTGTATAAAAAAATATGCTTACATCTACATATTTACATATTTCTGAGGTCTTTAAACGAATTTTCGCCAGTAGGTCTGTTTAAAAATATGTGTCACAACCCAAGATCTTTTCTAAATATATATATCGCAAGTCGTTAAGCTAACATCCCAAAGATGGCTAAGACTTTGCTGTCGGTGTCTTTCGATTAACAGTATTATTCGCAGATTCGGAAGAGCACCTTTTGCTTAATGTCAATAAACGTTTATAGTTAATGTAACTGATATCAAACTCATTAAAAAAAGTGAACAAAAAAATTTTACATTTTAGTTCCTATGTAATGTATGATTATTTATTTTATGTATTTATTTATATTTTATGATGTATTTATTTTAGCGGACGAATGAGCGAAATACAAAATTGATATATTGGGATTTAAAACCGCAGACGTAGGTTTAAAGAATCTATGGCTTAGTACTTACAATATAAAATCAATATTCTTTGGTGACATAAAAAAAATGTTTAGGATAGTAAAAAAAACATTCCCGATAATTCTGACATAGCTATAAAATAATATTGAATATAAAATAAGTAATTTAAGTAAGTATTAATATAAATATATTTTTGTCTGCTTTATGATGG
Source organism: Morpho achilles (assembly GCA_947086495.1). Taxonomy (NCBI): domain Eukaryota; kingdom Metazoa; phylum Arthropoda; class Insecta; order Lepidoptera; family Nymphalidae; genus Morpho; species Morpho achilles. The sequence continues at coordinate 7,808,095 of CAMTZB010000016.1, forward strand.
CATACTTAATACGATGCCTCTTAGTGTTCTAGTTACTTGTCCTATTAGGTTTTTTTTACTACATTAATTTCCAATTGTTTATTATAGGTAAACGCTGTCTCGCTATAAATTATATAATTAATTTAATTCATACATAAGTATACGCACATTATATGGGAGTTTTTTAAAATTAAATTTAACATTTTGTTCAAGTAATTATAATTTTATAAATGAATCCCAGTGAAGCCAGTATTAATTTTATCTCTGTAGTACTTGATAAGTAAATGTTATAAAGTTAATGTAAATTATTTGATGTCTAAAAATGATAATTATTATCACAACACGAACAGACATACACTTTAATTACAGTGATATAATGTGTAGCTTGTAATTTATGTAACTGTGCTTTAGCTGTAAAAGTATTTTATTTCGGACACATTAATAATTTAAAATTATAGTTATACACATTAGTTAGCAACTGTAGTGTATATAAACTGTTGTATGAATATAGCACAGGCTCAAACACGCACTAACAAGTAACAATATGTCACTTCACGACCTCTCTCACCAAGAGCTCTCGTGTTACTGCCATGGTGCATTCTGAGACCGTGTATGATCCTTTATACATTAGTATTAGTGCGAGTATCTTCATGTACACACACATATATGTGTCTTGTATATAAATATACATGGTAAATTAGACACATCTCCACCCGCATACACTACAGCAACAAAAGGCATTTCGTACTCCAAAGCCTCGAGTAATTTCGAATTCATGAACACCCCTTATATTACGGAACGCTAATCTTTTAAAGGATCATTTTATAAATAGGTATTTTATTTAATAAAAAATAGCTACCGTTGCTTTATACTTCCACTGTGTTTAAATCGGCAAGTCTCGTATTGTGAAACTTTTATTATCATGCTGAAATTATACCTATTTCGTATAGTATATGTATTTATATTAATTTTTAATTTAGAGCTTATTAAATATTTATATTTTATAGTTGCAATGATTTATAAATGTATATGTGTTGAATAGCACGAGTAGCTGTCACGAATTTGTTTAGTAATTATGTATATGCTTATTTATGATTACTGAATTACATTGTTTCTGATAATAAAGTTTGTCTCAAATCTTCATAAAATTTTATACTATCAAAATCAATATTATGCTTTGGGGATGAAGTTATTTACTTCATTTTTGTAGCTTAACGTTTTTCCTAATATTTTAAGTTATGATGGTATGTAAATTTTTTTATTTTTTTTGAGCAGCAGGCATTAATTCATTCAGGTTTCGAAAATATAATTATGGATTATATATGAGAGTAGTTTAGTATAATTTTTCGAAAAGACACTTATATTCTAGTCGTAATGATAGTGATATAAAAAAATATTATGCCCATTTTTATATTTTATATAGTGTGGATTTAAAAATTCCAGCTAGATACTAGAATTTAATATGGTTAGTTTATGGTAAATAAAATTTTTAAATATTACAAGACTTTTATTTGTTTACAACAGGGATTGAGTAATAAAACACCTTTGCATAAAAATGAACATTTTATTAAAATGATAAATTCTAACTTTAATAATCTAGATACTAAAGTAACTAGTACTAGTAAAGTTCTAACTTTAATAATCTAGATACTAAGATTAAAGCAGTTTGTAACATATCCATAAATATGCATGGATGTACAAAATGTTCACAAATTAACAAAACTTAAGGCAACATGATGAATGGAATGGACAGCCTTTAATGCAATGTTTTGTTTGTACACTTTGATTTTATTAACTACGCAAGATTACGAACATTTCAAAGCCTCAATCTTTTACACTTGCATATATTACTTATCTAAAATTTTATATAACTTTTGCAATAAAAAAACAATATAATACTTTGGCTATGGAATGATAGAAGGTTAGACGGTTAGAAGGTTAGTGAATATCACATTAGAAAAAGTTACCTGGAGCATAAGTTAAGAGGCTGCAAGGTTTTTTTTTATTTTATATTGAAAATATATTTATTATTATATCCAGGTCTTATGTATAATGCATAACAAATTGTATGCATTATACATTCAGTTTTAGATAAGCAGACATTGATATAGACAGACTAATCCTAGATTGAATTATAGACTTTAATTTTGATAAGTTATGAAATTTACAAACTACTAGATTTCTGAACAAGAATTTTACTAAATATAATTTTCAAACATTGATTTTTTTCAAACTACTATTACGAAACAATTCATCCAGTACTCCCACAAATACTAATATATTAAATAGTTATTAACAATATTATTGCTTTGTTAATCCAAAAATTTATAGCACTAGATTTTTAAATGACAATTTTATAAAATTCGTTATTAATATAGTTTATTGCTTAAAATGTCTTACAATTTAAATATTATATTTTACTAACTAAATTTTGTGAAATAAAATTAATCAGTTAAAGCCAAAGTTATTAAATTAGACAAAAAGATACAAAAGTTATTCAACATGCAAAGTAAATTTATTGCTTACATTTTAATTTGAGCATTAAGAACATAATTTTAAATGTTGTGATAAAAAATATTTAAATTATGATTAAGCAAGAAAAAACATATCTTTTAAAGGTTATTTAGGCTAAGCAAATGCATATCAGGCCAAAATTATTACCACTGAAATGATAAACTGTAATATAAATATTTCATAACAAAATAGTTAAATATATTTGTTATCATTGATTACAAAATTTTGAGACAAAAGTAATCTGATAAAAACATACATATGATATGATAGCCTAATGGCTCAGATATAAAATAAATAGATAATAATAAATTAATAATTTATCTAGTGTTAATGTTTAGCAATCTTAATTATTGCTATCTAATATTGCTTATTTACTTATTTAAATGCCACATATATCTACCATATTAATTAACTCCACACCAAATATAAAAAAAAATATAAAAGTACTAATATCCATTTAAACAATGAAATCCACTCATTTTGCTTTTTTCTTTTCAGACTTAACAGTAGATTCTACCTCTTTAGACCATACAGTATGATTCAAAGACTCACCTAAGGTATACAAACCACATACAAATCCAAGACCAAATAAATAGAAAATTACTCTCATAGGCCAGTTGAGTACAGAAAGAATTGGATACACCCAACTCCCTGTTTTGAAATATATAATTTGCACCCAAACCACATAAAATAACATAAATGTTGTAAGTATCGACAGTCCCACCTTTCTTCTAGGATACATTCTAAACGAAGTGGCTAGCTCAATTATAGTAAAAACTACAATGTTAGAGTGCATTACATGATTTAACCAAGTAGGGAAGTAGGCATCCATCATTTTAGGCAATATAAGTTCCCTGTCCACAGCATATATACCCCAGAAAGTAATACCCACATACATAGACAAGGGAAATGCTAAGGCACTAAACAAGACATCCTTAGTTCTTCTCACAAATGGCTTATTTGATGGTGATGACTCATTAGTACCAACAAGATCATTTATCAGTGCAATTGTGAAGTAGACTGTTTGCAGCATCTAAAACAAAATATAAGTCAATACAATTTATTTTACTTATTCATATGATAAAACGGAAATTGGTTCACAAGAAAAACATTTGGAAATAAAAAAAGCTCAGAAAAATTTAAAAAAAAATCTGAATATATAAATTTAGACATTTTGAGAAAGATGTATTAATTTTAGTATCCTGAACAAATGACTGGTTGATTATTTACAATTGGTTCAGCTGGTTTTACTAGTTTTAAATATTGAACAATAAGATTCCTACTGATTTAATATATCGGACAAAAAATATTGTTAATTAACAAATCCAATAAATTTCTTACCGCATTCAAATAAGTCAAGTATTTAAATTTTCCTCCAAATGCAGTTACCGTTGTCGATGTACTCGGTATTTTGACGTAAGTATAATCGAAATAACAGCCATAGAAAAATTGAATGGCACCAAGGAGATGAAAAAGTACTCTCCACATCTTGTTTAACAAAACAATATTTTTGTAACAAATTTTGATTTCTTCTTAACTAATCAACTTTCATTTTTCGTTGCGGCTATTATTAATAAAAGAATTTGTATTTTTGTAAAATAGTTGTACAATCGAAGATATTTCTACTCAGCAAATATACGTAGAATTTAGTTTATTTCCAAATCAACTACGGACTTAAATTTTTTGCATATTTATGTGAATTGCAGATTGCAGTTCCACTTTTTTATCGTAATTTGACGTTTGAATTCAGGGGGGTGAAACTCAGGGCGGTTTTACTACAGGCGCCAACACATGCTATCTCTCATCCCTCTTGCACATGGACGTATTTATGAATAAATCGTATGAAAATAGTCTCAGCTGCATCTCGCTCCACTCCTACATACATATTTTTACGCACTCATTCTCATTTTGACTGTCTATCATATAATAAGTTGATTTTATCAATGAATGGGCGGTGTCATAGATAATACACTATATAGGATAGGCGGTGTATTAAATTTTTAAATTTCCCGTTGTAAAGTTCTAGTACTTTAATTTTTACTAAAATGTATTATTTTGTTTTAATTTAGTTAGCAAAATTCTTGAAACAAATATCACTAGAAGCAAATTAAATGTATAAAGTCTTATTTCACCATGTTGAGATATTTCTTAAAATGAGAAATATAACAACGAAGAAACGTGCAGTCATAAAACAATAAGAGGATTCACTTAATCATTACATAAATGTAAGTGTTGAATTTTAATTAATTTTGTGCATCTCAATAATAGTAAGAGCTTTCTTAAAATTTACATTCTCACATCACTACATCATCACTACATATTCTAAAACATAGTCCCTATATCCCTATGTACGCATAAAACTTTAAAACTACGCACCAGATTTTGATGCGGTTTTTTTTAATAGATAGAGTGATTCCAGAGGAAGGTTTGTACGTATAATAACATTCAATACGGAGTAGAGAAATACTGAAATTTTTGAGGTTTCTGTAAATAATCACATTTTTTTTCCGCTTACATTGCAAACGCAGTCTAAACCCTACGAGATTTATCAAAATAATGTACTAAGTATTTGTACATCTTGAAAAGGTCTACAGAAAAGTCCGCGATGGTATATGTCTATCTCTTGTGGATAACCCACTATAGCATTTTTTGTCATTTACTTTTTAAGAAAAATTATGCCATATTTTTGAAGCAATTTTTATACAATACAGCATTAATCCTTATCCAATTAAGTACCTTAAATAAATAGTTGATTTAATATAGATCAATATGGCCGTTTACAGCATGTAATTTAAGAGAACATTTTCGGAGATATTACAGATTTAAAATGCTGTGAAGACGCCGCGCTTCGCCCTAACACTTCGACTTTAGCAGCTTTGTCGCTCTTTCAAGAGTTTGTTTAAAGACATTCTGTAATTAATTGTAAAAATAAAATACATAGGGAAAATGTAAAAGTAAATAAGTAAAAATGTACTATATGAATTGAGATATTCCAAAGATAGCAGGATATCTTCTTGGTATAGGGAAAGGAAATTGTTTTTCTCCAAATTTAACGTGTGCGGGCCACGGGCAGTAATGAATAAATCAAAACTACTGGATCGATTTTAATCATTTTTTTACACTGACTGACATGAAATATATATTTTATACCCGTGCGAAGCAGGGGCAGGCCGCTAGTTGCTTTATATAACACTATTGTTGATTTTTAATTAAAAAGCAAAATTTAAATTTACGATTGATTAAACGATTGATTGATTAATTGCAGATTCAAGAAGTAAATATTTATGTAATTTATAAATCACTTCTGTCATAATAAACATAATTTATAAATCACTGCTGTCGCTCCGCCGTCGCCTCGAGCGCTCGAACAGCGCCAGGCCGAACAGTAGCGCCAACCACCAGGAACAGGACCGAAGACGTCGTACGCATCTTTCGACCTCTGTAATTTGAGAAAATGCATTTGAGGTAACTAATACTCAAGTGAAGTCTGAATTTATGAAGCTAAGTTAGATTCCCGTAATTTCAGCCACAGATGTAAGCGTGCACTCAAACATCAGTAGCCAAAAGCGACTGGGAAAAGAATTAAGGTTTTACATGTATTGCAGGTGCCAAATACCGGCTCTTTGGCAACCGCAACACATTACCATTACAAAAAAAAATGTAAAAGTTAATGACGTACGAATTACCAAAACTGCGCAATTTCAGAAATCAGTACGACACCTTTATAATGGCTAGCCCGTTAATAAAACGTCTAACAAAGTAGCGCGCTTTTGAAGCTAATGTTCGACGATGCAGAAAACGAACATTACCAACAAAACGCCTACACAGTATGGGAAGAAAGAACACTGCAGTGTCCACCTCAACCATACTGTTAAATGAGAAGAAAAAGCCCTGCAGCTTTTACAGGAGGGCAGCAGACGCTGCTAGTCATTAAATATTAAAGATTACAATGTTTATATTTACTTAAGCTATGATTAAAACAGAATAAATATGCAAAAGTAATAATAAAATTATTTTGCTATATTCGGCGATGAAGTAAAATAGAAAATATATATAATGCTTTATGTAGAGTGGACAATCGGTTATCATACCTGATACATGCAGGATTCGTAAAAAACACATGCACAAACCTCCACCATACACAAGCACTATATATATTCACTATCAAAAACTCAACAACTCAAATGTTTGAATTTCAACAAACATTCTCGGATAAAATGTGAGTAGTTATCCAAAACTTAATAACAAATTAACTATACTTTTGCACTATTTAATACGAAGAAAATTGAAACGTACTGACTCACCAGAAACGTTCGTTATACGTAATATATAACTGTAATCGCTTTTTACTTACGCAAAAATAAACAAACCAACAAATGATTTTTAATTAAAATTAGACAATTCCATAAACTTCTTGTTAACGCACACTATATACAATAACACGATATAATAGGAATACCACAATTCCCATTCCGAGATGCACTTCTCTTGAATGACTAACAAGGACTGAATGTCACTGAAACGTTTTATCAATAAGAAGACTCCCCACCAGAAACAATAACGGCACAGTGTTGCCCCTATTTAATCAAAAAGGGCGCGATTAGGGTTGCCACTTTTTTTTGAAGAAAAATAGTATTTTTCTTTTTAAATAAAAAAAATATAGTACTTTTAGGAAATTCAGGAAAAAAAAATATACACATCTATTTTCAATCATTATTTATTTTTCCATGATTATTTTTTATTACTTTTCGCTGGATAATGACACGAAGTTAGAGTTACTAACTAACTAAGCCCCGTAAATACATGAATGAGTTTCGTTCAAACAATCCCTATGCAGTGCTGAGGGTACGTTCCATTCACAGTTAATTAAAAAAAGCACGACAATTGCAATTAGCGATAAAAATATAGTATTTTTCGTGCTATATTCTTTTTCTATAATATATAGTACAATTTAAGCTAGTGTTTTTCAATTTATATATATATTTATTTGTATATCTCAACCTATTGTCTATTTAATATGTTTACAATAGGGTTGGGTCGTACTAGGCAAAACCAAATACTAAGTATCACTGTGACTGTGACATAAAAATACCTGTGACAAATACCTGTTACCAAATACTAAGTATCACTGTGACTGTGACTTAAAAATACCTGTGACAAATACCTGTTACAAAATAATAGGTAATATAAGAATTTAGTACCTATTTAGGTGGCCATTGAAACATTACATATGATATTTTCAATGCATCTATCTATACCACATACTTATGTGTATTACTTTACTTTATTAAAAATTTTCAAAAAATACGTAAGTATAGAATTTTCAAATCAAAGTAAGAGAGATGACAAAATTTTGAGTAAGAAATATTTATTAAAAACACAAATACTTAAAGGAGGGTGCCAGAATTGGGCCTAATTGTTACAGAAACCCAAAATTATATAAAAAAAATTTTTCCTCATTAAGTTTCTCTATAAACATTATAAACTTTTAACGTGAATGTGCTAGAAAACTTATTTAATAGCAATATAATAGTATTGAAAAAGTTTCCTAAAGTGGAACGTATCGTAATTGTTAACTTGTTGCTTTTTTAAATATACCTATACCATGCTGGATTCCAACGGTTTTATTACAAATAAGAAAAAAACTACAAATAATTTTTAAACAACGTTTTTATCAAATAATAATTTAAAATAGGTATCTTAAAATATATAAGCTTGACTTTTTTTAACAATAATTTTATACCTCATTGATTAAAAATTGATGCTTAGAAATAAAATATTTTTACTTTGGCTGTATGGCCTACGATCTTAAGCTCTGTGGGATCAAAAAAAAAGTCATTAAGTCTATACATGGTACTTATTTAGGAATGTGACATGGAGTAGAAATATCGATTTATAAATAATTGATTTTTCCCCCTTTTAATAAATCGTTTTTGTTCAAATCGATTTTTTTCTGAGTATTTGAAAAGTTGCCTTTTTTAATATTAATAATAATTAAAATAATTACAATAAAGGCTAATTAAAGTGGAATACTACCGAGAAATAATAACAGATGCGCTGTTGTTCAAATTTAAAAATTCGATTCAAATGTGTAATTAAGCTACATTGGTTTCATCAAACAATGCATATTTAATCTTAAAAAACAAAGAAAATAGTAAAAAAGAAAAAAAATTAAGAAGATCGATTATTGAAAATAAATTATTTAAAAAAATCCTTTATAGAATTAGACGTTACTTTGCGGAGGTCCATAATACAAAAGTAATGAGAATATTATTTTGCTATAATCTGCGGTAAAAGAAAATATATGTAATGCTAAATGTAGAGTGTACTATTCGTTCTCATACCTGAAACATACAGAATTTGTAAGAACTTGTAGAATTTGTAACGTCTGGGCCCAAAGGTTTTTCTTTAAAGGAATTCTGGCACTCTCCTTTACCTTTCTTTTTGTCATTTGTAAACCAAACAATGGACTTTGCATTTGTTATGGAAAGTTGAAAATAGTATGTTTGAAAGAACAATTGAAAAAAAGTGCTATACAAAATTAATCTTTGACTGTAACTATTATGGTGTAAAATTGAATGTCTATCTCTGTAATCTATAAACTGCATATAATTTTTTTATCCCGACTTACAATCCCGCAACAAATAAAAATTAAAAAAAGCAATATAATACTCATTAATTATTTATTGGTACTGATATTGAGAAATATTTAATAAGTTAAAAAATTATAATAATATTACCGTAAAAACAAAAGTGATAAAGAATGCAACACGCTTCTCTTTTCTTTTTATGTAATTGAAGTGAGACGCCTACATAGTATTTTGGAACAGGTGTCATAAATACTAGCCTAGTATTTTTGTACGCGTCTCTGCGAGGCTTGTTATTTTATACCTGTTAGAAAATACTAGATGCGTATTTTGTCACAGGGAGTATAAAATACTCATCGCTAGTATTTGAGAACTTGCGTACCTGTTCCAGGCTGTTACATTTTAGTACTCAGTATTTATACCTGTTCCGATAAATACGCCTCACCTCTAGTCAGTGTTGCCATCTTAGTGGATTTTCCACTAAAACTGGTGGTTTTAACTACCCATTTAGTGGCCAAATATTGCTTTTAGTGGGTAGTGGTTTTTTTTGGTGGTTTTGGTGAAATATATTAGTAGTTAAAAAGCTAGATTTACTTTCATTTTACGATGATCTTTATATAAATGTTCGTTTTTCTTTTTGAATATTCATATATACATTGGTGAACAAGCTTAAATCCGCTGGTTGCTCATGGTTGGTGTTAAATGTTAATGAGCATATGAATCGAATATGATCATGCCATATTTTTATTATTAAGAGTACGACCTCGGTCAACAATATTGAGTCAACTTTATTTGTCATTTCATACAAAATTCTAATTCATGAGAATGCTAAACAAAAACCGTGGTTTCATCCCGGCCGACCATCAACATTTACTCCAAGAACGAATCGCTTCGGGTGGAGGACGATGCTGTGTGTATGGTGCTATCAGCGGGGCATAATTATTGATTATGAAGTGCTGAAATCTGTTGAAACTATCGAAGTGCACCGTTACCAGCGACAGATAATAAAATTATGGCGTGCTATGAAGATAAAAAGGCCAGAATATCAGCTAATTTTCCTCCATGACAATGCTCCGTCAGACGCTCAACTGATAGATGCTATTCATATCGCGTATTCACCATACCTGGCCCCATCCGACTTTCATCTATATTCGTCGGTGTGCCATTTGCTCGCTGAGCAGCAGTTCAATTCTTACGCGAGACATCCAAAATTGGCTCGATAAGTGGTTTGCCTCGAAAAACGAACAATTTTTTTTTTATGTTATCCATAAAATACCTGAGAGATGACAAAAATGTGTAGATAGCAACTTCCAATATTTTGAATGAAGTTATCTTTTTTCCTTCCTATGATTGTTTGAAAAAATTATTTCTTCTCGAAAACCAAGCGGATTTTAGCTTGCATTGCTGGTAGCTATTTACTTTGCTTGAGTAAGCATAACTGATCGTCAAGAATGAGTCGTCTACGTTTTCCTACACGCAAGGATGTTCCACCTAATATTTTTCTAAACTTATACTTTATATACGGGGATTTCTCACTTCATATTTTTTTCTGAATTCTTATACTTAGAAGTTAGAAAGGTTTACCGTTCAGTGAAGCTCATGGGTTCATTATTGCTTTGTGTTAACTGAGCGAATTTATTAACGCGTAACTATGCAAAAATCACAATATACGCGACAGGATTCTTGGCTCGTAGGTTACGGAAATACCACGGGTTGTTAATTTTGTTAAATTAAATTAATGTTAATTTTTTAATAAGTAATAGTAAAGGAAACTAATTATTTGTATATTTATTTACTCTCATAAAACAAAAATTGTTTTAGTGGAAAATTTTGCGGTTAGCGGTCATTTAGAGTGTAAACTTTCTGTTTGTTAGTGGTTTTCTGGTGGTTTTGAAAGTTGAATCTGTGGGAAGCTTATTAAACTGTTGGCAACACTGCATCTAGTTTACAAGGTATAAAGCAGGGACCTCGAAGCATATAGCACTCAAGTCCGATACAGTCCTCCACAACGCGTCGTTTTAAGCCGAGGTCCGGCCTCACAGGAGGCACCCTTAAGGCGACACTCCCAGGATGTTGCGGGCCTCTCTCGAGACCCGCTCTCCCAGCACCTCAACCCCCGGCGATGCTTCCGCGCTCGCCCACTCTCTCGGTGACGCTGTCAAAGCCTTCACGGCTAACAGCCTTAGTTAGTGTCCGAAAAAAAAAAAAAAAAAAAAAAAAAAAAAACATATAGCATTATAGTATATCCTTAGTGTTTTTATTGAACTGTAATAATATTGGGAAGTTTTATTTTTTAATTTTAAACTATAAGTAAAAATAAAACTAAAATAATAAAAATAAAACTTTTCCTTCTACAGTAATATTTATTGTGTATGCTTTATTGAAGTGTTGTATATCATATGTCATACCCAATATCAGTTATATTCTATGTTTTAAGTGGTTATTTCTGAATAGTTTTATTCTTTCTGCGACAGACAATATGGATTATAGACATACTTTAATTATTTAACAGAAAGTTATTTGTTCAAGATACTTTAACATACTATCCCATTTAGTTATGCACATTTCAACTGGATGTTTTGTCTGAGTAACTGTGTCTGGTCAAGGTACTGCTACTGTTGTTGCAATGAATTCATTAATATCTGATACAATGGCTGATATTCTTTAAGTGAGTTAAAATGTTTCAAATATAAATCATTTTTGTTTGTAAACACAAAAATTGGCATGTGTATGTTTAAAGTAACGGCCTGTTATCCATCCCAGCAGTGGGAACCATAAGCTTCCTCTATCCGTTTTTTGGAGAAAAGTATTGTAGCAAAGACCTAACATCGCGTTGCTCCAATGCGGATTGGTAGGTTACGCATATCCATAGAATTCGCTAGAAGTATGCGGATATCCTTACCATATTTTCCTTCACCAAAAATCGTGTCATAAATTGAAATTGTCAATTAGACATGTGCCTGCGCGGGGTATAAACCCATGATCATCTTTACAGAGTCGCATGGCGTCACCGCTGAGCTATCACAGCTTGCTCCATATTTATTAAAATGTTTTTGCAATAATTTTCAGATGAACCTGGTCATTGCCAAAGAGAGTACTCATTGGGATGACGTCTAAGGGCTATATGCTGTTGATGCTTTATGGGATGAAGCACATGATTAGGTCAATTGATTTGACTAGATGAAGGCAAGTAAATATTTGATGTAAAGTATGTCAGTCTGTCCATTTCACTTTCAATTAAAACTGAAGCTTATATGTCTAATGGGCTATCTATCTATCTATCTATCTAATTTCGGGGACGCCTGTCAGTGCAGGACGGTTGATCAGCTCCTATTCCGGACTATTCCACCCATTTCCCCATGTTGGGACAAGCGTCTCACTGCTGTCCCGACAGTGTCACCTGCTCAATCTACCCATAGCTTTTACGAACCTGATAATATCCCTGAATGAGATATTTGTCAGATCCTCAATTACATCTTACCAGCGAGTACATAGGGCACTCAGCCATAAGGTGAAGACTCGTTTCTTCCTCTCCACACTCTCCACGCAGCATCTTCTGTTATTCTCATTATTGACAGGTGTCTGTTTAACAGGCAGTGCCCAGTTGTAATGCCTGTTACAATTGCTATATTTTCCCTGCTCTGAGACATCAGCTGTTTAGACTTCCTTGTATCAAACGATTTGAGAAACAACTTTGCTTGTCTAAGCATTGTGTTTCTCCATCTTTTGTTAGATTCTGTATCTATTCTTTTTTCTATTTTCTATCACACACTTTATTACATTATGTGCAATTGGGAGGAAGGGTTCTGGTCCTACGAATGTTTGACTAGCTCCCTTTCTTGCCAATTCGTCAGCTTTTTCGTTCCCTGCATGGCCACAGTGTCCCGGAACCCATGCAATCGTTACTTCCACCTTCTCAGCTATTCGTTTAGTTCACGCTTGCATTCCTTCACGATAGCTGAGGTTGTTTCTATGAGGTCAAGTGCTTTTAAAGCTGCTTGACTATCGCTATATATGACTATATTATGTTCTAATGCTATTTGTGATTCTTTGAGTTTCCTAGCACACTCCATGATAGCTATCATTTCGGCCTGGAAGACACTTGTATATTTACCCAGATTTAGGACCTGGTGTAAATCTGACGAGGTGCCGTAGACAATTCCAGCTCCCGCCAGCTTCGCGGATTCTCGTCTAGACCCGTCCGTGTAGCAGATAGTCTGACTCTTCGCGCTGTTTTCCACTTCCCAGTTTTCTTTTACTCCTATGTGTATCCTATATTTATTATCGAAGATTTTCTGTTTCTTGATCAAGTCACTTCTCCTGACGACCATAGACAGATTTTCTCCGTAAATCTTTTCTATATCCGTATGACCTTTATCTGTAAAGTTTCCTTTCCATTGTTGGAACACTTTCATCTTATACCATTGCTCTATAGCTTTTCTCTTAGCTGCTAGGTCTAGAGGATAGAGTCCCACCAGAACTTCTAGTGCAGCGGATGGGGTTGTTCTGACTGCACCTGTGATCATTAGTGTTGCTATCCTCTGTATCTTCATTAAGTCCTTGCTGTTGACTCCGATGTTGGCTCTGTGCCACCAAATCGAAGCGCCGTACAGTATTCTGGGTAGAATGATAGCCGTATATATCCACTTGGTAATTTTTGGCTTCATACCCCAGGTTCTGCCCACCGCTCTTCTACATTGCATAAGTGCAATTTTTGCTTTGTTGCATTGTTCTTTGATGTGACTTCTAAACCTTAGGGTTTTGTCTAGCTTTATACCTAAGTACTTTATTTCCTTTATCAACTGTATCTCTACACCCTTTATGCTGAGTGGATTAAAGTTGGTTTTTTTCCTTTTGTTTGTGAAAAGGACTAGTTTGGTTTTCGTCGGATTAAGGTTTAATCCCCTTTCCTGACACCATCTTAGTGTTTCTTTAATACTAATACTCATTATGTTCCTTTTAGTGCTCAGGTCTTTCCCTGTTACTAAAAGGACACCGTCATCTGAGTATGCTTGCATGTATGTCCTCATATCATTAATCTTCCTAACTAATGGAGAGACCACAGAAGAGGAGAGAGACACCCTCCCTGAGGAAATCCTCTCGTTGATTTTATTATGTGTGTAACTCCACTTAGCTCCGCCGCGATTGAACGATGCTCTAGCATGTTCATTATCCAGCGTCCCACTTCATATGATATTTCTTCCCTACAAATTGAGTTTCTTATAGCATTGCGATTTGCTTTGTCAAAAGCACCTTCTACATCAAAGAAGCAACCTAATGCTATTTCTTTGTTACATAAGGTTCTTTCTATCCTTACCACTAAATTATGGAGAGCTGTTTCTGTTGATTTTCGATCACTTTTTCTAGTGTTTTTAGAATGAACGAGGACAAACTAATACACCGAAATGACTTCGGTTCCTGATAGGTTTTCTTTCCAGGTTTTGGAATGAACACCGCTTTTACTTTTCTTCAGCTCGTCGGGATATAGCCCCACGCCAAACTGGCATTGAAAAGTGCTAACATGTTTCCTTTAATATATTCATATGCTACCTGTAGCATTTTAGGGAATATTTCATCTGGACCAGCTGCTTTGTATGGTGCAAATGACTTGATACTCCACTTAATATGCTCTGCTGTTATGATATTTCCCGGGTCTGACCAGTGGTATCTGGTGCTTGGCGATATCATTTCCTCTTTAATTTCTTTGCATTCTGGAAAATGTGCTTCTGCCATTTTGGTTAGTATTATTTTGGGATCCGTAATTATTGTCTCATCCAATTTAATACTACCCAGTCTGCATGTTCTGTCTTTTGCCAGTATTCGCATTAGACGTGCTGCTTCAGGGTATTCTGTGACCCCGTTGCAATACACTTGCCAGCCATTTCTGGACTCTTTTCTGCACTTTTTACGGAATTCCGTCCTGTTCTTCCTATATTCTGCCCAGCTCAATTCATCCCCTTTTTTAAGGGCAATTCTTTGAGATTTGCGTACTTTCTTCCTGAGTTTTTTCAGTTCGTTGTTCCACCACGGTTGACCCATACCTTGTGTAACCTCTCGTAGTGGACACGAACTGACAAAGGCATCTTTTAACGCTGTGCTTAGTTCCAATGCGCCTTCCTCTAACTCTTCTATCGTGTTGTAGGAAGTGTATTTGGATCTCCGTCTAATGGGCTAACTGCCTCATCCGTTTGAGATATAACAAAAAATGTTTGGTACAATTTTTCCTCTATTATAGTGATGCAAAAAAGTGTGTGATATAAGAATAGCTTAAAAGACATATTAGTGATGATCATTGGAACTTTGTCACATATGCTTCTTAATTGTCACATACAATTCAGTATTTGGAAAGCATAATATTTTTAGCCTGGTACTGCTAACAGTACAAAATCAAAGATATTTAACATAACACAAAGATTGTCACAGATACCCCTTATATTTTATTATTTAAAAAAAATATTATTTATAATTATAGTCTCTATTCTATACTTAAAATATAACTGTAGACACAGATTATAGACACGTAAAAAATATTTTCCAGACACTATTTAAGACCAGTAGAAGCTAAAAATATATTTTTAAAATTTAAAATCTCTGTTATTTGTCAATGCATCATTCTCCTACCCTTATCCCACTCTAAATGGGGTAGGCACAACATGTTTTAAACATGTTATCACATGATTTGGTATTTTACGACCGGCCGCCTGGCCGACGTCAACTTACCTTAATCGGTTTTCGCGACACCTAGGTAAGAAATGAGGGTGGTCTATTCTACTCAGGGGATATCAATGCCAAGATTGTCTGTAAGACTACCTTTGCAAACTAATGTTCTATCTATACATTATTTAAGAATTACTTATTTATTACAGGTTAAATATGCTGCGAACTCTTCCGCCGGGAAGTGTCCACGAGCCCGATGATGCAGATGAACATATATGAAGAGCTTCAATCGAATCATAATTATTTAGCCTCATTTATTGACATTAGTAATAACATTTTCACAGCGCGAATGCCTTTATTCACTAACAATTTATTTAGCCGCCTGAACCATTCGGAATTTTGGAATAAGGCTGTAAAAGTCCGCTTCAATGCTAGAGACTCAAGAGAAGGTTGTGTCTTCAAAATAGTATTCATATTAGTATAATTGACAAACATTATGAAGTTTGAAACTTCTTAACTAGGACCCAATGGATTTTTTCTCAAATCCGCGGATAAGGGGGCTCTAGCACACTAGAACGGATCATAATTTGGTTTCATTGTTTAAAACATTATTGGCTAATATTATTGTTTGATAGTTATAGTACCTTGTATTCCATCAGAAATATTTTCCAGACCCAAGCCATATCACATTACCGGTTCAGTATATTGGTATATCGGTCATGTGCAGCAATAGCGGTACAACTCAAAAACTCATATTTTGAGATGAATGGGTTTAAAATTTTCATTACTAAGGAAAATGAATAACAATTGCTTAGTTGCTAGTTTAATTGCTAGTTTGCTTAAACGACGGGCTTATAATGAATTATGAGTTCTGCCTGTATTGCTGGTAAAAATTGTGTATTTTAACATTAACACCATTTATTCCTATTCAAAACACGTGTTTTTACTTGTGTAGCAAAACTGAAAACCTGAGCAATCCTGGGAGTAATATATTTTCAAAACAGGATTATTTAAATTGTGAAATTTTTATAATCACGCTATTGTCTAATAAAACTAAAAGATTTGATCTAGTTAAAATTATATTATCCATCACAAAAACTTATATCTTTGGAATGGCATTATATGGCATGTAAAGTGTTAATTAGTCAAAAATGTATATAACTTAAAAAACTATAATTCTTGGTTAACTTGCATTAATCATAAATATGATTTCTTAAAAGTTTTTTTGCATATTCGTTATCATAATGCGAGTTAGACAATGGTGTATTAATGTTAAGGAGAATTCACAGTACTACAGATACTTGAAAAACGATAATGGAAATGGAAAATTTTATCGCAAGTAAAGTTATAGATCTATGATACATGAGGCAAAAGTAACTAACTAATATTACTATTATTAACTTTTAAAAAGTGATACAGTTTTCATATTTAACAATATTAGTATTTTACTATACATACTCCATAACTATAAAAACGTAACAAGATGTAAACAAACAAAACCATGTGATTCAGGAGTGACAAATATGTCATTACAATAATATTATTCCAAAGAATATCTTCAATATTTATAAAAGTAATTTTCTTTAATTGATTGTTATTTTCTAAAATTAAATATTTATATATTTAGTATAGCAAAACTTCTTCTTGCATCGTTATCTCATTGATGAGAATCGTGGCTCTTTAACGATAGGACATTTTCAATGGCGTTGCGCCAACCAGCCCTATTCTCCGCGGCATGAAGAACACAATAAAGGGGGGAGTTGAGAGCTTCCTTGACCTGGTCCGTCCAACGTCTTGGGCTACGTCCACGTGGTCTCCTTCCATCGACACTGCCTGTGATCACAAGCTTTTCGATACAGTCAGAGTTTTTTCGAGCTATGTGACCGAAGTACTGAAGAGTCCGCCGTAGACAGATGGTGGTTAGCCGAATTTTGATACGTAGCCTGTTCAAAATTGAGATGTTGGTTTTAAAGTCGTACCAGGAAATACAAAGCATTCGGCGCCAGCACCACATCTCAAAAGCATCGATTCGCTTCCGATCTGCGGCTTTTATGGTCCATGTCTCGGCGCCATAAAAAAATATGGAAAAGACGAGTGTGCGTACGAGGTGAATTTTGGTACGATTCGAGATATTACGATCCTTCCACACCTTAGAAAGCCGAGACATAGCACTCTTTGCCATCGCAATGCGGCGCCGAATTTCAGCTTCACAACCCCCTTTATTACTGATACTGGAGCCCAGGTAGATGAAGTCGTTGACCAATTCCAATCCAGTAGTGCCTTTGAGCTCCATTGTACATGAACGGTCCACAACCGTTAATTTTGTTTTGAAGCGGTTGATCTTTAGCCCCAACGCAGAACTAACCGTCTCCAACTTTTGCAAGAGGAATGTCATCTCCGCTTCGCTCGATGCTATAAGGGTCGTGTCGTCGGCATAGCGCAGGTTTGTGAGCTTGACTCCTCCGATGCAAATACCACCATCCCAATCCGTAAGCACTTGCCTCATAACGTACTCACCGTAGGCATTAAATAGTAATGGTGACAAAATACATCCCTGACGTACACCTCTCCGAAAACCAAATGGCTTTGATGTTATGCCATTGACTCTTATAATTCTCGTGCTGTTGTGATACAGAGAATGCAGCAATGCTGTGAGATGTTTCGGCACGCCAAGTTCTCCAAGCACTCTCCATAAGTGATCCCAATCTACAAAGTCAAAAAAAAGCCTTACTATAGTCAACAAAGCACAACAAGGCAGAAGTATTGAACTCGTAGCACTTTTCTATGAGCTGGCGGATATTCAAAATTTGCTCTCTGGTACCTCTACCTTTAAAAAAACCGGCTTGCTCCTGTGATATCTACCACTGAAGATAATTAGGAAGTCGCTGATTAATCACCCGTAATATTATTTTGCTAGCGTGAGATATCAGCGACAGAGTGCGGTAATTATTACATTTTTTGGTGGAGCCTTTTTTGTGTAAAGGTAGAATGATGAATGTTGTACAGTCAGTAGGCCATTGACATGTCAGCCAAATCCGGCTGCACAGACTATGGAACATCTCCATTCCAGAGTCCCCAAGCACTTTTAGAATTTCTGCCATGATGTTATCAGTGTCAGGTGCTTTTTTAGTCTTTAGGCTATTTAAGCCAAAAGTAATAGCAAAACAGCAATATATAATTAAATGAATTTCAGCAGATACAAATTAGCCAAGTAAACTACCTAAAATAGTAATTGCATTAGATTAGCCGACGTAACATAATATCAATATTCTACGAGTTTCACTCTGTGATACTTAAATGTGTAGTATTTTAGTGTCTTTAATATTGTCCATCGTTTTCTTTAAAAATTTTATAATACCTTTATATTTGGGTTCTTTAAAGTGGATATTACATAATATTCTTATTTATTTGTTTCAAAGTTTGTAAAATTTTTGATAGCAATCATACCATATTTAACCTTATTAAGTGGTGCGAATACTATCAATAATTTTAAATTCTTTGAAAGAAATATAAATAACATTTAATATTAGTATCATGTGTTGTAATAAAAAAGATACTTTATACTAGGCAGATAATGCCTACTATAAAGTACCTGTTTTGACATGTTTACATTTAGTTAAATATTTAACCCATGGAGTATAGTTCCTCATGATATTTTCTTTTGTCGAAAAGCTTGATATATGGCAAAATTTCACAATTTAATTCTTAGTTTATATGTATAAATCCGAAGTGTTAACTGATATGATGGAAAATATTATACTTGGAGATAAAAACCACTAATATTCTATAAAACTACTACTAATATATCTAAAAAAGACTTAAATATAAAAGAAATATTTATAATTTACCATCAAGTACACTCCTTCTAAGTATAATGTTTTTTCCTAAATACTTAAACGGTAAAAACGAAAGCATCTATTGTTTCAAATACTAATCTTGTACATTTGTTTTCGAGTGAATATTTTAAATTAATTTTGTTTAATAATAATATATAATAATTAAAATTACAATTCCTACATTTTCAAGATAGTTTGAGGACTGAGAAAGCTCTGTTTGGATAATTTTTAGTCAGCTTGCTGTTCCTGTTTCCTATTTAAAAATAGTAATAACTTTTGAAGTTGTACTTTTAGCGTGTTTAAGAAAAACGTTTTTTTTAAGAAGCATGTACTTAGAAATGCAAAACGGTTGTTGTATATATATTTTCTTTATTGAAGTAAAAGTCTTAATAAAGAAGTTCCTTAAATATTTTGTTTTATTAATATTTAAAAATCATTATTAATATGCAACAGGTAAAGCGGTTATCCAAAAATCGGTAAGAGCGGTGTGCGAATCGATAATCATCTTTTGACATCACTAATTACGGTTTTAGCGCACCAAGTACATCACTAATTTTACTACGATTTACGTCATACGTTATATATATTACTACTCCATATGTGAGAAAGAGTCAGAGCTGAGACTAAATCCTTTTTTATGAATGAAACGGGTGAGAGGCAGATAGTTTTTTTATGAATGAGAATGTAAGTTGCTATAGTGCTACTTTGCACCCCCCCCATACCACCGAAAATAGGCTCGCGCCAATGTATGAATCTCAACCATCTATTTTAGAGTTAGTAATCTATGGTGAAACTATCTAAGAAGCACTCTTTAGGTCGCCGAGAGCGTCATCTCACAGAAAGCATTGGACAACAAAAATTAGTTTTATATCATTATTCACTAGATGTCGCAAATGATACACTGTAATATATTTAAGTATTTGTCATAAATTTTCAAATTTTTCTGCCAAAAACGCATCACTGCTTATTTAAAGGTCTATATTGGAAATTATACCGTCCAAAAATTATTTTATGTGTTATTTTGGATGTGAAAACGTTGGTAAGTAACTACTATAATGTTTTTGAAAACATTTAATACCTTTTCCTAACAATAGAAATTTTGACTGCAGAAATTTTAATTTTTAACCCTTTTAGTGCCGAGCGAAAAGGAAATGCCTACACGAGAATAACCAGCCGAATTTTTAAAATTTTATTTATGTACATTCTTATGTAATTAAAACCAAACGAGAAATAATATTTACACGGTTCAAAAAGTAATATACGAAGAATAAAATAGGAACAAGTTTGCTCCTCCTTAACCCATTCTAAGTAGGGTTCTCACTACATGTTTTAAACAATTTGTTGCATGTTAGTTATTTTACGAGCACCCGCCTGCCTGACGTCAACTTACCTTAGTCGCCCTTTATGACACCTTGATAAGACATAAGGTTGGTCTATTCTATTCCACACGGTGAATAATAAGACATACAGCATATCAGAGTAAAAATTCACAACAAATAATACAAACAATATTAAAAAATGAGTTTGCAACAAGATAAATAATATTTATTACCTAATACCTACATAACAAAAAAAAAGAGATTACTCGAAGGTAACACACAGGTATTACACAGTAAGCGCCGTGTGGATTTTTGAAAACCTGTTTATATTTGTTTGTATTTTTTTTAACTCTTACTGTATGCAATTTTTATGAGAGCGCAGTGAGAAGCAACTTATCGGCTTTCGGCACAAAAGGGTTAAAGCAGCCATTTCACTAAAATGTACTAAATAAAATTATTATAAGTGCCACAATACCTTTAACTTTGTTTTTTAGAAAAAAATATGTGCTTATTCGTAATCAATATTATATTTTAACACTTTCGGTTACATTATTTTGGTATACATTTTGAATATTTGGTCTGATTTAGACTATAGCTACTAAAATTCAAATGTATGATTTCAGGTTTACATCAAATGAAGATTATGACTATGAATACTAATTACAGAGTGTAGTACGTATGCAAAGTTAGTTGTTTTCAACAAATAACCGTGTAAACTGATGAACATTTATTATTTGTATACGCTTGATATTTTTTAAATGTTTTAAAAGTATTTTTCAAATGTTTCCTGAATTGACATACTATTTAATAAGATGTAAAAAATAAAAATTATTAAATATTACATAGCTTTAATCTTTTATTCATTAACCTTATTTAGAATAATAGTTTGGTGCTACTCTTTGATTTGAACTGGAATTTGGAGATGCCAAGTCCGTTCAAATTGAAGTGGTATAGCGCCAAACTATTTTTTTGTAAATGCTATATTTATATAAGGGTCACTATATGAATGCAGTACAGCGCCATCTAGTGGATTATTATGATAACGTTACAGCGACATCTCTGCCAGATCAGCGAATACAGTCCCTTATCATTACTCCAATAAAATATTTCGACACATGTTCTGAAGTTATACCGTTTAACCATCACACGATGAGGGGAAAAGGGGGGAACCGCTGGCCGGGAAAAATAAAAAGAGGAATCGACGTAGGCGCAGGCAACCGAGGCCCGCCAACGTCGAGCCCGCCGCCGCGTCCACACCGCACCCCCGGCCGCCAACAGCAGCATCGTTGGCGCCTCAACCACAAACTGCCGAGGCGCCGAGAAGCCACGGCCACGAAGTAGCCACCCAAGAGGCGGAGCCACGAGCGCCGCAATATCCATCTTTCCACCCGCCACCCTCCGCACAGGACTCGGACATTAATAATATTGTCCGGGGCCTGATAGAGGCGCTTATGGCGGCGCTCACAACCTACCTGGCTACCAGGGACGTCGTCGGCGCCATTACGGCGGCCATTACCCAATTCGGGCGGTCGTACCAATGACCGCTCTAAGAATTATGTACTGGAATCCGGGCGGCATAAGGGGACATATCCGTGAGCTCACATTACTCGCCCAGTCGCAGGACGTCCATGTGATCCTCCTGGGCGAGACTAAACTCACGGACAGCGTCGAGCTCCGCGTGCCCAACTACTTCGTGTATCGACGCGATGAGATCTCTCCCCGGGGCCACCCGTACAGAGGTACGGCCGCTCTGGTGCGGAGGGATATCATACACGAAGAGTTGGAGCACATCCCGTTCACCAGCACTCGCACACAAGGAGTGCGAGTCAACGTGGGGAACGAGGAGCTCCGTATTTATGCCGCCTACAAACCACCCGGACTGACCTTTTGCAACACGGACGTCGGGACCATCTTCGCACAGCAGGGACCCGCAGTGATCATGGGCGATCTCAACGCGAAACATCACGCGTGGGGATCGCGAATCATCACTGCGGACGGGAGGCGCCTGCACGAAGATAGCGTGAGGAGCGGGTACGGTGTGGTGGGGCCGGGAGCGCCGACCCACATACCCACCGACACCCGCGCCCAGCCGGACGTTATCGACATCGTGTTGCACCACAGACTCGACCACCCGTTTGATGTCGAGGTCCTCTACGATCTCGACACGCAACACCTACCGGTTTTGGTCACCCTAGCCACCCAGGGAGGCTTTCTAGTGCCCCGCCCGCTGCGAATGCGGACTAACTGGGAGCGCTACACCGCCGAGCTTGCCGGGCTTGAGCTAGCAGGCCCGATCACCACCCCTTCGGAAGTCGACGATGCTGCTGCACTCGTCACCGAGGCGATCATCGCCGCCAAGGCAGCAGCGACCACCACCACATCGACTTCACCACACACCAACCGAAGGAAGGACCTGCCGAGCTCGCTCCGCTGCATGCTCAGACGGAAGCGCACCCTGCGTCGCCTATGGGCCCGCACTCGCTGCCCCAGGGTGAAGGCTGACCTCAACCGGCTTGCAGAGAAGATCGCGCGTGCCATAGTCGCTCTTGACGAGGCGCGGTGGGAGTATACCGTCGATCGAGCGACGGAACATGACACAGCGCTGTACTCTCTCTGCAAGCAACTTACCGGACGTGACACCCCCGTTTACCCCTTGCTCGATGCATCGGGTAAACGCACCTATGCCGCCAAAGATCGTGCTGAGATCCTGGCGGCGCACCTGGAGAAGACTTTCACGCCCAACGCCCCAAACACCTCCAACCTCCACGTCATCCGTCATCACGCGGCGGTCCAGGACAAACTGGAGAGGTTCCTGTCGGCCCCTACACCGCCGCTCCGGGGAGAGGACTTCATCTCCCTGTCAGAGCTGCGGTCGGTCGCTGCTCGCCTTGATAAGCGAAAAGCGCCAGGCCCCGACGGAATCACCAACGCCGCGCTGATGCTGCTGCCCCGAACGGGTCTCGTAGCGCTCACGAGCCTGTTCAACGGAGTACTCCGCACCGGCCACTTCCCAGAGGCGTGGAAGACCGGGAAGATCGTCGTACTTCCCAAGCCGGGGAAGGACCGCCGCCTGCCTGGAAGCTACCGGCCGATCACCCTGCTTTCGCACATAGCCAAGCTGTTTGAGCGTCTGCTGCTGCGTCGAGTCACGCCCCATCTGCCCCTGCGCGAGGAGCAGTTTGGATTCCGCAGCGGCCACTCTACGACGCTCCAGCTGGCGAGGGTCATTAACCAGCTAACCAGTGAGCTGAACAACGGGTGCTACACCGTCGGGGTCTTCCTCGATATCGAGAAGGCTTTCGATCGTGTGTGGCACGCCGGGCTCCTGGCCAAGATCCTGGACACCACCATGCCGCCTGCTTATGTGCGAGTGCTGGCATCATTCCTCAGCGGCCGTAGCTTTTACGTGGCAGTGGATGGTGCCGAATCCCAACCACGCACCATCCAAGCCGGAGTACCCCAGGGCAGTTGTATATCGCCGCGCTTATACGCGGCGTATACGGATGATATCCCCACCCTGCGCCACCATCTGCGGGAAGGGGAGGAGGACGTGCTGTTGTCGCTATTCGCTGACGACAGCGCGTATTTCGCGTCGTCCTATCACCAGATCGTTGCCACAAACCGCATGCAGCGTCTGCTGGACTTGTTGCCGGAATGGCTGGACAAGTGGAGGATGGCCGTCAACGTCGGGAAGACGGCTGCTCTGCTGACCAGTCGCTCCAAGCCGCTACGTCAACTCACTCTGCAAGGCCAGGACGTAGAGTGGAAGACCACAGTGAGGTTCTTGGGGTGTGAGTTGGACCGCAGCCTGCGCATGGTCCCCATGGTCAATCGTGCCGTGGGCCAAGCTGCTGCTGCCAGGTCCCAGCTCCACACGCTGTTCACATCCCATCTACCTGTCAACACCAAACTGCGAGTCTACGGTGCCTACGCCCGCTCGCGCTTGACGTACGCGGCACCCGCCTGGTACGCGCTATGTTCGGCGTACCAGAGGCGAAGGCTCCAAGTCCAGCAGAACCGCTGCCTGCGATTGATCGTAGGAGCCCCGAGGTATGTGCGGAACGACGTCGTGCACAGAGATACCAAGATGCCGACCGTGGAGGAGTTCGTTCGTCGCCTTGCGCGCCGACTGTTCGCGCGAGCGGACAACAGCGCGCACGTTCACCTGCACGGCATCGCGCCACTCCACGCACGACCACCCGAGGGACGTTCCCTGCCTCGCGAGCTCCTGCGATCACCGTCACCGCGGCCCGACGCGGACGACGATGGTGACGATGAGGACGACGCGACGGGCGAAAGGGCGATACCATCGGATTTGACACCACTACCTGATTTGACACCACCACCTTCATTGACACCACCACCACCGGAGATGACACCAACCGAAAACAACATCGCGGTCTGGGAGCTAACATTCCCAGACCCCCCCGAACCAGAGATCCTGTAGGTCACCTAGGTGACCTGGGCCTACAGCCCGAACACAGTCCAGGCTATAAAGCCTGCGAGGACCGGCCCGGGCAAAGAGGTTCGCCTCGAGGCCCGTACCCCGCCTACCCCTCAAGGGTATGCGAGAAGACCCCCCTCCAATAAAATGACAGAGTTGCTCATCTATATCCTATATAGTGTATTATCTGTTTGAATTTTTTAGAGGTTGACGTTTACCACCAGTGTTGCCAACCTCAAGAAATTAAAAAACCAGCTCACCAATAAAAAAACAGTAGGTAAAGTAAAAAAAATGGCAGATATCATACTGTACTCATATAATATCTACTTTTGTTAATGACCAAGAGTCATAATATATTGTAATATTGATCAAAATATAATTTATAGAATTAGGCGTTACTTTGCGGAGATCCATAATACAAAAGTAATAATAAAATTATTTTGCTATAATCCGCGATGAATTGATGAAATGATGAAATGAAATGAAATGAAACGATGAAATGAAATTTTCATCGCGGATTATAGCAAAATAATTTTATTATTACTTTTGATCAAAATATATTAATAACGAAAAATCAAAGTAAAACAATTTCAATTTTATTCTAAAGATGAGGACCTTTTAAAAGTAAAAATAGGTTTTTGTCAATATTCCCATTTTTTGTTGAATTATTCATTTATCTGTCTTTCTGTGGCTTCAATGATACTTCTGACCAGATTCGGTATCATACCACCGATTTAATTTCTTGTAACTTGAATAAGCCTTTCCGCTTCATATATAGCCTATAGCTTTCATTGTTATACTGAAATATAGTATAGTGGTTATGATTATTTAAGTTTAATCTATTGATTTAACTTTGAATATCTAACTCTTGAATAAATCTGATTTTGAATATGTCATTAAAAACAACTTTGTTGTGCTGTTCTCCGCGTTTTTAAGAAATCCGTGTAATGCTTATGTAGGAAGCGATCCGTGGTTATATCTTATACATATAGAATAAGTAACCGCATGTTCCACACATCATCGCCAACACTCTACACAACAAACACTGCGCAGTGCGCACACTCACTAGGCTTATCTAAAAGATCGTTTCGAACCGCAACCGAGGAGATAATCGTCAGGAGATAAACTGCACTATAAAACCACAAAGCGACGATCACCCAGGCAAAGTTAGTTCATCCCCCTCTGATTGCCTTCGAAGTCGTTTAGCAAAGTGGAGTTTGATACATTTGCGATATCGTTAATTAAGGTTAAAGGTAAAGTAGAAGGTTTTTTTCTATTTAGAATATCGACGGAAAGATCGATTATATTTTTCAATATTAAAGTATAAATAAAAATCAATTTAAAAGCACTTTAAAGTTGTAAAAAAAACTTCTAGCTTGACTTGATGAATGAAAATATGTGCTATGAACATTTTATTAACCGAAATATAATCATCTAATTGGTAGCAAATAATTGTTACGCATTAGGTACCTAAAATAAAGTGAGATATATTATATGGGAGGTAATTTAGATAAAGGAAGCGGTGCTTCATCGGGGATGGGTGCTGTGAAGGCCGCGGGTGGGGGTTGGGCGTAGCGCGGAACGGTGGCACCCCTGGGTAACTCCGGAAGTGCGCCTCGAACTAATCGCCTTAATGCTGCATTCCTTTGACGCAGTTGTACTACATCTGAATGAACCCGCTCTCGCTCTGCAAACACGTATAATTCACACGACTAAATTCAAGTACAAAAATTGTTAATTTAGGTGGTATGACTTCCTATTAAATAGAGGCACCAACTGATTTAGTTGTTCCAGTAATGATAGATATTTGGCGGTTCTATGTTACATTTAGACCATTCTTCGAGCCTTCGGTGCGAACAGTTAGTCTCGATTATTATAACTGACAGATGAATAATTTAAAAGTATAAAATACAATATATTTTTATATCCAGGCAACATTCATTCATACCTAACTTTGCGTTGCGGAAATCAGATAACAGTTGCTTCAAGTAAAAAGTGTTTGTTTGTTCGGGTTGAAATAATAACCCTGGTAATAGACTAGAAAGATGAAGCAAAAAAATGTTAATTTCTTTAGTAAAATTAAATGTTTACATCATGTTATTTATTGACAATAAATTTACTTATATTTTTGCAAATTTGTTATCGATCAAATATAATTTTAAATTTTTAATAATATAATATTAATATGTATTTTAAAAATGATTACAAATTTTCTTTTAATCTCTTTCTATTATAGTTATATGTATAAAAGTAATGGGGACTTTTAAAATATTACCCGCCATTTTTAAAGCGATTCATTTTAGAGGTTTCCTTAACTGAACTACAGTACACCAAATTCACGTTGGTTGCCGATATTTGTACAATTCTCTATGATTCCCTATTATAATTTTAAACTAATAAAACACCTTGCAGTATTGCCAAGTAGTTGTGAAGCCCGGTCAGTAAACCATCCCAGAAGCGATCTTTCTCCGGTGAGAATAAGTTTTTCCATTGAGACCAATATTGTTCAATTTCTGTGCTTGACAGCTTTCGGGACGGAGTTGTAAAGTCCGGAGGTTTGACACTGTCTCTACAATCAAACATTTATGATAAAAAAGGCACACTTTTTGTTCTATAACTTCTTGATAATTTTAGGATAATCACTTACAATATATCGTACAATTTCCGCTTCTCAGGTGGAACAAATATGGCCATAAATTCGTTTAAAGCGGTCAATACTTGCATCGATTCTATTTCTAAATTGTGTCCCACTGTAATTAGAGAAGTGATTACATATATACATAGAATGAAAGATGTCTGCCATTGTGCACATATATAAAAACGAATAGACTTCTTTTTTTCAATTGATGGACTTCAACTATTGGACATAGGTTTCTTTTAGGTGCAAGGTCATATTTAGCGGCTCTACGAGTTCTTTTTTAAGGTGGTTAGTCCACCTCATTGGGGACCTGCTACGAGAAGCCAGTGTTCCCCACGGTCCTTTGACGTCAGACGTTTACCTAGTTCACTAACATTTACTAACATTGTAAGCTCCGCTTACTAGCGCAGGGTTGCCATTATAGTAACTCTGGGCCCAATCTTTAATCTATTCTACAAACTATGTATCACGTAACGCCTTTTTACTTTTCCATTACGATAATTAAGTAAGTAAGTAGAGGCCTGTTACTATCCCACTGTTGAGAATAGCCTCTTCTCTTTGTTTTTGGAGCGAAGGATTGGAGCTAAGACCTACCTCGCTGCTCCAATGTGGATCTGTAGGTTACACATATCTCCAGAATTCTCTAGACATATGCAGATTTCCTCACGATGTTTTCCTTCACCGAAAAGAGTGTGATAAATTGACATTATCAATTAGACACATAAGTTATAACAGAAAAACTCATTGGTGTCTGCCTCATCGAAAGAGTGGCACGGTGTTACCGCTGGGCTACCACAGTTTACGATAATTAAATTTAGGTAATCAAAAATCCCCAGATTGTTTGGTGGTACAGCGTCATAACAATTTACCAACATGGACAAAGAAAAGGGTTAGCTTTCTTTGGCGATACGAGTGTTGGCTGCGAGCTGACTGTTACACTGCGGCCGCGTCTTCCTGCCACTGAGCTGGCTTCCGAAGTTGAATCAACACCAGCCAAAGTTACTACATACAAAAATTTTTGAAATTAAACAACCAATACAATTTTATTTATCTATACTAATATTATAAAGAGAAAAAATGTATGTAATGTTTTCACACAAAAAGTACTGGACCGATTTCAAAAATTCTTTCACTATTGGAAAGCTGCATCTTGCAACATAAGCACATACATTAAAATAATAGGGATCCGTAATAAAAATGTAATAAGGTGTAAAAAATCTGTCATCGCATGCGCTGCGCAAACTATTGATGATATTTGACACAAATAAATCAATAGTCCGACTTAGTAGACTTTCCACTGCCATGAGATCGGTATGTACGCGAGTGAAACAGCGGGATATTACTAATAATGGTATAATACGAAATAAACTTGCAAATAACACAACACATACAACACATGATAAAGTTATAGTTTTCCATCATACTATTGAGCCACAGCTTTGGGTGTAAAAGTAGTGAAGTAACGGCCTGTTACTATCCCACTAAAGGGAAAAGGCCCCTCTCCGTTTTCGGAGAGAAGGGTTGGAGCGAAGACGTACCACGCTGCTCCAATGCGGATTGGTAGGTTACACATATCCACGGATATCTCGAGAGATATGCAGGTTTCTTCACGATGTTTTCCTTTTTTTTAATATCAATTATCAATGGACACAAGTTTTTTTTGCTGTGATAGCCGTAACACCGTGCAACTCTTTCGAGGAGGTCACGGGTTCGAACCCGGGCAGACATCAGAGTTTTTCTGTTAAAACTTACCTATGTGTCTAATTGATAATTGCAATTTATCACACGCTTTTCGGTGAACGAAAACATCGTGACGAAACCTGCATGTCTGTAGAGAATTCTAGAGTTATGTTTAACCTATCAATCCGCATTGGAGCAGCGTGGTAGGTCTTAGCTCCAATCCTTCTCTCCAATAACAGATCGAAGAGGCCTCGCAGCAGTGGGAGAGTAATAGGCCGCTACTTTACTTTTTTTTTACATAAGTTTTATTAGAAACTTATTGGTACCTGCCCGGGGTTTGAACTCATGATCCTCTCGAAAGGGTTATACTATATCACCGATTGCTATCACAGCTTATGGGTGCAATGGGTGTGGGTACTAAAAAATCATACGCACATCTATGCAAATAACCTCACAGTAACTTTTATTTTATTGATAAAAGGAAAATTTTGGGATATGAAATACTTCGTATCATTATAATTTAGCTTTTCTAATGTGCGTATTAATTCTTCCAAAGTTCACAGCTTTTATATTTCAAAGCGCTTACTTAGAGCGCTCGTTTTAAAAAATAACCTTTTGGGTCGCCACATTTTTGAATGATTTCATCTGCTTCTGCTATGAGAAGCTGATCGGCTGGAGATAGGTCTTGACCTCTGTAATTTAACATATTCTATGTTATTACAAAATACCAGAATTGAAGGTAAATTAATTTCAGCTATCTAAATGAATGAGGACAATTCTTTTATTTTTCGCGCTTCCTATTTAAGTATTTACCTGTTCGATTTTAATTAACTACTGGGAACAGTACCCCCGCTAAACCGTAAATAATCGTGATTGCATGTGTTAGCTACATTATTAGTTACCAAATTCATCATCATCATCCTCCTGCCTTTATCCCACTCTAAGTGAGGTCGGCACAACAAACAAACATGTTGTCACATGATTTAGCTACATATTTTACGACCGACCGCCTGCTCGACGTCAACTTACCTGAATCGTATTTTACGATACCTCGGTAAGAAAGAGAGTGGTCTATTTTACTCAACCGGTGGGTTTACTTACCTTAGTCGCCTCTTACGACACCTCGGTAAGTAATATGGGCAGTTTTTTCTACTCGGCCGGATACCACACGGCGGTTTTATTTACCTGATATTTGCTTTTTAAAATCCTGGATCCCGTTTCCTTTCCTTAAACTCACTATTTAAACTAAATATTACTGACATAGATCGTTTCAATTTAGGTCTTACATATTGTTTTTTTTATAAAATTTTAGAAATAAACATGTATACAACACTCAACTTTTGTGTGACAATATTTGATATTTGACACATTAAAATAAATTTGATTATTAGTTTTAGAGTTATAACTACCTGAAACCAACATGAACTGATCGGGAAGTGCTTGCAGAAATGCTCCTGTGCACACTTGAACGCGCTCTCGTCGATGATCTATCCCCTAATAAGAAACAATTATTTATATTGATCAGTAACTTATTTAGAACTAGTAATACCCGTTACTTCATTCACGAGTTTAAGCAATAAATATATGTGTGTATGTATATATATTTATTTATACATTTTACATATTTCTTTTATTTATTGTTAAATTAGGAAATAGGAAATTAGGAAATTCATAATGTTTGATATTTGCCTACCAACTTTTTCTATCTATAAATTGTCTCACTTTGTAGGTTAACTGGCAGAGATCTTTGTCATAGGGATAAATTGACCTTTGTACACTTTTTTTAATAATAATGTTTTTTCCAACATTTTTTATGGTACATGAATAAATAAAGCAATATTTTATGAAGTTGATAGAAAAATTGTTTTTTTATCTATATGCTACCCTGGTGGTTAAGCTTTAAGTGTACAAAATTTCATCTAGCAGATTAGCCGTGAAATCGTATCAGACGTATGACCTTTATGACTTTCGCATTTATAATATTATTCTAGGCAACCCTCAGAATTATTATAAATTTATTATTACCTATTCTACTATACTTCTATAGACACCTACATTACATAAAAAGCCGTCTGATTTTTTAATATAATCTAAAAAAAATCTAAATCAACAAAAACTTACGGATAGATTAGGAAAAATATTGTCTTACCTCGTATTGCCTTAACATTTATGCTGACATGGTGACTTTCGTCTTGGGAATGTCCAACCTGAACGAATCGTTAGCTTTAGCAACAATTTATCAGGAAAACCATGGAGTTACATATTAAATAAACGCAAATGTATAAGAATACAACACTTTTCTTATCACATTAAAATAATTTAAAAAATAGGTAACAAGAAAGTATTTGGTTTTTTATTGTCTTCTCTGATTCCTTCTGCAATACTAACAGTAGCGGCCTGTTACTATCCCACTGCTGGGGATAGGCCTCTTCTCTCCGATTTTGGAAAGACGAATTGGAGCTATGACCTACCATGCTGCTCCAATGCGGATTGGTAGGTTATATTTATCTCCAGAGATTCTTTAGAGATATGCAGGTTTCCTCACGATGTTTTCCTTCACCGAAAAGCGTGTGATAAATTGCAATTATCAATTAGAAATATAAGTTTTAATAGAAAAATTCATCGAAGCCCTGCCGGGGTTTGAACTCGTGACACTGTCGAAAGAGACGCACTTATTCCACAGTTACTTATTCTGCGTCAATTAGGCTATATTAATTAAAATCTGTAGTAATCGTGGTTTTTCAGTATCAAGTAAATAGTGCACGTTTGAGTTTGAAGATGCTAAAATAGCCACTCCGCACTGAAAACGCAATATACACCCCAGAAGCCGACTACGACTTGAAAAAGGTCGCAGGAAACCGCTACATTCAGATGGCACAAGATCGTATGACGTCGAAATCACTTGACATATATATGTCCAACAAACAAACAAACATACGTTCAAAAGTCCATTGGTACGCGCAAGAGAGAGAATATTTATATATCTTACCCCAAGAGTCGAGCATTCAATCATTTCCGAAGCAGCTTCCAAACCAATGCATATTGGACAAAAAGCGTAATTCATAAATACTTTACATAGTAATTCGATGTCTTCTTCGGCTTGAATTTCTAATGCCTAAAATTTTATAAATTTTCTTATATCAAACTATCAAATAAAGAATTCAATAGTCTTTCTAACTTTATTTTACAACATGTAAAGTTCCAGAAACGTACTTTTGTCTTATAAATAAAATTATATAGGTTTATTTCCATTTATTTCCTAGAATTCTTCTTATATTCTACGCAGTGTGGTATCCGGCTAAGTAGAATAGTACCACCCACATTTCTTACCGAGGTGTTGTAAAAGGCGATTAAGGTAAGTTGACCCACCGAGTGGTATCCGGTTTAGTAGAATAGACCACACTCTTTCTTACCGACGTGTCGTAAAATACGACTAAGGTAAGTTGACTTAGAGTGGGATAAGGGCAGGCATATTTAATTCTTCTTATATTGTAAAGTTATCAGAGTAAAAACAAAATATATAAAAACCGCTTTTACCCGCGACTTCGATCGTGTAAACTGTTATCGCGTATCAGGTATTCATAGATGGTGCTTTTTAATGTCTTCCTATTACTGTAGAATTAACAGGATTTCTATAGCCTATATGTTATTCCGGTGTATACACCGGAATAACATATAGGCTAAAAAAAATAACATATAGTCGAAATTTGGCGCAATTATTGCTTATAAGCAATAATTGCGCCAAATTTCACCATTGGATCAGCGGATTCGCCGTGAAAGAGTGACAAAAATACATCCATACTCTAAAACTTTCGCATTTATAATATTAGTAAGATGTTACACACCATAAATATTGAATCCAGAGTGCATAGATTTCGTGAAGTTAGTGGATATTTCTCAATCAATTTTAATAAACGGTCCTCTACCAAAAACCCAGTATTATCCGCTACCAACTGAAGAATATGTCGCACCTACAATGAATATTGATTAAATTAATATAAAATACCTAAAATAGCATTCCGAGCAATATTTATACGTACCAAATTATCTTTGGCCTCTTGTGCATACTTATCTTTTGGTTTTCCTTGTTTACTAATGTGTTGGGAAGTATCTTCAACAGGAACCTCAGCCTCTAAAAAATATGTGGTTAAAAAAAAAGAGTCCAAAATTAACAAATACTCATCAACATCCTCCTGCCCTAATACCACCCTAAGCAGAATCGGCACAACATGTTACAAACATGTTATCAAATAATTTTACTACGTATTTTACGACCGGCTGCCTGTCTGTCGTATCTTAGTCGTATTTTACGACACCTCGGTAAGAAATGAGGGTGGTACAATTCTATTAAGCCGGATACGACACGGCGTAATGTTTACAAATACTCATTTTAGTTAATACATCTCAAGTCCTGTTTTCGTAGTGAAAGATCGCAATTCTGACAATATGTTGAGATAGACTCACGACGAGCTAAGATGATTTCATTTGTTCTCGTATTGAAATTCTTTTTTTATCGGCTTGAATTAAAAGTATATAAAATCATGTTTGAACCCACTTTGAAAGCTGGTTGGTAAATGTTTTAAGAAAAAACTTTATTTTTTATTATTGCAACAATCGCATTTTCGTTCGTAAGTAATGCGTTTGGGTATCAAATTTCGTACTCATTTTTCACAAGTGACAAGAGTTACCATACTTAGCCAGGGGACTCTTAGGCAGTGCTGGCGGCGCCTGCGGTGGAGGCTCTGCGAGTATATGTGCATACAAAGCCACCTCGGCTGATCTAACTCGCCTCGCTAGCGCAACGCAACGTGCCGCGGACATCCGCCAAACCTGAATACCAAATCGCATTTATTTTTGAACAAGCAACCAGCAGCAGTTCTGCCATAAAAGTGGGTTAACCTTAAAAGCTAGACTATCGCGGACTTTTATTTAGAACTTTTAGAGGTTACAATTTTGTAATACATGATTTTGGAATAATTTTCACCGTTTACTTAGCGCATGCAAGGAAAGCTTTAAATGGTGCCTTTGTCGTAATATTTTTTATTGCTGCGTAGTATATATAAAGCTGAAAAGTTAGTTTGATTTGAAAAATTCTTTCAGTGTAAGATAGTTCATTTGCTAAGGAAGGCTATAGGCTATATAACATATATAGGCTATATAACATCACGGTAAGATGGATGGGAGAGGGGCAGCTATAAAAAATAGTACGAAAACTGCAAAATTTAAATCTTTCCTTGCATGCGCTGAGTAAACATTACTGTTATTCAAAAATCATGTATTATAATATTGTTCCCCTCAAAAAGTTGGAAATAAAATTCCGCGACAGCATATACCTAGCTTTTAAGGTTAATCCACTTTAACCATTATTATGGTTATGGTTTTAATCTTTCCACGCCGTCGGAGCCCTGGCGATTGCCTATTACTGATAATTGGCAATCGACAAGTGCCAACTTTCCATCACCCGCTTCAAATATACACCCTTAACTTAACTTAAATCCAAATTTCAAAGATAAAGATATTTTTTGTTTCCCGTTTCTGCAATCTAACCTGACTAAACTTGTAGTTGTTGACATGTGAGAAGTGCCGACACTTCTTCTCTAAATCATCCATAGCCTGCATCAATTTCACGATCTCAGCATCGGCTTTGATCTCTTCAAGGGCACCGTCTTCAGCTGCTTTACGTATTTTGGCACGCAGCGTATTTGCCACGTCTGACATTTTGTTCAGTTTTCTCTTCTGTTGAGATCTTACAAAAACATTTTCCTCTTCTCTTTTTTTTAGCACCTGTTAATATTATTTAGGTATATTATTTTCACAATTGTAAAGAAAAGTTTATTTAATTTAATTGATAACGGCAAGGAAAAGCATTAGCTTCTTTGCGCTTTCATGGCAAGGCAATAAAACTAGTATTTCTATACTCGTTTTCTTCAAAATATTGATATCATATCATTTTCCTGCCCTTATTCCACTCTAAGTGGGGTCGGAACAACATGTTATAAACATGTTACATGATTTGGCTTCGTATTTTACGATCGGCCGCCTTCCTGATGTCAACCTTAGTCGCCTCTTACGACACCTGGGTAATAATTGATGGTGGTCCATTCTACTCAGCCGGATACCACATGGCTAGTTCAAAACATTAATATAAAACATACAAATATAATACTGACTTGATAATTATATCCAATTTTTTCAGTATTTATAATACACGTCGCCTTTAATTTTTCTAACTCTTTTTGCAGTTCTTGTATCAGTGTTTCTAGTTCAATTTTCGCTTCCCGGTATTTAGCATGATGATCCCACATGATGGCTTCAACTTCCAATTTATGTTCTTCGAGCTTTAAGTAGAAAATTGGTATTATTATAGTAAATATATATATATCATATGCTTTGCTTCAATCGTATTTTTCTCTTAGATATCTGCAATTGTTAAAATAAATTTAAAAAGAAAGTTATAATTAATCTTATTACATGATCAATGATATTGAAATACAATCAAAAATACGAAAAATTAATAAAATAATAAAGAATACGCCGTGTGGTATCCGACTGAGTAGAATAGACCACCCTCTCTCTTACTGAGGTGTCGTAAAATACGACTAAGGTAAGTTGATGTCAGGCAGGCGGCCGGTCGTAAAAACGCAGCCAAATCATGTAACAACATGTTGTGCCGGCCCCACTTAGAGTGGGAAAAGGGCAGGAAGATAATGATTATCAATAATCATCAAAATGCAGTACATAATGTATACAATACATATATTACAGGAATTAGTTACTAATAATTTAATGGTTTTATGGGATCTTATAAATTGCAGGTGATAAATTTCTGACATGTCCTCTCGCACTGGCCTTGCTTTCTGAAATGTATTCGCATTTTGCATGTTTATCATTATATATATAAGTTAGAATAATAATGGAAACAAGCCAACCTGCTCGTACTTGTATTCCATATGAGAGATTTCTTCCTTATCGCGTTGCTTGTAAAGCGCCTCCCACCGTTTATTGTTATGGTCAACTAAAACTTCACGTTCGATGTTTATCGCCTGCTCTATCAAGTACAACTGCTTTTCATAAGCCCTTTGCATTATTGTGATTTGCTTTTCGATTCTCTCCGAAAGTTCTTTTATGTCTTTGTCCTTAAAACAAAATATCACACTTACTATTAATAGTATAATAGAATCTATACATATTATATAATAAAGTCCCCAAAAGCTGTCTGTCTATATGTGATCGATTTTCACAAAATATATTGAACGGATATTATTAGTGAACGTTATGCACAATCACATGGCTTAGTATATAATGTTAAAAAAACTGAATACATGATCTTTGGGACCCCTCGCAAGAAAGTAGTGTACGATCCCATCATTACACTTAACGGGACTAGAATAAAAAGGACAACACAATTTAAATATCTAGGTCACTGTCTTGCGGAGGATCTCAAGGATCATGTAGACATAGAGCGTGAGAGAAGGGCACTAGCGGCTAGATGCAATATGTTGGCCCACAGGTTTTACCGTTGTAGCATTCAAGTAAAAATACATCTGTTTAAAGCATATTGCCAAACACTGTACACGGGGAGCCTGTGGACAAGATATTCGCAGAAAGCTCTAGATACCCTAAGGGTGCAATATAATAACGGCTTTAGAATACTGTTGGGGTTGCCGCGGTTTTGTTCCGCTTCAAATATGTTTGTTCACTCGCATACAAATGGTTTTCACGCCGTAATGAGGAACAAGACCGCATCGTTATTAACAAGACTGCGGTCCAGTTCCAACAGTATTCTTAAGACGCTAATAGGTAAGATGGACTCGCCTGTGCTGCATCACTTTACTAAGGTGCTTGTGAGGCAGTCCTAAATCTATTCACCCATTCTTTATATAATATTTTTTATTTGATTTTAATTTTATTTTTAATTTTTTATTGTATTTTTATTTTGATTTTAATTTTTATAAGTTTATTTTATTTATTTTTTCGTGTAAATTTGTTGGGCCATAGATGTCTTAAATAAAGAATTTATTATTATTATTATTATTATTAGGTGAATTACCGTTGTATGTAAATTGTGTTGAAGAAGTCCCGTGGTCATGAAAGCCCCAGCCTTTTAGTCTCATGCGCACTACTACTAGAGAATTGTAAGTCTACAAAAATTCTACAGAAAAGTCCGCGACCGCATCTCTCTATCTCTTATGGCTAATCCACAATAACTACTTTTAGGTAAGACCTACCACGCTGCTCCAATGCGGATTGGTAGGTTATATATATATATATATCTCCAGAATTCTCTAGAGATCTGCAATTATCAATTAGACACATAAGTTTTAACAGAAAAACTCATTGGTGCCTGCCTGGGTTCGAACCCGTTACCTCCTGTCCTGTCCTGCTTCGAAAGAGTTGCACGATGTCCGTGCGACTCTTTCGAGCTGTGATGGCCCAGCGGTAACATACCGCTGGGCTATCACAGCTTCAATATAATAAGCAGTAAATCTTATACCAAATTGTTAAAAAAATTTAAGCCAATATTAAATTCGCCTTGTAGTTTGGCTTAGAAAACCAAAGGAAAAGGTGGTATGTAATGCAAAACAGAAATCTCGTTAAGTTTACTTATTCAACTCTAAGAGTCCAACGGTTAAAGTGATCAAAATATACCGTACACCTAATAACAAAACTAACAACCTGCTTTTCTAAATCTTCGTAGTAAGCTAAATCCATTTTTATAAGATCGCTTTTCAATTTACTATTCAAGCAATCCTTTTGCTCTAGAAGCTCGTCACATTTCCTTTTTTGCTCCTTAATGGCGGCGTCAATATCCAAGGGATCTTTTATTTCGAGCATAACCTCCCAGTTAGCAGTTATTGCATCATACTGAATTTGTGCGTCCGCTGCTTCTGCTTCTATTTTTTCCAATGAATCTTTAAAGAGTATATAATATTGAAATTAAAACCGTTTTATAGATGTCTCAGTTAAGTACTGTTTCTACATCTCCCGAAAAACAAAAGGTAATTTTTATCCTATGTTATTCATCTCAATATACTTATAAGGTTTTCTTGTACATTTCAGAACTCCTTATCCAGCGGTTTAACCGTAAACGCGTATAAGACAGACGGACAGACTAGCATTTATTATAAGTAGCTTTAACCCGCAACTTCGTTCGCGTGGACAGTTGTCGCGTGATACGTTGATAATAGATGGCGCTTTTCAATGTCATCGTATTCCTGTACAATTCAGAGAATTTATATAACCTATATGTTACCCCGGTGTATAAGGAATAATTGTGCCAAATTTCATCAATATTAATTTAGGGGATTTGCCGTGAAAGAGTAACAAACGTACACCCAAACTTGTGAACTTTCGCGTTTATAATATTTGTAGGATTAGTAGGATAGTATGCATATGAATATTTGAATATCAACCTTTACATAGTAGATTCGTTAATAGTCAAAGTGTAAGCGATTTGCAGGAACAGTGTGCGAAGTGCGTGTTTTTATTACCTACTCGATCGCGTTAGCGTAACACCAATTTGCATGAAACTGCAACAGTGACGTCTAGTGGCCGCTGTTGATGTTGTTGTTGTTGTCCAAATCAGCGTTACGCTAACGGGATCGAGTGAGTTAAAAAACTCGCACTAAGCACACAGGGCATAGAGTATTGTAAAATTACACACACACAGCACGTTGGAGTTGCTGAAATTTTCGTGATATACCGTCAAGCGTATCGACGCCCACCCCAATCCAACTCTTGTTATAACTATGTTAGGCCAATTAGACTTTTAGACATCAGTCACGCTATTTAAAGCATGACTTCGCTCATATTTGACGGGATTTTTTTTACATACGCTTATAAGCTGTGGTAGCCCAGCGGTAACACCGTGCGACTCTTTCAAAGAGGTCACAGGTTCGAACCCGGGCTGACACCAGTGAGTTTTCCTGTTAATGTGTCTAATTGATAATTGCAATTTATCACACGCATTTCGGTGTAGGAAAACATCGTGAGGAAACCTACATATCTCTAGAGAATTCGGGAGATATGTGTAACCTACCAATCCGCATTGGTGCAGCGTGGTAGGTCTTAGCTCCAATCCTTCTATCCAAAAAACGGAGAGAAGAGACCTATTCTTAGCAGTGGGATAGTAACGGGCCGCTACTTACTTATTTTTGACATACGCTTCCTATTTTAATTAAAGACTTGCACCTCATCTAATAACTGACCCAGATATATTTTTAAATAGCTGTGAAACCAGTTTAAAATGTAAGGCTAAATATATATTTACTTGTATTGTAACGTAAATTTTAACGTTAATAAAGCATTTCCAGAATGGTAAAAATATGATATACACGGTAACAAATTTACTAATTAACTTACTGTTATACCTTGCATTTTATCGAAAAATAACGTGCGCCTTATGACTTCTCGCTCGTCAGTCGTGACTTTAACATTAGTTACTTTTGCAGCCCCATCTAAGGCTAGACGTTGAAGCTCTTCAGCTGCAGACGTCGTAGCCTGTTCTATCGGACCAGGCTCTTCCTCTTTAAATATATCTTCCGCAGGCTGGTCGGCTCTGTATTAAAGAATTGTAGGTAATGCAGATTCAACTTCCAGATTAACCAACCCAAATTTATTATTTATTCTATTTATGATAAACTTTGCTAGCCGTGTGGTATCCGGCTAAGTAGAATAGACCACCCACATTTCTTACCGAGGTGTCGTAAAAGGCGACTAATGTAAGCTGACCTGCCGTGTGGTATCCGGTTGAGTAAAATAGACCACCCTCATTTCTTACCGAAGCGTCGTAAGAGGCGACTAAGGTAAGTCGACCCGCCGTGTGGTATCAGGCTGAGTAGAATAGACCATCCTCATTCCTTGCCAAGGTGTCGTAAAAGGCGACTAAGGTAAGTTGCCCCACCGTGTGGTATTTGGTTGAGTTGAATAGACCACCCTCTTTCTTACGGAGTGTATCGTAAAATACGACTAAGTTGACGGCCGGTCGTAAAATACGAAGCCAAATTTTGTGACAACATGTTTATAGCATGTTGTGCCAACCCCACTTAGAGTGGGATAAGGGCAGGAGAATGATGATGATAAACTATGAGCTTACTTAGAAAACGTGACTCTTTAGCGGTTGGATAAAATAAAGCCACTACTTAGAAGCCTTATACAAAATAAGGTAAGTAACTTAAAATGAGAGTAAATTAAAGAAAAGGGCGTAAACAATAAAGCACTTAACTTAAACGAAAAAATTGACCCAAACCCGATGTGAAAAGTATGTATTGCATTTAAGTAAAGTTTATAAACATTTAAGTAAAGCGGTGGTAGCGGCCCCAGCGGTAACACCGTGCGACTCTTTCGAGAAGGTCACGGGTTCAAATCCGGGCAGACACCAATGAGTTATTCTGTTAAAACTTATGTATTTAATTGATAATTGCAATTTATCACACGGTTTTCGGTGCAGGAAAAGATCGTGAGGAAACCTGAATATCTCTAGACAATTCTGGAACATGTGTAACCTAACAATCCGCATTGGAGCAGCGTGGTAGATCTTAGCTCCAAACCTTCTCTCCAAAAACGGAGAGAAGAGGCCTATTCTCAGCTGTGGGATAGTAACAGGCCGCTACTTACTTACTAAAGTTTATGAGATATGATATGCGTACCTCTTAATATTTTTAATTTTAATTTTTAAACGGATATAACTTTATGTTCAAACATTACCTTTTAAGTGCTTCTTGTCTTCTCCTAATACGTAAAGCTCTCGCTGCTTTTCGTTCATTAGGATCCTGAGACGTAACCTGAGGTTCCTTAGGGGCAAGAACATCTTCGACATCTTCTTCATATGCTCCAAAATTCCCGGCCATTGTGTACAATTATAGAAAATATTAGTCGACAACAATATCAAATGAATCGATTGATTAAATATAAGAAACAGGTTGAGGTGGCAACTCTTTCAACAAAGGTTACCAAGCAACGCGAATATCCTATATAGTGTATTATCTATGTAGTAGCCAAAGATTAGTGTACATAATGGTAGCAGTGTAGATAATAGGAGTACCTGGTTGACCGAGCCTTGCTCGATAATTTTTTACGTAATAAAAAAAAGAAAGGTAAAAAAAAAGAAAAAAATAATTAGGTAGTTGGGGATGGATCCTAGGTATTTACATTTCTCGAGACTGCCCGTTCCCCAAATAAGCTACGTTGACTTGACAGTTAATGGCAAAAATAGTGTTTAATATTCAATATAAATTTTATTATTTTTTTAATGCGCAAAAACAGGGCTGAAACGATTTTTTAAGAATAAAACCTAGTTAGATCGACTTATCTCCCCAATCGATAACGAATTTCAGGAAAATCGTTTGAACCGTTTGAACAGAGATCCCGAATATATATATATACACACACACACACACACACACCCATGTAACTACTAAAGATATAAGCTTTGTACCTTCTTTTTCGTTTTTAGTATATCGAGCACCCCATGCTTTATTCGCAATACTTACAATTTTTCGTAATTTCTATTCTACGTATGTTAAGAATTATTTGCACTTTTTAGTGTGATAGCCTAAAAAGTTTTTTGTCTATCTGTTTTTGTTAAAAAAAAAAAATGCCAAAATCATCAAATTATTTAATTGTCACAAGTAGTAAGTGCAGTTTTAATGAAATCTCTCAGATCCGATTTTAAATAGAATTTAAGGAAGTCAGTTACATACAACCATAGACACATATTTATAGCATGGAGGCTTGAAACGCCTTTTGTAGACATATGTACATAGGATGTATAGATTGATATAGGGAATATTGTCAAATAAAACAAAGTTGTTTGTAAATTTATAGTTTTACTTAAGTTTACTTTTTGCTGTTAAGAATGATACCATCGTATTTCTGTTGGAACCACTTCATAGCGTCCTCCTTCGTCAAACGATGAGGAAAGCCTACCTTCCCAGTTTTGCGTCTCCTATGTGCCACATTGAATCCTAAAACAATAAATATAAATAATAAATAATAAATAAATAATAATAATAAATAAATATACATTTGTTATTCATACAGATATACAATTATTTAAGTACTAATTTCTTATCGAGGTGTCGTAAAAGGCGACTAAGGTAAGTCGACCCGCCGTGTGGTATCTGGCTGAGTAGAATAGACCAACCTCATTTCTTACCGAGGTGTCGTAAAAGGCGACTTAGGTAAGTTGACCCACCGTGTGGTATCCGGTTGAGTAGAATAGACCACCCTCTTTCTTATTGAGGTGTCGTAAAATACGACTAAGATAAGTTGACGTCAGGCAGGCGGCCGGTAGTAAAATACGTATGACAACATGTTTGTAACACTTACGAGTGGGATAAGGGCAAGAAAATGCTGATGACATTGAATGTATTAAAATACTATGTAAATGACAAATAGCAAACATACAAGATTATATTATGATTAAAACTGATTGAATTCAAATTTAGGCTTAACGGCCTTCGATACATTGTAATCCTAATTTCAATGACTATGACAGCACACTATGAACTAATAAAAAAACTAGTGTTTTCTTGGTCTTCCAGGTTAGGGCTCTATTTAACACTCATGAGTCAAAAAGGTGGTTTGCTATGCTTTATCGCAATTTGCTACAAAATAATTGGTCACTTTATTACTTCACATGCATTGTTTTTTTATATAAATGTAACTTTTCAATGTCAAAACAATTTCCTAAAATTGTTTACTAATTGGAGAAGTATTTTCTTTGGCACATATTTTACAGAGCAAAGAACTTATCTGCACTCTTGAACAAATGTGCATATAGTTTTTTGGGAAAATAAATTTGTAATATCTTACCTGGCCTTCCAAGGACAACATAGAAGTCTAGACCGTAAATACCAATGGAGGGGTCATACTTGATACCCAGATCAATGTGTTCCTGAATACCAAAACCAAAGTTGCCAGTCGCTGAGAAATTGTCACGCCTCAGTTCATATTCTCTTACCTGCAAAGATAATGAAGTGTCAGTATTTAGCTTAAATCTATTCAATACTAATGTTTATAGTTATAAAAAAAATTATTAATTCAAATAAACAACAAATTTTTATTTATTAAATTAGTAATTTATTAGTGAATGCAAGTTAAGGCTATAGCATATTCTAAGAAACCAAAGAAGTTAAAATTATACACAACGTAATTAATATAACAGACAGAAAAAATACTTCAAATGATAATTGAAGCTTATATACATAAAATATTATCATTATTAGATTCTTCGCTAAATGAAGAAAAAGTTTCTTCTTATGCCGTCTTACTAATAAAAGGAGGGACTGTAATAGCTTTTTACGCCATTTAAAATGTGTTATTTCTCTGAGTAATCTAAGCAGTAAAGGAGTAGTGCTTAGAAGTTGCAATTGGAAATATTAATCTAGCATGAATATACAAAGAAAAACACTATCAAAATGTTTCTTGAACAATTCATGCAAATACTTAACACATTTTTTCTGTTACACCTTCACAGTACTTAAGCTTAAAACTAGTAAATGACTTTATAAAATTATTGTGATTAATGGTCATGAACTTACAAAAATAATATTGTATAGGATTATAAATTTATTATTATAAGATATTTTATGTGTATATTAATATAATATTAAATATAAAAAATTTTTATTACAGACAAATAGAGCCCATTTTTTTTGTACACAAAAATTAAATAAATCAATAAAATAATATAAAAATTAAAAATGCTTATAGTGAAAATGC
This sequence comes from Morpho achilles, assembly GCA_947086495.1. Classification (NCBI taxonomy): domain Eukaryota; kingdom Metazoa; phylum Arthropoda; class Insecta; order Lepidoptera; family Nymphalidae; genus Morpho; species Morpho achilles. Next base: position 7,852,473 of record CAMTZB010000016.1, read on the forward strand.
TAAAAAAACTTCAAGCTTGCCTCACAAGCACCTTATTTGAAGTGTTGCATTGTAGGCACAACCATCTTATATATTAGCGTCTTCATCATATCACCTCCAAAAAGTCTGATGACTTACTTTCAGGCCCCTTTCAAGGATTTCTTCAGCTTTTGCACCTCTGACTGTGCAATGAACTGCAATCTTTTCATTACGACGGATACCAAAGGATCGCACTGTGTAACGGGCCTTGGAAAATACAGGTTGTTGGCCAGTCAGCTGCTCCAACACCTGAATTAACAGATATACCATCATTTAAAATATATATAGTCATATCAGAAAAATGTGTCAAAATCAGAAATAGTAAAATGTTATTTATTAGATGTGAATTATGTTACCGGAAATCTGGTTCTGGTGTGAGATAAAGCTCCTTTAAATAGTGGGGGTTACTATATCAAGGCAGCCACCCAAATGTTAAATTGTGGAGCACAAATAAGACTTAATTCATATAAGGTTGAAACTTAATGGTAAGACATCACAATAAGGTTAGATTGACAGTAATAGACCTAATGTTATATATAAAATTCTTGTGTCATGATGTTATTTACCATACTCCTCTAAAATGGCTTGAGGGATTTTTAATGCATGGTCACTAGCTCAAAAAATCAGCTACTTCTTTTTATCGTACCCGTAAGTGATAAGGGTTGTTCATCCTAACATATTTTTTTTATTTGTTGAACAACATTTTTTATTTTTTAAAATGCACTATGTATAGTAAAAAATTATATAGCAAAACAATATTTGCCCTGTCAGCTAATATGACTGTAAAAATATTTCATTAAATTAATTAACAGCTACTTATGATATAATATTTACATTTTTCAAGTTAACAGAACATTCACATATCCAACATTGTAAATATACAAAACAAATGAGTTTGCATAGGGGCAGAAGATACTTTATAGTTGTTAATTAATTAATTTCTTGCAGAAATCTTAATTTTTAAATAGAGAGGTCTTTTACAATAAAATTAAGAATAGGTTAAAAACATCTTAAATATGAATGTGACTATTTTACTGATAAGGAAAGGGTTAAGGAAGGAAAAATTAAAGACATTATTTACTGTCACAAACTTGAAGCACGTAAGATTTGATGGGTAAGAAAACACTGAAGTTTTAGTACATAGTAAATACATTAACCTAATCATATTTTTTACACTATGTACTTAGTTTAATATTTTTGATAGTAATACATGTAGGTACCTTAGCAGCACGTGTTAATCTATCACCAGATTCTCCAACGCAGATGTTCAAACACAATTTCCTAATGTGCAAGTTCCGCATAACATTTTTGGAGTTGTCTTTGGGAACCTTCTTTTCTTTCTTATCCTTTTTGAAAGCAGGATTTGCAGGCGGTGGTACACGCTGTAAAACGCAACACCAATTAACCGCATCCACTATATTTCAAATTATTCAACACTTAGTTGGAATTTCAGTAAACCGACGAGGTTAGACTGTCAAGTATTGTTATAGACACGAAAACATTAAAATAAAACCTATTTCAAGAATATATAGGAATATACTGCATCCAAAAGTAAAAATAATATCTAATACTTTACATTAAGCACTGATTAAAATCGATAACATTTTACGAATAAATCCAAAACACCTACCGCCATGATCACAAATTTTGAAAGGAGATGAAAACGTCAAAGTCAAATGTCAAAGTTTGAAGTAAACTATAGAGTGATCAGTGAACCATAAACAATATCAAATGAGTAGAGTTCGTAGAAATAGGTAGTAATTAGACCACACATTAGGTATATGTTAAAAATAGTACAAAATTAAGAATTCATTCTTTCTGCTTATAAAAAAGCTTTTTGTAAATGATGTATCTAGATACCTACCTACCCAAATCTCTAATGGGATAAACATATAACAATTCTCGCTAAAAACACTATACAGTTTAAAAATATTGAAACGGCAACATCTGTTTATTTTTGCTTACTTTCATAACCTTAGGTCTTACTGAACACTCTAATGGAGTAAATAAATAAATAAATATATGGGACACTTACACACACTGTTGTCCGTCCCCAAAGTAAATAACTTAATACTTGTGTTATGGTAGACAGACAACTGGTGAATATATACTTATATATTTTTTAAATACATAGGTACTTGTATACAAATATACACCCAGGCTCAAATACCAACAAATTCATTTATAGAAAATGTTAGCCCTCAGCGGGAATCGTACCCGCGACCTGTGGAGCTTAAGACAGGGTCAATACCCACTGCGCCAACGGGCCAGTCAAAGTGCAAATGAAATAGCAAAAATGAGCGGCTATTGAAAAAATCTTTACATTGCTTAAAAGAGCCATACGTAAAAATTAAATCCGTCTTATTCGCTGTGGGGGAGTGAGAGTAAATAGGTGTTGTAATAGAAATCATTTAGTGATATAATTTTTGTAAATAGAAATATAAGATAATAATTATATAATTAGGCGTTACTTTGCGGAGATCCATAATTCAAAAGTAATAATGAAATTATTTTTCTACATTCCGTGATAAATTTATCGCGGATTATAGCGAAAAAAAATTTAATCTCTTTAATTAGTGATATATAACAGACCAAGTAGAAACTGATATTATAAATGTGGCTTCAACTCTTTAGCTTACAAAATTATGTAAATACTTTATGAATTTCGCTATACGATTCTATAATAGAATCTGACGATCAATTGAAAGGGGCCTACGAAACTATTAAGAATTACATACATCACTACATATTATAAAACAAAGTCCATATTTCCCTATGTACGCATAAAACTTTAAAACTACGCAACAGATTTTGATGCAGTTTTTTTTAATAGATAGAGTGATTTCAGAGGAAGGTTTGTACGTATATTAACATTCAATACGGAGTACAGAAATACTGTAATTTTTGAGATTTCTGTAAATAATTACATTTTTTTCCGCTTACATTGCAAACGCAGGCTAAATCCTACGAGATTTATCAAAATAATGTACTAAGTATTTGTACATCTTGGAAAGGTCTACAGAAAAGTCCGCGATGGTATATGTCTGTCTCTTATGGATAACCCACTATAGCATTTTTTGTCATTTACTTTTTACGAAAAATAATGCCTTATTTTTGAAGCAATTTTAATCCTATAACATTAATCCTTATCCAATTAAGTACCTTAAATAAATAGTTGATTTAATATAGATCAATATGGCCGTTTACAGCATGTTATTTAAGTGAACATTTTCGGAGATATTACAGATTTAAAATGCCGTGAGGATGCCGCGCTTCACCCTATAACACTTCGACTTTAGCAGCGATGTCACTCTTTCAAGAGTTTGTTTAAAGACATTCTGTAATTAATTGTAAAAATAAAATACACGGAAAAATGTTAAAATAAATACGCAAATATGTACTATATGAATTTAGATATTCAAAGATAGCAGGAAATCTTCTTGGAATAGGGAGAGGGAAATTGTTTTCTTCCAAATTTAACTCTTGCGGGCCACGGGCAGTAATGAATAAATCAAAACTAATGGATCGATTTCAATAATTTTTTTTCACTGAGTAACATGGGCTATATATTTTATACCCGTGCGAAGCAGGGGCAGGCCGCTAGTTTTAAAAAATACACAGATTTCACTACTCTTCGATCTAGTCACGACAAAGACAAACTAATGAGACGAAATTTCGTCGCTTACTGTGCGCTTTGTAAAAAAAGCTCAGAATCTATCAAGCGGCAATAGAACGAAGAACGTTTAGACTATTCGTATGGGCTATCCTATTTAATTTCTTATTTGATTAATAAGAAATTAAATAAGCGGGATTACCATACCCAAATTTATCATCATAGCTCGTCATGTCGTAAACATACATATAACGAAATATTCTTTGTATTCCTCTACTAGATAGACAGCTAATTTCAAACTGTTGGCATAAAGCCATTAAGACGGGTCCAGTTATGGATGTCAAAAGGTATAAATTGAGGAAAAGAGACTTGCATTCACAAATTATGTATTTTTTTATTACTTAGAATAATATATTGACTTTAAGATTTAATTGATTAATGTTAAATCTGGTTAAGGAATGTGTGAAATCAGTTTAAAAGAATAATCTGCTTTATTAACACTATATAATTATTCAATTGAAGTAGCTTTAATTGTTATTTTAAAATAAATTTTAAAACAACGGCTGTTTATAGTGTATTCTTAATTTTATATTGCCATAGCACATAATGAACGGTGGGGCGTCTATATGTCCAGCTCAGGTTTTTTCAGACTATGAAAGTTTTTACAATAAGTAATATTCTTAAATGGTTACAAGAAATAATCCGATGTATATAAATATTGATGATTGTCCTATGTCCTAATGTGAGTATGGATGTATGTTTGTTACTCTTTCATGGCGAATCCGCTGAACCAATATCGATAAAATTTGAAACAATTATTCCTTATACACCGGAATAATATAGGCTATAGAAATCCTGTTAATTGTACAGGAATAGGATGACGTTGAAAAGCGCCATCTATTATCGACCTAACACACGACAACAGTCCACGCCAACGAAGTCGCGGATAAAAGCTAGTTATAGTTGTAGTCGTCACATCCATAATATTTAATTTTTGTTTATATACAGTCAAATTGGGTAACTTTGAATGACTTTTTCAGATTTTTCAAAATATAAAAAAATAGGATGACCTTATTTAAGGTTTTGATGAATAATGAGTGTTCTTTTATACCGAGTTTTAGAATAACTAACTGTATTACTAAGTAACTAGAAAGGAAATGGAAAAAAATATGCTTTTGTGCGTGTTCAAAGTTACCTTGAGTTTTGGGTAACTTTGAACCGAATTATTTCGAAAACTTAAAATCCTTGAATTCACAGAATTTTCGTATCATGGGTAAAAATTTTTACTTATGTTCTGAATGAATGAAAGATAGATCTATCAAATAAAGTCAACTTGTCATACTTAATAGCCAACCGTTTACTTAAAATTGCCATTTACTAAATATTAGCAACATATGGGTAGATTTTTTTTTTGTAACGAATACATATTTATTTGTAATTGTAAATATTTATTAAAAATCGAACCTAAATATCAAATTCTATAATCAATTACCATTCAAATGAGATCAAAACATTAATGGTTGGCAAGAGAATTTGAAAAATAATTCACCCCATTCCATGAATGAGATGTCATCTTCAATGTACATTTTATCTTTATTTTTTGTTATTTGATGCTCATTAAGATGAAAACGATGTTTTCTTTTTTAATAATAGTAAATTCCTTTTTTGGAAACCATGACCGTGAGTAACGACCTGTTACTATCCCACTTCTGACCATAGGCCTTCTTATTCTTATTCTTCTATTCTAATTCTTATTCTTTTTCTATTCTTACATATAGGGAGAAGAATTAAATTAGAGGCATTGCGTGTCTCCGATGCCTCTGTCATAGAAAGTACTACTATTTGCCTCAAAAGATGCTAAGAGTGTTTGCGCTGTAAGAAGTGCATATTAATGAAGTCTTTCTTTCACTGCATCTAATACCACCGAATAGCAAAGAAGAACATAATATGGTTTTAAAAAGGTAAAGATAACCAAGATGTTGGGTGATTTTTTTTTATTGAACGAAAAAAAAAATTCGGTTCAACAACAGAGAAGAATATTCTTTCATACAATAAATTCGTATAGGTTTTTTCATCAAATATACTACATACTGACATCAAACCATAATTTTTTGTTACTTTTACTGCACTTGTATCATTGTTTTTGACCCTATTTTCAGTAAAGTGAGAAAGTTTCTCAGTATATCTCGCTCTTCTCTCTGGGGATTTTTGAAATGAACGCAAATATATCCGCCTTACACTGCGAGGTTCCAATTATAAATTTGTTTGTATTGGGTTCTAAGTCACATTTAAAATAATTGTGTTGACATTATTTAAAACTTAAATAAAGATTCTTCTTTCATTTAAAATTGACAAATAATAAACCGCAGGGGTCCGGTTTGTTCCGAAAACATAAAACTTACACGTCGCCACGAAATAGTAAGCCGACCGATATCGAATGAGAGGCATTGGTGCCAGCGTATTGTTCGGCTTTATTTCTTACGTCAGTCGTATGACTCACGTATTATAACTTATAATGTAAGGAAAAAATTTAAAAATTATTTATAATATTAAATAAAATTCTCAAAGCTTGTTAAGGATATATATGTCCGTTTGTAATGTTTTCGCACAATAAGTACTGGACCGATTTCAAAAACTCTTTCGACAGTCTTTCACTATTGGAAAGTTGCATCTTTACCGACCATCATAGCCTTTATTACATTTTCAAAAAAATATTGATCCGTAATAAAAATGTAATAAGGTGTAAAAAAAAACTAGCTATATAAATCTGGCATCGTATGCGCTGCTAAAACAATGCATGATATATTTAACAAAAATAAATCTATAGTCCCACTTAGTAGACTTTCCACTGCCATGAGATCGATATGTATGCGGGTGAAACCGCAGGTTATTACTAGTATATATCGCATCAACGGATTTTTTAATCGTATATGTTAACCCATATTACATACGATCTAAGTGTGCCAAATTAATCACTGACGGTCCAACGATAAAGCGATGGAACCGTTAAAGACAGAAAGGCTTTCCCTGTTATAATCATCATCTTCCTGCCCTTATCCCACTCTAAGTGGGGTCGGCACAACATGTTATAAACATGCTGTTTACATGATTTGGCTGCGTTTTTACGACCGGCCGCCTGCCTGACGTCAACTTACCTCTGTCGTATTTCACGACACCTCGGTAAGAAAGAGAGTGGTCTATTCTACTAAACCGGATACCACACGGTGGGTCATCTTACCTTAGTCGCCTTTTACGACACCTCGGTAAGAAATGAGGTTGGTCTATTCTACTCAGCCGGATACCACACGGCCCTGTTATAATGTTATCATATTAATTAGCCGTGTGTTATCCGGCTGAGTAGAATAGACCATCCTTATTTCTTATTGAGGTGTCGTAAAAGACAACTAAGGTAAGATGACCCGCCGTGTGGTATCCGCTTGAGTAGAATAGACCACCTTCTTTCTTATCGAGGCGTCGTAAAATATGACATAGGTAAGTTAACGTTGGGCAGACGCGCGGTCAATACGTAGCCAAATCATGTGACAACATGTTTGTAACATGTTGTGCCGACCCGATAAATGATAATTTTAATTTTTCGATAACTTCTAATATATTTGCGTAAATTATGTGGTGTAAAGGATTATAGCGTTAAACATGTATTGGCCCATGAATCATTAAGTTAACTATCGTTTTTAAGTTGCTAAGGATTAATATTGTGTCCGTCTTATTAGCTTTTCAAATGTCGTATTTGTCTAAATAGCTTTTCAAATATCGTATTGTAAGTTTTATAAAAACGTATACAGTGTAACATCCTTACAGTTATAATGTATACAGTGTTACATCCTTAAAAAATAGATATAGTCATTGCTGACTTGTTAAAACCCGTACTTAATAAAAAAAGATCTGATTTATTTAGTAATATTTCAAACGGTTTAGGCAGCGTTTTTGATGAAAGTCTTCAGGGGGCTTCACTTTTCGACAACTATCGTTATAGTAATTAAAATAAAATCCAATTTGCTATGAAACTAATTTATGCTTTACCTTACAATAACGCCAATAATACCGGCGTAGCCTATAGTCGCAATTAAATATATGTATATACAAATAGCGTATATACTTCCCTACTTACATAAACTCGAATTTAATACAACTTAAGGACCAAGGAGTAAATTTTTGAATTAATTTTTTTATCTTATATATTTTATTTTTATTTTTTTATTTATTCTTTATACTTATTATTCAGATATTTCTAAATACAAATATCTCTAATATCATTTTCAATTAATATTGTTTAATGGAAAAAAAAACATCCTAAAGTTCATTTATTTTACAAATACCCACTTTGATTGAATTTAATTTCATAAGATACGTCACGTATATCGTGAATTATACACATATTTATTTGTATTTTAACAAATGGAAAGAAAACAGAGCAGTAAACCTCCACGAGTTGTAAAATATCGCCGATTGTATTGTTCAGAGTGTGATATATTTACTAATTCCTATAACCAGTTTAATCAACATCTTGAAGGAGTTGGACATCGGCACAAAATAATGATCAGAAATAGTAGTAAAAGTGACATCGCGCAAGATGAACACGAATGCGACCTACAATTTTATCTTCTAGCATTCATACAAGTGATTGTAATTTCTTTCATCATATTTTATATGGCAATCAAGATTTGTAATTGATGTACATTTGTTAAAAATTAACTTATGTAATTATCATTAAGATGCCTTAAATTTCGCGCCACAAATTTAATTGGCGGAGAAGTCGTCCCCAAGCGTTCACGGCTTCTATGCGCACGAACGAACGCGCAGAACAATGAGGTAGCAGCCATTTTATGTCGGTGCCTAAGAAAAACATAATTCGAATGGCCAATCTTAACGAAATTGTGTAATTAGTGCTCTAATTTATGTGTTTCTGCACACGCCACTATTTTTAGGTGTTTCTTTACGTATGTGAGTAGAAACTATGTTTTGCTATATATATCGATAGTCATTAAGCCTAATGAAACTTATAATTTTGCATATAAATGGAATAATTATGATTGAAAAATTGGTAGCTCTTTCCCTCCATAAAATACGAACGGCTAGTGTCCGTTGTGAGAGTATTTATTTGCAAGCTTTGTTTGTGTTTACAAGTACATAAGTAACCGATTAATGGTATCGCAAAAATGCATTCTGCATAATTAGACATCGGATATGACATAACTTTCCTTACTAATAGGAATTTATAGCCTCGTAGACTAGTTTTTGTTTACATTGCAATAGTAGTGCTCATTAATTACGCTTCTCATAACAACCGGCGTCGCGCAGCCTCGACATGAAAGTTGGGGACAAAATTCAATAACGATTTGGCCATTTTATTGATGGCAGGAGGGGAAGCTGGGTGGAGACACTTGGTCAACTTCGGCCATTTGATTTTAGAGCATCATTAAAATTTTCTTGTTTTGTTTACATTCTTGTTTGAATTTGTTATGTTAACTATACAAGTATAAACAAACTTCATGTATTATTCACACATACACACGCGATAAGCCCTCGCTTCTTGATATAATAATAAAAGCTATGTATACCTATTATGGTAAATTACTCAGTCATTGAACTATGTGATAGAACTTTTAATAGAACTAAGAACTGTTTGTGATAATTCTAAAATTAGAAATATGCAATTGGAATATAAAGATCTTATTAGATTGCAGATATAATATTCCTTTTATTTTGAATAAACATATTGTAGAAGTAAATTTAATATTTGTGAAAAAAAATCTTTCTAAAATAATTATAGTAAAACTTTTTTTGATGAAACTAAGGCAAAGGCAAATAAAAATTTTTTTGAGAGTCACAGAGATAATTATAAGGCAAAAAATGATTTATAAAATTGTATTAAAGAATAATATCATACTAAAGTAAGGAATTATTTAATATTTTTTTGGTAATAAAAATTGTTAACCCTATGTCTATTTCAATTCATTCAGCTATAACCTATAACAAGACTATCTTAGAAATCTTCATTGGTTAAAATTTGAACTCAAATTGAATCCAAATACTATTTTCAACCTCTAAAAAAGGTTTGGTTGAGAATATTATTTATTCTATATAAATTTATTTTGCTGCTGATGGACCATTATTTATTTTCAAAAATTGTTACATAGTAGAAGTGATATATAAATGCAAGTTACAATATATTTTTTAACCCTTTCTTGCTTAATTAATGTTTAGAATCATTATGTACTTGTGATGGAATCATAGGAAAGAATTCTTATATTTCTCAGATAGCATATGTCGTTAAAATAATTTTTTCTTTCAAACCTGAGATTTGAGCCAGCAAGTCTTGGTAAATATGTTATCTATATCCTAACCTTCAAAAGTAATTTAAAGGTTTTAAGCCTAAATCTAGATTAAGAAAATTATGAAGCAGAATGATTTGAATAACGTTTTGGAGATGGAATGGTCATAATTTAACAATGAAACTAACAATTGGTTATGTATTTATAACTTTCTTTCATTTTCGAAGCAAAAATGGATTTTTTTATATAAAAAAAACACAATATATAATATACGGTCATCTTTAAGTCTCTCAGTTTATTGAGTATTTATTGAGTATTTATTGAGTAATTTATTGAGTATTTATTGAGTAACAAACTCAACATGGTCAATACAAATAAGGGAAAATAAGGGTTATTCATGTCACCTTATAACGATTGCAGTTTTTAATCATACACTTGGTTTAAGATACTTTGATGCTTACTTACTTCTTACTGCAAAAAATGCTGTTGCACAAATCAATGCCATCCTTTTCTATCTTATAATAATCCGTAGTGAAGAGATATTTTGGATATACTAAAAAAATCCATGAATGCCATGAATGCCATGTGATAAATCTTTAGGGTTTTAGGTAAAATATTTATTTTTGCAGTGTATCTCATATAAAAACCTAAGCAATTGCTCTGCTGAGTCAATAAAAAAATCTATTATTATTTTTTATTAAACTGGTTAAGATTCATTTAGAAATACCAACAATTGAGTTTATAAATTTATTCGATTAATTTACAGAAACGAATTGAATAAAAAGTTTATTACATGTTCTATAAACAATTTTGTTTATATGTGTAACATGTAGGTAAAACATTTTAGATCTAGATTTTAAAATAGAAAGGTATATGAAAATCCTGCTATTTTCGGCTAGTAGGAAAATGTCTCTTCTCAGTGAGTGGGAAATGGAGTTTAGATTCATTAGTACATTTGGAATTGTGTGCTACAGAAACTCAATAAAACAAAGAAATAGCCCATGTCAAAACTTTTCGTTACAACAAAGAGAGATTTGTAAAACTTGCTTTTCGGTTAAAATACCTATTTACGAGGCGTTTGCAGGTTTTATATAATACTAGCAATCGTCAGCGGCCCGGCCCGCTTGGAAAGATGAAAACCGTAATATAGTCTTTTGATAACTATAAAAATGTAAAGTGGACTATCCTTGAAAGATAGATATATGCTGTCGCGGACTTTTATTTAGAACATTTAGATGAGAACAATTTTGTAATACATGGTTTTTGAATTACTCACCATTTACTCAGCGTTCACAAGGATAGCTTTAAATTTTGCCCTTTTCGTACTATTTTTTATTGCTGCCCCTCTCCTATTCATCTTAGTGTGATGTTATATAGCCTATAGTCTTCCGCAGTAAATTGAATATCTTACACTGAAAGAATTTTACAAATCGGTCCAGTATTTCCTGAGATTAGTGCGCTCAAACAAACAAACAAACAAACAAACAAACAAACAATCTCTTCAGCTTTATATATTACTATAGATAATAATTAACATAAAGAGTCATCATCATCCTCCTACCCTTATCCCACTCTAAGTAGGGTCGGCACAACATGTTATAAACATGTCACGATTTGCTACGTATTTTACGACCGGCCGCCTGCCTGCCGTCAACTTAGCTTAGTTGTGTTTTACGACTCCTCGGTAAGAAGCAGGGTGGACTATTCTACTCAACCGAAATACCACACAGTGGGTCAACTTACTTTAGTCACCTCTTACTACACCTTGGTAAGAAATGAGGGTGGTCTATTCTACTCAGCCGGATACCACACGGTGGGTCACCTTATCATAGTCGCCATTTACGACATCGCGGTAAGAAATAAGGGTGGTCTATTCTATTCAGCCGGATACCACACGGCTTAAACATTAACATAAGAGTAAAAAAACAGAGTTTCAAAAACTGTTTGTGTCATATTGATTATAAATATTGTTATTTAAGTTGTGATTGTTACTGAATTGTCAATTATATCTCAAATTGCCACCAAACTTTCGCACTCCGTGTCAATCTAAATAATGTAAAAATTTCATTATAATCAGTCCAGGCTTTTCGGAGTCTGTAAGGAAAATACATATAATCTCTATATTTATACGATTATAATGTTAAATACACGTTACTGTTATATCTCTTACTAGCAATATCCCGCGGTTTCACCTGTGTAATTTTAATTTTTCTACACCTTATTAAATTTTTTATTAAAAAAAATATAAATATAAAAATGTAATATAGCCTATGTTGCTCAGTGAAGATGCAGCTTTCCAATGGTGAAAGAATTTTTGAAATCGGTCCAGTAGTTTTTGCGTGAAAACATTACAAACATACATACAAATTTTCCTCTATATAGTATTAGTATATATTACGCATCAAAGAAAACTTGCATTAACGATAGTGCTGTAGTTTTACTATTTACTTTAATAATATTAGGTTGATAATATTAAAGACTATAAGGAAGTAAATATAAAAATCTGTAACCACAATGACCATTGTAACTTAAAAAAAAGTGTAACAATGGTTTATAAATTCCGACCGTATGAAGTAATTATTAACGAAACAAAAAATAAAGTATTGTTACATTGACGTTATAAAGCTCTAAGTACTGCAAAATACAAGATGTTAAAACGTTTGTAAAGATATTAAAAACTTTAATGATGCTAACAATGAAAATATTTTAATCTTATGATAGGGATAAAAGTGTTTGATTTACTCAACTCAACTTACCTTACCTTAGTCGCCTTTTACGACACCTCGGTAAGAAATGAGAATGGTCTATTGCCATATACCGCACGGTTTGATTTATTCAAATTTTAAAAATTACGTCATTGGGTATAAACTATATATCTTTAATATTTAAATGAGTTAATCTTGTATGTATATATATATTTTCGGAAACTCGGAAACGGCTCCGACGATTTTACTGAAATTCCCAAAACCCTCTACAAGCGTAGAGGGTTTTGGGGGGAGAAAAATCGATCTAGATAAGTTTTATTAAAAAAAAATTATGTTTTATCCATGTTTTTGGGCATAAAAAATAACTATAGTTTACTTTCAATTTATTGAATATAAACAACACTATTTTCGCCGTGAAATGTCAAGTCGGCGTAGCTTATTCGGGAAACGGGTGGTCGCGCGAAATAAAAATACCTAGGATCGAGCCCCACCTACCCTATTATTTTTTTTGTAAAGAATTACGGAGCAAGGCTCGGACAACCTGGTACTGTTTTTTAAGTGGACAATTCAATTTTTTATATTAAATGTATGTTACTTAGGGGGTAAATTATTTTCCACTGATCTAAATAGTAGGCTATTTGTATCAGCCTCCCTTTAACAGCAGTTTTTATTTTAAACTGCCATTTTAAGCTAAAGGAGGGGCATCTCGACACGAAGCCGTTCGCTCTGGGCCATTTAAGTGCAATGCTAGATTTCGATGCCAAATTTAACAAAAAAAAGCAATTTTTTTCCTAAAACATTATTTATGTTCTCTAAGTGGACAATTCAATTTTTTGAATTAAAATTTATTTATGTTACTTAAGGGGGCAAATTATATTTAATTATTTTAAACATGAGACATGGACCAAAAAATGGTCGGGAAACACTAATCTAAATAGTAGGCTATTTGTATCAGCGTCCCTTTAACAGTTTTTTTAACTGCTGTAATGGCTGAGCACTTTCTGATTATCCTCTTACCAATCAGCAGGTGGTGGTTGAAGATGGGGGCGCCGGCAGAAGGTCGCCATTAGTTTCCCGGCACATTGGGGCGTGGGCGTCGGGGGCGTGGCACGGGGCGTGGGCGTCCCCGTGCCGCCCCCCGGCGACCTACTCGCCACTATATCCATGTTCGAACAGCAGATCAAGGCTGAGCCTATGAGGTAACTACTGATAGCGATACTGATACCAGCACATACAAAAAAAGCGGCCGGGGAGCCGCTGGGTCCAAGCGGCACTAGATCGTGTGTAGTGGAGATCCCATGAGGAGACCTATGTCCAGCAGTAGACGTCCATCGGTTGAGAAAGAAAAAGAAGAGAAGACATACAAAAAGTAATGAAAATATTCATTATCCTCCTGCCCTTATCCCACTCTAAATGGGATGCGCACATCATGTTAAAAATATGCTGTCACATGATTTGGCTGCGTTTTTACGACCGGCCCCCTGCCTGGCGTTAACTTACCTTAGTCGTATTTTACGACCCCTCGGTAATAAAGAGGGTGGTCTATTCTACTAAACCGGATACCACACGGCGGGTCGACTTACCTTAGTCGCCTTTTACGACACCTCAGTAAGAAATGAGGTTGGTACTATTCTATTCAGCCGGATACCACACGGTGTAAGTAATGAAAATATTATTTTCCTAAAATCCGCGATAAAATAAATTATATGTAATGTTAAATGTAATAGTGTTAAAGAGACCCATAACTTGCGAGAGGAAAAAAAAACAGCTTTTTTTAATAGTTCGTAACGTGATGTCATTGATGAAATCAAGATTTAAGATAAGGATTACAATGTATCTTACTCAGTTAAGCCTCATTTTCGATTCGGTCATTTTAATACTAAGCGTACGATATCCTAACCAATATTATAAATGCGAAATCTGTTTGTCTATATGTCTGTCTGTTACGTTTTCACGGACAATCCACTGAACCAATATCGATGAAATTTGGCACAATAATTCCTTATACACCGGAGTAGCATATAGGCTATAGAAGTTTTGTTAATTCAACAGAAATAGGATGACATTGAAAAACGCCTTCGGTTTTCAACATTTTTTTTTTTATTTTTATTTATATTTTTTTATTTACGATGTGTCAAAGTAAAGTCAGATCTGTAATTTAAAGGTTCTGTGACGTTGTCGTGTTTAATTCGAAAGAGTTATTTTAAGAAAGTTTTTATATATGGTTTTTGTTTATTGAATAAATTAAACCGGGCTATTTTGATGTATATTTCATGTAAGTCATCCGGGTTATTCACTAAAATTATCAAACTATCTCTCGAGAAATCTTTCTGTCTTCGCGGATCGATCTGATTTTTGTGATAGATATATTTGTAGGATTGAGTTACAGAAGCTACTGTTAATTCCAAGACTACAGTCAACGCGATCGAAGTTGCGGGTAAAAGCTAGTGTTATAATATAATAAATGTTTTGTTTATTCTTTAAAAATAATGCAACACTTTTCCTTTTAGCTTTTACACACATCCCCATATAAATACCGGCCCCCCGACGATAATTCGTTCAGACTCAAACCAAGGCATCATCAGCATGAACCCACTCCACCAGCAAGAGGATTCGAAGGACAGTCTCATAGTACAACATCAAGTACACCAACAGGAGCTGCTGGAACAGCACCAACAGGAATTGCAACATGACGATGAAGTAGATAATGTTAGTCATAATTCTTCTTTACTTATAATTTATAGAATTAGGCGTTACTTTGCGGAGATCCATGATGCGTGAGGGGGCCGCGCTTCACCCTAAAGCACTTCATGTCGCTCTTTCAAGAGTTTGTTTAATGACAAGAAAGTTGTGAATAATGTATATAAAGACATTCTGTAATTAATTGTAAAAATAAGGGAATACATACATAGGAAAAATGTAAAAGTAAATAAGTAAAAATGTACTATATGAATTTAGATATTCCAAAGATAGCAGGAAATCTTTTTGGTATAGGGAAAGGAAATTGTTTTTCTCCAAATTTAACGCTTGCGGGCCACGGGCAGTAATGAATAAATCAAAACTACTGGATCGATTCTAATCATTTTTTTTTTCACTGAGTGACATGGGCTATATATTTTATACCCGTGCGAAGCAGGGGCAGGCCGCTAGTAAATTAATAAATATTACATATCTTTATTACTGATTAAGAACAAATGATATAATATTTATTGTTTTGAAAATATAAACATATTTTTATCATAAATTATATTCTAGCATTCTTGCACCAATGAACATTAATGTCAAATTTTTATTATTATTTGTTGGTTCCTTCATCAGGAGCCTTAATTTTACATCGAAAGATCGCCGAGCCCTGAACTAATTAATCGGATTTTTTTTATGTTGTAATTGAAGATTCTTTTTTATATTGCAGCTTAGCTTCAAAGGCATGGACGATGAAGGTGTTGAATTGGATATGGACGGTCGACAGTGTTCTCAGGTATATTAATTTAGTATAAATAAAGTGCATTTACAACAATAAAATTAAAAACGGCGCTTCCATATGTTATACTTTCGCATAGAACTATTTAAGTGCAGGAACTCTCTATTCTGTGACATATCAATTTAGTGATGCTTTTATTGAATTATTGTCGGCAGGGTATGGGAGTAGATATGGGATCAATTCAAACAAAAATGGAAGTAGCGAATGGACAAGGAATACCACGATCCAAACCACAAGCCTGTAAGGTGAATATAATGTTTTTTTAGATAAATGTTTGCGTCAAGAAGCACACTGCGTGGCGTGATTTCCTTTTTATACATATAAAATAGTTTTGTTAAAAATTTTTGCTAGCTCATGTAGTTTAGTCTGCATTTCTGAAAAGTCGGAATTTCCAGTTAAATTCACATCTCTGCTTCTGACTAAATATTTGATTCTTCGAAATTTGGAGGTTATAACGAAGGTATTTTAGGCTTGTTTTAGTTTTTAAGGCTACCTTGTTCCTGTAACAAGAACGGCATCGGATGGCATTATAATTATTTTTTAATATTCTTCTATAAAAGAGTGGTGAAATCGGATGGCATTTTTACTGATTTTATAAACATTGCCTAATTATTCACCACTCCTGGTCGCGTCCCTTGACATTGCAATGCAATCAGGGGGCGGTGTACTTTACGCCATTTTACTGAACTCTACAAGACAAAGTCGCGGGCAGCATCTATTTCAAAAATATTTCTAAAAATTATTTGAATTAGTCGCTATTCAATCTTGATTCACAAATTAACACCTTCCATACCGCGTATACGACCCGTAAGATACCTTCCGTTCAGGCTATTTTAATTATCATTGTAAAAAAAAGAATTTTTAGAAATTAACTATACAGCCACATATGGGCATCTTAATTCCTACAATTAAAGGGAGGCTGATACAGAAAGCTTCTATACTATTGAGGATTAAATAGATGATAAGAATGGGTGGACATAGCTACTCCTCTACCATGAACAAGATAGTAATGACTAAATGGAACTAGTTATAAGAATTATATTTTCAAAAGAGCAACAGCCGAGATTGCATCTAATAATTTTGCTGATGCCCGTATTTAATTGTGGGGCGAAAAGACATCACGCAGCGTGATGAGAAAAGTTATTCTTGCGCAACTTGTTTTAACTGCAGCTCTAGTATATAGATGCATTTATCGCGTAGGCTGAACGGAAATTCTCCCAAAAAATGTCTGAAATAGAACGTGTTTAATTAAGTAAATATTCTATTTCAGGTTTGTGGTAAAGTTCTATCATCTGCCTCGTCGTACTATGTACATATGAAGCTTCATTCGGGAAATAAACCCTTCCAATGCACTGTGAGTTTTGTAACCAATTAATTCATTCCATTTAATTTTGAAATAGGATAGTTTTTTTAAGTACTATGAATAATCGATCGACGGTGAGATTTTTTACAAAATCCATACATACATTGAAGCATTCTTCGAAATAAAATATTAAACAATGACAAAGTATTTAAGAAAAAAGTAATAATAAATAAGTAAAGTTCTAAAATTATATAGGCTAGATAATGGTTTCTTTGTGTTTCACTTCACCGTAAAGCACAAGATGTATTGTAAATATATACATCCAGCATTACAATTGAGCACATAAGTTTTTCTCAAGTCATTATTTGCCCGGTGTTACACTCGATTATCATCCCCCTGCCCTTAAGGGGGGTCGGCACAACATGTTAAAAACATGTTGTCACATAATATAGCTACGTATTTTATGACGGGCCACCTGACATCAATTTTCTTTAGTCGCCTTACGTCTAGTAGTAAGTCTAAATATAGACTTACTACTAGACGTCGGCCGCCTGCCTGACGTCAACTTACCTTAGTCGTATTTTACGTCACCTCGGTAAAAAAGAGAGTCGTCTATTTTACTGAACCAGATACCACACGGTGGGTCAACTTACCTTAGACGCCTTTTACGACACCACTTAGCCCGCGATCCATCCTCTGCCCACTGTCCTACGTATATTGCCGCTCGATCGAGTTCAGGTTACTCGCGAATCGGGAAACGTAGTATAGCATAGTACTATAGTACCTACAGTATAAATAGATGTCAATATTAATAGATGTATACATGTAGGTTTGTGAGGCAGCGTTCTGCCGCAAACCGTACCTTGAGGTACATATGCGCACGCACACCGGCGAGCGGCCCTTCCAGTGCGACTTGTGTCTCAAACGCTTTACGCAGAAGTCTAGCCTCAATACGCACAAACGCGTCCACACCGGTGAGTGAGCAGCTTTATATAGTCTCATTTTTTATTTACTTGTTTATCCTGATTTTCTTGCAGAATTATTGGTCGCCATTACATTATTTGTTTCATTAAAAAGTAATTTCAGTATCACTTTTTATTTACATATTTTTTCATTTATTTATTTAATTTTTAAATCAGATACAATATCCATACCTACTTAGTTGCTAGTAACAATATTTCTTAAATCTATGTTAGTAATAACAAAAACATAATTTAACTAAACCCAATTATTAAACTGGTATTAAACCCAAATCGAATCGATTGATTGACGAAACATGGTAGATGTTTTTACGTTTTAAATATCAAATTCACTTGTATATTAGACTTGTTATACCGTCGTGTGGTATCCGGCTGAGTAGAATAGGCCCTCATTTATTACCAAGGTGTCGTAAAAGGCGACTAAGGTAAGTTGATGTCAGGCGGCCGGTCGTAAAATAGCTATCTAAAACATGTTACATTTTTAAGACATGTTGTGTAGACCATACTTAGAGTTGGATAAGTGCAGGAGAATGATGATTAGACCTGTTATTAAGTAACAAAATAGGATTTTATTCTAATCATCATGTTAACCACTAAAATATCTTATCTGTATATTTTAATACAGATACAAATTTAATTACGCCTTGTACAGCAATTTACCATAAACAACATTTATAGCTCACAATTACCGGATAGCAAAATGAGCACCAAAGAGTACTAATATTAATACAGGATATCTCGCAATAAATGGATAACCTTGTAGCATCTGATAGTAAATCTATAAATTACTCAAACTAATTAAAAAAAAAATTAGATTAGAATTTAAAAAGAATTCGATTTTCGAGATACTACCAAAGTTAGGAGTTTTTTTTTAAGTTGTCGAATTTTTTTGCACTACTTTGCATGTCTGTGGTAATTTACCACAGCTACAAATAAGTGAATTTTGTCGATTCTAATCTTACTATCTTTTTACTTTAGCAAGATTTTAATCACCTAAATTATAATATTGAGTTTATCAAACATTTTTCAAAGTAATGGCGACCAGCAATATCTGAAGATGCCTTTAGTCTATGGAATGTGCTTACAGAACAGATGAATATATCAAAGACATTTTTCAAAATGGCGACCAGAAAAGACTGGTGAAGCGAGAGAATTGTCTTACGGAACAGACAAAACTAATGAGAATATTATTTTGCTATAACCAGCGTTAATATTATTTTTTTTCTGTACTATTATAGATTATAGCAAAATAATATACTCATTAGTTTTGTATTATGGACTTCCCCAAAGTAACGCCTAATTCTATAAATTATTACGGAACAATTAAATTTTTTGATTTTAATATTTTAAGTAAGAGTATATATACCTAACTGAAAAACGTCTGAT
Source organism: Morpho achilles (assembly GCA_947086495.1). NCBI lineage: Eukaryota > Metazoa > Arthropoda > Insecta > Lepidoptera > Nymphalidae > Morpho > Morpho achilles. Next base: position 7,872,252 of record CAMTZB010000016.1, read on the forward strand.
CTGTTTGAACAAAAACTATAATACTAATTGCCAGTATTATGAATGTTATCAAAGTCATGCAAGATCCTACATAAATAACAGATTTTGCATAACTTTAATAAATTTCTAAGACCATTCATGCAATTTTCATATTTTTTTGTCTTATTACGTTTTATTAATAATAAGTTTTATTAATACTTTTCTCTTTAAAAGAACATCGATTTGCAAAATAAAGTTGTAGTATAATTATGATTTGTTATCATTTGAGCAGGATTTATGGAAATTACATGATTTGTCCATTACATAAAATAGATTACTGCTCATTTATTCATTTACTACCTTCACGACAACAAACATTCCCATTAAAATTGTTACCATGAGGGGATTGTTCATATTTAGCTAATAATCACATTTTATATTTTCGATCAAGTCAACCTCCTCCTGTTTCCGCGATACCGATGTGTTCCAAATTTTTTTTCCCTGCATTATGTTATTTTGTTTTATGAAGCAATAATTTTCATTTCTTTTGGCGCCCTGAACATATTTTTATTTTTACTTTAAGTTATCTTTGTTCTTATTTAATAGCCATTATACAGTTAATTTATATTAGCATCTCGAAAGTATATAGAGCAATTAAATTAAAGCGGATTATGGTATTCGTATATATAAAGTGGACGTTACTTATAGACCAAGATCGGCTATAGTGTGTTTAATGGAGTTTGCCTTGAAATATATGATAATAAGCTGTTTTAGGGGGTATTTCACATTTAGTGTGCAACGAAAAAATGTAAGGTTCTAGATTTCCTGAATAATTTGGATAGTTGAACATTAATAAATACCCATCATTATTTTTTATTTTTTTAAAGTGTTATAGGTTTTCTAAAATGTGGGAAAATTTGAGGAACAGATTTTTTATAAAAAATTTGCAGTAAATTTTATGGATGTAATCATAAGTAAATAGTTATGACTTCATACTATATCAATAGGTTTTCTGAAAAATTCATTGACATTGAAGAATATGTTTTTCATAATATGTTAAACTGGAAGTCATATTAAAAATCAGTCAGATTTACGTTAAAATATAGTTTGTAACATAGAAATATGTAGAAAAAATTAGAATGATATTATATATGAACTTGAACTAAAGTACGAAGTTGCCGTATGGCGCGCTGTACTGGACTATTTCTTAGTACATATTATATACTGTTAAGTATAATACTGTTTTTAATAGTATAGTTGGTAACCCTGGGATACCCTATACTACATGTTATAGTCCCTATACGTAACGTCTTCTATATGTATACGCTCAACTATAACAGACGCTTTGCTTACATGTAAATACGCGTATTATACAGAAAATATTATTAAATTTATTTTTAATTATCATTCAATTAATATAAGTATAAATGTAGACGTATATTTAAATATTTCCTTGATTTACTTTATAGCAAGTGGCCTCGGGATATAACGTTCTGAATAAAGTGAAAAATGCACTGGCCTTTGTTATGCACTATGTTTTAAATGATACAAATTATCATAACGACGTTACGACACTGGTGCGACTCACAAGTTCCCTCGCGGCAAAACCTACAATACATATGCTTAACATTAAGATGTGAATAGTTTTTGAGTTGTGTAATAATTATGACAAAATCAGGGCGCGTGGAAGACTTCGTCGATGAGAGTTAAACAGGGGGAGGTATAGAACACACTTCGGGCTCTACGGATATCTTGAAAAGCGAGTCCTTAGTGCGTTCTGTAACGTGGCTTGGATAAAACGATCGCTCGATTTTAGATGAGCACATGCGCGCGTTGATGGTGAAGGAGCGGCCCTACGAGTGTGAGCTCTGTCAGATGCGCTTCACGCAGAGCTCCAGCCTGAACAGACACAAGAAAATTCACACCGGTGGGTTTTTGCCCTTCGCCTAATCTCAAACTTTTATGGGAAAGTCATTGTGGCCTTTGAGTCTCTCTCGTCATGTCAAAAATCACTTATTGATATATTATAAATTTGGCTCTCGTTCAAGACGTTATAGAGAAAATTATCTTCTTAAAGGCCCTTAAGAATTAAGCTAAAAATTGGGTGGGTTAACACTTTAATACATCGCTGGTTCTCAATACTCTTTGGTTCATTATTTATGTACCCGAAACCTTCCTGCTTAAGGCAGAATAACGCTTTAAACCGCGTAGCCAACCTCCCCCTGAGTGTGCATGGATGCGTGTTCAACTAGTTTCTTTAGGTGTAAATGAAATATTTGTTTGAGCGAGTTCAGTGACGCTATATCGAAACTCCTATAACTTATAGAGGAGCACAGACGAGCCCTGTTAGAGAAAGTGCGGCCGTACCAGTGCCACATCTGTTTTATGCGCTTCACTCAGAAGTCCAGCCTGGGCCGACACGGAAAAATACACACCGGTAGGCTATTTGCCCTAAAATCCTTTAGTAGACAATCAAGTATGTAATCTTAGAGCTCACGTACATTAGGCAGTATCGTTGAAGGAATGAGCAGAACCCTTTTTGTAGCTGGATTTTGTTAATATTTCTAGAGGAGCACATCCAATCGCTGATCAACAAAGTGCGCCCCTATCAATGTGACATCTGTGACAAGCGGTTCACGCAGAAGTCCAGCCTTGGCACTCATAAACGTATACACACCGGTGGGTCCCTTGATATTTCATTTATATCCTTACGGTCTCTCAGTCACAATTGTTTTTTCTTTCATTGTAAGATACCTGTTGTGACTTTGAAACCATTTTTGTGAATAGTTTAAGGGCTCCCGAGTTTTATTAAATTATTTCAGAATGATCTTAGCGATTTGGAAGTGTTTTTTAGTAGTCAAGCTATAACATGTCTGGCCGCATCACGGAACGTTGTGACAGGTTGAATGCGCTCAAAAACTATTCACAAACACTTAACAGTAAAGCATGTGTACGTTGTGATATCTTATAATTAAAGTAGGTGACAGAATGTCTGATGGACAAATAAATTGGGTCAAAATTCCCTCATGGTAGTGGTGGTGCGAGACTCGGTACAGTGAGCGATAAGTAGAATTATTTGTCCATCGTGGTTTTGTTTTGTTTCTCTGTCCCCCCGCGGCGGCGCAGGCGAGCGGCCCTTCCAGTGCACCGTCTGCCTCAAGTCCTTCACGCAGAAGTGCGCGCTCAATTTGCACGAAAAGATACATACGGGTTAGTAGCCCACATTTACACTTTAAAAGCAGTTTTCCTTTCGGTACGATAAGAAACTTACGACTCGTTACACGCTCACACATCTCATTTAGCGTCATGCTTCTTCCCCACTTTTCCGTTGCCCGCCTGACCCGTTGTGTTACGCTCCCGAAAGCTTCCATCTCGTTGCTTCCGACTAACATCTCGACCTCGTTAACTCATTTACGTGCGCGCTTTTGTACTTCTGCACTCGCCGACGATCCTTTCGCCTCTATTAGATTGCCGGTCGCTCCCTCATCGCATTTTAGTCACCTCAGATTAGTAATTTCATTATTGTTATCATCATATCTTCATGATTATTAATTCTTTCACAAAAGCGGTAATGCAATCGCCGCAAAGACGCAATTTTGGCACCACGGTGTCTTAGTACGGCACCGCGTATCAAAATTTTGCGACGAACTGGCGCGACATGCCGTAGCGTGGGGTATTGGCGGGGCGCGGTTGGGGGCCAAAAGCTTTGTCGCTTGCGTCGGCGACGTGCGTTACTCGCTTTTGTGTGTGCACTGGGCGCAGTGCAAGGGCGACCTTACACGTGCGGGCAATGCCCCGCGGCGTTCGCCCGGCGCCCCTACCTGGACATTCACATGCGCACGCATACAGGCGAGCGGCCCTATCAGTGCGACGCGTGTCTCAAGCGCTTCACGCAGAAGTCCAGCCTCAATATACATAAACGGACGCACACAGGTGGGTGACTCGCGACCGCGGGTCGGACTGGCCCCTCGCCCGCCCCGCACGCTTCGTCTTCGTCTCTAACCTCCAAATCTCGAATTGGCATTATCCTGACTTGATTCGAAAATTTCAAAGTTATTTCGTAAAGATAAACTTACCACTAGACTTGAATATATAATATTAACCCAAAAGATTTGGAGCGGAGTAAGCGGCGAACGGCGACCAGTCCGCGCCGCGATCTCCGTAGTGCGAGGGTGGCTAGCGCCCTTGCGGGCACGCCGCTGCTATAATATATATGTTGGACGCCAGTCCAGGGCAGACCGTTCCAGTGCCTGTCGTGCCCCGCCGCCTTCACCTGCAAGCAATATCTGGAGATACACACGCGAACGCACACCGGCGAGCGACCGTATCAATGTGACATCTGCCTCAAGCGGTTCACACAGAAGTCCAGTCTCAACATTCACAAACGGACGCACTCAGGTACGTGCGGGACGACGCGTGCCGGAACGGGCTGCACGTGGCAAGGCGAGGGCCGCATGCGATAATTCATCCATGTGTTTACAGTGCAAGGCCGGCCCTTCCAGTGCTTGCAGTGCCCGGCCGCCTTCACCTGCAAGCAGTACCTCGAGATCCACAACCGCACGCACACCGGCGAGCGGCCCTACCAGTGTGATGTCTGTCTCAAAAGATTCGCGCAAAAATCTACTCTAAACATACACAAAAGAACGCACACGGGTCAGTATTTCTTACCATTTACCACACGCTGTTTTGTATTTCGTGCCATAAAAATATTTGCATTAATTATTATGAGATATTTAAGTTGTCGGTGCCACATATCGGGACTTACTTCGCCGTGATTGCTCGCAGTGTGCGTTCGTAGTCTGAAATAATAGTTACTAATGTATGGTATGGTGGTTAGTCCAAGGGCGGCCGTATCAGTGCATGGAGTGCCCGGCGGCGTTCACTTGCAAGCCGTACCTGGAAATACACATGCGCACGCACACAGGCGAGCGGCCCTTCGAGTGCGATGTCTGTTACAAACGCTTCACGCAGAAATCTACACTCAACATTCACAAGCGAATTCACACCGGTATGACGGGCGTTCATTAAGTTGTCTCTATCGTGGATTGTCTAAATTGCAAACGGTAGCTGAAATACGTTAGCGTTATATTTGATGAAATCGGTGAAAGAAAAAGATCGCTAATCTTTTGATGCCTTCTGCAATATAATTGTAGCTTGGATATAAATTGACGATTGGCATTGAGTGACATGCATGCTTCCCGTAAAACCTTACATAATTGAATTACTTTTTATAGTATACACTTTCGAGATTTACATTAATGCCGTTTGTCATTTCGCTTATAAGTCAATGGGTGGTTTCACACAGGATGGGCTGTTAGTGTTTGGTGTGTAGTTTTTTTGTGTGAATAAATCCACTACGGATTTTTATGGAGTTGTGGCATTGAAGACGGCAAATTGCGATAACGGGTAACTGAATTCTGGACTAAATGATGTGGCACCGACAACCGTTCCTTTTTATCATTGTCTCATTCGCTGCATCATCGTTGAAGTTTCAGTCTTCTGTCATTGATTGTAATTTCTTAGCTTGAATTCATTCATTTCAGACTTCATCGTTCTGCCTAGTTGCATCTTGCCGTCTTTTTAACATTTGCTTTCAGTATGCTTTAGTTTTTTTTTTTTCATTTTGATTGAAATTTTCGTTTGGTATCTTTGATAAGCTTATAAAATTGAAAAAAAATTAAAGCTTGTTTGTGTTTTAGGAGAACGTCCATACGCATGTGATATTTGCCAAAAACGGTTTGCGGTGAAGAGTTACGTAACAGCGCACAGGTAAGGTTACGATGTTTTCTTTCTAATTGTAATCATTTTTATAAGGTTTTTTTTTATAAACTCCCTTTCAAATTTAATTTATAATCAAAACAAATCACTGTTCAATCTCCATATTATATCATTATCATCGAAACCAGCTATGAAAGAAACAGGATTTCTTTTTTTTTCATAAGTAAAAAACACTAATAATTGGTATATACACTGTTCGGGATAGGCCTCTTATCTCCGTGTTTGGAGAGAAAGATTAGAGCCAATGCGGATTAGTAGCTTACACATATCTCCAGAATTCTCTTAGAGATATGCAGGATTCCTCGCGATGATTTCCTTCACCGAAAAGCGTGTGATAAATTGCAATTATTAATTAGACACATAAGTTTTAACAGAAAAACTCATTGGTGTCTGCCCGGGTTTGAACCCGCTCGGCTATCCACCTCTCTCACAGCTCTCCCGTAATGAAAGTTGTTATTATTATAGAATAAAGAACGATGTTATCGTGTCGTGTTGTCCAATAGGTGGTCGCACGTGGCGGACAAGCCGTTGAACTGCGAGCGGTGTTCGATGACGTTCACGTCCAAGTCGCAGTTCGCGCTGCACATCCGCACGCACTCCAGCGGGCCGTGCTACGAGTGCAGCGTGTGCGGGCGGACGTTCGTGCGCGACAGCTACCTCATACGGTACGCATTTACACGACTAAACTACGTAAGATAACGTTCGAAGTATCCTTAAGATAATACGGGATGCTAGTATGTTACGATCTATAATACTTTAATGAGTTAATCTTGTACATCTATATTTTTATTCGAATCTCGGAAGCAGCTCCAACCATTATTATGAAATTCAACATGTAGGGGTTTTGGGGGAGGGGATTACGATCTAGCTAGGTTTAATTTAAAAAATGAATCGTGTTATCCCTATTTTTTTTATCTCGTTAAATAATTAACGAGCAATGCTTGGTCACCCATCAAGAAAAGAAAATCTAAAAAAAATTATATAGATTCAGTAGCTTCCTTCCTGTATCCTTCCGTACGCACGTTAATTACACAGTACATGAACAATGGCCGCACGGGCGTCCGCGTTACTAAAGTGTCAAAATGTCTACTATTACATACCATGTTTTTTATGTTCCCGAAGGAATAATGGAAATTTTTACCCTATGGTCACTGCCTAGTATATAAGCTTCAATTGTACGAAATTTCATTAAAATCGCACCAGTGCATTACCCGTGAAAGAATAACAGTTATTCGTATTTAGAATATAAGAATGGATATATTTAATATTATTTACTTGTCACAGGCACCACAACAGGGTGCATCGTGAGAACCATAGCAACGTATCGGCCAACAGCATCGGCACCATAACGAGCGTCGGCAACCCCAACAACTCAAACAATGGGAACTACGACTCACCCGGCGTATGCGACCTTAGGTGAGTAATTTTATATACTAGTCGTTTAGTGGTCGCAATCGATCATAATTCATGGCTGAAATAGAGAAAACCTTGAATCATACTATTTTAAATTACTACTTATTATTATTGAAATACTATTTTAAATTTACAGTCATAGCTCCTATATTTATATTTATAGTTTTCAATTGTTCTTTTTTGCCGCTTTATTATATATATTTATTGTATTTATATTTAGATCTTATTTTTTCTCAAATTTATTATGTTGTTTATGTTCATTGTCACTTTATATAGTTGTTGTCAATCTGCGCATGCTGTTGCCATCTATAACTAATATAGCACTTAATTATAATAATCGTTGTACATTGTGTAGTTGTATCTATGTGGTGTTTATATTGTTGATGGCCTTTTTTAAATAAATAAATAAATAAATCATAATTACATAGATTTATTATACCATAGAGTTTTTTTATTTGTTATATATATATATATATATATATTACAGTAGACTTAAATGTGTCCCTCGACACTAAAGACTTAGTAAACGACACTATTTATCTGTATCTGTCTATATTATTAAACAAAGATAATTGCTATATGCGGGCCTATCAATGTGAGTGTCCAACAAATAATAAAAGAGAAAGATGAGAGATCCTTGTCTATACTTTAAACAAATATTTCAAAATGCTTCTACTTTTTTTTAGTTTTGTGCCAATGGTGAATCGCTACATGACGTCTCAAGGGACGCAGGTGTCGATGCAGGATACGCAAACCAAAATGTCCGCCATGTCGCCCCAATCCATTGCCTCTATTTGTAAGTACATTATTTACTGCATATTTTATAAACAGATATATATTATTGTTATTAAATTTGATTTTATTCATATGATATTTCTCAAAAATATTCTTTATTGTAAAACGGCAAAATGTATAAACGATATATGCTATAAACGTATTGTTATGTGCGTTTTATTGAAACATGACTTAGTTTATTTTATCTACTCTGATACTATTATACAAAGATTATAAAAATGAAACCAACATTCTTATGACAAACATTACATACAGGCCAAAAATTAAAAACTAAAAAGTTTTATTATGATACAGGTCTTGTATGGACACCTGTATCATAATATAACTTTTCAATAATAACGATACACCTATACAACCTCCAGCTGGACCTAGGAGTTTGAACCTTTACCTTAAAAAAAAAGTTTCAATTCCGCGGCGACGCAACACGCATGCGCAATCGATGTTTGCGCCTTGGCGCTAACATTTGACATTTGAAAAATCTTTTCAATACAAAGCTTGGTTTTTATTAATATTGTTTTACGTATTATAGTACGAGAGTAGATAAAGTAGTGTATGACACTGTACATAACTTGGTTATAACACTGTACATAACATATAAAACCTATTTGGACCCTGATCTTCTGTGAAATTATAAGTTAATATTGTTTTAGCTTCTCCGCCGCCGCCGCACACGCCCACGCCGCAGCCTCAGATGACAATGCGCCTCGCCGATTGATCCGCACTGCGTATGTATACATTTGATAACCGTAATAATATTGACATTAGCTGTGTGGTATCCGGCTGAGTAGAATAGACCACCCTCATTTCTTACCGAGGTGTCGTAAAATACGATTAAGGTAAGTTGACGTCAGGCCGGCGGCCGGTCGTAAAATACGTAGACCAATCACCCCACCCATAATCGACCCCACTTAGAGTGGGATAAGGGTAGAAGGATGATGAGCCGTAATAATATTGACATGTAGAATATTGATTCAACAATGACCCATTATTGTATGGTAGGTACCACACGGTGGGTCAACTTACCTCAGTCGCCTTTTACGACACCTCGGTAAAAAATGAGGTCTGTCTATTCTCTTCAGCTAGATACTGCGGCATCCGCGATATAATTTCAATAAATAATAACTAATACAATTAACTTGTATATTTTTTCTGTAAATAAAAATTGTTGTATTATTTTGTTTCAGAACTTTTTATATCCATCGATTGATCGGCGAGCAGCCCGTGTGCACTACTAAGCAGGCAGCCAGCCATCTGGGGCAGCTAATTATATGGAAAGGGCACGGAATTGCGTGTCGGAGCTCTTATAGTGTCCGTTGTGGACGTATACACAGATCAGATTTTATTTTATATTATTTATTTATCTGTTTGATTTTGTTGGCCGTGACGCGTGCACAGCATGCGGGAACACTTGGTAGAGTGGAGTGGAGTGCGTAAGAGTGGGGTGGAGTGGATAAGAGTGGGGTGGAGTGCGTAAGAGGAGTGGTGGGGCGGAATAGATGGCAGCAACCCTCGAGCAGCAGACTACATCGAGTCGAGGACGCAGCCAGTAGTCACGTAGCGGTACCGCCTATGATAGCATTGTGATTTTTCCACACTGTGATTTATCTCTACCATCACACGATTATATTAATTCGTGGTGGCATATATAAATCCATACTTAACTCTCATCGTATAGATTGTAGGCCTAAATTTTTGATCTCATATTCTAATTTGCTTAGTGATAACGTTTCGGTATCTTGAATGGTGGATCGCCGACTTTGAAATTCTAAATTTTTAAACGTTCACTCGCTTGTCGTCCCCGTCTTCATTAGTCGTAGTGAATGTAACGATATCTTATTGCGATGCTTTAACTTAGATCGTCTCAGTGTAGATGGAGTTCGATAATTTTATAGTACTGTTACCGATATAATGTAAAGTATTTTGAAATATGTGAATTTTAAGGGACTCTATATATGTACAGATCGATCCGTGGATACGCTTTAATGTAATTGTCGGTTCAGGTCTCATAATAAAGTACAAGTACAAAATATTAAATGTGGGAGTCCTCGGAGGCAATAAATAAAGCTTCACGAAATTAATTTAATACGATGTTTATTGGAGTAATCCAGATAAGTGCCTGTCGGAACAAAAAATTGGCAATATTTTATTAATCGTATTTCGTTTGTAATAGTATTACGTTCGGTGTTCTATGTGTGAGTCGCCGCTAAGACCGCGACGGCCGCGACCGTTTTGGACCCTTTCGGGCGCGGCGCAGGCGGCGTATCAGTTGTGAAGCTTCTTATTGGACCTTTGTGTGCCTTCTAGCTGATAGCGATGTTAGGCAATATCTATCATAACGCCATAACGCTTCCTTTAGTTCACACGTCTCGACATCATTTGTTTAGTTACGTTTCATATTGTTCATTGTTTTCCACTTAGGATACTTTCAAATTGGTTATACATTATTGTACTACGATAAAAGTGTAATCGGCTATCTTCGTATTTCCTAATAAATACGCAGGCAATGTAAGTACAGGTAACCCTATAACGCGGTATTTAGGTTCCTAGAAAAAAGCCGTGTTGAAACGAAGTTGTACGAGATCCCAGAGCTAGTGAAAAAGGGGTGTTAAGTTCAAAAATCTTATTGAAAACAAGTATTTTTAAAAGCTGTATCTTTAAGGCAGATAAGATCGCCGTTACTATAGAAGTTCATCGTGTTTTATTTGCTGTTTTCATCACGTTATTACGAAATCGTGTTAAAGCGAATCCGTGTTACAGAAAACAGTGCTAAAGGCGGTTACCTGTACTTAAAATATGTCTAAGATAGACAAAGGTTGCCGAGCCACGTAACTATTACCGTAGTAGTGTACTGTACTGTAGTTTTGGCTGATGTTATAAACTTTATTACCATTGCTGTTTATTTCGAATAATAGTAATAACGTCTAGAGTATAGCGCAGTAGTCTTCCAAAATACTTGAGACAATGTTGTTTTTGCACGTGACGTGCAAGTACCATGTCCGCTGCGGGGGTTCCTTAGGTTTGCCATTATTGATATCAAAGATAGATTGGTGCCATTTCTATGTAAATGATGCGGTAGTGTAAGTTTAGTTAAGTTTGCAGGTCAGGGTAGATGGAAATAAAATATTGTAGGGAACTCATCTTCTCGTAGTGTTATGTACCGACTTCTGAGCCACTGTTTATATTTTTTTACTTGTGATTGATTATATTGTTTTGTTTTTACTTTCATATTATTTTATATACATTATTTTATTTCCACGATGTGATGTGTGTCCATGAGCTGAGGGTCGAAATTGTAAATATTGGTAGGGTTTATTTATTCGAATGATATGGAGTAATACGATTCAAAATTAATATAAGTGTATGATTTGTAGAACTGTTTTTCTTCTACAATCATAGAGTATATCGAACTGATGAAAAAAAAAATTGAAATTAATCATAGAATATTTTAGCACAGAAGTATACTTTTGGGGTATTGAAATCAAAATTTCCTTGTAGATATACATAATGATAATAATAAATATACATATGGATGTTGTTTGATAGTCCTCAATATTTTTTTATATTTTGATAGTTCTGTATTTGAAAACACGAGAAAATAGGCCAATATCTCATTTATCATTTACATATAAATAAATATGTACACGATACTTTAAGATTAACATGACGGATGCATTTAGTTCCCCAGAAAATGAAACTGTAAAATTAGGTGTAGGCGACAAAATATATTTTTCATGTTTATGAAATCTTTTTTATTAAGTTCTTACCAAGCCATTGAGAACAGTATTATTTAGAGAAACTAGAAGTTTGGTTTAAAGTGTAGAATAAATCTTGAAATACCAGAATTAAAACGCCATTGAAAAAATAAAATAAAACTTTATTTACCAATAGTTTGTAGCAACATTGTCAAGTACCATACGATCGGTGTTTATCAATGTTGGTACCGTTGTATTATCCATAGATATTATGATGGGAATAGAAACACCAACATAGAAAACTAGGTACATATAAAGTATATAAATGTTTATGGTTCCGCCGGACTCGGCGGGAGTGATGTTCTTTGAGGAATTATAGAATTAATAATATATTTTTGTTGTTATCTGTTCTGTCTTTACTATATCGATTGTTTTCTTTATTATATTATTGCATCTATCGTTGTCTCATTCTCACCGAGTCTTGTGGGAAGATTATAAAATGTGTCCTATTACGTTACGAAATGTGCTCCCCTTTTACAAGCCATATTTATGTATCGAGTAGGGCAAGGCGTACGATTCGTAACTGATTAGGGCCATAGACAACACAGTTAAGACGCATAAGTTGTAGAAGGAACCATATAAAAATAGTTTTTTAAGGGTAGACCCTAGTGGTTCGTTAATTTGTGTGTCTTCTCTGGCCTCAACTATTTTACATACCGATGTTAGTTACTATATATTTAGAGGGTAAATATAACTATGTATGTATTTTATTACGTAACCGTCGGAGCGTTATTAGTTACGTTTTCGTTTCTCGTAGTTTTTATTTTCGATCGTAGAAAAGACTGAATCAATAAAATGAAATCCACAACTTAGTATACTCACAATTGGCAAACGTTAGGTCGTATTTGTTTTATAAGTTGTATAATTCAGGACGGTTGTGGTATTGGACCAACCAGTTCGCGTAATACAATTTTGATTAAAGAAAACGTACATATCCTTATCCCGAATGTAAATGTATATGCGTGGAGGCGGAGCTACTAGTCTGGGCCGGGCCGAGGCGCGCAGTGTCTTGTCGCCACTGAGTTATTGTACGTCTAAGCTACATAAATATTTAGTTCTATATCTTATCGTTAGATTTACGCATACTTCCGCTTTGCCAACATATTGCGTTGCTTACATCATAATCATATGAGAGTACAGCCTAAGGATTTTAACTTTTTTTATATACTGAGAGCTATTTCTAAGTCGCTGAATTGTTTTTTACAATTTTTATCAATTATACTTCGTACATATTATAATCAAATTGGCTCTGAGCCGGACTCGACATCTTTTGGAGCATTTTACATACTTTTAATTCCTTTGTTATTGGTCGAGCAGCAAACATCATGGCATGATTATGTTTACCTGCAGTCATTTAGTTATAGCTCTACAGAGTTTTATTGACCAATATTTTTAACTACAACTGTTTTTCGTTTATTGTTAAAATTTTTAGGCTAGTTTATATTTTATTAAATAAGTTAGATTTGTTAACTGTGGTGTATTACATTGCACGTGGATATAACCTTTACAGCCTCCTTTACGTTAAATATTGTTTATTTAGTTTGAATCAATTGTGATAAATTATTATTAGTTTTTATGTTAAGCGGCTGATAACACTTAAACACCAGCTAGTGATAGAATAAGCGATGATCTAATCAACTTACTCAGTTGGATCAGTCCTCTTATGTTATATTTTTCCTAATGATGTATACGTTTATTTCAATAATAAAAAATATGATTATGTATAGTTTCTTGAGACTGACCACAACGCTACAAGTAGGTATAAATCCGCTATAGGTGTTATCATCACCTTAAACTGAAATCATTATACTATTCGTAAATATTGTTTATGGTTACTTCCTACACTAGTGTACAACTCATATAACTTTGTAAAGAGGCTGTAAGGGCAATTATGTAGTCAGCATTATGTATATGCTTTAATGTGATTTTTTAAATGTACTCTATTATAATAATATCTATCATCTATCATTGATATAATTAGCGAACTAACAAAGCGATTTTTAAATTTTTTTATGTTCATAGTGATTTATATTGAGATCAAAATAAATACAGAGTTTATTTAATTTTATGAAAGTATACATTTTAAAATTTTTGGGCCCTTTTTGTAAGGGCCGTATTAAAAAGAAAAATATATAAATGCAAAATAACAAGTCATGATTCTTTTAGAGGTCGCCATGTAGTGGAGAAAAATAAACGTGCCATGATATTTGTGGCTAAAACTTTTGTTTAATTTACATATCCTTCTCAAATGATCGTATCTATGGTTTTTAAAATTTTAAGCTTCACAAAAAAAGTGAGACTTGACACATTAAAGTGCAATGTGGCCTTTGCCAGTGAGAGGACCACTACTTTTACCCAAAAAAAGCTCTTATAGGAAACCAGCTTTTACCCGCTATGAACTATTTCGTTCGCGTGTACTGTTGTATAAATCGAAATAGATGGCGCTTTTCAATGTCATCCTATTCCTATAAAATTAATATGACTTCTTTAACCTATATGTTATTCTGGTGTACAAGGAACAATTGTGGCAAATTTTATCGATATTGGTCCAGCGGATGCGCCGTGAAAGACTAACATGTATGCATACTTACAAACTTTCGCATTTATAATATTAGGAGTAACAAACCATTGGCGTTATTGCGCCGTATACTGTCACATAAGATTATTATTATTATTTTATAACCATATTGCTTATATGTGTATGAAAATAAAAACCAGATTCTCTAAAAAACAAAAATAAATCAATAAATCTTTATTGTGTTTACATAAAATTTTAACAGTCAACAACAATTTCCTCTTTAACAACATTTGCATCTCCAGCTGGGGCTAAAGTATTGTCTATGATAGGCGCTGGGCTTTTGTAATATCTGTTGCTTGCATGATGTTCCTTCAAGTACTCTCCGCCCATTTCGTAATACTCCTCTTTCGAGATACACCAGTTCTCAAATTCATTGCTACCCGCAAAATCCCTGGCGCCGTACCACGCGTCGAGGCTGGGATTTTTAGCCATTACGACTTTGTGCGTTGACTGGAATGGTCGCATTTCAAGGAGCTCCCTTTCCAATCTTTCTTTGAGACCTAAAACAAAAAATATTCTTGTGATATTTAGTTTATTAATTAATTATAATATAAATTGCATTATGATGACATATTTTTTGTGCGTTTATTGTACGTAGTTATCAAACGAAATATAATTGTAACTTCTAGAGACATTTTCCCTTTCTTATTCTTTCTAGACACATTCTTAGACCCTGTACAAGACAGTAATGACTAAATGTAACTAGTCATAAGAATTATATTTTTAAAAGAGCAACCGCCGAGTTTCTTGCTGGCTCTTCTCGGTAGGAACGGCTTTCCGAACCAGCAGTAAAGTTGACGATTCAAAAGCACTTGTTTACAAGTTTATTTGAATAAAAAATATTTTGAATTTGAATCGATTATTTTATTAAAATATAATCGAAAAATTGAAAATCAAAATTAGATTATATTCAATTTTAATTCAAAGTTCTATATTGAAATATGTATGTATAAAATTGTTTATTTGTGGAGCCTACCTGGAAATTGAGAACAACCGCCGGTTAGGAACACATTATTAGCCAGCGACAATTGGTCTTCGGGGCTGAAATGTTTAAATACGTATTCCATGCTTTCCGCTAAACCTGCTTCCAAGTTTCCCATCATCGATGGTTGAAATATTAATTCTGGAGCACTGAAAATAACGATAAAAATGCTTGAATTTGAAAATCCATATAGCAGTAATTTGAAAGCTTCATATAGCAGAGCAGTTTAATTATGTAAATTGATATTTAAAAGATTGACCACCGAATTTAATTGTTAGTTTTCTCGGTAAGAGCAAAATGCATAACCAGTGGTAGCTTCATTTAATGTAGTGGATTCTAGACTAGTCAAAAGTGCTTCAAAACCTTGAATAAATATTATTTTTATATGATACTATTGTTTTTTTAATCACCGATAAGGCTCGATAGCCAAATGCAATTGATGCTGATGGTGTGAGGGCTGTGGTGGCTCATGCTCCCGAAGTGCCTCTTCCAACTCCACGAGCCGTTCTCCGTCTGCTTCAGAGTCAGAATCTGCCTCACGGCTAATACTGTGAACAATAAAGTGGAAATCTTTATCTATCTATACTAATATATAAAGCTGAAGAGATTATTTGATTGCGCTAATCTCAGGAACTACTGGACCGATTTGAAAGGTACGAAATTAGTTTGTGGGTATGGGCTATAAAATTCTATAATAAAATTCCGCAATCAATTACAGCAGTTTAAAAACATTATTAAAGAGAGGCTGATACGAAAAGCCTACTATACTGTTCAGGATTATTTGGACGATAAGAATGCGTGGATATAGCTACTGTCCGACCCTGTACAAGATAGTAATGACTTTATGTGTGTAGTTATAAGTATTATGTTGAGAAGAGCAACCGCCGAGTTTCTTACTGGCTCTTCTTGGTAGGAACAGCTTTCCGAACCAGCAGTAGAATCGACGATTCAAAAGTACATGTTTACAATAGTAGATTTTAAACTTTCGCGATTCATACTGATTATTAAATAAACATACGGGTCACATCGCGTTATAATCGCGTTATAATAATATAATCAATAAAGACTGTTTTCACGCCTTTACATAAGGTAGCCAGGCTCCTACGTACGCCGAAAGATGTCATCCCCTACCAGACCCCAGGGGTATATAAGATTAACTGCAGTTGTGGTAGCGCATATATCGGCCAAACAAAACGTACCATTGCTGAGCGGGTCAAAGAACACATAGCTGCAGTTAAAAATAACCAGCCAACGAAGTTAGCGATCGCAGACCATCTGCTTAATTCGGGGAGCAATCACTGGATTGAGCTTCATGATCCCAAAGTCCTGTCAACTGATGCCCACTATTGTGCAAGAGTGGCGCGTGAAGCTGTTGAGATCAAAAAGCATCGCACATTCAACAGAGAAGAGGGCTTCAGATTGTCAACGACTTGGGATCCAGTGATCAATAAATATAACTCGCGAAAGAAATCGTTGCAAGCTATATCGCGTGCGGATAATATCAGTGTGGTGTGCAACAGACTTTATATGGATTGTGCGGTTCAAGTGCGGGTAGATGAACAAAATAATGACTGTAGTACTCGGGAACGAAGACGCCGCGGCGCTCCAGTCAGTTCGTGACCACGGTGGATGCAACTCTGCCGAAACGTAGAACCTTATACAAAGGTAATCGATTATAACGCGATGTGACCCGTATGTTTACTTGTTTACAAGTTTATTTGAATAAAGAAAATTTTAAAATTTGAATTTGAATTTTATTGTTTATGGTCGGTCACCTTTTGGTATCCGGCTAAGTAGAATAGTACCACCCTCATTTCTTACCGAGGTGCCGTAAAATACGACTGAAGTAAGTTGACGTTAGGCTGGCGGCCGGTCGTAAAATACGTAGCCAAATCATGTGGCAGCATGTTTATAACATGTTATGCCGACCCCACTTAGGGTGGCATAAGGGATATATATGGTAGGTCACCTTTTATAAACGTCCCAGTCAGAATCTCGATAGCCGAAATCGTCACCGGCAGCTGCGAGTCGTGAGATCGCGCGCATGCGTTCTGCGGCGGCCGCCGTGCGACGTTTGACCATAGCCGCACGACGAGCGCGCCGCGCCTCGCGACGTACCAAAACCTCGCGATACTGGAAACCAGGCAATAAATGTACGAACTAAAGTGTATGTGCTGAGATATGTATACACACAAACACATACACATAAACACACACACACATATAAACACACACACACACACACGCTAAATAAATAAATAAAAAGATATGTGGTTACTAGCTTTTACCGTTGTCGCATTGTAATTCGGGTCACCAAAATATGTTTGGGACACAATTAATTTATCTTGTGACCGTAATAATCATCATCCCCCTGCCCTTATCCCACTCTAAGTGGGGTCGGCACAACATGTTATAAGCATGCTGTCACATGATTTGGCTGCGTTTTTACGACCGGCCGCCTGACTGACGTCAACTTACCTTAGTCGTATTTTACGACACCTCGGTAAGAAATGAGGGTGGTACTATTCTATTCAGCCGGATACCCCTCGGTTTCAGTGGCAATAATAGTAAGTTGCTAAAATTATATTTTACATAAGTTATTATTAAAATATATTACAAACGATCACAAGATAAATTAAGAGTGTCCCAAACATATTTTGATGACCCTAATTACAGTGCGCGACAATTTGATGGATGAATGCGACGAAGTAAAGGCATAGAGAGAGTTCAACGGTACCAAATTAAACACTCGATTCTTCCCGTATTAACTAATAATTACCTTTCTCTTTTAACCATACTATCTACCCCATTTCTTCTGTATACCTTAATAATAATGTTTCACAACGTCTTTATGAATATAATATAAATATAATAGTGATAAGAATAATAATATGTTAATTTAGATAAATATAATAATTTAATAGCTAAATAAATATTAGTCACTACATATTATAAAACAAAGTCCATATTTCCGTATGTACGCATAAAACTTTAAAACTACGCAACCGATTTTGATGCGGTTTTTTTTAAATAGATAGAGTGATTCCAGAGGAAGGTTTGTACGTATAATAACATTCAATACGAAGTAGAGAAATACTGTAATTTTTGAGGTTTCTGTAAATAATTACATTTTTTTCCGCTTACATTGCAAACGCAGGCTAAACCCTACGAGATTTATCAAAATGATGTACTAAGTATTTGTACGCCTTAAAAAGGTCTACAGAAAAGTCCGCGATGGTATATATCTATCTCTTATGGATAACCCACAATAGCAGTTTTTTTCATTTACTTTTTACGAAAAATGATGCCTTATGTTCAAAGCAATTTTTATACAATACAGTGTTAATCCTTATCCAATTCAGTACCTTAAATAAATTGTTGATTTAATATAGATCAATATGGCCGTTTACAGCATGCAATTTAAGTGAACATTTTCGGAGATATTACAGATTTAAAATGCCGTGAGGACGCCGCGCTTCGCCATATAACACTTCGAATCTTTTACACTTTGTTTAAAGACATTCTGTAATTAATTGTAAAAATAAAATACATAGGTAAAATGTAAAAGTAAATAAGTAAAAATGTACTATATGAGTTTAGATATTCCAAAGATAGCAGGAAATCGTCTTGGTATAGCGAGAGGAAATTGTTTTTCTCCAAATTTAACGCGTGCGGGCCACGGGAAGTAATGAATAAATCAAAACTACTCGATCGATTTTAATCATTTTTTTTACACTGACTGACATGGGATATATATTTTATACCCGTGCGAAGCAAGGGCAGGCCGCTAGTTAAATAATAAAAGATAACATTATATAAAATTATACAATGTAATATTTGCATGCTTATAATAGGCAGAATGTGTTGTTCTAGATTGCTTCCTCCTGCCCTTATCCCACACTAAGTGGGGTCGGCACAACATGTTATAAACATGCTGTCACATAATTTGGCTGCGTTTTTACGACCGGCCGCCTGCCTGACGTCAACTTACCATAGTCGTATTTTACAACACCTCGGTAAGAAAGAGGGTGGTCTATTTTACTGAACCGGATAACACACGGTGGGTCAACTTACCTTAGTCTTCTTTCAGGACACCTTGGTAAGAAATGAGGTTTGGTCAATTCTACTCAACCAGATACCACACGTGTTGTTCTAGATTATATTTATTTAACATCACTGTGTACCACATTAAGCAATAAATCATTTGAATATAAATATATCCAAAGGATCATTTCAATTCCAATATCACCACAAGCTAAAAGTATGGCACATACCTTAGCGCGTGTGTCATTCAGCCAGGTCTGGAATGCCTCTGGGTCCGTGGGAGGCTGCATCCGACCGGAAGGGCGTGGCTCTAATGGCTCCTCTGTATTAGCGGCTGTTGCAATGCGTTGTTTGTTTTTCTCTATACGTATATTTAGATTCGCTATTTGCCTCTGAAATTATATAATAATATATGTATATATGTATTATTTCAGATACGTCGTGTGGTATCCGGCGGAATAGAATAGTACCACCATCATTTCTTACTGAGGTGTCGTAAAAGGCGACTAAGGTAAGTCGACCCGCCGTGTGGTGTCCGGCTGAGTAGAATAGACCACCCTCATTTCTTACCGAGGTGTCGTAAAAGGCGACTAAGGGAAGTTGACCCACCGTGTGGTATCCAGTTTAGTAGAATAGACCACCCTCTTTCTTACCGAGGTATCGTAAAATACGACAGAGGTAAGTTGACGTCAGGCAGGCGGCCGGTCGTAAAAACGTAGCCAAATCATGTGACAGCATGTTTATAACATGTTGTGCCGACCCCACTTAGTGTGGAATAAGGGCAGGAAGACCATATGTATTATTCAGATTGTCCGCCAGTTTGTGTATAATTCACGCTGCCGCATGAATTATACGCGAACTGTTGAATATAGGATATGTCTATACCTGTAAGTCACCGTAGTTCTTTATTTCAAACCCTTTAATGGCTTCATTGAACTCATCTGTGTCGCCTTCTTCAATCAGCTCCTAGACAGAAGATTTCTATTGATAATTTATTGAATTAGGCGTTACTTTGCGGAGATCCATAATACAAAAGTAATAATAAAATTATTTTGCTATAATCTGATATAATGCTCTGTTGATATATATATAAACATACAAGGTTAACTTATTTAAATATTAAAGATATTATTTTTACATTATTACTTCATTCTATTTCATTTACTTTCCAAACGAAACTAAGAAATCAATTGAATCTAAAGAAATTTAGCTTTTCCAGGAGGTAAATATTTTAGTCATAATCTTTTATATATATTTAATTTACGAATGTTGTTATTGCCCAAATTCCTTATTAGTTAGCCGTTGTACTATTGTTTTATTGTTTTCAGGCTTGTATTATTATATTGTTTGTGATTAATTTTATATAGTTATCTACCTGTAGTGCAAGCAGTTGATTTAACTGTTCCTCATCCTCAGCAAGTCTCTCTTCTCGTTTCCTTGCATTTATTTCTAGAAGGCGCCTTGCCATTTCCTTTTTTCGCTCTTTTTGTTGTTCAGCTATTGTTAAATATTCTAATTAAAATCACATGATCTAAATCAACGTACAATAGAAAAAAGTGTCGCAAAAGTATATATTATTATAATTCTGGCTTCATATCCGAACTGATTCTATAAAATTCAAATAACGTATTCTTTTGGTAGATAGTTTAATCGATAGCCACTTTACCGGTTTATCATCCGTAAGTCCCAGAAATTTCAGTGTATCGGCACAATACCGCGTGTATAGTATACAGAAAGACAATGAGGAACAGGTTATGTATTATATATATTATCCCTTAAAGGTTTGTTTTGTCCCTGACTTAATAGTAAAATCAACCAATTGTTGATATATATTATAACTTTAAACCTTAATGAGAGAAGATTTGCTATTCTAGTTAAACAATCTCTAGTTTACTCTAACTTTTAATAATTTTGAATTAATTGTATAACACTAACTGTGTGTATTACATATGACTAGCAATCGCCAGCGGCGCCACCCGCGTGGAACCATATAAATGGTTAACGTGGGTTACCCTTAAAAGCTAGACATATGCTGTCGCGGATTTTTATTTCGAACATTTATAGGGGAACAATTTTGTAATAGATGATTTTTGAATAACTTTCACCGTTTACTTAGCGCAGGCAAGGAAAGGAAAGAAAGGAAGAAATTTTTTTCGCGATATTTTATTATTGCTCCTCTCCTATTCATCTCAGAGCGATGTTATATAGCCTTCAGCCTTTCTTAATAAATGGACTATCTTATATTCAAAGAATTCTCTAAATCTTAGTATATATAATTGTTTTACCAGTCAACCCAGAAGAACTCGAGGGTTGCACGAATGGCAGCTGAACTCTTTTAACATTGGTTTCATAATAATCCGGATTGGCCCACTTCCTGATCTCCTCCTGGTAATCTAAAGCTATAGAACTGTGCTCATGAAGAATCTCCTCAATTCTGGACATTGTGATAGCGTTCACATGGACTGGATACTTCAACTGCAATAACTTGTGCATGTAGCATATTATTTCACTTCCACCTGTAATATGTAAATAATGTAATGTAATTTAATATTTCAATGAGTTATTCTTGTATGTGTATATATATATTTTTGGAATCTCGGAAACGGCTTGAACGATTGTCCTGAAATTTAGCATGTAGGTGATTTTGGGAGAGAAAAATCGATCTAGCTAAGTTTTATGTAAAAAAAAATAATTTTATCCCTGTTTTTGGGTATTACAAAATACTAAAATTTCTATTGAATTGAAATTTCGCCATGAAATGTCAAGTCAGCGTAGCTTATTCGGGGGACAGGCAGTCTCGAGAAATGTGAATACCTAGGATCAATCCCAACTACATTTTTTTAAAGTTTCTTTTTTTAATATTGTTGTCAAAATTGGACAAATGCACCCTAAATACAGAGTATATGCATTGAAACCTTCGCAATATCACTTTCATAATAAGAAATTAGCCTAAGTAGACTAGACATACTAGACTTGTCAACTGTGAACTGTGAATATAATGACTTGATTACCTAAATAGGCCTATATAAAAAACCATTAACGGTTGGTCCGATTACAACCTTGTACAAAACTAATGAGAATATTATTTTGTTATAATCTGTGATAAAAGAAAATATATGTAATGCTAAATGTAGAGTGTACTATTCGTTCTCATACCCGATACATGCAGAATTTGTAAAAACTCGTGCACTACCCGACACCGATAACACAACAATACACAAGAACTACACACATTAACCACCGCAATCTGAACAATTGTTTCGCTCCGTAACCGAAGCATCGTCAGGAGATATACTCCACGACAAAATCGCAAAGCCTATATAGTACACACTACATTTAGCATTATGTATATTTTCTTTCATCGCGGATTATAGCAATATTATCATATTATCAAATTTGATACGTAATTATGTTGCTAAGCTCAGTGTTAAACTAAATTTCGTTTTTTTTCATACACTGTTTTCATTTCATTTGTTTACTTACCTAAATTAATTCTTCTTGCATGTTCTGCTATAACATTTCCTTTTATAACTGGGATAATATGTATAGTGTGGTAGCCACAGTTGACTATTAGAGCAGTATCCCCGATATCATTCTGGTACATACTGAACAATGAGTCCACTCCATAACTTACTGCTGGAACGCCATAACCCTCAAAAAGGAGTTCAGACATTACTGAAAGGGAACAGAACACTTTGCAGCACTTTTACTTTTGCTGTGACAACTCGAAAAAGTTAGTTAATATAATTTTAATTTTATATGAATGAATGTGGTTAAAATTTAAATAATGTAATTAATGAAATATGTTATCACTACATAGTATAAAACTAAGTCGCCATCCCTATATCCCTATGTATGCTTAAATCTTTAGAACTACGCAACAGATTTTAATGCGGTTTTTTTAATAGAGAGAGTAATTGAAGAGAAAGGTATGTATAATGACATTCAATATGGAGTAGAGAAAGTTTCTAATTTTTAAGTTTCTAATGTGATGTCGTTAATAATTACATTTTTTTCCGCTTACATTGCAAACGCAAGCTGAACCCTACGAGATTTATTAAAATAATGTACTAAGTGTTTGTACACCTTGAAAAGGTCTACAGAAAACTCCGCGATGGTATATGTCTATCTCTTATGGATAACCCACAATAGCATTTTTTTGTCGTTCTCTCTTTACGAAAAATAATACCTTATTTTCGAAGAAATTTTAAACAATACAGCATTAATCATTATTCAATTAAGTACCTTATATATGTTGTTAATTTAATATAGATCAATATGACCGTTGTTATTTAAATATAAAATAAATAAATTTAAATAAATAAATTTAATTTAAATAAATTTAAATTTTAGAAGATATTATAGATTTAAAATACAGGGGCATAGTGGTTTTTCTTTTACTCCAAATTTACGCGTGCGGGCCACGGGCAGTAATGAATAAATCAAACTACTGGATCGATTTTAATCATTTTTTTCACTGAGTGACATAGGCTGTATATTTTATAGCCGTGCAAAGCAAGGGCAGGCCGCTAGTTGTAAATAAACAATAATGTCTTCTAACTGTGGTGATCTGTGGTGATCTGTGGTGAGATTGAAGATATTATTGTTGTTTACAAATTCATTTGAAATTACTTATGGGTAGTATGTATTTATTACTTTAAGGCCTGGGCATTTTCTATGTGCATTATCTGTAAATTTATATGAAGTACACTTTAAGCGTTTGATATATAGATAATTGCAATTTATCACACGTTTTTCGGTGAAGGAAAACATTGTGAGGAAACTTGCATATCT
This sequence comes from Morpho achilles, assembly GCA_947086495.1. Classification (NCBI taxonomy): domain Eukaryota; kingdom Metazoa; phylum Arthropoda; class Insecta; order Lepidoptera; family Nymphalidae; genus Morpho; species Morpho achilles. The sequence goes on from CAMTZB010000016.1 coordinate 7,896,346, forward strand.
CTAGAGATTCCTAGGGATATGTGAAATCTACCAATCCGCATTGGAGCAGCATGGTAGGCCTCCAATCCTTCTCTCCAAAAACGGAGAGAGGAAGCCTATGCCCAGCAGTTGTTTAGTAACAGGCTGTTACTTACTACACTTTAGGACAAAGTACAAATACTTACATTGTCTACTATAATTGGGTGAAACAAAGGCTTCAGTCATAACAATAGGATGTGGGACGCTCCCCTCATTGTCAATTCCCAAGTGGGAGAATATGTAATCACAAACCTGTTCCTGAACTTCAAAATGTGTTACCACATTCTTATCAAACTGAGTCTTCAATTGGAATCTGTGAAAATAAAAAAAAACATAATATTAAATATTTAGTGCATTAGCACTAAACAAACAGAGTAATAAAGTGAAGGATCAGGGTTCCTTTTGTTTATGGAGAGTTCAATAATTCGTACTTTAACTGAGGAATCTTTATGTGATCATCATCCTCCTGCCCTTATCCCACTCTAAGTGGGGTCAGTACAACATGTTATAAACATGCTGATTTGACAACGTTTTTACGATCGGCCGCATACCTGACGTCTACTTACCTTAGTCGTATTTTACGACACCTCGGTAAGAAAGAGGGTGGTCTATTTTACTAAACCGGATACCACACGGTGGGTCAACTTACCTTAGTCTTCTTTTAGGACACCTTGGTAAGAAATGAGGTTTGGTCAATTCTACTCAACCAGATACCACACGGCGGAATCTTTATGTGATATGTCAGAAATTATTAGGAATTGTATGACTCGTAAGTAAGGCTAAATAAAATAAATCTCATGTTTTGTTATACTTTATTTCAGTTTGAGCCTTTAAAAAGTTCTCTAACTTCAAAAATGATAAGAAAGGTAGAATAGATAGAAATAGGAACAGAATCTATGATTTTTTGTTATTGTGGAGTATTTTTACATTTTTAAAGTGTAAGTTACCAAGGTTCTTCTCTATATATAAGCGCCATTTAGCTCTTTTACACATTTTAAGAACTTCTTACATAACTAATACACTGTGTCTAACTCAGTATATTTTTTTTAAACAGTAGATTTATTGTGAACAAATGGACCCCTAAAACATTACTGGTGCTAAGTTTGTGTTAATTTTAGTCACATTTAGGTAATGTGGAAATTATACACTATGCTTTATATGAAAATAGTTCATTCTCAATAGTGTATTTGCACTATTACAAGATTAGAATGTTTTGAATTGATAATTGATGAACAGAAAATTGGTGTCTGCCTGGGTTCGAACCCGTGACCTCCTCGTCGTTTAATGTCATAATAAATAAAAATATTGTTAAAAGTGTTATAAGAATAAAGAAAAAAGTCAATCATATCAATGTTATTTTAATATTTTAATTTATTCATATATTTCATCTCTAATTTTATACGAACCTAACGGCTTCAATATTGATTATATCGTTTCCTATTTGGATAGGCGGAGTGACCGGCGGCTCTGCATCTTTTTTACAACGGTCTTTGCGAGGTCTGGCGATTAAATTTTTAAATATCAAATATGGCTCATCGTTAATTGACCATCCAACTCTACATTGATAAGACCCTTAAAAACACATTAACTTTGATTAAATGTCTATATAGACGATCAGTTATTAAATTTTTTAGAAATTAAGAAATTTTACCATTATCAATTATTAATGGAATATGGCCAAATTTTAATGTAGGTGCATATTCGTGAAAAATGTCTGGTACAGTTTTGTAATCTTTCAATACTAAAACATCTTCCATATTATTGATTGACATCATTTACTTTTTATAAAAATAAATAGTACTTTTAAGTCCTATAATTTGGTGATTTGTCTACTTGCCGGTTTGTTTAACTTTAAGTATAGTTAGTAATCTATGGCATAGATTGTGTACCATAGACTTTTTTTTTCTTCCATTCGCCCGTTTCTAAACGAGTAGGCTAAGGTCGTTGACCATACCGCCCTGTCCATTGTCCATAATGATAAAATGAGTTTTCGTCTTTAGTATATTCTTCTTTCATTGTACCATAGACTACTAAATAAAATTTGCACACTATATATGTATGAGAGTCTATGTCTTTGACATGCACTTTATGTCACTGCCACAGATTTTTATTTCCTTTAGTTTTAACAGCTCTAAATTCTAGCCATTTTAGTAATACAGGGTTGTATAAATGTCTCTTATGGTAATTTTAACCTAAACCTTAATTCTGTTAACTAATCCATACTTTTATTATTTCAGAAATAAAAATACATAAGCAATTGTACAGCATAATTTTAAAAAGATTAGGGGGAATTAATAAAAATTTATAAAAGATCTCATTCGCTCACTCAATAAAGCTATTTTTTAATGGATAGCAGTCTTATAATTATTGTATGACTTAAGTTTTATTTGAGATTTAACTCTTGTGAAATAAAAATACGACACGTTAGGAAATCAACAATTATTACATGAAAAAAGGGTCATAGAAATATCAAGTACATCAATCTAATATCATATAGTTTTGACGGATTAGCTGTTACAGACAGAAAGACATACTTTAGCATTTATAATATTAGTATGGATTGACATCTTTTGATAAAGGTTAAATAAAACAGCAAAATTAATACTTGAAGTTTATTCACTTATTTAGCCAGTTTACCGTTACACACTTCAAATAGGCTATAATTTCTACATTTTAAAATATAATAGATTAATGATTATAGTTCACTTTACGTGACAACAATTCTTATAGGAATGTGATAGCAGAATTCGTAAAGAATTTGTTTTTGAAAAACGCTGGCAAATCATTTATCGTTTTTAATAAATAAATAACATTTAAAATCATTTTAATATATATTTTTTTAATATTTACACAAGTTAAATCAATTTTTTTGTTATATGTGATCATTGCACTTTGAATTTTAATAATAACTGCATTTTAGTATCGGAATACACGAATGTTTATATTATTTACAACATTCTAATTATATTTCGTATGGCATACAAATATCGCTACTTAATTGCAATAAAAGTTGACAACAACAATAACAATTTTAAATACATCATAACATTTGCTTAAGCCTTCGCGCCTACAGCAGTTCCACCGGCCTGTTTATCGATTTGTTCTTTCTCCAATTGCTTGCCAAGGTATTCCCTAGGAAAGACCAATAATTATTACAAAATAAATTTTCCCCAGTGAATTAATGTTAAAAGTACTGAACTATTTGTTACTTTCTAATTGCTCAGTAAAGAAGTAATATCAGATTTCAAAATTTCATATACTCCAGGAATATGACATTTTTATCACGATTAATTTCTGACACTTTTCTGAAATTAATAGTAAAGTAAAATAAAAGGCCCTACTACTATTCCACTGTTGGGCATAGGCCTCCTGTCTTTAAAGAGAAGATGAAGCTTAGATCCACCAAGCATTCTGCTCCATTGCAGACTAATAGGTTACCCATATCCCCAGAATTCTTTAGACATATGCAGGTTTCCTCACGTCATTTTCCTTTGCCGAAAAGTGTGTGTTTAATTGCAAATATCAATCAATAAGGCCAATGAGTTTTATACAAAAACCCTGTTATCTGCACAGGGTCTGAACTTGTAACCCCCTTGAAAGATTCACACATTCATAATGTTTTTGGCTATTATAACTTGTGAAATGTTTTATTACACGTTATTAACGGTATTATCAACACATTTCTTTAACTCAAGACACTCGGAGTATCCAGGTCTGTTTCAACTTGCAAACCTTTGCATAGGTCCTACAATCTCACTGTTGATTATGGCTTAGACAACTTTAAATAGAAATTACCACTTTTTTAAAGCACTTTACTATACTGTGTCGACTGGCCCGTTGGCGCAGTGGGTAGTGACCCTGCCTTCAGCTCCACGGGTCGTGGGTTCGATTCCCGCCGAGGGCCAACATTTTCTATAAACGAATTTCATGGTCTTTGAGCCTGGGTGTTTATTTGTATTTAAGTATGTATTTAAAAAATATATAAGTATATATTTACCAGTTATCTGTCTACCATAACACAAGTAATATGTTACTTACTCTGGGGACGGACGACCGTGTGTGTAGGTGTCCCATATATTTATTTATTTATTAATAACTTTACCAATTGTGAACCATGAGCTTCTGTACAGCGAGCAGGGCCTCGTAACGGACATTGGGGTCTTCGTGGCTGAGGAGGTACATGACGCGTTGTTTTCCGCCCAACTGCTCTATGATGCTAAATTTACAACAAAAAAAACTTTATACTTATTATCATTATACCTACGTAGTTATTCAATTGAACCATAAATGATTTATTGTCTTCTCTAGCGTCTTAACGCTAAAATTTGTTAAAACCTTTTCTTGAATGTTGTGATAATAATGGTTATTTAGATTTCAGGGAAAATCCTTTGCCAGAATTGCCAGATCTAGACTTGTAGTCTATGTTTTGTGAAAAGAGTTTCTACTGGTTCTTCTTTGTAGAAACAAATTTCCGAATCAGTGGCAGCTTCTTTGATAACATTTAACGATTAAAAAGTATTTAAAACAGTCTACTTGACTAAAGGATAATTTTCATTTGGGTTTGAGTGCTATCTGTACACTCATATAACACTGTTATGCTATAACATGATGAGAAATCAACTCCTTTGTATATACAAAACTGTATGTCCTATTCTATAGCCACGATATACGGCGAAGCTTACTGCACTAAAGATACAGCGGTCCGAAAATGTATGTATGTAACCGTATTTGTATAATGCGGCACATAAAAAGGTCACCCACGGAGACTTTGTTAGTCATAAGAGTTTTCCGCGAAGCTTGGTTGGCTTTGGTTTCTATACAACTAATATATGACTGAAATAAAAAAAAAATATTTGTTTTCAACAAGATTTTGGAACAATGCCCCCTAGGTTTAACACAACTGGGCTTGTTCTATGAGCCTTATTACTGTTAATAGGAGCGTTAATTGTATATAATTTAAAATACGCACTGCTTTCCCCGGGGGTAATGGCGTACGTATTCGCCCACGTCGTAACACGCTACTGCAAGTACCACAGGATCGCGGCTCTTCTCCAGCAAGTGGACGAGGGTACGAAGCAACTCCTGACCGCGCTCGTTGAGTCGTGCGGCGTTTTCGCGCCAAAATTTGGCCGACTTGTGCACCGGGGACCATTCCAAACTGGCAAAAATGCAAAAATAGCTCTTACTGCTCAAGAGTTAGAATTCAATTAGTGCGTAACCACTCCGTATATTAAAGACTCGGGATTTATTAAAAAAAGAACTTTCTGGATTCGATAGTTTACTATAAAGAGCCTCGTGTATTCTGTTTTCGATTAGTAATCAGCAAAGAATTCGGATCAAATCAAATTAATCTTTATCCAAATAAGCTCTTTCAAGCACTTTTGAATCGTCAAGGATCGATGTGATTAATGAAGCTACAACTGGTTCGAAATGTCGCTGTTACCGAAAAGAACCAGAAAGAAACTCGGCGGTCAATCATTTAACCATTTTCAATTTTACATTATTAAACCGCAGTCTTGTATGACGTATGTCGGAAGCGAAACAATTGATAAATTGGTATAAGATTCTAAAATAAAATTCCGCAATCAATTACAGCAGTTTAAAAACACTATTATAAAGAGGCTGATACAAAAACATACTATACTGTTGAGTATTACTTAGAAGATAAGAAAATGTAGATGTAGACTCTTCGAGTGACTAAATGTAACTAGTAATAAAAATTATATTTTTTAAAGGGTAACCGCCGAGTTTCTTAGTGGTTCTTCTCGGTAGGAACAGCTTTCCGAACCAGCAGTTGATGATTCAAAAGCACTTGTTTACGAGTTTATTTGAATGAAGAATACTTTGAATTTGAATTAGTGACCTCGACTACGCTACTGAACTATGAACTGCTAAAATCACTGCTGAAAAAAGTGAAATAATTTCTGAACGGATAACCCGTGACTGAAGTGACTGGCCCGTTGGCGCAGTGGGTAGTGATCCTGCCTTCAGCTCCGCGGGTCGCGGGTTCGATTCCCGCCGAGGGCCAACATTTTCTATAAGAAGAATTTGTTGGCCTTTGAGCCTGGGTGTATATTTGTATTTAAGTAGGTATTAAAAAAAAAAATAAGTATATATTCACGAGTTTTCTATCTACCATAACACAAGTATTAGGTTACTTACTGTGGGGACGGACGACCGTGTGTGTAAGTGTCCCATATATTTATATATATATATTATTAAAAAAAAAAATAACCAGGTGTTTTCATCCAAATCCACGAAGACTTGTATGTACCAATACTATCAATCATCTGCCCGGGTTCGAACCCGTGATCTCTATGGTGTTTTCGCTGGGCTATCACAACTCGGGTGGTTGATGATCATAACTAAAACAACCAAATACATACCGCCCACTTTTGACCTCAGTGGCATACTGGTCGAAAGAGCTTAGGTCCTGAACAGAGGCTTGCAGGCGCTCGTTAAGGAAATCCACGTCATTCATGATGTCCTCATCGTCAGAACGCTTCTGTTCCAAGATCGACAGCTGCTTCAGCACTTTGCACTGCACCATAGCGATGCAATGCTCTTTAGCAACCTATAAGGGTAAGGCTGTGATGTAAATAGAGGTTGGCGAATACAAAACAGAATTGAACCGAACAGTATTTGGTACAATAATAACGACTTCGACTAGTAAAGTAAACGCCTGTTACTATCCCACAGCTGGGCATAGGCCTCCTCTCTCCATTTTTGGAGAGAAGGATTGGCGCTAAGATCTACCACTTCACTTTGTCTGATCACTTTTAGTGATAAGACCGCCCTTGCACTCTTAAATGTTCTTATTTCTCTTGTTTATGTATATTATTTACCTGGTGTGCAATAAAGAGTTATTAATTCAATTTATAGAATTAGGCGTTACTTTGCGGAGATCCATAATACAAAAGTAATAATAAAATTATTTTGCTATAATCCGCGATGAAATAAAATAGAATATATATATAATGCTTAATGCAGAGTGGACAATCGGTTATCATACCTGATACATGCAGGAGTCGTAAAAAACACATGCACAAACTTCCACATCGTCAGGAGATAGACTCCACGACCAAAATCGCAAAGCTTTGCGATTTTGGTCGTGGAGTCTATCTCCTGACGATGCTTCGGTTGCGGGGCGAAACGATTGTTGAGTTTGTGATAGTGAACGTATATAGTGCTTGTGTATCACGGTGGCGGTGGTGGAAGTTTGTGCATGTGTTTTTTACGACTCCTGCATGTATCAGGTATGATAACCGATTGTCCACTCTGCATTAAGCATTATATATATTTTCTATTTTACTTCATCGCGGATTATAGCAAAATAATTTTATTATTACTTTTGAGTTATTAATTCATTCATTCATTCATCTACCACGGTGCTCCAATGAGCGTTGGAAAGTAACACATATCCCTAGAATTCTCTACAAATATGCAGGGTTCCTCACGATGTTTTCCTTTTTATAAAATCAAAACATGAAAGTTATACATATATTATATAAATTATATAAAATATGGAAAGTTTTTCATAAATTACAAGTATCAATTAGACACATAAGTTTTATTAAACAGGTAATTGGTGCCTACCTGGGTTTTGCAACTCTTCTTTATATATGGTGTAAAGAGACAAAAATATTTTTCTAATAAAATTTTAAATTTAATTCACGCTTTTATAAAACTGTATATTTGTAAACAATAATATTCAAGATAGTCATTATAATTGAAAAAGATGTTTGTGATACCTGCTGGTCTTCTGGCTTCTCAATAAGGTTGCGGAACACGGCCAGTACGATGCGGGTAACCTTTTCCTTAACAGAGTCGCTGAGGATGTCTGCTAGGATCGGGATAGCATTAAACTTGTTCATCTTTTCAGCAAGCAGCGGATTGAATGTCAGTACCCAAAGGCAGAATACCAGCTGATACTGGACCTAACAGATTAATTAATTTCTTTTAATAAATCCATAAAATAATGAAGTAGTAAGTAGCTGCCTGTTACTATCCCACTGCTGAGAATAGGCCTCTTCTCTCCGTTTTTGGAGAGAAGGTTTGGAGCTAATACCTACCACGCTGCTCAAATGCGGATTGGTAGGTTACGCATATTTCTAGAATTCTCTAGAAATATGCAGGTTTCCTTATGATGTTTTCCTTCACCGAAAATAATTACGTAAGAGATAAAAAATATCTTCTCGTATTTACTCTATATAAAATACTAACAATCGTCATCGGTTCCGCCCGCGTTGAAAGATTAAAATCGTAATAATATAATATTTTGATAACCACAAAAACAGTTAAAGTGGGTAATCCTTAAAATCTAGTTATATGCTGTCGCGGACTTTTATTTAGAACGTTAAGGGGAATTTTTTTTTATAAAACATGATTTTTGAATAATTTTCACCGTTACTTAGCGCACGCAAGGAAAGCCTTTAAGTTTTCCGTTTTCGTAATATTTAAAAACAAGTAATATTCAAATTAAAAGGATTTCTATAGCCTATATCTTATCCCGGTGTATAAGGAATTGTGCCATTCGCACGTTCGCGTTTTAAATATTAGTAAGATTAATATCATGTTATACCTGGAAGTTGACTCTCGAAGCTAGAATAGACAGCAAAGTGGAAATGCCGTCAACGGATAGAAATGCGAAGCGATACTCGTCGATACGAAGCATCATTTGCAGGCAGCGGGCCACCGACTGTATATAGTCGTTGGTCTGTGAAGATCAAACATAAAATATAAGTATTTATTATGTAACATTATTTATTTAAACTTCTTATATTATGCGTTTATATTTCAATTAATATATAAATTATAACAAAATTATATTAAATCTTTTTATTTAAGCGGATTTTTTATTATTGTCATAGCGAAAATTGCGATTCCAAATTTTTCATTAATTTAATAATATTATGACTGTGTTTAATTTATATCTGCTAGGAAGAATATTAGTATAGAATAAACAAAAAAAAATAAAAAAAATAGTATTGCAGGATTTAAAAAATGTAATTCCAATGTCGTAAAAATAAATTTAAAAAAAGAACTGACTCCTGAAATCGGAAGTTGAAGAACGTTATAGGTTCATTTTACAGTTATTAAACTTTTTTGAGTTTTGGTATTTTTATGAGAATGGGAAATATATCATTCTTAAATCTACATGAAGAGTTTAACTTAAATATAAGCTGTACATAACTAACCTTCATTATTCCTAAAATAAACATAATAATAGCAGATGGCGCAAAATTTACAATTCAAACATTTTTTGGCATTTTAAAGCAGCACAAAAATATATTTAACCATACTATGTAAGCCAGTAGGTAAGCATTGCATCGCTTTATTCTCATCTCATTCACGTTTGGATGTTAAATGTAATTAGTAAAAGCGTACATATTATCAATCAGGATTATTTACGAACTTAACTAATCATCACTTAAATATAACAATCATATTAGACACACTCCACATGTGTTATTGAAGACATCCAACACGTAAGTTTTTGCATAACAATACCTTATTAAGGCCAGGCGGCATATCCTCATGCGGTTTGAGCACATCAAAAGAGGTGTAAAGGCTCGAATATTTTTCTTGGCCGTTGTCAAGTTTTTCTCCGGTTTTCTCTTTATGATGTTTATTGTGTTTATCGGAGAAATTATGTTTTTCGTGCTCCAACATAACCTGCTCAGCATGCTCTAACTCGGCAGACACTTTCTCCGCCTTACCAGAAAACAAACCTCTCAGATATTGCAACCAACTAACTCCATGGCCCAACGATGCTCGAATGATGATGCTCAGAACGTGTTAATATTCAACTTATTAGACACATAATGGTATGGTACACAGCTTGGATGAATGGTCAGTGTTTGCACTGCCATGTTTTACCAATTGACATTGTAACTAGCAACAAGCACTTACAATAAATATATGTACATGTGTATAATATAAGAACATGTATGTAAATATACAGTGTGGTACCGGCCATGGGACATTAATTTTAATTCGATGTACATACACACCCTAACAGCATACATGAAAAATTTCAATTAATTTAGTGAAGTAATTTAACTACAAAAAAAATTTTACGTTTTAAAAACAAGATATATTAGGGTGAATGACCGTACCTCGTATGTAATGCACAACCTTGACCGGGAGACAAAACTATAATGTTATTGTTTTTCTCCTGTTTTTTTGAACAAGCGCGCCAAGCCAGATCAGTCAACCATTACTGACAAAGCTAGATCTTAATAAAATTATATTTATTTTCTTCAAAAATACAGTTTTTTAAACAATATTTAAGAAGTTGAATTATGTTAAAGTTATCTCATATGTTTAAGTGATCAACAGGTTCATTTATCATATATATATCATTTATTGTCAGTACCACTCTGTATAATTGTTTCATTATTTTGTATTATTTATTAGCATTCTACAAACTACAGTTAATATACTATTTTTTAAGTTTCTAAACCTGTTTATAAAATCGTATCACTCAATAGAATTTATTCTAATTATTATTGAGGAATGTAATTATAAAGAGTTAGCATTGTTAGACTTACTAATCTATATTTGATTTATCTGAAGTGAGGTATGCATGTAAAGATATTATCTAACGAATAATAAGTTTTCAAAAATGATTTTTGCTTCAAGAAAAAAATATATAACTATACAAATATATGTTTATATATACTTTGATATATAAACATATTTCAAGCAATTTTTAAAATAACTAAAAAAATATATTACATAAAACAAGCAACATGCTACGAGCAAGTCATACTAGCATACTGTTCGTTTTTCAGTATTGTAACTTAGGTTATGAAAGGTAACTTGTTCTGTTTATTTTAATTTAGTTTCCTTTGCTATTAATAAGTGACTTCTAAAAATAATATTTACTTAATATAAAACATACATAGTTCATTTCAAATTCCTATCTACACTGAAATAAAATTTGTAATTCTGTGATACAGTATGTTTATCATAAGTTACAGATAAATATATTGCATTAAGTAAATGACATTTTAATTTTAATATTATTAATAATCATTATATTTATAATAAGCTAACTACAATGGCAGATTAAGCTTTGATGTTAATTTGCATAAAATTTTAATTTATATGACTTTTAGTTCGGTTATATAACCCTTTTTAACATGCAATATCTATATACAAGTGTGCTAAACTAAATCTTTTATTGATTACATTTCACATATTGATATTGATGCATAGCAATTATAAATTTGGGATATAGTAAAAATTATTTTATAATCATGTATTTTTATATTTATTTTGTAAAAATTGGTGCTTAATAAAGTTTGGATCTACAAACAAAATGATTGTTTGTTGATCCAAACTTTAAACTTTAGTAGTTTTTCCACAACACAATAAGTGATTGAAAATATCAATTTTTTTTTAATACATGTTTTAATATAGTTTAATACAATTCTATCACTTTTCTATGGAATAAATTATTTTTGAAATTTACAAAATATAGTGGATACATAATTATATAATTTGACTAAAATAGTACATTAATAATGTTATTCTCATGCAAGTATCAAATTTGTGCATGAAAACAGATTACAATTGAAAAACAAATCTAATATCATGAAGCCAATTTTGAACCTACTATTCATGACTTACGTTCATCTTAAGCTGGTCCTTAAGCCACGACAGGTAAAAATGCAGGTCACTCTTCTCCATCAGCTGTGGGTGCCAACAAGCAAGTTTGGCAATGATACGTGCTGTCATGTGTTGAACGAATTCATCTTGACGGTTAAGCAAATTAAGGAATGGTTGCCATACATTGCCATGTCTGGCATTACGGAATATTTTCACTCTAGATTTATCTTCCTGAAAATACACACAAATATTTTTATTCACAAATATACTATTCTTTTCATATTATGTTTATACATTTTATGTACCATATATCAAAAAGACGTGCCTATCCCAAACATATAATTTTTTTACAGGCAGATTATGTATATAAAATAAGTAGCAATAAAATTAATATTTATATTTTTCTGGTTATTTATAATCAATAAAAATTAATATTCTTCTGGTTATTTTATATCTTTCATAGGATATGTGTATCCTATTTACAATTTACAGATAAATATATAGTAAAAAAATATTCATTTTCATTAAACATGAATGAAATTAATAACTAACTAACATTATTCAAATAAACATCAAACATGCAGGATATTTATGTACTATTACATTTGTGTCCAAAAAAAATTTATGCTTTAGGCTTATAAAAACTTTTGTGTGAGTGTATATGGTTAATATATGTTAATTTAAGCATTACGTCCTAAAAATAAATTGAAGATTGTAAAAATTACAATAATATAAAAATACTTATTGTTACTTACCGAAAGAATATCATCAATTAAGACAAGAACATACTGAATGGTATTATCTTTGCTGATGTGGGTGAGGAGGTTTAGGAAGACATCAGCACATGCATCCGGATTTTTATCTGGTAGGTCTTTTTGTCCACGTTGGTCCAAGTTAACAATGAAGTCATGATCACGCTGAGTAATCATTTGCGACCTATGATCACGCAAGGATATGTAAAAAATTGAATTATGAAGTCTGATCAGAAATTTTCAGTCTCCAACATTTAATCAATACTTACTGCAAATATGATTGCCAGTTTATTTGGCTTTGACGGATATCACTAGCCCTTATTTGCAATACGCTTGTAGCGGCAATCATATCTATAGAAAAGAAATTAAATTAGACATTGCTAGGATTTAAGTGTATTATGCATTTATACTTAAAGTTGACATGAAAACTTACCGATTTTTTCATCACCAAGCGTTGGGATAAGTTTACTAACTTTTTCCTCGTTTATGTTAGCCATTTTGGCTGTGAACTATGAAGAAAATTCGCCACTCACAATAAAAAGTTAATATTGAAAAATTTTCTTCCGAAAACAGAAAATTTGGAGACAGCTTACTCAGCTGAGAGGTCTTGTGACTACATAACGTGAAGTTAGCGACAGATAAAATAATACTGCTGCTTACCTTCTCTAATGTAGACTTTTCGTGCTGAAAAAAATGAGACAGACATATTCATCATCGGCTGTCTACATTTATAACAACATTCGATTCTCAAATCAATGTAGCCAATATTATAACAAAAGTGAAAAGTGTCAATAAGAAGACATTAGTTGCCGATGAAATAAAACACTTAAAAATTCATGAATAAAATAATTATATTCTATGAAAATTTTACTAACTATTGACTCATAGCTAGCACTGCTAGATTATCACTCTATCAAAATTATTATTGTTATACGATATAAATTAAAAGAAAGCAAATGAGACTTATTATCTCTTTTTTTAATTGTAATCAGACAAAGATAAGTATATGAGTTTCATCTTTCCTCTCTTATTGTGTTGCGAAATTTTTACTTGCAGGTATGCCTAAGGAATGGGATTAGTGATTACTCTATTGCAATAATTCTATATATTTTGTATGGTGTCTACGCGAAGATTCTTATATCTTTGTCTATGATTTAGCTAGTCCTCAATAGACTGGACTCCGGGCCGTTCTAATCTAATAAAAATGACAAGTTTCGTACATATTGTAGCTTTAAAAAAAAATAAACCTTGTTATGAATAAAAAATGTCTATCATAATTCTAAATAATTAGGACTATTAATTACGTCGGATAATTTATCTTTATATATTAAAGTACGTCTGTATATTAGATTTTTACTTGAATTGTTATTTAAGCATGAGAAGTATAGCAAAAAGCGTAGAAAATTTGTATTCACAATATAATAATATTGTAATGCTTTTATGTATAAACAACACATTTTGTTAGTCATTGACGTGTGATTTGTGAAAGTTAAACATTGTTTTGTATACTTACGATTGTACCTCTCAGGATCAGCGTCTCGTCTTTTTACTTCCATTTTTATTCAATTATTATTTTTATAGTCAGAAACGATAAAATTTTGTCTCATGAATCATAATAGTTTATTTTTGTAAATATTTGACTTTTTGTGTTACAGATTAATAATTTGAGCTTGGACTTGTGACACATTTGCTAAAAATAAAATTTGGGAAGTGGCCAGTTCTTTTGTCTGAACAGCATGCAATCAACAAGGGATTGTAAAACTGATGACCCAAATAATATGTTGGCTATGGATGTTGAGTCACCATTGAAATTGCCTTTAGATAGTTCTATGTGCATAGTATTTACTGGGTACTATAATGGTAGCGGAGTTGAGATAAGATCTCTGGATGAAATGAAATTACTCTACCACATGGGCAGTTTTGGCAAAGGAACAGCGTCTAGATCTAAACCTAAAACAGTTTTAAATGATAGTCCTTCATTCATGCGTAAAAGACAATTTTTAAAGAGGAATTACTGGTATAAGAGATTTGGTAAAACCCAAAAAACTACAGACCATGATTCATTTTTCAAAGACATTGATCACTTAGTATCAAAAATTCTAAATAATACAAAAAAACAATCAGGCAAAGATGTCATCGATTTGGTTTCAAGTGAAGAAGAAACTCATGAGGAAACTGAAGATTTAACTGATCATTCTGAATTTGAAGATTCTTATAAACAGAATGTAGTGGTGATTGTACCAAATAGTGATTCTGAAGATGATAATTATTTTGCAAACCTGAGACCTAGGTGTTGCATTAATAAGGTTTTATTGAAAGAAAAACTAATGCTCACATTACAAGAAGCATTTTTCTTGTTGTATGGTCTTGGATGTTTACAAATTGTGAATAATGAAAATAATATACTCAGCATCAACGAATGTTGGAAATTATTTTCTGAAACTGACAACAATTTCATTGAGAAATATGTTGTTTATCATTATTTTAGATCAAAAGGCTATGTTGTTAAACCTGGAATAAAATTTGGTGGTGATTTTTGTAAGTATTTGGATACTGACTATTGTAAGGTTTTCCTAATTCTAATTAAGTCTGTCATGGAGGAATCATGTAATTTGGAAGTTCAATATACTAGATTGATTTCTGTTTGTAGAAATAGGTGACCTTATATCAGGATCCCACCATCTAGAATAAAGATCAGTTATTATCATAAATTATTTCATTTATATTGAGATGTTCAATAATAATTTCAGTATTGTATAAAGATGGCCCAGGAATAAATCATGCAGATTATATTGTAGTGATAAATTTTGATGGGGGAGATTTAGATTGGTTATCTATACTTGGACATGTAAGAATGGCTACAACAACAGTTAAGGTAAATATTTAAAGGGTTTACTTTAATTTTATTAATTAATATTAAATATTTCAGTACCACAATATTTTAACAAAATGTATTGGCTCATAGTAAAATTAAAAATTGCACTTATCTTTACATATTATTAAATAAAGTAACCAGTATATTCTTGTCTGTTTTTAATAAACTCAAAAACTACTTCACTATTAGTGTTATTTACAGAAAACTTTACTACTTTACTTGAAATATGACATCAATTGTTGGAAATTTTTAAGAAGCCAAGTCAAATGGGAGTCAACAATAACTTTCTATTTGAGATAAAAAATGTATGGTAGAGATATTACTCTTTTACAAGCAGCAGTAATTAAAATCACAAAACTATCTCTATACAATACTAATTTTTATTTATACACTTTCAGGAAATATTGATTGCTGAAGTTATGAGACCTAGTAAAGAGAATTTAAACCTTCCTCAAGATCTTTATGAATATACTGTAAGGGAACTAGTACTGAGTAGAAAAATTCCTGTGTCATTAAACAATGATGTAAACTAAAACTGATTTTATTTACTTAATTGTAAGCAATAACTACTAAACTTTCTATGCTCTTTTCATTGGTTTCTTTTTTCCTGTTCTTCTATATTCACTTCTTTCATTTAAATACTGTTCAGTGCATATTTGTTTAAACTCTTCATTTTCATACCAGTTAGTAAGACAAGATTTAAGTGCAGAATTTTCTAATCTACACTTAACTACCATTAACAGTGAAGCTGCTTTGCAACATTTGTTGAATGCTTCCACTTCTGTAGAACATTTTTCGGCTTTTGCTTTTTCTCTCATAAGTTTGGGTATAACCACTTCAATTTCTACTTTTCTTAAGCTTCTGTCATCAGGATCACCTAGAAAATTTAATATACATAAATATAAATGTTAGTTGGGAGATCTGATATAAACTTTGTATGTGGTTTATAACCTAAACCACACGGGCCTTCCGAGAACTTCTGTGGTAGAACTGTTGTTTCGACCATTCTTCTAAACTATATTTATATTAAATCATTCGTAAATGATATTGTATATATATATATATACTATTAGATTATGTATTACAAACTTATCTTTTTAGTACTAAAAGCAAATTAGGGATGTCATAAATAATATTTTTATATTAATCGATTATTTTCTTAAAATAATCGATTTTATTTTACCCTTTTTTTTAAATCGATTATTTTTGTTTTTACTTTTGTTTCTTGATTTTATAAGAGAATATACGCATTGCTGAATGAAACCAATGCAGCCAAACTCCACATTGCTATTAAGTTTCACAAATAGTGCATCTGTTATTATATATTGTTAAATGTCCACTTTAATTAGCCTTTAATTCAATAAATTAGTAATATTAAGAAATGCTATTTTTCAAACAGTAAGACAAATATTTAAAAAAAAACAATTTATTTTAAAGGGAGAATAATCGATTATTTACTAATCCATTTTTTCTAATTCAAGTCATATCCCTAGCTACTATACCATAGACCCACAGACTTAAACTTTAAACAGTTTAAGTTAGTAGTCTATGACTTTATGACAGTTTACTGCTTGGATAAAGAATACACTGGATGCCGCCTTAGCTATTTTTGTGTGTCCGTTTTATGCTTGTGTGAACTTTTAGAACTGCATTAGTGTGCGTGATTAGGGAAGTACTTAGCTAATCGATAAGCTAAACTAGGCGTCGATAATTATCGAAGCCTATCTCAGGTACTGTAAAGTTAATATACAGTTGTAACCAACCTAGTTGGTTTAGTGTTCAGAATAGATTTAAATATTTGAATAGATTGACATAATTTCCTGAGTGTACAGTCTGCAGTATAATGTCATGAATTATCCGATGTACATCTTTACTGCATATCTTACTGTGATGGGTGGTTCTCAAAAATGGTATCAGTCAATTGACTGTGAGCCTAGATTTACCAAAGAATCCTTTGAAGCGTTAAAAATAAAGTCGAAGGTGCAGCCCATACTCGGTGCTTTATCTATAGATGAAATGTTAACATAAATGTAAGTGCTTCAGTGGCCAATTGAACAATATCATGATCCACATTATTCCCAACATTTACATATCCGTGAGACCGGTGACAGCTTTTATCCACTGTTCTCTTATATGTGGGCATTTAGGAAACCTAAGAAAATAATCTAAAATTAGAGAATTTGCATTAACTTGGCTAGTAAATATAACTTTGACTGATATTTATCGATACATAATAATTCATTAGTGCGTACATCACTACGTAGGTAACACAATTCAATCGAATATTTAATGATTAATTTCTATGTTTTATCAGTATCCCACACTCGTGCCGGCTAGAGAATATCAAACTGTACTGATACATTATAATCTGAAACGCTTTAAATGAATAAAACGCTTTAATTTAGCACGCAAATGAGAGTCAAAGATTTACTTATGAAATGGTAATTCCGTGTTTTTAACTCCTCCTTTCGTTGTTCTTGATAGACACGTTAAGGCAGCACACGACATATTCCACCTTTTTTGAAAAAATATATCAGCAACACTCGTATTTGCTTTAGATTTCAAGAAATAATCTTCAACAAACTCAATGTTATGGCCTCATTTGGTGTCACCAACTGGACACATTTTTAGCGACGTTGCCAAACTTCATCACAATCTCTTTCACTCTTATGTATAGTTCGCGATAAGAACAGAGACAAACGATAAATCGCTTACACACAGACGCAAGATCGGCAACGTCTTTTGGCGCCGTCCAGTATATACTACGTCCATGGTTTACTGTTTAGTGTTTACTGTTTACCATAGATGTTTACAACAAACAAGAAAATTGCATGCTGTACAGCGCTCACAGAGTTATTCACTAGAGTAGAGAGTGTGGTGTGGACTGTGGACATAGATTTATTGTACTAAACTACTGGAGCCATAGGCAACAAATTATAAGAGAGGGAAGATAAAACTCGTAACATTTTGTCTAATTTCACATAAAAAACAGAGACAGATAATAAGTTTCATTCTCTTTTTTTAGTTGTTCTCGATGGAAATATTTTAGGCAGGTTATAAATGAGATTTAATTTTAAAGCGTAATTATTAAATTAAAGTTTAATCTTACTACATATTGATAGTAATTTATAATAAATGAAGCGTATTAAATAAAATATACGAATGCAGATAAAGAGGTAACACTGTTCATGAGACTGCATATTCGACAGCATTATGTCAAAATTAAAACTGTCTTTCATATGTCATGACAGCAACATTTTAAGTCTTGTAATATTAATGTTAAAATTGTGTTGTTTTCTTGAAATTTGCAATATTTACTAAAGTTTACTAAAATATTTTTGTCAGTCAGTCAGTCGAAGTTGTTAAGTTAGTCTTTGTATGTTCTGTCACTTTGTATTTCAAAGAATTTGGCGTCGTCAATAATGCTTCTTGTCTTTTTGTAGAAACAACAGTAGAATATGGATCGTCTTTTACGCCTTGGAGGAGGTATGGCAGGCTTATCACAGGCGCCTCCTCCTACCGACGCACCTGTCGTGGATACTGCTGAACAAGTTTACATCTCTTCCTTAGCTCTCTTGAAAATGCTGAAACACGGTCGTGCCGGTGTACCTATGGAGGTTATGGGTCTCATGTTAGGTAAGTTGTATGTTTTACAAATCTAATAGTCAATTTTTTTATTATTTTGTACCACTTATGACAGTAATTGTAGTGTTTATAAACTAATGTTGTATGAATATAGCATAGGCTCAAAAACGCACTAACAAGTAACAACATGTCACTTCACGACCACTCTCACCAAGGTTTCTTGTGTTACTGTCATGGTGCATCATGAGACTGTGTATGTACTAGTGTGAGTTAGTGTGACTATGTTCATGTATGTATTACATATATGTATGTTGTATATAAATAAATATAGTATGTTACACACATCTCAACCCATACACTACAGTGATGAAACCTACAACTAATAAAATAATTTGAAGGGTTTTGGTCTTTCTGTTGCAGGTGAATTTGTTGATGATTACACAGTTCGTGTTATAGATGTCTTTGCAATGCCACAAACTGGTACTGGTGTATCTGTGGAAGCTGTTGACCCTGTATTTCAAGCGAAAATGTTGGATATGTTAAAGCAAACTGGACGTCCTGAGATGGTTGTTGGATGGTAGGTATTATAACTTATTTTAATAATAATTTAAACAATGTGCATTGTGAGGAAGTTCCTCACTTTGGATCTCTAACCGCCAGCAGCTCGGGATATTTTCCCGCTCTTGGTGGACGACAGTTTTTTATATTTTGAAATGTTTTATTTAATTTTTTTTTTATAATCAGAAATATTTCAAATGTAAGAAGTTACGTTTACAAAGAATAAATGGATAATAATAATAAATGTTATTATTATATTTTTATAAATCTCATTTGTTTTACATTACTCATTGAATTCATCTGTTCTAAAATTGACAATTTTAATTGCAAATTCAGAATCTCAATATTTTCAAATATTATATTATGTTATAAAAACTATTTATTTCATGCTGCAACACAATGTAGTCATTTATAAATTATTTAAATTAAGTACTAAATAATGCAGTAAGTTCATGTTATTTACTTGTGGTAAAAAATCCAGTGAATAACAAAGAGTAGAGTATGGGTTTTTTAAATTTTTATATTCTTTTTTTGATAATTAATATTTATAATTTTTGCTAGTGCTATTTATAAATAAAAAATATTATGCTAACTTAAGTTTTGCTTACTTTGTTTTTAACAAATACATGCAGGGTTTCTATATTTTGTAATATTGAACCATAAAATAGGTATATGAAGTTTGGAATGTTTATAAAATATTGTTTATACCATTTCAATTGTAAATAAATACTACATTTATGCATAAATACAAACTTTTTTTTAGGTACCACTCTCATCCTGGTTTTGGCTGTTGGCTGTCAGGTGTTGATATTAACACACAGCAATCTTTTGAGGCTCTATCTGAAAGAGCTGTGGCTGTAGTTGTGGATCCAATTCAATCAGTGAAGGGCAAAGTAGTTATAGATGCATTCCGCCTTATTAATCCAAATATGATGGTTCTTGGACAAGAACCAAGACAAACAACATCTAACCTGGGCCATTTACAAAAGCCATCAGTACAAGCTCTAATTCATGGTCTTAATCGCCACTATTACTCTATCAGTATAAATTACAGAAAGAATGAGCTAGAACAAAAGATGTTGCTCAATCTTCACAAGAAATCTTGGATGGATGGACTTACTCTAGCTGACTATAAAGAACATTGTGCAATCAATGAAAGCACAGTTACTGATATGCTGGATCTGGCTAAAAACTATAATAAAGCTCTTGAAGATGAAGAAAAGATGACACCTGAGCAATTAGCAATAAAAAATGTCGGGAAACAGGACCCCAAGAGACATTTAGAGGAAAAAGTTGATATATTAATGGCAAACAATATTGTGCAGTCTCTTGGAGCAATGCTTGATACTATGGTTTTTAAATAATTATATAAATCCTTAGAAATGACTAAGTTAATGAGTTAAGGTCAAATAAAATGATTGTCTAATATGCATTCACATTTCTTATTAAAACAAAGGATAGTGTGTTTTTATGAATAATATTTACAAGGAGCTGATAAAATAAAGCATCTCTTTTTATATTTCGTTTATTTTAGTAAAAGAGCCTTTGTGGTGCAATCTGTGCACAAATATTCTCAAGCTTTTTTTTAATTATAGGACAATGATTCATATTGGCAAAATCTATATCTATCATAGGCTTTAAGTCTTTCTGATTATTGATTATATTTTTAATCAGTTTCTTAATTTTTTTTAATGCAGCTTCAGGATCATCCATAGTGACCTGAAATTAAGGAAGTTTTAGGATAGTAACATCAGGGAATCACTGATTTTTTGACTTATCTTCTTTATTCTTTTGGCGGTCTGTTTTCCGCAAGTAGTCGTTATTCGAGTTATATTAAATTAAAAATAGAATGTTAAATTCAAATGAAGGCACCAGTGGCTTAGCTACTGGAGAGCTACATGGGCTTGTGGTACTAGCTGTTGAACTTAGGAGGCCTTTGTTTAACTTGAACTAGTAAAAAGTCTTCCCAAATTCGGAATATAAATAAAGTAGATTCCAGAAATACAAACAAACAATTTACATAGTTTAGTTGAGGCCTTTATTTTATGCTCCAGGGCCGTTGGTTATCTAGCGGTTACGCCATTGGAAGGAAGTCTAATAAGAAATTATTTCTTACAGTGTCGTAGAAAAGTCCTGGAGTATTCTGATGAATTTCTTCGTAATTATCTCTGATATTCGTAGTAAAGCTTTCTGTTGGTAACTGAAATATTTTTAAATCATATTTAGTATAGTCTTGGCAAAAAGCATTTATCGTATGCAAAGAATGAAATAAAGCGGTGGTAACGTTTTGTCGCCGTAGTTTTATTTAATTTAAAAAAAATTACCTCTTTATAATGATCCAGTTGTTTCACAATAAAATCTGGATCATCAGTTTTAGTTTCACGATGCTCTTTGGCACCTACAATTATAATAATAATATTTGTAAAAGTTATAAGAAGTGAGTTGTGAGTTAATGAATCTGACTTAATATGTTAAATGATAGTTGCGATATCTAAAAAAACAGGACACCACTACTTCAAATAATCTTTATTTATTTAATTGTTTATGAAAATTGAGAAATTTAATGGTGATACTCATATATATCCTCATCATAATTCTCCTGCCCTTATCCCACTCTAAAGAACTCTATATTTCGCTCCATTCTGCTCTATCATTTGTCTACTCTGACGCTACTACTGTTATAGATGAATGAATGAATAAATGCTTTATTTAATACTACAATACAAGAATACTATTAAAAGTTCAGTTAAATACAAAGTAGAATTAAGTAACATTAAATAATAGAAGGTAAAACAAAAAAGTTAAGACTATCCGCACTCTGCATCCACGTATTGCTAAAGGGTTCAAACTCAGCATAAATGCTGCAGTAACCCTGAGCGCTGGTATTCTGCCTGAACCGGAGAGTAACGGGGGAGCACGAGCTCGCAACCTTTACAGTTCCATTGTGATAAAATGAAAATAAATATATCACAGTTTTTAAAGTAAAATTAAATTAGTATAAAAATGAAGGATGAAGTTAACTTAGTTTGCAGAAATATGTAACTAAACGTTATATATTTCTATATATGTTTTGTGCGATAATTTACCCAATTTAAGCATTTTTTTTTGTTTTCGACTCTATTGTCACATATCTCTTAACATTCATATTTAACTCAATGCAATTCTTAATTGGAGATAGATCAATTTGATTAATAATCCAGAGAGAAAAATTAAACAACAATATTTCTCAAACACAAAAACCATTAATATGACATTATATGTTAAGCTATAAGTTATATTCTTTTAGAGATTCGCAGTATAAAAAGTATTACAAAATTACTTCAAAATAAAAATTCCCTTACAAGTTTCGCTGGTTTCGCTATTCACCAGCAGGCCGTTTTCAATTAGAAATGCGAGCCAGAGGTCGGAGTCCTGTGGTTTCATATCTGCGTGGGGCCATGCCACTTTAGCGCTAATTGATTTTACAAGCAAATTCTCCACTAAAATAAAATTAAAATGCTATTACGTATTTTAAAAAATCACATAAAGGTTACACAGTTTACACCGTGTGGTATCCGGCTAAATAGAATAGTACCACCCTCATTTCTTACCGAGGTGTCGTAAAAGGCGACTAAGGTAAGTCGACCCGCCGTGAGGTATCCGGTTTCGTAGAATAGACCGACCTCTTTCTTACCGAGGTGTCGTAATATACGACTAAGGTAAGTTGACGTCAGGCAGGCGGCCGATCGGAAAAACGTAGCCAAATCATGTGACAGCATGTTTATAACGTGCCGACCCCACTTAGAGTGGGATAAGGGCAGGAGGATGATGACATAAAGGTTAACAGTTTAGAAATTAAGACTATCGATAATAGTGAAAAAATCTAGACTGCTCTATCTATAGATAGACGAATCTATCTGTAAACATTTGATTGAATCGACTTTTTTTGTTAGGAACCAAGATACCCGACCAGGCATTGCTGTGGCTCAGTCTGTTATCCCTCTCATCTTAATATTTTGGCTCGCGTTAAGAATTACTTAAGGTAACTAACGTATTAAATTGATATGATTGATTGATTGAATAGTACGTCAATTAAAAAAAAGAACATATGCCTATATCTAGATATATAGACTTATAAAACAGAAATAATCTCAATATGCATTAAAAAATTATCATAGTTATATTTAGCGGCTGAGGTTGCCTTCCAAAATTTTCAATAATTAACAAATTTACAGAATACCTTTATAAATAGTACACTAAAACGTTCCTCGTCAATAACAATGTCTAGTGGTGAAAACTGCATAAAAAACTGTTTTGTTTTTTCAAGTTTTATCGCAAACAGACGAATGGACGGTATGACGAACGTCTACATTTAATAATATGTAGGTAAAGATATCTATATCGCGGACTCAAAGCGTTTATCGACGATTGAATATGTATTGTCTATTTTTAAATAAAACTTCTTACTTTCTTTTTCTGCTTGTGGTTCTACCATCATCCCAGAAGTGGATGGCACTTGGTCAACATACACAGTGTTTTCGGGAGAAGTGAAATTAACAGATTTAGATGATTTTCTGCTGTCAGCCAAACATGAACCTGTAATTTTTATCGGAATTTTTTTTTTCTGTTTAACAGTTGGGACTAGATAATGAAGATTACCAAGTTATGAGTATTTACTATATTTTATCTGTCAGGCATATATGTAAATTAATACTCCAATTAATTATTTTAGAACCTAGAATAATCATTTAATCGTCATTTTCGTGCCCTTATCCCACTCGTAAGTGGGGTCGGCACATGTTATAAACATGCTGTCACATTATTTGGCTACGTAATTTACGACTGACCGCCTGCCTGATGTCAACTTACCATAGTCGCCTTTTACGACACCTCGGTAAGCAATGAGAGTGGTCTATTCTATTCAGCTCAGATATCACACAGCGGCAAGAATCGTTAAATATTTCTTAGTAATAAAAACTAGTACTTAAATTTCCTTAGAATTCTGTTAGCAATGGTGCTTTCAATGAGATAAGTATTCTGTCCAAATATCGGCAGAGTGAATGTAAAATGTTTAAAAATTATATATCTGAGTAGGACTACATATCGCAGTTCCAGAAGAACAATGACGCAACTGCTGTAACTGTAATTTTATATAAGACCCATTTTTTAAAATTTATTTATTGGTTTGAATAGTTAATATACGTAAAGCATATTTCCTTTACACATATTTCCAAATATTTTCCGAACATTTTAATCAATAAGTAATTTGTATACCAAATATATTTTGCTCTTTTGGCTCTCCTATAAAATTTTAGTTTTAGCAGTTACATTATATATTGTTTTTTTTGGAATAGCGATATACCTACGATATACCAGCGATTTAGATTATACTACCAGGTATTCTTTGTATGTAGTAATGTAGAAATTGTTACAAAATATGTAGTACAAACAATAACTGTCATAGTTATCGCATTTCAGTATTATAAAAATTTAAATTTGAAACGCAGGTATGTTTTATGCGGATTTACCTTTCCACGTAGAAGATTTGCTAAAGTCAATACTCTTCCTACCGGGAACATTTGTTTGTTCTTCTTTATTTGGAACTAGACGAGCTTCGATAGGTCTGAAAGAAGTTAAGTAAGAATGGGAATAAAGAGCTGTGATAGCCCGTCTCTGAGGGATATCGTGGATTCAAACCCTAGGCAGGCGGCAGTTTTTCAAAGTTTTTCTGTTAATACTTAAGTGCCTAATTGATATTTGCAATTTATCACACGCGTTTCGGCGAGGGAAGATATCGCGAGGTAACCTACATGTCTCTAGAGAATTCTTAGGTTGCGTATAACCTGCCAATCCACATTGGAGAAGCATGGTGATTCTACGAATCAAACCTTTTTTCCTAAAAAAGGGAGGGTGCCCATGTCCATCATTGGGATAGCAACTAGCTTTTACTTTACTTCTACAACGGGAATGAAAACGATAAATTATTTATTTTTACAAAATCTACAGCTCTTAAATTAAAAAATGATTCTCGTTAATGTAGTAGTTAAGACACCCGTCTTAGCTAAACTACTGCTAAACCAAACTTCAGTGTTAATGTCTTGTAATATTTATTATCTGTACGGGCTAGCACGTACATTTGCAACATCGGCATTTACGCCATATATTTTTAATATCAAAGCAATTATAAATCAGTACGACGTTAGCGGCCGCGCGTGCTCAACGTATCAAATTAATATCATATCACATTATCATTTTTATTATAAAAAATAAATCTATCAATTAACAATCTATCAATCTATCAATTACTATCAATTTATCAAACTATCAACCAAAGAGCGTACAGGGTAGTAGCAGCCCGTACATTATCTAACCTCATTTGTTGGTGCCGTTCTTGATAAGAAGCAAGTCCACAAACATCACTGACATATTCATCTATACCAGGTGGTTCTTTGTAAAGGGAGTAAAGTCCGGAATCAATGCCGCTACTTTTTTTCAAATCACATTTGTCATCCAATAATGTAGAGCTCTATAAATACAACAACCATCAAATGCATGCTTTGATTGAATAGAACAACATTTTATTAAACAAAAAGAAAAGTTTTTCTTACAGGTATTTCCACTTTAGACTATATCATTATTTACTACGTCAGGCGCATTCGGTGAGTAATAAGGAAGCAGGCTAGCCTGTCATATACGACAAAAGAGGGTTTAGTATTTGATAAACGAATTCTTTAAGGTAGAGGAAATTAAGCAAATAAATTGAAAGTCATTTTTATGTGTTATTATATTCAAATCAAAAATATTGTTTATTTAAATAAACTTGTAATCAAATGCTTTTGAATTAACTCTACTGCTGGTTCGGAAAGCTGTTCCTACCGAGAAGAGCCAGCAAGAAACTCGGCATAAGCATTAATATATTTCATAAAAACTATAGGTAAGTAACTATATTTTAAAACCCGAATAAGACTTTTTTTTAGAATATAAATATAATTAATAACACATCTAACAATTTTGAAATATGATTTGTAAAATAAAATAAAATGTAAAATATATGAATGTATGAATTTATAATAAAGTAAATAAATAGTTTTAAAACTTATAAAAATACAATTTTAAGTCGAGCATTCATTTGATATCCATTTAAAGGGAGTTGACGAAAATATGTAATGTACTAATTCAAGTCCATATACCTATATTTATTATACTGATATTTATTTATTTTTGGCACACCAACAGTTAATAGGCCATGCAAACACAAAATATAGGTCAATAAAAATTTAAAAGCTAGCCTACTTACTAATAAAAGGTGTGAAAAAACCTTCATAAACTTAATAACAAAAACTAAACACATATTTGAGATCAAATATAATGTCTTAGAGTACAAAAGTGGGTAGAACCTACCGAGTTTTCAAAAATACCAAATTAAATGCCTGCTAACTGAATACTTTCTTTTAACTCTAGTAAACCGATGTTTACATTAAATAATACTTGAATCAATGTTTTTTAACTTAGAACATACTATACTAGTGGTACCCATCCACCCACTTTGTACGCGTCACCTTATTCAATAAATAAAACCCATATTGCATTCTTGAAGGTTATCTTGCTACTTATTGTCAAGAATGCAATATGGGATTATTTTCTGTTCGCAAAAGAACACTGGGATTTTTTGAAATCTAATTGTTACCCGGGTGTTTGTTGCCGTTAAAATTGTGCAAAATATCTTTAATATTGGTCTAGTGGATTTGCCGATAACGCGTAATAGGCAGCCAGATTTCGCATTCATAATATAACTACGATTTCAGCGTTATGAAGGTGCTAATATCATACATAATATAATATACTTTATGGACCATTTATCAATAAGAAGCCTTGTTTTATTCTTCTTTGATAAATAAATATTCAAGTTATATTACAGTTCAATTTATTCATCATCTTCCTCCCCTTATCCACAGGATACAGGATCAGCACAACATGTTACTAACTTGTTATCACATGATTTGGCTACGTATTTTACGACCGGCCGCCTGCCTGACGTCAATTTACCTTAGTCATATTTTATGACACCTTGGTAAGAAAGAGGGTGGTCTATTTTACTACACCGGATACCACACGGTGGGTCAACTTACCTTACTCGCCTTTTACGACATCTCGGTAAGAAATGAGGGTGATACTTTTTTATTCAGCCGGATACCACACGGCGTAAGTCTAATTTATTATATAAGATTTTGATTAAATTATTTACCAACCGAAATAGACAGCGCAAATCTGTCAATAGCCTTAGCATTATGTTGTCTACGTGCTTCGCTGTCCAACAGAAGAGAACATTCTGAACCCATTACGAATTCACTCCTTTGTTGTTTATCATCTGATAAAACCTTAAATAATGGTATGATAAATTAATATTAAATAATAAAAATAAGTAATAGGTAACTGAGAGTGGGAGATTTCTGCGCGAAAACCAGTAGGTAATGTAAAGGAAGCCGCGAAAAGAGATACTAAGGATCCTGGATGGGTTCGAAACTAGTCGGGATAATCCCATATTAAGACGTCAGTATTCGGTTGCTGTACATAAAATATGAAACCAGTCATGATAGTCTATTTTCAATAATATTCATACATATTTAGAAAACTTCTCAATAGTTATTTTATTGATAAAAGTTGTTGTAATCAAAACTTATTATTGGATTATATTAATTACCCCCCTTTTATTGTTTTTTTCTTGTCTTTTAAGATAAGATATGCGTTGTTGGATAAAACAAATGTAGCCAAACAACAAATTTTTATTTAATTTCATTATCATCGTACCTGTTATTTTTTATTCGTAGTTGATCACCTTAACTACTTTTTATTCTAATAATTAGTAAGATAAAAAAGCAAATCTTGAAATACTGAGAAAAAATTAATGATTAATAAATCATTTTTTTATTTATCGATTTATTTTGTAATGAGAAAAATGAATTACCCATTAATTAAATTTTTCCACTCTTAGACACATCCTTAGTTGTAATGAACAGAACAAGCTACAGTTTAATTCGAAGACTACTTACCTGTAGAATTTCGTTTAATATTCCGTTAATAATGATCCGACCAGAAATTAGAACTTGTAATGTCGATAATTGCCTATGTGGCAACGTGGAAAATCTCTTTTCATTCGCCTTATTTCTTGCTCTGTTGCGACGAAATAGCTAATATTTATCAAATATTTTCTACTAATTACCTAAATATACTTTTCTTTCATAAAAAAATTCTAGTATCAATAACTTCCTTTAACTTTAGCGCTTAAATATCCTTAAATTCTTGAAGCAAAAATGGGATTTTGTTATTTTATATAATACTAGCTTTTACCCGCAACGTCGTTCGCGTAAACCGTTGTCGCGTGATAGGTTGATAATAGATGGTGCTTTTCAATGTCATCCTATTCCTGTAGAATTATCAGGATTTGTATAGCCTATATTTAACTTGGGTGTATAAGGAATATTTGTGCGAAATGTCATCAATATTGGTTTAGTGGATTCGCCGTGAAAGAGTGACAAACATACATCCATACTCGCAAACCATTCGCATTAATAATATTAGTATGATTAGCTGGGATAAAGGCTTCATTTTTTGCCATATTTCATCAAAATTGCAACGACAGGGTAAGTTGACGTCAGGCAGACGGCCGGTCGTAAAATACGTAGCCAATGACAACACGTTTATAACATGTTGTGCCGACCCCACTTAGAGTGGGATAAGGGCAGGAGGAAAGATTTCATCAACTAACTAACTAACATCGCTTGAGCAATCAAGTGAATTGTAAAAGCGTAAGAGATAAAGAGATTTTCGTTTATAATATTACTATAAGTATAGATTGACTAAAACTAAGCTTGCATGGAAGTTAAGTAACCAGCGTTACCCAGTTAGCATATTAACGTTATTGGTCTATATATAGACAAAATACTTACTCTTTCCTTACATGCTGCCTGTGAGACAGTATTTGTTTATCTAAGAAATTTACCAATACCAGAAATGGACGATAACCACGTAGTTTTAACATAAGTGCACCAAGTAAATCCATTGTAACAAGCTTAACTTTTCCGTCTTTTACAAACGCTTCTTCGCGACCTATGGGAAAAAGGATCCTGCATTTATACGCCTTGTTAGTGTTACTTGACGCATGATTATACAAGAAATACTTAAGCCGACCCTTCACGCTACGCTCAGAAATCCTTGCTATTCAAATACCTTTTACGTTAAAGGAAGGAGCAGAGAAATACCTGCTAGTTACGCGATTTTTTTCTTTTTCAGTTTCTAACTCTATATAAAATTTATTTGTTTAGCAGGATATGGTTAAATTAGAATACTCATATAAATTATATACGAAATTAATAAATGTTTATGAGATAATGCTCGCCGTGCATCTCGTAGAATACAAATATAATTTACGAGGTTTTCGAACACCCATATTACAAATTTTAAAATCATTGTCTCCTTAATCAATAATTATAAATAAAAAAAATATATAAAAAAAGGAAAAATATATTTTATATGTCAAACAAATATTTGTAATGGAATAAAAAAAAGGAGGCGGGCGAAGAGCTTGTGAAGTAGAGATGTAAGCATAGTTGTGGAAAGAGTGGGAGAGTTTTAGAGTTAGGAGGAGAATTGTTGTAAGGACAGGAGAAGAAGAAAATAAGTTGTACTATATGTGACTTGGTTTGCTAAAGTCGGATAAAAGTAACTGCCTATTGCACTGCTGGGCATAGGCCTCCTCTCTCCATTTTTGGAGAGAAGGATTGGGGCTAAGAACTTCCACGCTGCTCCAATGCCTACGCATTGTAACCTACGTTACACATAACCCCAGAGAGATCACCGAGAAGTGTGATAAATTGCAATTATGAATTAGACACATAAGTTTTAACAGAAAAACTTTTGGATGCTGCCCTGGGTTTGAAGTCGCGTCGTGCAGGCTTTCACTGCTTCAGGAAAATCAAAATAAAATATATTTGGTGAATATTTAATTAACACTTTATAGCTACATTAAAGTGACAGTACAAATGACAAATAAAGAAAGAATATCTTTAACAGATATTACCTTACCAGTCACCTTAAGTTATAACGCGTATAAGTTAGTATATCGGCGGAATAAATATGTAGTAATTTGACAGATGGTCTTAGCAAAAATGCATATAAAATTAATTAAGGTCATTAATATGATCTAAAAAGAGAAACTATTTACTGTTTAAAAAATTCATAAAATAATATTATTAGTGCCTTTTGAATTAAGTGCCTATCGCTTCAGATAAATGTTATAATTTAAATACTTAGTCCATATGATTCGCCGTCCACTTCACTATAAGTTAGAAAGTCGCCAGCTAGAAGCATGTTGTCGAAGTCCCGTCTCGTTATAACTTTGTAGTGATTTGCGTAATGGTAAAAAGCTGTTGTGTGCTGCATAGCCAACTCTATATTTTCGCTGCATTCCATAGCGAGGCGACGGGCTAAACTTCCTGTATGAAATTAATGGTTAGGAAGTAGTTTGACGCATTCAATTATATATCCAACATTCCAAACGATTTAATTACTGGGTCATTTATGAAACATTCTCAACCACTAATAGACTGGAATTACAAACCTTCATAAAAATCTTTGGTGCCGTTTCCGAAATTTAGATTATTAATTTAATTAAATTAGATTATTTTAATAAAATTTAATTTTAATTAGATTAATGAGTTCAATGTTGTATGTGTAACTGAATCTCGGAAACGGCTCCAATGATTTTCTTGAAATTCAGCATTTAGGGGGATAAGGGGCAGAAAAATCGATCTAACTAGGTTTTATTTAAAAAAATCTCGTTCTATCTCTATTTTTGAGCATTAAAAAAACTACGAAAATTGGAATAGATAGCAACTCATAATCTGAGCTGTCAAATGCGAAGCTGTGACAGGTAATGCGCGGAAAAAAAGGTTCAAAACCTAGGTTGGATTCCCACACCCGGTGCTTTTTTTATTTTTTATTGTATTTTTTTGTATCTTTAAAAAATTACCGTGCAAGATTCGGCCACTCAGGTAGTATATTATAATCTGAATATACATATACAAGAATTGCTTGTATAAAGGTATTGTAAGGTAAGGTAAGGTAAGATACTGACCTTTACCAACAGCTTCATGGCCGACGAGAACTACGATGGGGACATCGGTGGTGTCGGCTGGTGGGATATATGGAGACACGTGGGACCTCGACAACTGTTGGATGTACAGTAGACGAAGAAGCCGTCGACTCGCGAACGCCGTCACATCAGGTGCCATATACATTATTGAAGTTCGCTTTAGTTCAAAATAAACATTACATTACTGATAACTACCGGCTACTGGTTGCTGTGGCTCAGTCTGGTTTTGACTTCCCCTCCAAACAAAACTATTATTGAAAAAAATGCTCCGATTGCCACCAAACTTTACAGGATCTTACGCGGGGCACTTCTAAAGATTGTCTGAATTTTATAAAAATCCATTCGTTCCAGCCGTTTCGGGGTCTATAAAAGGCAGACAGACAAACATTCGCTTTTGTATTATAAGATAACTAGCAGATTTGATCATTGTTTTGCCATAGCTTTCCAATGCATTGTAAGTGATCATTGTGCAAAAGTTAGAATGGGTAAGGTACATTATCCTTAAAGGTAGATGCAATTTTGGACTTTCTTGAGTCTCCATAAAAGAGGAATATCCCTACTATACCTGTTTTGTTACTAAAATGGAGTAAGCATGTTTGTTTGTTTATATATTAGGTAATTAATATGAATCGCGAAAGTTTAAAATCTACCATGGAGTAAGCAGTTTCGAAAAACCCAAGGGGCTTGGATATTTCAAAAATTTTAAAAAATTATAGTCATATTTCAAGTAATTTTGAATTGTAATTTAAACAAATCCTTCACGAATGATACTTAACACTTATTAATAAATTAGTCTGTTTATCGGTGAAAACGGTATGAAAATATCTTTAGTAATTTTCAGTCTATCGCTAAAAAACAGAGAGACGGGGAACTTTTACTTGTATGTAAATGTAATTAGCAAATTTAAATAATAATAACTAAATTAACTGCAATTAAGAACTAAAATTGTCTCTAACAGACGGAAATCTAATTCTTTTTGGTAGAACACTGAATAAATAATCGACCGTTGGATGGCTAGACCGATTAAATTAATCTCTATATAATCATTTGCTCTCCATTTATTTATTATACTACGTATAAAATTATAAAAACAAAATTAATAAAAAAAGTCTACAATGATCAATTTATCCCATTGACAGAAATCTCTGCCAGCTAACCAACGAAGTTAGACAATATATAACATATTTACCTTTTCAACTGGATCAAGCTCTATAGCGTCTAAGTGAAGTATCACAGGAAATGTATTAATAACGACGTCTTGGTATCCTGGGACCGTGCATACAGGATTAGAACGTAGGTCCAATAACATTAAGCGCCTTAGCTTTCGCATATACACTGCCAGTTCCATTAACATACTGAACCGGTTATTTTTTGCATGCAGTTCACGTAGCCTAAAATTTTGTTAGAAAACCCGTTACAGGTTAATGTCGTTCTAATTTCAAATTGTACCAATAGACGTAAAAACGTTAGTAATGTTGTAGCTGCGTTCACAACAGAGACATTCATTGCTGCAGAGTTGCAGATCTGCATTATTACTTTTTTCTGGCATACTCACAGGAAGATATACGTAGCTTATTTCTTTATATATCATTACTTATAACTATTATACTCAAGTATTTTTATACTCAAGTAACTATTAGGGAAGATATAGCTATCTTCCAGTGGCAGTGTCTAAACTATTGCGGCGTAGTTCATATGTAAAAATATATTATTATTAAATACCTGGTGCAACCTGAAAATATTTTCATTGAGGTCAGGTTATTTTCATTTAAATTGAGATACTCGAGATGCAGCAATGTCCACACGCCTGCATCTGGTCCGAATTCGAAACTTGATATGTTATTAAAGGAGACGTCCAACCATAAAAGTCGTAGGTGATTTAGATTTTCTAATCGTTGGATATGATTAAACGAAAGGTCGAGGTGGCGCAAATATCTAATGGAACAAAATTTAATTATTTATTACATATTTGCTTTTATTACAATAATTTATTTTCGACTATAGATTTTCACGTCTACCCATAAACTTTTGTAATTAAAATTTTATAAACAGAATGAGTTATATAAATAGTTCTTCTATTATCAGATTCTTCCAATATTCCTATTACCTATTCAAATTATATTATAAGATACGCTGCAGAAAATGTGTTATTTGGTAAGCAGACACGAATGTCTAAATACTATACTATAAATTGTCTTGGTGTAATATTAACAGATGATCAATAAAATATATTGAAATAAAATTATCTTATATGATACAATTCCATTAAATTTATTTAATTTTGGCTTTCAGTTTGACTTTGAGTGTCAGGACACTCAATACTTCGCCGGTGTCATGTAGGATGGAAGAATCAACTGTACCTATTGTACACTTACCTTAAGCCTTGAAGTCCATGTATTTCCTTAATATTATTGTGTGATAAATCTAATACAGTTATTGACCATAGATCGTGTAGATCACGAATGCTCAATACAGAATTATATCTATAATGTACTTCGGTTAAAAACCATTGAGCTGGAATAAATGTTTAGAATCAAAATTTTCATAATAAAATTGAATCAAAATCGAATTGTAAAATATTATAAAAGAGTTATCAAATCAATAAAAGCTATTCAATCAATTTTATTTGGAAATATAGAAAGTGTAATAAAATACGTATAAAAGTTTGCGCATGTACTGAATTGTTAAATAGCAAATAATTTTGTTTACTGTGATCTCGGTTCGATGTTTATAACTATAATAATTATTTCAGAGTATTGGGAAGGTTGAAAACTTATTTTGGCAAGCCATCGAAATTTTAGACTGAAAAGCTATTTATTATGTACTAGTACACATACTCGTATGATATGCAATTTTAGTTTACATGTTATCTTTCACACATGCTATGGATTGTTGATATTTATTACAACTTAAGTTATTATGGAAAAATAGTAGTATGTAGAACTCTTGTGAAATAGTAATATGCAGAACTAGCCCTTGGTAAAAATAACTTTTAAAATATATAAAAAAATATTCGGTAAACTTACGCGTTTCGTAATCCAAAACAGTTTTCAATCTGTTATAATTCACTGATAAATATTGTAAATATAGAAGATTTGAGAGAACTTTCAGATCAGACAGTAAATTTGAAGAGAGATTCAAGAATACTATATATTTGTAATTTTCTAGTACATCTATGTTTGTCAGGTACTGTAAAAATATCAAGTACCTTTATTAATTCAAATAAGTTTAGATTGTGGTTAAGTATGGTGCGCGGGTTTTGGGTATGACGTTTAGTTCATTATTTTTGGAGAGGAAGTAGGGGTTGAGGGTGTCCATTTCGAGTTACACTCAGGTTAAGACATATGTAGTTATTACAGAACGTGGCGAGTATTCGCGGCTATACTTTCAATGAAAGAAATTTCCATTGAACACAATATACAAACTTTCTTTATTAAATTGCCTGCGAGGATGAAGAATTGTAGAGGCATTAAGCAAATTCTTGTACAGCAGATTACAGCAAAATTCTTTTATAAAATTTTTTTTCGAATATGGTATTTTGCAAACTGTTTATTGTTTAGATTATCTGCAAAATTGGCAACGAAAAATTAAAACAGTGTTTTTATTTTTCATTGCGTAAAACTTCTAAATAAATTTGGTTAATTACCTTAGATGATAAATCTAGTTTGATATAAACATAGTCTCCCAATATAGGAGTACGTTTTAAATAACTAAGACATGCTGTAACCATGTCTCTGGTAAGAAATCCAGCTTGGAGCTCCGGTACATCTTCTATGTTCCTTATACGAATAACAGGAGAATATGTATCGTCGTATAAATCTGGGAAATTATAAAAGCAGCCCCATAATTGATCCTCATTCAACAGTGACGTCACATTCACAAAAAACTGAAACAAGCATAATAAAATATCCCTTTATCTTACAAATGGTAATTAATTTGAGACGAATAAATTTTTGGAACTTATTATTGTACGTTAATTAAAACTATAATGGTATTATTATATTAGACGCCGTGTGGTTTCCGGCTGAATAGAATAGTACCACCCTCATTTCTTACCGAGGTGTCGTAAAAGGCGACTAAGGTAAGTTATCCCACCTTGTGGTATCCGGTTAAGTATGCTAGACCACCCTTTTCTTACAGAGGTGTCGTAAAATACGACTAAGGTAAGTTGACGTAATGCAGGCGGCCGGTCGGAAAACGCAGCCAAATCATGTGACAGCATGTTTATAATATTTTGTGCCGACCCCACTTAGAGTGGGATAAGGGCAGGAAGATGATGATTAATTAAAACTGTTAAATGTTACTCGTAATGTATTTTAATCGTATCTTAGGAAAGAAATTGTCCAAATTATTTTGAGATAATATAATACTTACGCGTTCTGATAATAAACTGTCACCGATCATACTGTCAATAGTCACTGTATCAAAATCGATATTTGTAAAATTTTTTGGCAACATGCTTATGCTTTGAAGTCGCGGTTCTGAAAACACAACAGGATTTAATATAACAAAAGTTGCATACGTAATTTTGTAAATAGTTATCTTCGAAGGTTCTTTGGTTGTTGGGTGTTTTAATTGAGTGGGAATAGGATCTTTATTCGTCGTTGGATCAATTTGTCAAGGGAATTGTGAAAATTTGGGAATGGTTGATTTTAAAGATTTAGAACTAAATCAGTACTCAAGTATAAAGATACATCTTTAATGATATACCATGTCTTGGTTAAACCAAATATATTATAAGTTGTTCTCTTCGTTCGTTTTTGGAGAGAAGGGTTCAAGCTCTGACCCACCAAGCTACTCCAATGCGGACTGGTAGGCCACACATATCCCCAGAATTCTTAAGGGATATGCAGGTTTTCTCACGATGTTTACTTCACTGATAAGCGTATGATAAATTGCTAATATCACCGTAAGATTCAAGCGCATGATAATTGGTGCCTGCACGGGGTTTGAACCCGTGACACCCCTGAAAGGATTCACACAGTCACACAGGGCTATCACAGTTTAATTAGAGGAGTTCAATAAACAGCTGTAACAAGTGTAAATGGAATATGTATATATATAATAAAATTATATCTATTTGCTTTTTTTATTAATTTCTTCTTTCTCCAAATGTTGTCTTTTAGAGATTGCTTTAAGCAATTAAACAGCCATTGTACGCCTCATGTTTCTTAAGTTAAATTTCTTTCGTTATGTACTTTGAATAATGTAATGAGCAATAAAGAATTTCCTTTTAACTATTTTAAATTTGACTGTTGGAAAACGACTAATACCTTTAGGAAGATCTTCGAATGTCAAAGCAGATACGTAGTTTATCCTCGATACGTCTGTCCAAGCTTGCAAAACACTACCAAATCGAAGCACTCGAAATGAAGACGTCGAGACGCCCGCAGATTTTCTCATTTTAATGATTGGAAGAGAGCTCTCAGGTTGATTCTCAAAATCCAATTTTATATCTTTCATTTTAATTTCATTATTCATGATAAAAAATATATAATATTTTATCTTTACGTATGTTTTTAGTGACAGCTAAAATATCCTATATAGTGTATTATCTATGATTAAAATGTGCTTCTCGTAAAAATAAATGTCAAAAACAATAACAAAGAGATTTACATGCCTTCAAATTGTGCACGAAAATCTTAGCACTTAATTCATATTTACAATGTAGCCTTAATATATATTGAGAGTGAAGGAAAATCTTATAAAGAAACCTGTAAATCCATAGAGAATTCTTGGGATATACTTAATTTTGTGTAACAGCGTGTTAAATATTCTAATTTAAATATTCTTCTTTTGTATATTTTTATTCGTATAGTGGGATATCTCAAACAAATAAGGTGGAATTGTATAAAAGTATTTATTGAGATTAAGAATTTGTGCTAGCATTTAAGAAAAATAAGATGTTGAATAAGATGAGAAGAGTGTCCTATGGTGTGAATTTGATATATTTGAAAAGAGAATGACGAAGTTTAAAAGAGGAACCAAGAGTTTGTTGATGAATAGAAACAAATTAACATGTAATGGGTAGTATTTTATTAAGTGTGGTTGGTTTAAGTCCCAAATTTTATCTCCAAATAGACATACTGACTTATATTGCGCTAACAAAATAAATGTCTAGTACTATATCTAGAGATTATGATGACACAAGAAAGAATTTGAAAGGAAAAGATGTCGACCTCAATTTACGGTTCTAAGAAAGTGTCACGTGTCGCATTTCTTGTCAAGTGATGAGGGGTTGCAAGTCTGTTTGCTATAATAATTACATTGTTACCACAAAATTGTGTGTCAAGTAACATTATTTCATACTAATATATTAAATAGGTGTAATGCGTAAAGTTTGTTTAT
The DNA here is from genome assembly GCA_947086495.1 of Morpho achilles. Classification (NCBI taxonomy): domain Eukaryota; kingdom Metazoa; phylum Arthropoda; class Insecta; order Lepidoptera; family Nymphalidae; genus Morpho; species Morpho achilles. The sequence goes on from CAMTZB010000016.1 coordinate 7,934,228, forward strand.
TTGTCCTTATTTACATGCAAACGGAGTAATAAATCAAGATATTACAGATAATTAACTATTCAACTCATTAAACTAACTCAACCATACATGATTGGTTGAGTTAGTTTACACCACCATTAAGGCGTTTCATTCCATACATACTTTTATTGTCCCAAGAGTTCGATAACTATGGTATTAGGTATTTCTTCGTGACAATTAGTTTGGGCATTTCTTATTTAATAAGACATACACAGACATATAGATATACCCACATTTTCGTTCTCTTGATTGTGATATGGCACTTTTTTACATTTTCTACTCAATGTATAATAACTATAACTTTTTCATAAGCCGATACTTCCCGATACTACTTTCCGATTCCACAGTTTAGTCTGTTTACCTTCGTCAATGTTATTTGATTGGAGACATAATACATTCAGTTTGTTTCAATTTTTTTGTAATACAATATATTTGTAATATATATAAAGTAAAAGTACAAAAGCCTTTAAAATCCTCACACATATTCTTATTTGGTACTACGATACGGAATGAATTCTAAAAAATTACAGCGTTTCTCCAAAATATAACGAATGAGGGTTATTTATTCAGAAGTTTCCATATATTTTGTCGACGGATATCCTTTTTGCTTTGAACCATTTCCTCCGAGTCAGTGCTCCGTTTTAACAATCAAGGGCGCGCAAAATATGAAGAAACGCACCTGAGAGTAAAAACACCCTCCAGACTTGTGGTGAGCAAATTTGACAGCTGTTATATAATTTTATTTTAGAAAAGATCTTTTAAAATTGTTATACTAATATTATAAACTAGTATGTCCAGCCCGCTTTGCCGTGCTTAATTTAAGGATATATTAATTACTGTTATAAAAAAATGCTCCGATCGCCACCAAATTACAGCATTATCCACTGGTAAACCTACCCTATATGTTAAGTGAGGCTTTCTACTATATATAAGTAAAAATAGCCTCCCATTCGGATCAGTGATTTTTGAGATTAGCGGAAACAAACGCAAAGATATTTGACATCTCAACGATTTTATTATATGTATAGATGTGAGAGTCTATCAGTCTTTCTGTCTGACACGAGATTCCAAGAAACTACTAATATATTATAAAGCTGAAGAGGATGTTTATTTGTTTGATTGTTTGAACGCGTTAATCTCAGTAACTACTACGACGATTTAAAAAATTCTTTGAGTGTCATATAGTCCATGTATTGAGAAAGGCGTGATATTATATAGCCTGTATATAATATCACGCTAAGATAAATAGACGAAGAGCTACTACACTACGCTTTATTGCAATTTGCTACAACTTTTTTGAATTGGGTCACTTCAATACTAAGCGTGCGATATATTTATATTCAAGTATATTTAATAGCATCTACATACCTGCGATGTAACCTAGGTCCGCTATGACTTATAAATCTACATTCAAAATGAGATTGCATTCGATATATCAAACTATACTATTCAAAATTCAAATTCAAATTCAAATTCAAAATATTCTTTATTCAAATAAACTTGTAAACAAGTGCTTTTGAATCGTCAACTCTACTGCTGGTTCGGAAAGCTGTTCCTACCGAGAAGAGCCAGCAAGAAACTCGGCGGTTGCTCTTTTAAAAATATAATTCTTAATATTATTTAAGTTAAGTCGTTACTGTCTTGTACAGGTTCAAAGAGAGCTATATCCACACATTCTTATCTTCTAAATAATCTTCAAGAGTATAGTAGGCTTTCTGTATCAGCCTCTTTTTAACAGTGTTTTTAAACTGCTGTAATGGCAGTGATGAAATTGATTGCGGAATTTTATTATAGAATCTTATACCAAAACCCACAAACGAGTTACGCACTTTTGCAAGGCGCAAAGCAGGAACCGCAAGTTTATGTCGGTTCCTGCTTTGTCTATTGTACACATCACCTATCGTTTTATAATTCTTTATATTTTTATGTACATAAATTAAATTGCTTAAAATATACTGTGAAGCAAATGTAAGAATACCTGTTTCCTTAAACTTCTCTCGCAGGGAATCACGCGGTTTTCAATTATAAATGCCACGTATAGCTCTTTTTTACAAACAAACAATGTTACTCCCTCCAGAACAGCGTTTCCGCTATTTCAAATAACAATTAGGAAACAACAAATGATATTTCTCAATTTCCAATTCTGACATATACATAAATTGTAACGGAAACTTACTTAAATGGGAGGTGTAATGAAATTAGACAGCTATTAATAATTTTCACAGCGAACACTGATCCCATGTAAATTACTTTTCTTTGATGAAATTTACAAAATACCTTTTACAATTAAGACCTTCATCTTTAGTTCGCAATTATCTTAGGGGAAGTTTAAGGAGTGAAACTCATAAATAAGTTACAGTAGGTAGCATTAAAAGTCAGAAAATTTATATAATGAAAACGGTTTCGGTGTAAGGAAACACGTTTTTTCTGCTTATACAACAAACGTTACAATATCATTATATATTTTTCAGGAAAACATTGTTAGAAACGATCTATTATTACGTATGATCATGATATCCTACATTTTTATTATAGGATGAAGCTATGATTATACTGTAGATTAAATCGTACAAGTAAGGTTTGTGAGCCATAATGTAATAGTATTTAAATTATAGCACTATGCTTTATTTGAAAATATGAATAAAATTAATGGGTTGCACTCCGGGACTGCTGGCATAAGTGAAACCTTAAATATTAATGTTATACTTTGATATTTTGGTTAGACATCGTAATCACTTTCTAACCAATACCAAATATCAAAATACGCACAGCAATCATCATATCAAACCAAAATAATTTTTGGTTTGATAGTTTGGTTTAGTTGATGGTTAAGGAATAATTTTTCACGAATTGCTTTATTATCAGTATAAAAGTACTATAATTTAAGCGGTAAAATACAATATTCATTTATTGCGCTATAGTACACAAACATTACAATTTATGTTACGTTAAAAATTTTACAAAATTTTTGCGAGTTTAACATTTTTAACTCAACACAAAAGTGCACAATGCCGCAAAAAGTTTTCACTTCAAAATTGTGTATCACTAGATATTGAGGTCAAATATAATGAATAATAAATGTCTTTGTTTCTATTTTATAGTTATGTTCTTTCTTTTTGTACTAAAAATTAAAACTATAAGTAAGTAAGCCATACTGAATTTAACCTACTCTTATTTTTTGGTGATAATATTTCACTATTCTCTATTGTAACGCATTGTGTGAAGATGAAATTCGAAATAGAAAAGTCCTGAAATACTGTGAACTGAAACACAAAAGACGAACCCCACTGTCCCTCTCGATGACAAAAGCTTTTCTTGATCCGATGAAAAATTTTCTTAGGCAGAAAAGTTGTGTATCCATTTGTGTAATGATTTCTGAAGAAAGTAAATTCAACTTTATTCATAAATTCTATACAAAAATTACTCAATGTATTGCTTAACTACTAAATAAATTAATTTTATGCAGAATGTTGTAATAAACTTAATATAAAAGAAGTTATACCGAAAGAAGGTGTAAACCAAACTGCATACGCGAATTACTGACAATTCTTACTTTATATAAGTTCTTTTTGGCAATGAATATCGATATTATTATTTGTCTTTATACATAAGCGATGTATAAACTAGTTAGCGAGCAAATTTGTTATTATTTATTGATTAGTAATATTTTAAAATAAAACTTCGTATCTCTTATTAGTAATGTGCCGTGTGGTATCCGGCTGAATAAAATAGTGCCATCCTCTTTTATTACCGAGGTGTCGGCGACTAAGGTAAGTCGACCCGCCGTGTGGTATCCGGCTGAGTAGAATAGTACCACCCTCATTTCTAACCGAGGTGTCGTAAAAGGCGACTAAGTTAAGTTGAATCACCGTGTGATATCCGGTTAAGTAGAATAGACCACCCTCTTTTTTATCGAGGTGTCGTAAAATACGGCTAAGATAAGTTGACGTCAGGCACACGGCCGGTCGTAAAATACGTAGCCAAAAAATGTGACAACATGTTTATATCATGTTTGTGACATGTTTATAACATGTTGTGCCGACCCCACTTAGAGTGGGATAAGGGCAGGAAGATGATGATCTCTTATTAAAAATATTCAATCACATCAAAATTATACAAGAAATTTTTCATAATTCATAATGTAATGGAAATAAATTCATAATGTTCCTAAAAATAGTCACATCTGTAATAAAAGCTTGTTTATTGAAAATAGAAGCGGCGTATTATTTATTTTTATTGTAAAATGTAAAATTTACAATACATAACAAACATCCCTATATAGACAAGTATATGCTTCTTAGTACATTTAAACGTCAGCATACCTAAAATAACCCTTACCTTACACCAAAGATTATCGAAGTGTTTCTGACCCCTGGAAATTGTTCAGCACACAGTCCGGTCGCCCTTGTTAGATCTGTGTTATTAAATTATCCCATCCTTACTTGTGATAAGCTGACGTATTTCTTTAAGAATATGTTTATAGAGATCTCTCTATGTTTAACATGTATAATGTTTGTTTTTTTTTGAGCTTAAAATTACATTAATTAAAGTTTTAAAAATTTAATTAAAAATCTTCTTGCACTTTTTAATGTAACCTGTTGTATTTGTTTAATGGCATTTTAAACAAATTAACATTCATTTATTTGACAAGCTATAATCATGATAAACAAAAGATGAAATCCGTTGTATGATGTCTACTAAGCTCCATATGGTATGAAAATAATAGTAATAAAGTATACAATTACTAGTTTGTATGTTGTGCCAATAACAGAGAGTTTATAGTCAAATAATTTTAACCAGAGAACGCTAAACCAGAGCTATCTATTGTTTGCTGATGTTTTTATAAAAGAGATTTCTAAACAAAAGGTTATTTAATGTATCATTATGATTCTCATTCGATTAAAATAGTACTTAAATTAACAAAAAAAATTGTTTTGAAATTTCTATTTATAGATTGTACACATTCTAAACATTACAATTTTATGCATTCTTTAGGAAAATGAAAGTTCTGTGTTCTTATTTGAGACACAAAATAATCTTCTAATCCACTCACTTCCTTTAATCCCGTAAAAAGATCGTTTTGAATTGGGGAATGTTCATACGGGAACGTTCAATTATTATTACTTTGAAGATAACTGTTATTTTATTTTATGTATGATTTATGTTTATCCATGAATATATAATTTTGAGATCAGTGTATTTCTTTTATTCTTATATTACCTCTGACATTAATTAACGGAACAACTATTTAAAACACAATTATTAAATTATTAATTAAACAAAATTATTGTTGATTGTAATATAAGGAATATGCATATATTTATATAATATATTAGGGAATGTTCATGATAAAAAAATAATTAACAATATTCAAGACAGTTCGTGTAAAGCGGTGTCTCCCAACCTTTTTTGTACCTCACCTTAATCTTTCTAAAATTCTTACGTCCCCCCTATGTAACACATATAACTAAATATTAAAAAATTAAATTATTCACTTAAGACACTTAAATGATAGGTTTTAGGAAAAAGATTTTTTTTTTTCGTAAAATTTGGCACCGAAATCTTTAAACGAAGGGTTAAACTCGTATAGAGTTCATTGTATTGCCCCCTCCTTGACAATCAAATTGCCCCCCTGTGGGGCGTGGGCTCCGTGTTGAGACATACTGGTTTAAAGCCTTTGAAAAAGACCTTAATTTGTCATTTACAAAGGTTAAGTTGTAAGTGAAAATTCAGTGTGTTCGACGTTAATGTTATTTAAAAACCAAATAACACGGAATTAACGAAAAAGAGCGAATCAGTGGAAAAGGTTTAAACTGTAACCGGTGGTTTGAATGTTTGACACAGAATTCTATTTTCGTCTCGTATTTATTTAGTGTTAGGGTTTGTTCCTTACTTGAGGCTGCTAAATATTCCTATCACGTTTTGTGAGGGTGAATAGAATTAAAGAAACTGCTAGAAATTCGTAAACGTGTAATCGCTTATTCCTTATTTGTGCTACGGTGATTTTATTTTAGTAAAGTAAATAAGCCCTAACTTGTCTACAACAATGTATCTATATTTTTTTTTGAAAGTACAACAGTAATTTGTTAAGGATTATACCAAATACTATACATTCGTAGAGTTAGCAATAAAGAATAATAAACTATTGTTATTGAATCGCATATTCATCTTCGCTTTCAATAAATTCAAAACGTTTTAATTTCCTCATTAGGTTCATCGTTTTAATTTAATTAAGCTATACTAAAATACAAGCTATACTATAATAAAAAACTATATTTAAATATACAGTGCTACCATATTAAGAAACGGACACGGTCATTTATAGTAATTTCAAAATATATGTAAAAGAAATGTAATATAAAGTGAAATTACTATTAAGTTGTATTGCATCTAAATGACAATTATATACTGAATATGATAGAATATGACAGTAATATACTGAATTATCATTAATTATTATTAACTTTATATAAATAAAGTGATATTACATCATAGAGAAACATTATATTGAATTGAAATAGAGTTTGTGAGTTTAAGCGTTTACATATCGGGATTGTGAAATATTGGTAAAGCTCTCAAACTATTATCGTATCGGACGTAATGAGCATACTAAATTAATAAACGCTTTTGAAATTTAAGTTATAATTAATAAAAAAAACCAAAGGGATATTGTTTTTGCCATAATAGTCAGTGCCTCGTTTTAAAAAGTTGTAATTATATATACTTAATAAAAAAGAAAATAAATATAAAATTTGGCCTTTTTACGAATTAAATTTGATAAAACATAAGTAACAAAAAATACTTAGTAACAATATTTTATATCATCTTAAGTAGTACCACAGGAGGAAAACTATGTAATATAGGGTCAAAAATTACATGTAAAGCGCTTTGCTAAAAATCATACGAGCAAAGAGCAAAGTGGAGAAGAAGCAAGTTCAAGTTCCATTGAGTATATAATTTTTATTTTGCTCTCTTTAGTTGTAAAATAAACTAAATTTCACCTTCAAATTAACGAAAATATATGTATTTCTACTAACCGTGTGGTATCCGACTGTATAGAATAGACCACCCTCATTTCTTACCGAGGTGTCATAAAAGGCGACTAAGGTAAGTGGACGCACCGTGTGGTATCCGGTTTAGTAGAATAGATCACCCTCTTTCTTACCGAGGTGTGGTAAAATACGCCTAAGGTAAGTTGACGTCACGTAGGAGGCCGATCGTAAAATACGAAGCCAAATTATGTGACAACATTTATCTCTACTAACTTAATATATTAAGGTTTTTATTAACTTAAATTATTATAAACCTAAAATAAATATTCTTTGATTATAGTGTTACTGGTTATATTACAAACATTGACCAAATCTTTCTGCTAACCCTCGGCTTTATTCAGCTGCTCAGTTTGCTCTACTAACGAAGTATTCCTAAGAGACATTGTCCGACAGAAAGTTGGAAAGCAATGTGCGACTACGTACGTCAAATAAATTAACTTATACCATAAATATAACTTGAGATTAACTCAGGGCTTTTGCGAACGGAGTTAACATGAGTAATATATCAGTTTGTAACTATCCCTTTCTTTTTTTATTATTTTTTAATGACAATTTATTATACAATACATATTATTATAAAAAATAGCGAGCAACGCTCTGTCACTTAGGTGCTATAACTTCATATAATCTGATATTATTGAATTATAACGGACATCCTTACTGAATATAAATACTTACTGCATAAAGTTTTTTTCTGTTACATGAACTTAAATTCATTATAACCATCAAAGACCTACAGCAATTTTTTTTTTATAAATATGCTTGCATGCTTATGATACGCGAGTTCAATATTGCTCAATATTTTTGCCACGTATTTACTTATGAAAAAAGTTACTCCTAACTGATAGAAAGTTTTCACACGTAAACCGAAGAAGAAAATTTCTAAAACGCCACCAATATGAAATTGTTTCTTTAGCACTCCTTTATTTGTATATAAAGTGTATTACTTTTTATAAGTTTTCTATAAAAAGAAGTCTAAAAATATTTGTTAATTGTTTAACTGTATTGTTATTTTGTTATTGTTGTTATTTTGGATACTTTTTTTTAAATTTAAATTTGAAAGGTTAATTTAAAATTTATAATTAAAATATAACGTTTTATTTCCTTACAGGAAAACAGTAGTTTTCCGTGCGAGCGAAACTGCCGGCACAGCTAGTTATATATGTCTAAGATTATATACAAGGAAATGTGCAGCGATATCAGGAATTTAATTACATTTGCGTTATTAAACAATCTACAATTTTTATATTTACGACGCCTGAGTAGAAACATTCCTAATAATGTGATACAAAACTAACTTCTTTATTTCATATGATCAATAAGTAGAAATGAATAAGAGACCATGTTGAAGTATACATTATGTATAGTATATGTAATGTGTAAAAGTTGTTAAAAATTTTACAATATGATCTTTATCTATTTTAAAATAATTGTAGTTGCAACTATGTCGTAAGAAAATTATATATCCAGCAATAACTGATATCAGATTTTGTCGACCTATTCTGTCATATTTCCAGTATAATTACGTCAATTACTTATCTACATACTTCATTATTCAACAGTTGAAGGACGTTATAAAATACGTAGTACTAAGATTCGACTTTTTTCCAATGAAGTGTTAATATTATTCTTAGCACTTTTTTGAATTGACTATATACTGTTAGCCCTAGAGGCTGATACAGTGTCGGATGAGAGGAACGACCGCAGAAGCATCGACGAGTTAAAGCGACAGTAAAGCGCAGGAGGTCTACTAGCGTCAAAAATGTGATCCTAAGAATGACTTCTGTTAGGCCGCACCCCGGCTTAGATCGACGTCTAGGTTCTCAGCACAATTTTCGTGTGTTGGAAAAGGCAGAGAATATAAGAGATATAAATCCCTCAATGGTAATATTGAATTAAAACTTCGTCTAGATTTTGTCAGAATAAAGCTTGACTTTTTCTTGAACAAGCGGATTTTTTATATTTATTTATTTAATAATTATTTATATTTGATATTTGTTTGGTGCCAAGTGTGTAAGTTAGTTGTTGATATTTAACCAAAATGTATCGGGGATCGAATTATAGTTTGTATTATTCAAAACTTTTATGGTTAATTTGTACGATAAAATTTTCTTCTTCCCACAAATTTTCTGCCGATGCTTTTGACAATTTTCCATTTTTTTGAAGTAACTACATCTCACACACTAGCATAGTGTTTAGAATTCTAGTATTATTAGCCATTGCTAATTCAGTAAGTACTCATCCTATAATTGGATGGGAACTTGGCAGATGAATTAAAGAAAACTCGTAATTTACTTCGTTGACTCACATGTTGAGATAGTTTAAACAAGTCCTTGTGATTTTGTTAAGAGCTCCCACAGTCTTTATTAAAAAAATTATATCATGTATCAAATAAATTAATTAACCAACAATTAATGGTGTAATACACCATTAATAACTTAATAACAATTAATGGTGTAATACGCCATTAATTGCTGGTGTTCGTATCATATTTTACCAAGCTCAAAAAAAATCGATTCCCTCCGATCTCAATCCCAAATCGCCGTGGCTTAAATTTTACTGTACCTTTTTATTGTGATTTTGAGTAATATGATTGACCATAATTAGTTCTATCGTTTCCGACTCTGAAAATCGATAAAATCTGACTTAAAAAAAACGTTACGGCAGAGACAGGTGACTTACAATTGCTGAAGCGACCTTACACGTTCCCTAATTTACGAATTTAAGACTAACTAATGAGTATGAAAATGATCAAATTCTATGTATATTCTATATAATATTGTAGCGGACTGTATCACATAATATTGTTCATTACAGTGAGCCTATTTAATAAATTAGTACCTAGTAATACATTAATGCATTAGTAAATTATGAATATATTCGTCAGTCTTTCCTGTAGTTTAGTTAAACAGCGCCAGTGTGCACGCAGATAATATTTTGTTACTCCAATGGCACCGCATAAGATATTATTCAATAACTTTTTTCAAAAAAACGCCGACGAGTCCCAGAACGAGGGCACAAAAACTGATTTCTTTTCAAAAATATATTTGTACATTGAGTTGTTTTTGGGGATAAATCGGCTGAATATTATTGGTGTTAAAAACTATAAGTTATGCGTCATAGCAGAAATCTACTCTTTTCTTATTAATTTATTAGTTATGTATAATATTTTTCGGAAAATTTATTTACATATTCTGTTTCGTATTGAATACCCTAACGTATTTCAGTATGTAGTTTGTGCTTTTTTAAGATTTGTAATTGACAAAAGATTGATTACATTTTACAAAGAATTGTCTAAGGTCGATACTGAAATTAGTTATGTTCAAAAGGTGTCCGTACGTTCTGTCTACAATCTATTGAATCTAATCATAATAACTATTATAAGTTCTATATTGTATTGCTTTTGTAATGATGAAATATTAAAATTTCTCTTCATGTTGGAAATATATGCATTAAAATTATTGCATAGCGTAGAATTACATTATTATGGGCATTTAATTAGTATGTTTATTCCAAGATTGAAGTTACTTACTGAGAACTTTAAAAAATCTTTATCTGCCGATACCGGAACTGCGAATATGAGTGTGGAAATAACTGATGAATGCAACAGACAGACAACATTTACCTATGTTAATTTGCAAAAAGCAATAGATTCTTACAATAAACTGATTGCAACTTACAATACTTTATATGAAGCTATCAAATGGCAGGTATGTAATAGTTCATAAGAACTTTTAATAAAATATTATTGCGTCTATTTTGCTTCAGGTAATTGATAAAAAAAACTGTGATAGTCCAGCGGTGAAACCGTGTGACTGTTTCGAGGGGGTCACAAGTTCAAACCCCGGGCAGAAAACAATGAGTTTTTTTTAAAACTTGTGTCTAATTGATATTTGCAATTTATCGCATGCTTTTCGGTAAAGCATCGTAAGGAAACATGCATATCTCTAGAAAATTCTGGGTATATGTGTAACTTACCAATCCGCATTAGAACAACGCGGTAGGTCTTACCTCCAACCATTCTCTCCTAAAACGAAGGGCAAAAATTAAACAGTAGCATTATTGAATAATATCACTATTCAAGATGAGTTCGTTAGATTTTGATAGTAATATTTGTCAGTTGTAATTATTAAATGATGAGATTTAATTTATTTGATAAGTGCAGTGAAATATAGTGAGTAAATTGAGATAATTCTATTAAAGGACGCTTCGATAAGACAGATTTATCTGAATGACTGATTATTTTAATGGTGCTTTGTAACTAGCAATATCATTATTCCTATACTATTAAGAAATATCGATAGCAATAGCGAATAAATACTGCCGATATAAAATACATTATATTAACAAATTACTAAGCCAAATTTAAGAGGTACATTGCTACAGTGACAAAACGCGCTGTACAACTTATACGAAAATATCTATTCTAGGTTGTCTTTCTTACTTATCAGTTATATCTAATGTGAGTATTTTTTGTTACAGATGCTCATGCATATGTCAGCAACATTTGGAGTATCTTTGTTATTAATGTATAATATATCTCTCATTTGTATTAAAGATCAAGTAAGTTTATTTTGATAATAGGCGTAATATTTTATTACTTAACAACCTTACCTAACATGCGCAGTCCGCATTCTGTTGTCCGAGGTTTTTTGTTTGTGGGAATCGATCTAGCTAGTTTTTTTTAAGTCGTTTTATCCCTGTTTTTGGGCATTCAAAATACAAAAATGTAAATTCTATATATAAAACACTATTTTTGCTAAAAACTGTCAAGTCAGCGTTGTTTGTTCCTGGAACGGTGGTGGTCTCTAGAAATGAAAACCCAATTACTTTTTGTAATAATAAATTACCCCTAAAAAGCAGGAAATATACGGAACATTTTCTTTGTTAATACTAATTTCTGATTATATTAACTACAAATTTACAAAGTAGTTACAATGAACTGTCTACTGTAACTTCTTATTAATAAGACCTCAAGCATCAAGCCTTGTTAAGTTATGTCATGGAATAAGACAAATATCGTGTTGCATTACAGCTAGTAATTTTGTTTTATCATTTCAGGTTGATATGGTGTATCTGAGTATAAATTGTGCATTTTTGTTACTTATTTTTGAGCCTATTGTTGTACCGTGTATCTCCGCAGACCATCTCACAGCAGAAGTGAGTCGTCTCAGAGAACTTATAATTGCCGGCCTCTACGAAAACACTTTAGGTAACCGGTGTTTCTAATAATAATAATCCTAGTTTTAGTACAGTAGGAGAGTGTGTGTGTGTGTGTGTGAGAGAGAGAGAGAGAGAGAGAGATTTTTTTCTTTTTCAATTGACTGTATGTTATGCTATTGGCCCTAATGGCATTACCAGCGCCACCGGTTGGAATGGGCAAGCGCAGCAGCATCTTCAAGGTCGCAAAATACAGAGAGTAGAGCACAGAAGCTCCACTATCGAGAACGTCCTAAGGGAGCCTCCTGTATGGCCGAGGTGCCGTAAATGGCTACTAAGGTAAGTCGACCCGCCGTGTGGTACCCGGTTGAGTATAATAGACGACTTTCTTTTGTAGCGACGTGTCGTAAAATACGACTAAGTTGAAATCAGGCAGGCGGTCGGCCGTAAAATATATAGCGAAATCATTTGACAACATGTTTATACCATGTAGTGCCGACCCCACAAGAGTGGGACAAGGGCAGGAAATCATATATACCAGAAGTGTAAATCCTAAAAACCGAAGCGAAATCATCTAGGCGGCATTAGTAACTGGAGTTCATGTACTAACTCTGTTTCTGTCTAAGCATAATATAATTATTGTTGCCTTTTAGATAAACCAAGTCGTCGATCGGCTCGTGTTCTTCTCGCTCTGACCAAGAATTGCAACCTGTCCTTCTCTGTGTTCCACATGTTTGACCTCAACATTGCACTGATATTCAAAATAACAGGCCTTCTCGTCACTTACTTAGTCATTATGCTACAGTTTGATAAATACATATTTCCCGTGCATGCTGCATAAAAAGCAATACTTTAATTCAATCTGGGCAACGAAGAATAATTTCTGGAAAATAATTGCACGGCTATAAATCGGCTACAATAAATACACGACTGTAGCATTGATTGACGGATAATATATTTTAGTTAAGTTATATATAATTCTTTCAAAATGATATGCACTTTTTATTGCTTTCACGGGTTGTATATAAAGGCACAAGTTTATTATAAAAGCAAATGTGCGAATAACTTACTTTAATATGCCAACGCGTATACAATGTGTGAAATAAATATTACGAGGAATTAGTGAATGAGAAAAATTTATTTTTTTGTTTTAAAAGTAAGTAAAGTAAAGTAATGACCTGTTACAATCCCATTGCTGGGCATAGGCCTCCTCTCTCCGTTACTGGGGAGAAGGGTTGGAGCTAAGACCTCATCATTATCAGCCCACTCTCGTCCACTGCTGGACATAGGCCTCCCCAATTATACGCCACTTAGCCCGATCCTGGGCTTTCAGCCTCCATCCACTCTTCGCCCGCCGGAGCTAAGACCTACCACGCTGCTTCAATACGGATTGGTAGGTTACACATAACCCCAGAATTATCTAGAGATATGCAGGTTTCCTCACGATGTTTTCCTTTACCGAAAAGCGTGTAATAAATTGCAATTATCAATTAGACATATAAGTTTTAACGGAAAAATTCATTGGTTTTAAAAATTCATTCCTGCCCGGGTTTGGACTCGTGGCCCCCTTAAACGAGTCACACGGTCTCACCGTTGGGCTATCACAGTTTGTTATTTTAATTCAAACTTATTACATACATTTTTAGAACAAATAATTTACTTTATATCAGAATATATTACGCTAGAACTATATTTGTGATTGCTACGGGAATGTTTTACGAGAATGGTTGAGATGTCAATTGTCATTTTTAATTTTTGTTATAAATTGTATTTCATAGATCTTATATTATCTTATATTTCATATTCTTATTATATAAATATGATAGAATAACAATTATGAACCGCGAAAGTTTTAAATCACGAAACGTTTTTGTGTCAATATGTGTTATATAATCTATTTTAGTGTAAAGTAAGGTGCGAGACGGCACCAGCTTTTTATGCATCGGATTTTATTTAGTAGCGAGTCACTTTTAATATTATTCACTTTCACCCTTTGATGTTGAAAATAAATAAAAGACATTGAGAACAAACGTTTTTTAATTAGTTCCTACAACTTACAGAGAACCACAAAGTATATAAAAAAAAAATTAACAAATTACCATTATCAAAACTAATGTTTGGTTATACGAAAGAAAATTTAACAATACAAAAATTTTATAAGAATTTTTTTATACTATAATATTTTACTGCAGCACAGCTAAAGAAGATTAAAAGAAATTAAAGTGCTTATGACGTTGGCAACGTTGGTTTAACACAAATCTTTTTTTAAAGAATATGTTCTAAATTATGGTACAAGTTTTTGTCCAGTGAAGATATATTTCTTTTTCTTAATTGAAACGATTTGGAGGAAATTAGACCTTTCAAAGAATTTATTGCAATTCCCGGGCTAAAATACCGAATGGTGCCGAATTAGATAAGTCACCCCTAAGACAGGCCTTCCGAGTGGGTAATAAATACAATTAATGCCGCCGGAACTGCTAACGGTCGACAATAATTGCTGATTTCATTTACCTATCTACTATATATTATTAAATAATAAACACTCGGGAATCAAATGAAAAAAGTAATATCAATTAACCACAATTTAATAAATAGTCATGATAATGATGATAATTGATTGATGATTGTTGCACATTTTATCGAGGCAACTGTCTTACGAGATTTTGCATAATAAATTTTACGTGTGAATTAAATGAGTTAATCTTGTATAAATATATATTTTCCGAATCTCGGAAACGGCTCCAACGATTTTCCTGAAATTCAGCATGTAGGAGGTTTTGGTGGAGAAAAATTAATCTAGCTAGATTTTATGTGAAATAATATTGTTTTATCCCTATTTTTGGGCATTAAAAAACACTAACATTTTATTGAATTGAATTTTCGCCATTAACTGTCGGCGTAGCCTTTTCGGGTAACGGGCAGACTCCAGAAATGTGAATGCCAAGGATCGATCCCCAACTAAATAATTGTTTTTTCTTTTTTTTTTAAGTTTTTTTATTTTTTTTGTGAAAAATTCCCGAGCGAAGCTCGGTCACCCAGGTATTAAATTTTACGTGTGAACTGTGCGCGAAATTTTAATAAGTGTGTAATGTGCAAGTGTCGAACGTCTTAATATAAAACCAGTGTATATTTACTCAATGCTTTTATGTTAGGGACACTTTTGTCAAAACTGCGTGAACGTTTAAAAATTAGGAGATATGACTTTATCGAACTGGAGTAGTATAATGAGGTAAGTAAGCAGCAGGGCTGAAAATTTAAACGGCAACGAAATGTCGATGTCGAACATGTGGAACAGTGAAAACGATAGGTTGTGTGTCTCTATCAAAGCCAGCAGAATACGGGCTGTCCTCCGACACGGTTTGTCTGAAAAAAAATTAAGATATTGTGAAATAAAGAAATAACGATATAACGGGTATGCTTGTTAAGCCATACATAACCCATACCGGGCTAAAAAATTAATTTTTTAACTACTTGGCAGTGAATATTATCGTTTATTTTTACCTTGAAAAAAATTTCGCATTTTCTACTAGCGATTGCGGTAAATAGAGATGTGGAAAGAAACTTGTATGATTTACTCGTAGAGATATACTCGTACTAATTCAGTTATTATTTTAGTTTGTATTTTAACTGGCATCGTATTAAATTCTATCTATATTGCTCCAACGGATTAGTTGTGAAAGCGTCACAGACAGACAGTCAAACTGTAGCATTTAGATCATTAGTATGGATGTGTAAGGATTTTACAAAAATATAGTAAAAGTTATATGTATATTTTATGCGTCGTTTAACGAGATCTGGGTTCTGTTATATAAAATTATAATAATCAAATTAATTTTTCTGAAGCGCGGTTCATCGCGGATTATAGCAAAATAATTTTATTATTAATTTTGTATTATGGATCTCCGCAAAGTAACGCCTAATTCTATAAATCACTCCTTTCGAGTTAATAAAGTCTATTGCGCGTTCTTCCGGTGAATATGTTAGGCTGGCAATCGACTAATTGTGTAGTAATCATCCATCAGTTAACCCAGAGAAATATCGGTGACGCATTGCGCATAATCAAAACTTAGATTATTAAACTCATGAGTCCAGTTATAAGAACAGATTGTGCAACAATTCGCATTACAAAGATTTTCCCAATCGCGAATTAAAGGCGAATAATTCTATAATTTCTTTTGCATATTTAACTATATATTTAAATAATATCACTAATGCAGTTATGATATTGATTAATTATATTACCAAGTGTGTTTTCATACAGTTTGCAAGCGAGATAGTCTTTGATTACTCGCACTTCTCTTTGTACTCGGTCAGCGAACACGCAAGGAACAAGAAAAGGGAATAATTGTATCGTGATAACAGAAGTGTTCATCATCAATGTCATTTGAGGCACCTAAAATATAGACATTTATTTGAAACTACATCACATTCTCACATTTCAAAATTATTTTAACAAAACTATAACTTGTCCTTTTATTAGGATAAGAGTCAATATATTAGCTGTCAAAGCGTAATGGTTTGAACTTATGACTCTTTCTTATAAAGAGTTCACAACTGAAACCTCGTGATTTGCCACCAATGAGCTTTCTATAAAAAAATTATGTCTGTAACATAATGTATTCGGAACTCATATAATTCCTCACTGAAATAATAGATAACGCCAATCCATAGTTTACACCGCGCTATAGAGGTGCTTTTGTAGGAATATAAGAAGTCCCCATAAAAATGTTAATCCATCGATCTCGAAATCAGCTGGTTCTAAAGTGTACCCTACTGAAACATTACGCCTTAGAGAAGCTGTAGACGGTGCATTTTCCGCCTTCGGTACATCCATAATTGAAATGCTGTAAAGGACCCGTAGGCAATACTCTACGTATATGCCAATTGTACCAAAGATTACAGTATACATAATGATTTGTTCATATTCATATCCCCCGTCTAGGTCATCGCGTTACATATCTTAATATTTGCAATTGTTCGTGCGGTTGACGATGAATGAAAAAACCATTTTTATGAAATGGGCGTAATCCTAGACAATAACTGGCATATAACGCCCTAATATGGACTTATAAATTACGCATTAGTGCATATTAGCGCGATGTTTTTTAACCATATCGTATAGTAACAGGGTGTTACGTAAAATAGCTGAAAAGTGACCTGAGTTTACGCCACGTCTATCAAAGAATCAGGGGTTTGAAATTTAAGGTTAAATTTCAACGTTCTTAATTATTATTAATTACGTTTGAGTTAAAATATAATACTTACTGACGTATCCCATCCTATGACAGACTTCACTGTTTTGTATAATAAACACAGCGTTACGTAAAAGGTCGTCATTAAGAATATCAGTAACTGAAATGTAAGTAATAAAAATATACAAAATTAGATGTTGCTTTGTGATTCTTTAATTGCAAGCTTTCTATCTTGCTATTTATTCAATAAAGTAACCAGGCATGAAACTTAGAAAGCTTTAGTTGAATGTTAATTATATCATTCATTTAGAAATATACAAAAAACGAGTAATCTATATATATAAAAGAAAGTTGGTCTAAGTTACACTATTTATAACTCAAGAACGGATGAACCAATTCGGCCGAAAATTGGTGTAGAGGTTGCTTAGAACCAGGAAACGGACATAGGATACCTTTTATCCCGTTCGACCGCATTTATTTTATCCCGTCAAGTCACTATAAATCGTGGTATTACAAGAACGACTATGACATTGAATAACAAAACGCAAATGTCAGTGGAATACAAAACATAGATGACAGTTAACGTAATTTTTCTTTGGTGAAGTATGGTAAAATATTTGACAATTATCAAAATAATGGTGTTACAAAATGTTTTTAATACAACCTCCTTCATAGAGTTGGTCATTAGTATGAAAAATGGCTGTCATATGTGTCATTAAGTTGTTGAGAAAGAGTAAATGGGTTGACTCTGGGAAAACTGTTTTTATTTATTGAATAAGTATAATAATATAATAAGTACAAAGGAGAAATATCGTCGTTTATTATATTCAGAAGAGGATGTAACCTAAACTCACAAATAGAGCGGACAAATGGAATATCTGGAAATTTAAAGAGTTTAAACAAAAGACAAATGATGATCAATATCTTGAGACAACACGGAGAGTCCGAATTTCGTATAATTTGAGAGATAGTTGCGATATGCGATGCTATGGAATAAAAAATGGAGTTTTTATTGGAGAGATTATTATGATGATATTATGATGGTAATTGGTATTCAATTTATTAACTCTATAAGATCAACGTGACGATGTGCTATGTGAGGCCATAGACGCGCCCGTGACTATTGTTCGATAGAACTGTCAGCTAGAATGACGATTATTCTCTGGATTTGTTCCAGTTGTAACAATTGTTTTCTAGACTGTGGCCATCTGCAACGACTGTCAGCTAGACTCTGCCTAGATGTGGTTATTGTTCTTTGAGCGTTATCATTTGCGAGTCTGTTTACGTGTGTATCTGCTGAGTTGGTTGCCACTTATTGAGCTGTGTTATGCCATGACAGTGATTGAGGGTGAGCTTAAGGTGCGAAATGATTTTTCTTTTACAGATTAAAAGAGCAAGTATTGAGTTTCTTGCCGATTCTTCTCAGTACAATCAGCATTACGAATCGGTGGTAGAATCATTCCCAGAAGTCAGCTTATGAGATTTGCGGGGTCGCAAATGTTGTCAGGATGGTCGACTGTTACAACATGTTTTTAATTCAATCTCCTTCAGAGTTAGTCATTAATATGAAAAAGCATTGTGGCTGTTATATGTGTCATTGAGTAGTTTTTGAGAAAGAGTAAATGAGTTGACTTTGGGTAAATTAATTTTTATTATTGCATAAGAATAAAGGAGAAATATCGTCGTTAGTTATAATATCTAAACGTCACTAAATAGTATAAAACAAAGTCGCTTTCTCTGTCTGTTTCTATGTCCCTATATCCCTTTGTATGCTTATATCTTTAAAACTACGCACCAGATTTTGATGCGGTTTTTTAATAGATAGTGATTGAAGAGAAAGGTTTATATGTATAATCTAACATATTATAAACTTTTATTATAAACATTCAATATGGAGTAAAGAAATACTATCATTTTTGAGGTTTCCAATGTGATGTCTTAAATAATTACATTTATTTTCCGTTTACATTGCAAACGCAGGCCGAACCCTACAATATTTGTCAAAATAATGTATTATTATGTAAGTATTTGTACACCTTGAAAAGGTCTACAGAAAACTCGGCGATGGTATACATATTATGTCTATCTTTTATGGACCTACAATAGCATTTTTTTCACATTTTCTTCTTCATTTGTAATTTAAATGAACATTTTCGAAGATATTACAGATTTAAAATGCAGGGTATAGCGATTGCGCGCTTTGTCTTATAGCACTTCGAATTTAGCTGCGATTGAACGGGTTTTTTTTCACATGGCCAACTATATGTCGCTTTATCAAGAGTAACCTCTACAGAAAACATGTTTGTATTGTGTAATGAAGATTCTTTCTTTATGACAAAAAAGCTGTGAATGTTGTATATAAAGGCATTCTGTAATTAATTGTAAAAATAAAATACTCAGGGAAAATGTAAAAGTAAATAAGTAAAAATGTAGTATATGAATTTAGATATTCCAAAGATAGCAGGGAATCTTCATGGTATAGAGAAAGGGGAAGGGTTTTGTTTTTTATACAGAAAAAGCTCCTTATGGGTACCGCCACCCGACGGGGACAGGCGGCAGTTATGTCGGACTCGCACCGACTAAAACGACCTGTGTGCTCCACCGCGCTGCCGATGGCAAGGACAGGGTATCATTGTACATATTGCCCCCATCCCGCCATCAGCTCTGATCCCAGAGAACAAAAACCTTCTTCGGGTAGGGGCCCCTCGAAAGAGAAGCATCCCTCCGCTAACCGGTGCATCGGTAGCACCAGATGCACCGACCGCCTCGGGGACCTGTAAGCCAGGCGTCCGATATACCCCGTTCGGAACACCCGAAGGTCCCCAGTTAGGGCGGCAGACGATGGGCTTGGGCGAGCCACTAACACCTGGACTCACCAGCAGCAGATTGGATCCAGAACAACAGTTCGTGGAACCGCTCCGCCGCCTCCCTTGATCCCCCTCCACAGAACAAAGGGAGGCCATCGCTGCCCACGGTCGCTCCCTTCCCACCGTGTTTGTTATGTCACGGTCAACAGGGAGAGACCGCGCCCCAAGTAGGGGCCACAACGCCTTGGTGGGCGTTTCCGCCCCCACCGGGTAATTTTTTATAGAGGTTTTCTTCCTCGCAAACCGAAGGTCCCCGTTCCCATTGCTGTGCTTCCGAGTTTCGCTGAGGGTGGCCGTAACCATGTCCAGCTAGACTTAGAGTAAGCCCAACCGGACCCGTCGCTCATTAGAAACCCCAGCCTAGCCCCCCTGGAGTCCCCAGCCTGTCCAGATTGCCCTCTGCTAATCAGAAGGACAACTGGATTGGCCACCCCACAGTAGTCCGTTCGCCAAGACTAAGCTTGCCCAGGGTGCGCCATGAGGAGGCCGATCACTTTGCCACCCCAGGGGAATTGTTTTACTCCAAATTTGACGCGTGTGAGCCACGGGCAGTAATGAATAAAACAAAACTGCTGGATAGATTTTAATAATTTTTTTTACTGAATGACATAGCCTATATATTTTATACCCGTGCGAAGCCGGAGCGGGCCACTAGTATCATATAGAAAATATATAATACAAAAAGGTTTGGTTAATGCCGTGTGAAATCCGACTGAGTTGTATTCAACTCTATTGACCGCCCTCATTACTTACCGAAGTTTCGTTAAAGGCCACTTAGGTAAGTTGACGTCAGGCAGGCGTCCGGTCGTAAAATACCTAGCCAAATCACATCACAACATGGTTAAAATATGTTGTTCCGAGCCTACTTAGAATGAGATAAGGGCAAGAGAATGAAATGATAATAAAAAGGTTTGTTTGCAGACTGACAAACATTTTATTATTAGAAAGTTGTGAATAAAGGATTTGTGATTTAAAATTCACTGTAAGACTAGTTCTTACCTGCCATTTAATAGCATCGTTTAAACAATCATAAATAATAATGATTTTATTGTAAAAGTCCATGATTTTTTTCATATCTATACGCAATCTTTTTCCATCTTTTTGTGAGTCCTGGACTGGCTGAATTTGGACATTGGTTCTATTTCTATTATTTGGATACGATAATTTCATACAGTTATTGATAGCTTTCATTCTTGGAATTACAAGGCTAAATAGATGTCCGTAATAATGCAGTTCAAAACAATTCATTACTTTTATCACGATTACGTGCAGTAAGGTTAAATTATTAACTAGAAGGTGTCTACATAAAAAGTAAACGATAAAATTTTGTATTATTGTTACAATTAGTTGAAGAAAATTGTACAAGGTTTGTCGTACACCAAATGTTTTTGAATCAAAACAAAGTTCCTTATCGATTTCGTTCAAGTTGATGTAAAATTTTGTTAATCTTTTATGCATTACGAATCCGAGAATAGTACAAATCAAAAATTGGGCATTATCTAGAGTTGTAATTGATATATACATGAATTGTCCGGGGTATTGCATCAGTGTCAAATAAAAAAATATAACATTGAGGATTGTAGTATAAAATATCATTATAACTATGCAAATGATTTTGGAAACGCCGATGATAGGAAGCCGGTTCATGCCCAGTATTGCTTCTATTATTATGAAAATCTTGGAGACAGGTTCTATGGTAGGTTTCGAGGTCTTTTGAAAGAAGGTATTGATCTGAGGCACTGGTGGCGACATGATGATCAAAGGACTGGTATATAACTAATTCCATTCCATACACATATTCCATTTCTTAATAGCTTTCATTATATTAAAATGTCATGCATACATATTCTACGTAGGTACACTGAGCTTCAAAAGTTAGTAAGTTCATTAAAATTATTTTTTTTCAATTGTCTAATGTCAATATTATTTTAGCTCTAAACCTTTTATACCGTTACAAAATTACCATGTCGTTTATGTACAAGATTACATTATTCACATTGGTTTGCCTTTGGAATCGTGCAAAACGATGCGGAATAGAATTTATTATTGGAATAGATTGAGCAAAAATTTCCGCCCAACACGTTTGTCAGTTTTTTATTTGGGAAAACTTAAAAAGTCCATAATTTAGAGTCAATTTAGATGAGGGCGGCTTAGGTCTTTAATTCGTTAAGGTTCTGCTTCAAATGGTTGAAAGAAAGCTTTGATTATTGTTAATATTAGAAAAAAAACAAGAAACACTAAGAAGCTCTAATCAAAAACATTGCTAAATCCCTTTGATGTGGTAATTAAAAAGCTTTTTAGACTAATGCATTAATAATCTTTATCAACTTAAATACGTTTGTTATCTGTGTTAGTTAATGCTTATGAAAAATTTAAATGAATATCTAAGTGGCTATTGCACATTTACAACAAGGTGTGAAATAAATTAGTGCATTTTACGCTTGATTGATGCGTACAACCGCACAACACAATGTCGCCTACTTACCTGTGACTTTTCAGGGGTAGGTAGGCGAAATAGGGATAAGCCGCATCTAGAATATGAACAAATAGTGTTCTAAAACTTTCAAGTACTCAATGAATTGAATAAACATAAATTCTGTACATATATGTATATTAAAAAAATATTCGCTATACTAGTATTTTCTATTTCATTATACTAAAACCATTATTACATCGGTTCTTTTGACTTAGTTATTTTTTAATTAAAGAAATGCATTTATCAAGTATAATGTTCATGTCGCTATTGACATTCTGTGCGTGTTTTACGTAATGAAAAATATCCTAAATATATAATTTTGGCTGTTTCGACAAAAAATTGATGCATTACTAACTAAATTAATGGTAGTAATCCGTTTAGCAGGAATTCCTTATTAGATTTATAGTTATAGATCTTTAAATTTAATGTTTATTTATATATGAATGCAGTGCGTATCAGGATCCATTTGTCACTTTTCACCAGAGATCTGTGAACCAACTACCTAAATATGTAACAGAAAAATATATAGGTCATGTCTTCGCGTTACATGTCTTAATATTTGCAATTGTTCGTGCGTTTGACGATGAATTAAAAAACCATTTTTATGAAATGGGCATAATCCTAGACAATAACTGCATATATCGCCCTAATATGGACTTATTAATTACGTATTATTGCATATTAGCGCGATGTTTTTTGACGTATCGTATAATAATAGGATGTTACGTAAAATGGCTGAAAAGTGACCTGAGTTTACGCCATGTCTATCAGGGAATCAGGGATTTGAAATTTAAGGTTAAATTTCAACGTTTTTAATATTTATTTATTATGTTTGAGTTAAAATATACTACTAACTGACGTATCAAATCCTATTTCACTGTTTTATATAATAAACACAGCGTTACGTAAAACGTCGTCATTAAGAATATCAGTAACTGAAATGTAAGTAATAAAAAGTAGGAAAATATACAAAACATGCCTTTTTGTAGTGTCGTTGTTGCACGAGTAGCAACGATAGTTGGAAACTATGTTTCGATGTTGTTGGTAAACTAGTTTTTAGGGGTTTATCTTACGTATCGTAAGTTATTAATATCATCATCACCTGTCATCCTCCTGCCCTTATTCCACTCTAAGTGGCGTCGGCACAACATGTTATAAACATGTTGTCACATGATTAGGCTTCGTATTTTACGACCGCCCGCATGCCTGACGTCAACTTACCTTAGTCGTATTTTACCATTCATCGATAAGAAATGAATGTAGAATAGACCACCCGGTCTATTCTACTCAGTCGGATACAATGCGGCGGGTCAGCTAACCTAAGTCGCCTTTTACGACACCTAGATATAAATGGGGGTGGTCAATTCTATACAGCCGGATACCACACGGCGGCATGAGTTATTATTATTCGGCATCATTATTTGATGGAAATTCAAAGATTTATTTCTGAGCGAGAACCACCATCTGTCAAAATATTTAGGGCATACCATTATACCGCTTATAACAATGTTTATTAAAATAAAGTATAATATGTTACCAAAATGTTATCCTTTGTTTTGATGGATTTCTGCTAGGGTTACGCAAGCGTCCATAACGAAAACGAATTGCGCAGTCATTATCTTTTTCTTAATAATAATTTCGTTCACGTGTACCGACGGTAATATATATTTAAACTAGATTTACTAGTACTTACGAGCTTTCAATTGCTAATATATACATCCCTTTAAGGCATTGTATGTTCTAAGAAAAATACTACTGTCTAAATTTCGGCGTCTGATCTCCTTTTTGTGTAATAAGTGACATAACCTCTTAGTGAGACTTTATTTTTAATTATTAGATTTAATAGTAAATATTATTGTTACAGTCACAGTTTCACAGTGAGTTCTGTAGGTGGTCAAAACTTCTGAATTTTACGCCAAATAGCTACAACAAATACAGAAAAGCAATTACGGATTACCAGTGTTTTCCCGAAAAACACGTTTGTCGACATTTCAAAGCCACCCTTTATTTGTATAACCTCTTTGGACAATATCCCTACTCGTTACGAGTGGCACTTGTTAGGAGTTTTTTATATTTGTCTGCCAGTTAAAACCAAAAGTCTCTCTTCACAGAAAATACATTTAACAAGCTTTACGTTCGTAAAGCTTTTTCAGTGTACTTCCTTTTTTTACGTGCAAAAAACCTTCAGTCCTTAAGTGTAATATTCCAAAATTAAGAATCCAAATTAGTTTTTGAAATGGTAGGTTTCGTTTGCGTGCCCAGAACCAATCGTACCACATTACATTAGATTACTTTGCTGTTCTATAAACATGTATGTTTGTATGTGACGAAATTTATTTATTTATTTATTTATGTACCATAAAAAAATTTGGAAAAAAAACATAATTGGTAAAAAAAAGTATACAAAGGTCAACTTATCTCTATGACAAAGATCTCTGCCAGCTAACCTACGAAGTGAGACAATTTATATTAAAGAAAAAGGTACGCAAATATCAAACATTATGAATTAGAATTATCTACTAATAATTTCCTAATTTAACAATAATTTAAATGATTTATGTTGGCGTATCAACACTGGGTCTTCTTCTTTCTTCTTTCTCAACCGGTGGACGTCCACTGCTGAACATATGTCTCCTTAAGGGATCGCCACAATCCACGATTTTGTGCCGCTTGGATCCAGCGGCTCCCCGCGACCTTTTTGAGGTCGTCAGTCCACCTCGTTGGGGGCCTACCAACGCTGCGCTTTCCAGTGCGAGGTCGCCATTCCAGCACCTTAGGACCCCAACGCTCATCGGTTCTACGTACTACGTGCCCCGCCCATTGCCACTTCAGATTCGCGATACGATGAGCTATGTCGGTGACTCTGGTTCGTCTACGGATCTCCTCATTTCTGATTTGATCACGTAGAGATACTCCGAGCATAGCCCTTTCCATCGCCCGCTGAGTGACTCTGAGCTTTCTTATGAGGCCCATAGTCAGCGACCACGTTTCCGATCCGTAAGGTAATGATTCTCGAGGAAGCGTTTATATGAGAGGGCGATAACGTGCTTGTATGCACAGATTGCAAATATTCTGTTGATTCTATTGTTGGTGAAACAGATGTTAACTCTAAAGAATGTCATGTACATCAGGTACAATATAAAAAACACTAATAAGATTTACGGGTCCGAATAACAGCTGTGCAAACATCTAAAAAATTATACCTTAATAGTCAACAAACACTTAATTGTGTAAGTTAAGTATTAAAAAGGTATAGTATCTTTGAAGGTTATTTGAAGACAAACACACGCACACGCACATTAACACATATACACCATTACTCTAGCAAAACAAAGTTTATCTTTTTTTTTTTTTTTTTTTTTTTTTTTTTTTTTTTTTTTTTTTTTTTTTTTTTTTTTTTTCGAATTGACAATATGCTGTTAGCCCTAACGGCTTTTACAGCGTCACCGGGCGGGACGGGCGAGCGCAGAAGCATCGCCGAGGTTGCGAAATGCGTAGAGTAGAGCGCAGAAGCTCTACTAGCGTCGGGGAACGTCGTCCTAAGGGTGCCTCCTGTGAGGCCGGACCACGGCTTAGGACGACGTGTAGTGGAGGGCTGTTGGTATGACTTTGATTAGTCAATACGACGACGGAAGGGTGGCAAGAAGCCACGACCAACCGATATCAGAAATCTGGGACCTCGTCTTCGCCGGCGAAGACGCTGCGTGTGTGTGTTACGTGTTTTTGTGTTTGCGATCGTTATTTGATCGTCAGGGTCATATAGGACGCTTTTTGGACGCCTATATTTTCGGTGGTCAGACCTAACTGGGATGTAGGTGGCAGCAACTGAAATGAGAGGGTTTGGATGTACCTCGGATTTCTCGAAGTAAGACTTCGAAAAACGTTTAAAGAGGTGAGTAATGGTAGGGAGGTCGAGGTCTCTATGGAGGTCAACGTTCCGCATGAACCACGGACAACCAGTGGCTGTCCGCATAAATCGGTTTTGCATTCTTTGAAGCGTGAGCAATCTGACCTTTGAAACGTGCGCGAACGCAACGCTCGCATAGGACATTATTGGTCTTATGCAAGTTTTGTAGAGTGTCACTTTGTTGCGGAGTGACATTTTACTTTTCTTGCATAACATCGGATAAAGTCGTCCCATGACATACGCAGCCTTATTGCAGACTGTGCGTATGTGCTCGTGGAAGGTCATGGAAGGTTGGAAGGTGACACCTAGGTACTTGACTTTCTGTTGCCAGTGAATTGGTGTATCGTAGAGGGAAATTTCCGTAGGTGTGTCTATGTGAGATCGGAAACGATTACCGATAAAGTGCATAGCTGCACTTTTATCAGGGTTTATTTCAATTCTCCATCGGCGGAACCAGCGTCCGAGGCTGTCTACCGCTTTCTGGAGACGTCTAGTGATAACTTGAGGTTGGCGAGATGTGGTAAATACAGCGGTATCATCCGCGAAAAGGGCAAGATGAGTGCGCTCTTTAATAGGCGCCCGTGGAATGTCACTCGTGTAGAGCGAGTACAATAAGGGTGCCAGCACAGATCCTTGAGGGACACCGGCACGGATAGGGCGGCGAGACGATAGAGTGCCGTCTACGCGGTACCGAAAGTTTATCTATCAAAAGTGTGGCACACCTACTACTTAATAATCTTGAAGTACTTTGTTACTCGACTTCTATGTTATCATCGATCATGTGAGGTTAACGTGTCATTCAAATATGACTGGAGACGGTAAAAGTAATGCTGTAATGTTTCTCAATTTATATATGACCTGGCAACCACCATATATTTTTGCTCTAAATTTTTCTGCTTCATACTAAATGATATCTAATACGCCGTGTGGTATCTGGCTGAATAGAATAATACCACCCTCATTTTCGACCGAGGTGTCGTAAAAGGCGAGTAAGGTAAGTCGACCCACCGTGCGGTATCCGGCTGAGTAGAATATACCAACCTCATTTCTTAACTAGGTGTCGTAAAAGGCGACTCAGGTAAGTTAACGTCAGGCAGGCGGCCGGTCGTAAAAACGCAGCTCAATCATGCGACAGCGTATTCATAACATGTTGCGCCGACCCCACTTAGAGTGGGATAAGGGCAAGAAGATGATGACTAAATGATATCTAATCAAAAGTGCAATTTCTAAATAATAAAATCAAGTTTTCTTTGTATAATACTGAACCAGTTTTGCTTTGTATAATAATTTCCGAATATATTCCTGAAACAGCCGCAAGCAAACATTAATTACTACTTGACTATGTCGTGTATAAGTTTATGATCAACATTTATGGTTATTAAAACGTGATATTAGTTCAGGGAGTACACAAAAGTATCCATTTACTCGTGTAACGTATAAGAAGGTCGTCTTTATTATTATTAGATTCTTGATAGGGTATTTTGATTAAATGTACATGTTTATTACAAGGGGTGACACACCGAAGCAGTTCGTGTAGGGTTATTTGCAAGCTATTTGAGCTTATTGTGTACGATTTGATGAGGTGTGCTACCTAGTAAGTAAGTAACGGCCTGTTACTATCCCACTGCTGAGAATAGGCCTCTTCTCTCCGTTTTGGGAGAGAAGGATTGGAGCTAAGACCTACCACGCTGCTCCAATGCGGATTGGTAGGTTACACATACCTCCAGAATTCTCTAGAGATATGCAGGTTTCCTCACGATGTTTTCCTTCACCGCTAGTTATTACCGCTAGTTATTAGTGCTACCTAGTACTTAGTGATAACTTGTGATAGTGCTATAGATGCGATGAAGTTAGTACTGCGGTCTTTCATCTATTTGCTTAATATGGTTTTGTTTAGTTTAGCTCGATGGGATATATTACCATTACAAGTATCTGTCTTCCATTGATTTTATAAATTGATGATCCACATACTAGTGCTTTGCATGCTTTATTAATAATAAGGCGTTGCTGTGTGTTATCCGGTTGAGTGGTGTCGTTAAAGGCGACTTAGGTATGTTGACCCAACGTCTAGTATTAGGTTGAGTAGAATAGACCAACCTCTTTTTTACGAAGGTGTCGTAAAAGGCGACTAAGGTAAGTCGAGCCGCCGTGTGGTAACCGGTTGAGTGGAATAGACCACCCTCTTTCTTACCGAAGTGCCGTAAAATACGACTAAGATAAGTAGACATCAGGCAGGCAGGTCGTAAAATAAGTAGCTAAATCATGTGACAACATGTTTATAACATGTGCCAATCCCACTTAGAGTGTGATAAGGACAGGAGGATGATGATTAATGCTAAGGCAATTTGACTATGTATGAATGCCTCAGAAATATAATTTTGGGTAAATTTCAATAAGTATTAATTTTTTTTTAATATAAGCAAAACAATCAAATTACTAGACACGTGACCGCTGCCAAATGTAATTTAAGATAGAGCTCGTACTTCGGATTGCTTAAAACTTTATTTTATTCATCGAAAGATTAGTAAATAACTATATTAATAACTTTTTTGTTTGCTTGTCTCGCGCGTTTTTTTGTTTTTTTAGATTGGGTGGGATTCTAGCCGTGTGGTATCCGGCTGAGTAGAATAGTACCACCCTCTTTTCTTACCGAGGTGTCGTAAAAGGCGACTAAGGTAAGTCGACCCGCCGTGTGGTATCCAGCTGAGTAGAATAGACCACCCTCATTTCTTACCGAGGTGTCGTAAAAGGCGACTAAGGTAAGATGACCCACCGTGTGGTATCCGGTTTAGTAGAATAGATCACCCTCTTTCTTACCGAGGTGTCGTGAAATACGACAGAGGTAAGTTGACGTCAGGCAGGCGGCCGGTCGTAAAAACGCAGCCAAATCATGTTACACCATGTTTATAACATGTTGTGCCGACCCCACTCAGAGTGGGATAAGGGCAGGAAGATGATGATGATGATGAGATTGGGTGGGATTCATTGCCACGTAGTCTTTTTTGGACAATTATTTCGTTTGAGTGTCCAAAACGTAAAACCCACTCAACTTTCCTTTGATGCAACCCATTTCGGGCTATAAACGTAAATTCTGTATGCGAAATGATCTCGCTACGCTAATTTTAATTAGTACTCACGTGCGTAAAATGGAGAGGGCAAACGTATTGCGAGTTTAATTAAAAATGTAGACGTAAAACACGGTTATACGTATAATGACTACGTGTGAAGAATGTTTGAATTATTTTTTATGCATCTGCTTATTCGGACAGTTTTGTTCTTCTTCTTTAACTGATTGATGAATTTAAATAATTTATGGGATTTACTGCAAATCTGCCCTGCGTATTTTGCAACCTTGACAATGCGTCTGCGCTCGCCCGTCTTTTTTTTTTTTTTTCGAATTGACCATATGCTGTTAGCCCTAACGGCTTTTACAGCGTCACCGGGTGGGACGGGCGAGCGTAGAAGCATCGCCGAAGTTGCGGCGCCCGTCTTGCCCGGTGTCAATGTATCTAAATAGATACATTGTAATACAATGTTATATAAATGTTACGAATTAAATGACATTTCGACACACAATTTAAAAAAATAACTGCATGAATAAATTGATATAAACGATATCATCATCTTCCTGTCCTTATCCCACTCTAAGTGGGGTCGGCACAACATGTTATAAACATGCTGTCACATGATTTTGCTGCGTTTTTACGACCGGCCGCCTGCCTGTCGTCAACTTACCTCAGTCGTATTTTACGACACCTCGGTAAGAGAGAGGGTGGTCTATTCTACTAAACCGGATACCACACGGTGGGTCAACTTACCTTAGTCGCCTTTTACGACACCTCGGTAAGAAATGAGGTTGGTCTATTCTACTCAGCCGGATACCACACGGCGGGTCGACTTACCTTGGTCGCCTTTTACGACACCTCGGTAAGAAATGAGGGTGGCACTATTCTATTCAGCCGGATACCACAATATAAACGATATATTGTAGCTAATTAGTACTAACTTAACTTTTGTAGAAGTCTGCAATGCATGTCCTATGTATAGTGTAATAATATTATATAATAAGTATATATAAATTTTATATAATTATACATCGTTTTTGGTAAAAAAATGACCAACAATTATACATTTTTTTTCCTGAAATTATATTAGGTTCGGAATGAACCTTTAACTATTAAAATTTATCGGAAGCACATCAGAAATCAATCAGGAAACAAAATAACATGATTTTCTTAATTATTAAATTTAATAGATTAAAATTAGTATTTACGATATAGTGATAGAAGGTAGAGTTAGAGTATTTGTTCATAGTTAGAATGTTATTTTAGACTATAAGGTTTATATTATTATTTATTATAATTATTATCACTACGAGAATGTATATTGCTACTTTGTCTCAATCCTACAATGTTCCGCCAACAGATAAGAGTTTGATAACAAAATAAATTATACTAACTCCATTATGTCAACTCTCCTGGAATGGATTTAAATGTTAGGTAAGATTACAGAAATATGACTAAGCATTAAACTTTGATTATTTCTATCAAAAGTTTCAATATTATAATAAAAAATTTATGATACTGATCTTTTTGTTTTTAACTTTCTTACCTCTAAGTTAGTGTTTTCAAACATGGGGCCCAAGCAAAGCAGGTGAATAATTTGATAATAAATTGGTGGGGGTAATTCGAAAATAGAATCGACACGAAATTAGACCTTTTGCTCCTGGCTCATTAAATACAAAGATTACGATTTCAAATTTAACGAGTTCAATTCTTCTACTTAAAACCTATCGTTTCAATTTCTTAATTCAACAATTGAATTATTTTAATATTAAAATTATGTATCTTACATAGCGGACTTAAAAGTTGCAGAAAGTCTAAAGTGGGGTATGACACATTGGATGACTAGTGTTCTATGTGTTCTATGTGAGTGTGATGTGAGTAAATATAAATCAAAAGTCACCATTACCATATTTAAGAGACATACAGTTTGTCATTTAGCATAAATCACTTTATAGAATTCATCTAATGTGACAATAATAGACAATAGCGGAAGTTACTTGAAAATCTAAAATTTTCAAATGTTATAGTGAATATTTTATATCATAGTACATTTTTTATAATTTTAAGTAATGGGTTATATTTTTATGTTCTTAGAAATTAATATAGACTTGGAATAATTGCATGTTTCTTTTTATATTAGTTACTAGCAATGTTACGGTACAAAACTTATATTTTTAATTAGAGAAGCTTGCTGGCCTGCAGTGTTAAAG
The DNA here is from genome assembly GCA_947086495.1 of Morpho achilles. Lineage (NCBI taxonomy): Eukaryota > Metazoa > Arthropoda > Insecta > Lepidoptera > Nymphalidae > Morpho > Morpho achilles. Next base: position 7,966,175 of record CAMTZB010000016.1, read on the forward strand.
TTTCAATTAATTGAAAGGTATCACTGCAGATTGGCAAACTTCTGATTGAAAGTTTCTATGAACATTTAAAACTTTAACTTTAAGGGTACATAAAAATAGTAATGATTTCTAAAACCTTTTAAATAATTTTATTATACGTCAAGGCTTTTTCAAACTCAAAGCTTGTGTTTGGAGAGATGGATATACTACAATTTACAATGATCCTTCTTCAATGTCGTTTTCCATACGATGGCTGTTAGATGGCTACACACAACACTCTTCAAGCCATTTCTACGCAATACTGTGCCGTTTGGACAACTCTAGCATTTTGAGCTCTTTATCAATTTCAAATGGACTGGAATGGAATGGCGTAGAAATTAAAAGAAGGTATCTCGGTGAGAGATCGCATTCTAGTACTTTAGGAACCCAAAGCCAAAAAAATATACATATGAAGGGCCTGACTACTTGGAGCTTAATTCTGGAAATCAGTAACGTACTCGAATTAATTGTTAGGCCATCAATTTTTTAAATATCCTTATAAATTTGTTCACCAGATTGATAGATGCTTTTTTAAATAGCAATTAAGTTTGCGCTCTGTTTGTTCTTTTATGGGCGTATTGTAATTAGCATATTGTTAATTTTTTACGATTTATTAAATAAGATAAAAGTCTATTAATCCGTATAATGTCTGTTAATTTTTATTAATATGGTTATGGAAGATCACTTTCTCGTGGACTCCTGTTGATTAGAAGTTTTATAAAGAAATGACATCTGATTTTATATCATTCGACAAAAATTGTACCTTTTTATTTGTAACACAACATGTTTAGGTTTTACAAAAAACGTGGGCGGGGAAGTTAAAAGGGCAGAAAACTTTGTATGCGTGAGGGAAGATGCGCTTCTATTGGTACCATAAAAAACGATGTCGGAATTTTTCTCTTAAGATTTTTTATCGCCCATCCGCACAATAAAAAAGCGGTGTAAATTCTCGATACAAAATTCAGAAAATGAAAGCACTTAAGAATGCCATTGTACGTAATTCATGGTTTGTAAACAAGATTTATGAGGGGATGGGATAAAATTCCACTTTTATGAAAATCGTCTGGAGAATAATTATTTCGATGTTCTTTTAACGCAGCCATTTTTATTTCAGTTGCATCACAATTTCGTTCCGTTTTAAATAAAATACGAATCACATTTTTGATATTAACACCTGTACTCTATCAAACTTTTATAGTTTTCTTTTTTAGTTAAGAAATATACTTCTATATTCTTATTATATAAATTATTATATTTAAAATACACTTTAGTTTAGAAGAACTGTGCAATTATTTGCTCTTTTTCAAGTATAATTTAAATTCAACTCAGACAACGAAACCTGAAGAAGCTTTTCCTGCGGGCTTTTTATTTATTTATTTTTAGAATTATATTTTTTAACTAATATTATTAATGCTTAAACGCAGTTACGTCTATTTCAAAAATATTTTTAACAATTCATCTTGAGCATGATAGTCGACGAAATAATACTAATAATTTAATGGGAATAAATTTACTCAGAGGACAGCCTACAATGAGTAGAGGGCAACAAAATAACGATCTCTACTAACAGTCTTCTTGAACAAAACAGAATAATGTTTATACTCCACAAACTGGTTTTTTCACTAATATTATCATCATACTGTAATAAAACCTAATTGCTACCTGTTCTTTCAAAATATAGTATTGAATAGTAACGAGAACAAGCTTAAATTTCTAGTGACTGGTTATTTAAGACATTTTTCCTCTCCAAATTAGCGTTAAATCTGTGCTATATTGGCGATAGAGATCTATTGATTTTCATGATTTTATTGATTATGTTAATTATTATCAGGAGAAGGTTCTTATGAGAAAATAAATAATATAAGTTTAGCAGAACATAGGGAACTTTAAATAAATATTTTTTTGTTTATAATTTTCATCCAACTTTCTCTTATTATGCATTAAGCTATATAACTATTTATTTATTTATTTATTAACTATATACTAAGCCGGGTAGTAAATTATTATTAAAGCCTGTGTAATCAATGCGTTAAATCTATATATATAAAAGAAAGTTGGTCTAAGTTACACTATTTATAACTCAAGAACGGATGAACCAATTCGGCTGAAAATTGGTGGAGAGGTTGCTTAGAACCAGGAGACGGACATAGGATACTTTTTATCCCGTTCGACCGCATTTATTTTATCCCGTCAAGTCGCTATAAAACGTGGTATAACAAAAACGACTATGACAGTAAAATAATAAAACGCAAATTTCAGTGGAATAACAAAACATAAATGACAGCTAAACGTAATTTTGTCTTTGATTTAGTATGGAAAAAAATTTGACAGTTATCAAAATAATAGCTAAACGTCACCACATAGTATAAAACAAAGTAGCTTTCTCTGTCTGTCCCTTAAAATGTAGTATATGAATTTAGATATTCGAAAGATAGCAGGGAATCTTCATGGAAAAGGGAAAGGGGAATTGTTACTCCAAATTTAACGCGTGCGGGCCACGGGCAGTAATGAATAAAACGAAACTACTGGTTCGATTTTAATCAGTTTTTTCACTGAGTGACATAGGCTATATATTTTATACCCGTGCGAAGCCGGAGCGGGCCACTAGTCTTATATATATAAAAGAAAGTTGGTCTTAGTTACACTATTTATAACTCAAGAAGGGATAAACCAATTCGGCTGAAAATTTCGGGTGGAGAGGTTGCTTAGAACCAGGAGACGGACATAGGATACTTTTTATTGCGTTCAACCGCATTTAGTTTATCCCGTCAAGTCACTATAAAATGTGGTATATAACAAAAACGACTATGACATGGAATAACAAAATATAAATGACAGTTATACGTAATTTTGTCTTTGGTTAGTTTTAGAGTTTAGATATTCCAAATATAGCAGGGAATCTTCATGGTATAGGGTAAGGGGAACTGTTTTACTCCAAATTTAACGCATGTGGACCACAGGCAGTAATGAATAAAACAAAACCACTGGATAGATTTTAATCGTTTTTTTCACTGAGTGACATAGGCTTATTTATATATTTTATACCCGTGCGAAGCAGGGGCAGGCCGCTAGTTAATAATAAAATGCATTTTTTGATCAAATTTGCACGGTATGTTAAGATATAAATAAATAAATAAATATATGGGACATTTACACACACGGTCGTCCATCCCCAAAGTAAGTAACTTAATACTTGTGTTATGGGTGACAGACAACTGGTGAATATATACTTACATATATTTTTTTTAAATACATACTTAAATACAAATATACACCCAGGCTCAAAGACCAACAAATTCATGTATAGAAAATGTTGGCCCTCGGCGGGAATCGAACCCGCGACCCGCGGAGCTGAAGGCAGGATCACTACCCACTGCTCCAACGGGCCAGGCCCCAAATAGCTGTTACCTTGAAAAAGCAGTCACGCTTTGTTTAATAAGTGACAATCTTATAATGTTATAAATACAATTTCGAATTTAGATTTAGAATTTGTGTAGAGATAAAATTTTGAAAAGGAAAAATTTTGAACCAATAAAGATTTATTGCTAAAGCAAACATCGGATAAAAAGTTCATTAATCATTACGATGCTTCGAGAAAATTGGTTTTTACCCAAATCTCCGTCTTTGTGCCGTGTAGATGTTATTCACTTATCTCACTTTGACTTTTTATGAGCAAATGTCGACATCATTACATATGACTAACATTTTAGGTGATTTTTTATCTGAAACTGTCAAACTTTATAATCAACTAGTAATACCCGCGAATTCGTTCAATTGTGGTCTTATGATAAATTAATAAAAATACCCTCAATTATGCACTATATTATTTTCATCGTATTTTCTAAGGAAAAATGGGCTATTTATATCCTATATGTTATGTAACTGACATAAGCCTGAATTGTATCAAATTTCATCTATGTTGCTCCAACGGATTAGCCGTTAAACGTAAACGACAAACAGTCTTTTACATTTTTAATAGTGGTAGATTTGGATAGTAAAATTTATGTCATTTTTGACTTAAATTTTAATAACCATACCTTTTTTCTATAAAATTAAAGAGTCATTAAAATGTTGAATAGCTTGAAGTTCTGTGAGGTGAGCATTGGGCTAGCGATTATCATATTGTTTCACTACGTTAAAATCTATATACTTAATATAAAACAGAGTCCCCAAAAGTTGTTTGTCGGTATGTGAACGATTTTCTCCAAATCTACTGAAACGACTGTGTTGAAGAGGTCGCGCAGTAGTAAAAAAAAACCGCCTTCTGGAAGCTTCAATCGCGTGCGCTGCGTAAACCAAAGGAGATACACTAAAGTATGTACTAGAGAATTGTAGATCTACAAACACACTCCAAAAAAGTCCACGACAGTATGTCTCTATCTCCTATGGTTAACTCACAATAACTACTTTTATGTTCAAAATTTCAATTATATACACCGGTTTCCACGCGATTGAAGCCGTAAGCAAAGCCAGTATAAAATATTTTTATTTTTTTGTGTCAGGAAAACGCATTATGGGTCATACCGCCCGATGAGGATGAGCGGCGGGTATGTCGGACTCGCACCGACTAAAAACCTGACAGTGCTCCGCCACGCTGCTGGTGGCGGGGACAAGGTACCTTGAACACATTGCCCCCATCCCCGCCGTTCGGGCAATTTTTTCCACCGAGGGTAATCGGAGCTACTGCACCTGAGGTGTGGGTAGGTGACTAATTAATGTCACACAAAAAAGGAAGATCGGTCGGCTGCGCGACACGGTGCACGGGCCTCTAAGTGAATTACAATAAATATCGGTGTTCGGTGGATGTTCGGAATAATATATACGAAATATTAAGGATAATTCGGTGTTTGTGTGTATAAACTATATTAAAGAACAATTAAAGTTGTGATTCAACGATTATAGGTGGATTAAGTTTTTTGTGGTTATACTCCGGCCGGAGCGGCGTGGACGCCATAATTTAAGACGAAGCCTCTAAAGGTTAGTATCCTTGATTATTCGGGGTGAAGAATTACCGGTTCTCTGCCTATCCTACCTATGCTCACCATGCAGTTATCGAAGGCACGCAGTAAGCGCGAACACCCGCTATCAGCAACTCTGAAATCCAGAGTGCACCACCTCTGGGTCGGGGCCTCTCTATAAATATGAACAAGTTTTACATAAACAGTCAATGTAAAGCCTTCGTTATGATATTTGATACAAAGTATGCAATTTGGTATGCAACTCTTGAACTGTTGTTGATTTGAAACAGTACAAACTTGTCAAATGTCCTACTATACAAACGTTTGTGGTGTCGCTATCCGTCATCCGTTTATGTACGCTTCACGGAATGTTCACGAACCTCTGATCCAGCCATTAATCGTTACAATTAGATACGATTCAGCGTTTTATCACTTAGCTGATTCTTAGGGCGATATGATAGGTATATGTGATATATATGATAGGGCGACTAAGGTAAGTCGACCCGCCGTGTGGTATCCGGCTGAGTAGAATAGACCAACCTCATTTCTTACCGAGGTGTCGTAAAGGCGACTAAGGTAAGTTGACCCACTGTGTGGTATCCGGTTGAGTAGAATAGACTACCCTCTTTCTTACTGAGGTGTCGGTCGTAAAATACGACAGAGGTAAGTTGACGTCAGGCAGGCGGAAATTATCTATAGGAATATGCGTTTATTAAGTAAGTAAGTAGTAATCTAAGTGTAACTTAAAACAAATTGAGATATAATTGATAATATATTTTAAAAATTTATCGGTTTGTACAATACATCACAGATCTTTTTTCAAAACCTTACATGATACATAAAGTAATTAATTACATATATCCCCAATTTAATGACGACCCTGAATATATCCAACCTGAAATATCCTAATTCGTTTTAATTTCTCTGGAGGCAGTTTTATATAGCCCGAGGGTCTCGGGTTAACCTCGTTTACGGAGTAACGAAACGGAACTGGAAACCGTAAATGGAACCTTTTAGTTATGTCAAGATTTAACTGCACTCGACCCTAATTAAGTGACCCTTTCATATGCAAGTTCGTACAAACAACCGTTTAAAACTTGTGTAAATTACTATCAAGGCCCGGAGATCTTTGAAATTTGAAACCAAATTTATTATCAACATTAATTATTTTAAAATATATTTAGTATTGATTTTTATGCCGTGTGGTATTCGGCTGAGTAGAATAGACCACCCTTATTTCTTACCGAAGTGTCGTAAAAGGCGACTAAGGTAAGTCGACCTACCGTGTGGTATCCAACTGAGTAGAATAGACCACCCTTATTTCTTACCGAGGTGTCGTAAAAGGCGATTGAGGTGAATTAACCTACCATAATGTATCCGTTTGTATAGAATATACCATCCTCTTTCTTACCGAAATGTCGTAAAAGGCGACTAAGTAAGTCGGCCCACCGTGTGGTTTCCGGCTAAGTGGAATAGGCCATCCTCTTTCATACCGAGTTGTCGTAAAATACGACTACGGTAAGTTGACGTCAGGAAGCGGCTGGCGAGAAAAATACGTAGCTAAATTATGTGACAATATATTTAAAACATGTTGTGCCGACCCCACTTAGAGTGGGATAAGGGCAGGAGGATGATGATGATGATTAAGTATTGATCCTTACTTAGAATTAAAATGTTTGCTTGATTATATGATTCAATTTTATGCTGTATAACATAACTATGATTTTCATAATAAGTATGATTTAAAAAATACTACGAAGGTTCACAAAAATATACCAAAAAAAGATCTCCTTTTGAGAAAATTAAATTCCTCTGTAAAGGCACTTAAAATGCCGACAACTCGTTTGATGGTTTTACCGTGAGTTCGTTTCTTGGTTCGAAGCACGAAGGCTGATACGATCCGGGAAGCCAAAAGCTTTTGCGAGTTGTAGAAATTCAGTAATTTTTATAAATGACATCCTTGTAAATCCATAGGGTTGTGATTTATGTAGATTTCGGGTTTTCGAAATTATTTTACGGTCAAGTTTTTCCCGAAATGTTGTGGAGATTATCAAAAATTTTAATAATAAATTACAAATTTTAATAGTAAGTAAGTAAGTAACGGCCTGTTACTATCCCACTGCTGGGCATAGGCCTCTTCTCTCCATTTTTTTTTTTTTTTGGAGAGAAGGATTGGAGCTAAGACCTACCACGCTGCTCCAATGCGGATTGGTAGGTTACACATATCCCCAGAATTCTCTAGAGATATGCAGGTTTCCTCACGATGTTTTCCTTCACCGAAAAGCGTGTGATAAATTGCAATTATCAATTAGACACATAAGTTTTACTAGAAAACTCATTGGTGCCTGCCCGGGGTTTGAACCCTAGACCTTCTCGAAAGAGGCGCACGGTGATACCGCTGGGCTACCACAGCTTTTGATACCGCTGGGCTACCACAGCTTTAATAATATTTATAAATAAATATAAATATATGGGACACTTACACACACGGTCGTCCGTCCCCAAGGTAGGTTACTTAATAATCGTGTTATGTGAGACAGACAACTGGTGAATATATACTTATATATATTTTTTAAATACATACTTAAATACAAACATACACCCAGGATCAAAGACCAACAAATTCATTTATAGAAAATGTTGGCCCTCGGCGGGAATCCAACCCGCGACCCGCGGAGTTGAAGGCAGGGTCACCTCCCACTGCGCCAGTCAAATTAATTATGATTATTTTAAAAGGTACTTTAATTATAAACTATTACATATACAGACGTAATAAACTACTTGAAATAACAATACCTGTAATTAATTTAGAAAAAAAATTCATAGCATTAAGTAGCCATATACCAAAACAATGAAAAAATTGTATTCTTTGTAAGTTGGTTTTTACAAACACTTTTGAATCGTCAAATTACAATGATGCTAAGATTTATTTCGGAATGCTGCTCTTACCGAGAAGAACCAGTAAGAAACTCAGCGGTCACTCTTTTCATAAATAAATATTTCAATAATTTATAATCATTTTCAAATCAAAAACTACATTACAAACTAGTGGGTATCTGGTCGCAACTTAAATCCAAGCTTTGTTATCTTCAACACAGTCTTCAACCATATAATAAGTTTTATGAATGCGTCATTTTTGAACTTGTGTAAAGGCAAGTCCAAAATAGATTATGGAATTTTATTATCAAATTGTATATTGAAGCCCACAAACTATAATGAATAAGAGTATATTTTTACGTATACTATTGGTCAAGTAAGCGTAGCTTCTAACTTAATGAGTGTGTAACTGTCGTCAAATGCCTAACCGAAAGAGGACAACACTGCCGAAACATTGCTACATAATAAAAAAAAAATCTAATTTCCATCACGACATATAAATACATAATTAATATCTTTGTTATAACAGAGTTTCGGGATTCAATTAACTGATCAGCTATGACCGCAACCCTCGACGCTACAAACTTTTCGTTTGAAAGCCCAAATAATCATGAATTCCCATTGTCCGGATACGAAGCTAATTTAAGCGGTTGACTGAATAACAAGCCGCTTTAAATGCATGACATGTACCCAAAGTTGACATTTATATGATAAATTTAAAACAATTTAGTTTTATATATTCTAGCCTAACCTCGCCGTGTGGTATCCGGCTGAGTACAATTATCACCGTCATTTCTTACCGAGGTGTCGTAACTAAGGTAAGTTGATGTCAGGCAGGTGAACGGTCTTAAAATACGCAGCCAAACCATGTGACAACATGTATATAACATGTTGTGCCGACCCCACTTAGAGTGGGATAAGGACATCAGTGGAAATCAGTGTAAATAAGTTTTTCCGTGTCAGTCCTTTTATTTTATTATAAGCTAAAAATATAAATAAACCAATATGGAATAAAAGGAAGAAAATACCTAAGAATACTTAGACAAAAAAGAATGCATTACAGCAACGAGCGTTCAGCAAGTCGATGTGCGTAATACGTCCATTTATTAAGAAAATCGGGATGTCATGGAAAGAGCGCTGGCTTGCTGAGGTAATAGTTTTTTGTATTGATATATTGGGCTTATAAAGTTTCCGAGTGTGTGTATATATCGATGTTAGTTATAAATTATTGAAGCGAGAGATCACGATACGAGATGACGGGTCAAATATTTTCCGCACGGTTGCTGGAATGTGAACAATAAGATTGCAATATCAGTTTGATATGAAAGATTATTGCTTTCGTTCCTTGGGATAGTACAACTTTGACGATAAATATAATCAATCAATCGTTAGGGAATACAATTCTTATGACATCAAATGAGGTTTTGTTACTATGACTTTGGCGTGTACAATATTCTGGAGATATACAACATTGTTTGAATCTAAATGAGGAATGACTCCTTTATGGTGCAGTGATACGATAAATTGCTTCTCAAATTGCCTAAAACCGTTACAGGTAACATGATGGATTAATTGTTTGTTATTTTTCTAAGAGACAAACGATAAGTTGAGTAATGATTATTTTGAATTTTTCCGCCATCAGTTATGCTGTTTCACTGTTAATCAAGGTCATTAGTAGAATAAAAGTACCACAGTCATCATCCTCCTGCCCTTATCCCACTTTAAGTTGGGTCTGCACAACATGTTATAAATTTGTTGTGACATGATTTGACTACGTATTTTACGATCGGCCGTATCCCTGACAACAACTTACCTAAGTCATATTTTACGACACCTTGGTAAGAAAGAGGGCCTATTCTACTCAACCGGATTCTACACGGCGGGTCAACTTACCTTAGTCATCTTTTACAACACCTCGGTAAGAAATAAGGGTGGTCTATTCTACCCAGTCGAATACCATACGGTGGGTTGACTTAACTTAGTCGACTTTTACGACATTTTATAAAAAAATGAGGGTGGTCTATTCTTCTCTGCTGGATACCACACGGCTTAATAAAGGTACCACCAGTGCTCACTATAAACCAGTACCGCCAACACCACGCTAAATTATTACCACTGCACACAACCATAACCGAACGGAAACCGTCAACGAAGCATACAAAATAGACAAAATGCGTGAACTCTATCTTCTGATGATGCTTCGTTTATGGTGCCAAACGATTGTTGAGATTGTGGCAGTGGCTGTGCGCAGTGCTTGTGTATTGTTGTGGTATTGGTGGCAGGTAGTGATTTTACGAATTTGTATGCAATATTTGCATGTATAAGAATGGATCACGTATAAAAATGTATAGTACACTCTACATTTAGCTTTCTATCGCGTTGATACGCGATATTATTTTGCTATAATTAGCAAAATAATATTTTCATTATTTTTGTATTATGAACATCCCCAAAATAAAGCCTGATTGTATAAAATAGAATATCTCCCATCCCAGATTATAATAAAATAATATTGTTATTTCATTTTCGTTTAAAATATTTTATTCTTACTCGAATAATTATGTAAGGACTGAACTATTTGTCTAGTAAAGCACGAGCAAGGACAAACTTGTGAAAATGAATGATCTTCTCTGTTTCGTGTAACACGCAATGTTTAACGAAGATTGATTGTTGTGTTGCTACCGAAGTATTTGCTTCTTATTTATCGCAAATGTGATTACGATTTTCATATATAAATTTTAGGGGCACCTAAGTAATTGTTTCATTGCATCAGAAGTTTGATGAAAATATCTAAAGTATGAATAATAGAAGTAAAATCAAAAGCCAAGCATTTCAGTATCCTGTTATTGCTGGTTTCCTCCTTTATTGATAAGTTATGTATATTTTTCGTATTTACTCAACTAATCAAAATTATTTAAGATTTTTTAAGAAGCTGTACACGCGACTTGCTTCCAAATTAAATGTTTTCCGGGAGAAAATTTTTTTTTTTTTAAATTCCGCATTTTAAGTCATAAGTTTCAATTGTACCAAATTTTAACGATATTGTTCCAGCGGATCAACTTGATCACTGAGCGAGTGATCGAATGGAGTTATGAAATTACTTTAAACTAAATATATTTTGTACACTTTATAAGTAACTAAATATATTTTAAGAGGGGTCGGTAAGAAAGAGTGTGGCCTATTCTACTCAACCGGATACCACACGGTGGGTCAACTAACGTTAGTCGTATTTTACGATACCTAGATAAGAAATAAGGCTGGTCTATTCTACTCAGGCGGATACCACAACATATAAACTTTGTATAAAATCATATGCTTGATATAAATCTACAATTTATACTATTCTATAGAATGAATTTGAAAAGTCGCTTTGTTATGAATATACCATATACCTATTAAGCATACATTTATCATTCATATGTATCGGGCCTTGAGCAACGGAGCATGTGAGCCGCAAACATAATACGGCTCTGCATATCTGAAACCCATCGGACTGATATTAAAAAAATTAACCTACATAAAACTTTTTATAATAACAAAAAACAATATCATTTCGCATTGCATAACATTTAATACAACGTGTATGCTTATTCAACATGGTAACAACATGGTTACAAATAACAAAAGGACAAAGTTATTCAAATCAAAATAATCTTTATTCAAATAAATTCTTTCAAACACTTTTGATTCCTCAAGGATCAATATCATTAATGAAGCTAAAACTGGCTCTAATATTGTTCTTACCCAGAAGAAACAGCAAGAAACTTGTCGGATAATCTTATAAACACTTTCAATTTTACATTACTAAACCGCAGTCTTGTATGAACCTAAAAGGACTGTCAAATCCAGGCATTTCATAATACAAATAATCTTCAATTTTGTAATGTTCTTTACGTATAAGCATATCTATTACACTTAATTTAAACTTTTCTGTAGACTGGTCTAGTATGGATTTCGGAATTTTATTATAGAAGCGAATACTGAGACTCTTGGTATTGAATTGGATAGAAAACATCTTTCAGAACTATAATTGCAGATGATCTTTGCCATTAAAATAGTTCTATTATTTGTAAATTCACATCGATGTCATAAAGACAGATTGTTTATTTTATCCAGGTGATAGAAAATAATAAAAACGTATCAACAATACGAGCTGAACAAAGCTTGTCTGAAGTTGATTAATGGCGTTTTAGGTTTATTAGATATCGGTACGAAAAATTTCAGGGTCTGAATCGTTGATAAATAGTTCAATATTATTCAACATATTTTAACACAACATTCTACTTTCGCGAGAGCTTTCTAAATTTTAAAAGGTATAAATACTCAATAATAACTTACCTATTTTATAATTGTAAATACGCAGGGTGTCTGGGGTCGTAATAAATATAATAATTGGACATGTTCGATTTTGTTTCCTGCGTTTCACAATAAATATACTTTATGATTCTTGCGGGACGACGTTTTTATGATCATAATATCATTCATACAAATGTGTCAAAGTATCACCGAATATATTAAATTACCGTAGAATTTAACCATTTCAAATGGTTTTATGTTCTCTGCTTAACAAAGGTCTTCTACGGATGTTTATTATTCATGAAGCTTAATGCACTACAAGACCACACCCTTAGGAGATGGGTCAGTAATCGTTGCTGACCTAACCGCATCGATAATTCTGTTGCTACATATGAGACGGTAATGTCTCAGTCAGATGGTATTTTAGGTTTTATACCGTCATTAGTTAGCTGCTGGAGCTAACTACAGACAGAGTTCATGGCATATCATATGGGTAAATAAAGCTTCTCTGTTTAAAGTCCGCGCATAGCGACTTATATATTACGCCTATAAAATGCTTTTTCATAAAGTTTTATTCCTGTTAAACTTTAAATTTCTGTTAGCACTGTGGAATTTCTTTGAAATTGGCCTTTTTAATTTGAAGAGTAATCGCATTTGTGAAATTGAAAAGTCTTCGAATTTATCTTTTTCGTTTGCTGACGAATTGCGAAAATGAAAAATTTTTCATCCCTTGTTTGTTTCAGAGGACGATGTTTTATACGGTTATTCTCTTAGAGTAGGCACTTTTCAGATCAGTTCTTATGATAGCTTTCTTAATTAAACATTACTTGGGTTTACGTTTATTAGGAAATTTAACATTTTTCAAACGAATTGCGAAAATGAAAAATTGTTTATCCTTTGTTTGTTTCAGATGACGATGTTTTATACGGTTATTTTCGTAGAATAGGCACTTTTCAGATAAATTCTTATGATAGCATTATTAATTAAACATTAGTTGGGTTTACGTTCTATTGTTTAGTAGGAAATTTATCATTTTTCAGACGAATCGCGAAAGTGAAAAATTGTTTATACCTTGTTTGTTTCAGAGGAAAATGTTTTATACGGTTATTCTTGTAACCTTGTATAATTCTTATGATAGCATTATTAATTATTGCTCATAAATATTTATTGGGTTTTACGTTCTATTGTTTATTAGGAAGTTTTTTATTTTTTCTATTTCAGTTCTAAAATCGTCTAGTATTTATACTATATCTATGTATCCTTTAAAGACTCCAAAACGGTTTGACCGATTTTAATTTGTAGACAATCTTGAGAATGACTCGATCAATGCGGATGATTTTGTAAATTGCTGTTTATAAAATTAAAATGCTCTTTCGCGCCGAAAGACGCATTATTCTTAGATCCTTCATAAGTAATCAAAGAGACCTTCGTTCAGCAATATGAATTCATCGAATTTCAACTATCTATCAACTATCTGTGAGTGATATTAATAATAAAATGTATAGAAACCGGCTATACTCACGTATAATTTTATTAGATGAGCTCTTAACGTAGCGTTATCGCGGCTCATGAATAAGAGCGCCGTATCGGCCTGAAACTAGTCAGGCTCATCTAATAAAATAAGACCTGAGTATAGCCAGTTTCTTTACATTAATTATAAATTCGTCGGTTAAAAACGAGATAATAGTCTTTTACTTATCTTCAGATAATTTGTTGTGTTTGTATGTCATATTTCCTATCAATAAACCATCAATTTCACCAGTAGATGATATCTAATTAATAAAGTGCCATTTCTATTGCTATCGTGATAAATCTATCACGGTCTCGGACCAATTCAGGATTAGCCTCATCGATTGACAATAATGAGTGTGGACATGTAATTATATCATGAAACGTAACGTTGCAGATACATGAACAACTTCTACGATGACCTAAAAGTTGTGTACGTCATTCTTATGAAGGTTTCTCGGGTTCTAAACGGCTAGTCACCCTCCATATATATTTAAAAAATATATATGGGACACTTACACACACGGTCGTCCGTCCCCAAATTAAGTAATTTAATACTTGTGTTACGGGTGAGAGACAACTGGTGAATATATACATATATTATTTTTAAATACATAGTTAAATACAAATATATACCCAGGCTCGAAGAACCCACAAATTCTTTTTATAGAAAATGTTAGCCCTGGGCGGGAATCGAGCCCGCGACTCGTAGAGCTGAAGGCAGGATCGCTACCCACTGCGCTAACAGGCCAGTCATATATATTATAGATATTCTTTAAATTATTATTCCTATAACGTTATATAATCATCATTCTCCTGCTCTTATTGCACTCTAAGGTCGGCACAACATGTTATAAACATGTTGTCACATGATTTAGCTACGTATTGTACGACCAGCCGCCTGCCTGACGTCAACTTACCTTTGTCGTATTTTACAACATCTCGGTAGGAAATGAGGGTGGTTTATTACTATCTATTCTACTCAGTCGGATACCACAAGGCGGATCAACTTACCTTAGTCGCCTTTCATGACACATCGGTAAGAAATAAGGATGATCTATTTGACTAAACCGGATACCACACGGCGAGACAACTTACCTTAACTCGCCTTTTAAGACACCTTGGTAAGAAATTTGAGTGGTCTATTCTACTCAGTCGGATACCACACGGCGGGTCAACTTGCCTTAATCGCCTTTTATGACACCTTGGTAAGAAATACACACGTCTTATTCTTATATCGTTAAATATTAGCATCTAAATCTAAATAATTATTTAAGAACATTATTAGAGAGATTATTTTCGCCGTGTGGTATCTGACGGAATAGAATAGTACCACCCTCCTTTCTTACCGAGGTGTCGTAAAAGGCGACTAAGGTAAGTCGACCCGCCATGTGGTATCGGGCTGAGTAGAATAGACCACCCTCATTTCTCTTACTGAGTTGTCGTAATAGGCGACTAAGGTAAGCTGACCCACCGGTAACCGGTTGCGTATAATAGACCACCCACTTTCTTACCGAGGTGTCGTAAAATACGACTAAGGTGAGTTGATGTCAGGCAGGCGGCCGGTCGTAAAATACGTAGCCAAATCATGTGACATCATATTTATAACATGTCGTGCCGACACCACTTAGAGTGGGATAAGGGCAGGAAGATATATTAGAGAGATTATTTGTCGTGTATTTTAGGAAAACGATTTTCCTGACTGCAGCGATTTTTGCAAAAACCATGTACTTTTATGTTTCCTAACGCAATGTAAAGGTATATTATAAATATTCCTTACATCGTTTATTCCGGATATCTGGGGTAAAATGTGTTTTGTGTTACAGTGTCACGTTACTACAATAAATTAATATCAACTGTCCTGGATATCTTGTTTATGACGTAATGGGAGCCTGTTGTTGACATCGTCCTGAAATAGTTCGATATCGACGTATTGGCAGAGTTACGGTATATGTACATAAACATTATTCAACTCATAGCCATAATATAGGTCTTAGTAAATATCGATTCTGTACCTAGACGCGTCGAATTGATTTTCATTCACATCTATTGGAGTTTGTATGAACCGATTCTCAAGAGTTTATCAGTAAGACCATCATAATTCATGAACTCCACTTAGCTATTTTTTGTTAGAAACTATTAGTTTTTGGAAACCGTACATCGCAACTCACGTCAAATTCAAATTCAAATAAACTTGTAAACAAGTGCTTTTGAATCGTCAACTCTACTGCTGGTTCTGAAAGCTGTTCCTACCGAGAAGAGCCAGCAAGAAACTCGGCGGTTGCTCTTTTAAAAATATAATTCTTAATACTATTTACATTATGTCGTTACTGTCTTGTACAGGTTCAAAGAGAGCTATATCCACACATTCTTATCTTCTAAATATTCTTCAAGAGTATAGTAGGCTTACTGTATCAGCCTCTTTTTAACAGTGTTTTTAAACTGCTGTAATGTCAAAGCTGAAATTGATTGCTGAATTTTATTATAGAATTTTATACCAAAACCCACAAACGAATTACGTACTTTTGCAAGGCGCAAAGCAGGAGCCGCAAGCTTATGTCGGTTCTAAATGTCAACGTCTAAGTCCTCAGTAAGTAATCTCTAAGTTAGGTAACTATATATGAAGCTATTTTTAAAGTAATTTAGGTCAATATAATAGCTCGAACAGATGATTTTTATGGAATCTTAAGGAAAAAAGCAGCATCAATGATGAACAGATTACGTCGTAGCTCCAACGGTATTCTGAAAACACTTTATGAAAAATTGGATAACCCATTTATGAAGCACTGGATTCGAATGCATATGCATTCCCAGTGCTTCACTAATGGTTGTTATGCCATAATTTAATTTTAATTTTAATTCTTATTCTAATACTAACATAGCCTATAAGTTCATATATTTTATTTTTAATGTCTACTAGCACAATGGATGTAATGTCTTTTAATTTAAATAAATTATTATTATTGTTATAATATATAGGAACACCACACAAGCGAGCTTTAATTTTCCAATTTTCCCGTAACAATATTTATAGTTATAATAAAAAAGCTTACAATTGCATAACTACATTTTTGCAATTTTTTTTATTTTCGCGCATGAATTACATTATTTCTGCCCCTTATGAAAATCATTTACTTCCAGTGCCAGTCTGTTTAACATATTTAGTATTCATATCGTCAGTATATTTTGCATCAATGTTAAAATGCGGCCTATGGTGTCATGATTTCAACGAAATGAAAGTCCTTTTATATTGAAACGAAAGCCGCTAAACTAAGTCTATTTGAATGAAAGGTAAAACGTGTGAGAATTGTAAAAACAACTTGTGTATTTATATACACAATTACGTTTAAATCATTAAATTATACGTGAAACATAATGCTTCTATTCTCATTATATTGTCTTAAAAATATTCAACTACAAAAAGGTCTATTTAACAAATTTTTTCTTTAATTATGTATTTCTGCAACTGTGCGATGGGCAATTAAAATTTGGAATGAATAAAACATACAAGCTGTTAAGTGAATAATTTATAGAATTAGGCTTACTTATTAATTTGAAATTCTTTGATTTTGTTACTTAAGTTTGAGTAGAATAGATCACCCTCATTTCTTACCGAGGTGTCGTAAAAGGCGACTAAGGTAAGTTAACGTCAGCAGGCGGCCTATCGCAAAATACCTAGCCAAATCTGTAATAACATGTTTTAAACATGTTGTGCCGACCCTATTTAGAGTGGGATAAGGGCAGGAATATGATGAATGATGATTAAGTTGTCTATTTCACAACGATTTTTATAGATAGAACAGCAATTAAATAAGCTTTGATTTCTTATACTAAAATCATACATACATACAATCATATAATACATCTTTTAGAAGTACTAGTATAAAGTATTCTAACATATTTGCTGCATTACGGGTACGTTACATTACGGGTAACTAGTAGAACTAAGTGATATTCTGCTTGGTATTGCTATACACATGTATGAGCTTTTGTGGACTAGAGCGAGTGGGCGTGCGGTTTTGTTTGTCTTGGGAAACGTGTTCCATCGGACGCCGGACGGATTCATATAAGTAGCGAAATCCGCTTAGATTTCGATAATACCGAAAATTTGGTATTTTATAAGGTCCTCACAACTTATTTTATTAATAGCATATTAAAAAAATATGATATCAAGAATGTTTTTAGTACTACGTTTCCCTTTCGCCGTTAACGTACGAAATTTATTCAGTTCCCGTCGCAGCTACGACGCGTAACAAGCTTATGAATTGGGAACGCAATTTTACGCCCATAGCCCGATATATTTTTCAATTATGAGTATCTTCTTATTTATCTATGTGGTATCCGGTTGAGTACAATAGACCAACCTCATTTCTTACCATTTGTCGTAAAAGGCGATTAAGGTAAGTTGACCCACCGTGTGGTATTCGATTTAGTTGAATAGACCACCCTCTTTCTTACAGAGGTGTCGTAAAATACGGCTTAGGTAAATTGACGTCAGGCAGGCGGCCGGTCGAAAAAACGCAGCCAAATCATGTGACAGCATGTTTATAACATGTTGAATCGACTCCACTTAGAGTAGGATAAGGTCAGGAGGATGATGAGTATCTTATTCTTAATATCTTGAAACTCAAAATAGTTCATATATGTAGGATATACGTTAGACATACGTTCCAGCTGAGGTGGTCCAATTTCAAGGCAAAGTTCAGTCGTAGAATTCAACACAGTAGTTGTTAAATGGTATCTCAGATACCTCAATGTCTCAAGACGAAAGTCTTCTAGTTCATGTTGCAGGGATGAAGTCTGAATCCAAAACTTGTAAGCTGGCTATACGGGTCCATAAGGACCTGAAAGGAAAGCCCATAGCTTCTAATTGGCCGATGGAGCGAGCTAAACTTGGAGTGATTGTATGTGATAAAATTAGAAACGAAGACTGATACGTATTGTGTTTCTTCAGGGGGCTGGAGTGGTGACCCTTTTCCGTAAAAAGCAACGTTGGTAGTCCCTCAGTAGGTTGATGTATGACTTTAAAAAGATCGCGTGAAGCCGCTGTTGTATTTACCCCTGAAAGTGCTGTCTGAAATGTCCAACAGTGGACGTCCATTTGACTAGGAAGACGAAACAAAAAAAACAAGTGTAAATATCTGTTTACAGAATCTTTAATATTTAAATGAGTTAATCTTGTATATGTGTATATATATATATATATATATATATATATATATATATATATATGTATATATATATATATATATATATATATATATATATATATATATATATATATATATATATATATATATATATATATATATATATATTATATATATATACATATATATATATATATAAATTTAGCATGTAGGGGGTTTTAGGGGAGAAAAATCGATCTAGATTTTATTTAAAAAAAATGTCGTCTGTTTTCGGGCTCTAAATTTTTTTTGAAACTTCTGTTGAATACAATCACAATTTTTCGTTGTCAAACGTAAAGTCATGGTAGTTCATTTGGGGAACGGGCGGTCTAGAGAGGTGAAAATACGTAGGCCCGAGCCCAAACCCCTATTATTTTTCATTTTTCTTTTTAATGTTTTTAATTTTTTTTTTACCATTTTTAAAAAATTACCGATCAAGGCTCGGCACCCAGGTACTAACTATAATAATGCTCGGTCACTATGTTATTATTCAGTGACGATAAATTAATATTATCACTAACAAAATTGGTCCTTACACGCAGACAGTAGTTGACAGATCCCTTATACACTGTCCATTATATTAACCATCTTTTGACAGATTGACGATTTACATATTTAGTGATGTCCTAAAGATTCTCGTATGCGATACCATTCCGATTATAGTACCTACTATCATTAATCGAATTACGTACCTAAGTAATTCGATTAATGATAACCTACGTAAACTAATAACAGATATAGAAATCAACATTTTGATTTAATATTGCCTTAGTTTTTTGAAAATAAATGTTAATCCGTGTGTATTTATTATAATCATAAAAAATATATTATACATCAACTGGCAACATCAACAGACCTTCCGCTCGGCCGCCATTTTGACGTGATCTGTCACTCTCAACGAAACGCCCGTGATAGTCACACGCATTTACGTTCGCTGAGTGTTCTCTCGCATCTGTTACACCTTGAGTTAAGTAGCTTTATTCCTCGGAAAAACTTTTGTGAAACTTATATTAATTGATCGTGAAAATGCCGAAAGGACGTGTGTTGAAAGCACAATCGAGACAGTTAGTGTTAAAACTTCATGAGTATTTTGAGCAAGAAAATCAAAATGGCGGACCTCTTATACCTATCACGCAAGTCCGAAACCGTGTTGCAGCCGCGTTGGGGATCAGTCTATCAACTGTGACTAAAATCACTACTGATGCCTACGGCAGGAGCGGCTTGGAGCAAAACAAACCATCTACACCAAAAAGAAAGCGCCGGGCTCATAAGGTGACAGCTGTTGATGACTTTGACGCTGACGCTATTCGTCGTCATGTATATGATTACTACTTGAGAAAAGAAATTCCAACTTTGAGAAAACTTATTGTTTCTTTGAAAAGAAGTGGTCTATTTCATGGTGAAAAATCTTCTTTGGTCAAAGTTTTGAACACAATTGGCTTTTCATATAAAAAGTTAAATAAAAGAAAATTATTAATGGAACGCACAGATATAGCTATAGCACGTTGTGATTTTTTAAGAGAGGCAAAGAAAATACAAGATTGGGCAAATATTGTTTTCACGGATGAAACATGGCTCAACGCTAACCACACACTATCTCGTTTCTGGACTGATGATACTGCTGATTCCACTTCCTCAGTACCAATGGGAAAAGGTGAGCGCCTAATCATTTGCCATGCAGGTACAGCAAAAGGATTTGTACAAGACGCACTGTTGGCATTTAAATCGAAGAAATCAAATGACTACCACGAAGAGATGAATGCAAATGTGTATGAAGAGTGGTTCAAAAAAATGCTCATTTCATTGGAAGAACCATCAATAATTTTTATTGATAATGCGCCCTACCACTCCCGTCAAATTGACAAAATGCCAACACAGGCTAATAAAAAGCATGAAATAATTAATTGGCTTCGGGACAATGGAGAAAATGTGGACGACTCAATTTTAAAAGTTGAATTAATAAAAATATTAAAAACCAAAAAGAGAGCAAATCGCTATGTAATCAATGAAATGGCAGCAGAATTTGACCATACTGTTCTTCGGATTCCTCCATACCACTGCCAGTACAACGCAATAGAACTTATATGGGCACAAGTAAAAGGGCATGCTGCGAGATGCAATACAAGCCCCCCATTCACAGCGAATAAAATGTTGCAATTGCTAAAAAATGCTTGCACCCACGTAACGGCCGAGAACTGGGCAAGTGTGGTGGAAAGAACTAAAAGAGTAATATTCTCTGATTGGGAACGTGATATTGCGTTTGATAATATATTATCTACACAAGAGCTAATAATAACTGCTACTGATGACTCCTCATCGGAGGAGTCTAGTGTTGATTATCATTCCGACGACTCGTGCTAATAAAATAAATTAAAATATCCTGATTGTTTTATTTGTATTCATGTATTAACTAAGAAGAAAGTAAAACTTTATATAATGTTATTAAATGTCTTTTAATACTCGTAACATCGATTTCTACCGATTATTTTTAATCTGTGGCATAATCGTAGTAACCATTATGTGTGACATCACTAAGTGGGCGGTACCCATCCATAAAGTACAAATATTATTTGTATGATATTTGTACGTAAGCAATACAAAACTTAATGAGCGTGAGCTGTCAAAAGACTGATAATGTGATGGACGCAGTATAATGAAATTTCTCCTATCCTTATCCTTTACCCGTTACAAATGATTATCGCAGGTATAATATTTCGTATATGTTGTAATAGCGTCTGTTTATTGGCCGTGTTTAACGGTTGTGATCATGTAAATGGTAGTGACCATTATTGGTAGGAAACGGTTTTAATATGATGTAATAATATCTGATCAATCGTTCCAATTGACCTGATCTATATAAGCGTGACTTGAATTGCGACAAATTTAACACAGACGAAACTAATACGATTACAGTTTTTCTTGATATTTTATACTACCACGGTCACGTCTCTTCTTATATATAAATTATACTTTTGTCTTTATTATACAAATCTTTAAATATGTTGTTAAATGACTACGTGATAATAATCATAAAAACATTACAAGTAAGAGGAATAATTAAGGAAAATATATAAATTATAATATAAATATAATAAGTTCTTTATTATAGGGAATAGTGCACATATATGGAAATTATAACGAAATATAATATAAATATAATAGTATATAAAGTACAAAACATAATATAAAACAATTATATTGAAGTTTCTCTACATAGCGTTTCCCGTAACTAACTTGCATATAATCATAAAATATGTGCATGCTGTGCGTTGTTAGGTGGTCGTATTTAACAAATGTGGTTTTCTTCAGTAGGATAAGATCAAATGCACTTTACCTTCTTGCTATAATAAAACTAGGCTTTATATAAAAAGAAACAGTGATAATACAAATTTAAGATATAAATTAAATTTTATATTAGTTTAAATATACTTTATTACATAACAAAAAAATATAGGATAAACAAAATGAACTTATAACTAGAAGACTTGTACAAAGAAAAAAAATGAAAATCGCTGTTAAGCGATAAGACGGCGGTCTTATCGCATAAAAGCGATTTTTACCAGACAACCTGAGTAAAGGAAATAATCTGCATCTGCACCTGAAACTATGCAACCCCAGAAATAGATATTTTTAAACGCTTTTAAATAAGCAGGAGTCGTGTGGTGGAATGTCACACAGGATAAAAGAGAAACGATATGAAGTTCCCGGTGAAGACGAATGGCTAACCACTTGAAATTCGGAAATAATAATAATTTGTGATATATACGTGTATATATAGGTTATCATTGACAATATTTTAATCTATAGAACTCTGGCTTAGTTCGTGTAATACGAGTATTTATACAAGTTTTGAAAAAATATCTCTTATTAGCTCCGCGAATGACTTTATAAAGTTTTCTACTTTCTTCAGCGCTAATAACGAAGTCCCGGCCCTCCTGAAGTTGTTAATTAATCTTAGAACTTGATACTTTTTGATTTACTTGTTTTGATTTTTCATTTGATTCAAAATATTTTTAATGCGACAAATTTACTTTGATTGCTTGTGATAGTTTTTTGCATTCTTTGAAATGCACCTGCAATGCACCATGGATCAAGACGGACCCTATCTTAACAATCTATACTAGTATATGAAGCTAAAAAGTTTGTTTGTTTGAACGCGCTAATCTCGGGATCTACTGGACCTATATGAAAAATTCTTTGTGTGTTAGATAGTCCATTTATCGAGAAAAGCTATAAGCTATATATATTATATATATAACATCGTATGCAAAATAGGTTATATATATAACATCACGCTTAGATGAATAGGAGAGGAGTAGCAACAAAAACCATTTCCATGCGTGCGAAGTTGCTGGCACAGCTAATCAAAAATAACATCAAAAAGGTTACAATATTGGTTCAGGACAAACTTTTGAGAAATAAAATTTTCCTAAGAGATATTTTCAGAAAATTTCACAGAAACCTTGGAAAAAGTAAACTTAGACAAGTTTACAACAACCCAGACGTAACCTTTTTGAAATAAGAAAGATTTTTTATTATACGCAGTCAACAACATGAATCATTTTAACGTGTTTATGTTTATCTTTTTGCCTCAATGGAACGCGAATACAATTATGTCTCACAAACTTCGTAGATACTACATCCTTTTTTTCCCATGTAATGGGTTTACCGGTCTTGATAAAAAAGCGATAATGGCCGACGAAATAGGATGTATTACGTACATGACATGTATGCAGCAAAATTGATGTCTATAATTTCTTTTTCTATTTGTTATGATGAGCTTATTCGATTTGGTGAGTTGCTAAACAATAATACAATAAGATCGTGTATGTTATGCAATCTATGTTTATGTATAGATGCTAAGTATGGTAGGAACGATGACATGAAACACAAAAACCTCTTGCTCTAATATGACCTAGTACCTGGGTGACCGAGCCTTGTTAAGTATTTTAAAAAAAATTGGCTTGAAAAAGTGGGGCTCGATCCGGGGTATTCACTTCTTTAGTGCGCCAATTATCCGCTGAGTTATGACTTTAACTTAACTTTTCAATTGACAGCTTGAAAATAAGGGTAAAAAGATTTTTTTTATCTATAAGAAAAGAAGTATATATACAAGATCATTTAAATATTAAAGATATAATTATACATTGATTTATGTAGCCTTTAATCTGTTCAGATTATCGATATATTATTTTATCGCCAATTATTGCAAAATAATAATTGTATGATGGGCCTCCGCATAGCATATAATGCCTAATTCCGCTGTGTGGTATCCGGCTGAGTAGAATAGACTACCCTCATTTCTTACCGAGGTGTCATAATAGGTGTCATAAATAAATAAATAAAAGGCGACTGACTGACTACGGCCGCCTGCCTGACGTCAACTTACTTTAAGAAAGTGGCTGGTCTATACTGCTCGCCCGGATACGGATAAGGGTGGTCTATTCTACTCAGCCAGATACGAACAACTTACCTTAGTTGCCTTTACGAGACCGCGGTAAGAAATGAAAATCGTCTATTTTACTCAGCCGGATACCACACGGCAATAACCCCCCTATTGTTATTTACTAATAATTAAATTATTATATAAGATTCGATTCGTAAGTCTGGAGCCGGCTCTTAGTTTAAAAAAAATCTCACGGTCTCAATTATTATTAAAAACTCATCGTTACGTTTACCTTTTCTAATATTTTTTGTTCTTTACATTTTTTCATTTAGACTTAGTTATTAAAAGAGAAAACATTTTTGATTGCTTTTGTTTTGTTATATTCATAAACAGTGTTCACAGCTGTAATATTTTCTTTCCGGTTTCGTTTTGCTCATTAAGCCGCGGTTTTTTATGTTTGACGTTTAAGAAGCTATATTTTTATGTTTACGGACTAAAGGCCAATTCATAAAAATATAATTGAAACTGAGCCACTTATCCAAGTAAATAAACGACGAATTTTCAAAGATTACTTATTAGCAGTGTTTAACGTTATTAAATTGAAGAAATTTATTTTCATATGACAAAAAATGAGAGGTAACATACTCGTAGAAGCTTTACTAGTTTCTGAGCTCATTTCCATACAACACCTCAAACTTAGCTCATTTCTTACCGAAGTGTCGTAAAAGGCAATTAAGGTAAGTTGAATCACCGACATTTCGTAAAATATGCCTAAGGTAAGTTGACGTCAGGCAGGCGATCGGTCGTAAAATACGTTTTATCAAATCATATGACATAATAATGTTAATAACATGTTGTGCCGACTCCAGTTAGAGTGGGATAAGGACATGAGGATTCTGATGATTTATGATTTATTTCGCTATGTAGTGTTATTATATATGTATTATGTTATATTATAATCTGTTTTAGTAAAGATCATTTCATTTCGCTTACTTGGGTACTAACCCAAGTAAGTGTGGTATTGCCTTAAAACTTAGATAATGATGATCATTTTCATAAATTTTGTTATAAAGGTAGAATAGAAGGTCGCTATTCGTAAAGGCTTAGGCACTTTTGTTCGTTTCAAAACGAGGTCGATTTATTGAATTAATTCCGCAAGATTCACGGTCTACCCAGAATATTAAGAGGTCGATACTGATTGTAAGCCGTCCTCGTAGTAAAAGAGAGAGTCGCCTCAGACGATAATAATTCCGTCAGGTTTGATCTGTTTCTGTTTCAAAATTGTATAGTGTGATTTTTTACAGTGTGGTCTCCAAGATTCGTCATCATTTATTTTTAATTCCTACATGATTTGTTGCATTTTCGCATTCGTATTGAGTATTGCTATTATTACGAGTAGATTCCTGTCACAACGTGTAAGAAAAATATATCATCATCATTATCAGCCCACTTTCGTCCACTGCTGGACATAGGCCTCCCCAATTATATGCCACTTAGCCCAATCCTGGGCTTTCTGCCTCCATCCACTGCCCGTCGTCCTACGTATATCGTCACTCCATCGTCATTGCGAATCGTGCGTCCGTTATACGTAGCCAGGGTCAGTTGGGTTTGGCGGCCTGCAGTCGTCCGGGGATTCTTCGCACCCCCTACCCTGCCGTACCCGTAGCCGCCGCCTTTGCTGGGAATAGCAGGGTGACCGGGAACTGGGGGCCTTTGGCTTTTGTTGTGGCTCATTATTGGAGGTAGATGCCAATAGTCGCCATGCTGGGCGTGCGGGTTGGCGACCGTAGTTGCGTAACTTTTTGTATCGGTGGCGCTGCTGCCCGTCACCGGCCTTGATTTAAGTTACGCCATTGTAGGATGGTTATACCGCCACCAGTCGGTTTTCCCCATAAGTGGACTCTTACCACAGGCAGGGGAAATCTGCCGATGCCGTATTCTCTAGCCCCGGCACCAGGGCGATAGAATAAAAATATATAAAGTTTTTAATTTCCGATTTTATACAATTTAATAATTTATTTAGTTTATGACTAATGATAAGCACACCGTGATTAATTATCCGAATTTAATTTGTGTATGGTATCATAACTGCTGTATTAATTTAAGATTGAAATAATTTTAAAACTCTTGCTATATATAAGCTTATTATAATAAACTAGCCGTGTGGTATCCGGCTGAGTAAAATAGACCACCCTCATTTCTTGCCGAAGTGTCGTAAAATACGACTAAGTTGAGTTGACGTCAGGCAAGCGGGCGCTCGTAAAATATGTTGCCAAATCATGTGACAATTTTGTTTTATAACATGTTGTGCCATCCCCACTTAGAGTGGGATAAGGGCAGGACGATGATAATGAAGCTTATAAACTTAACCTATTATGTATAATATTGGCTACCGCGTCCTTTTGTGCTCATCAATAGAGACGGCCTGTCTTCATTCATGAAAAATGTTGTTGTTTTGATAAAGTTGAATGTCGCATGCGCCACGTAAACCATAATGATACTAAAGCAATGTACTAGAGAATTGTAGATCTACAAAAAGTCCGCAACAGCATGTCTCTATCTGTCATGTTTAACCCACAATAACTACTTTTATGATTAAAGTTTCAATTAGGGAATTTCCATTCGGACGAAGCAACTGGCAACGCTAGTAAAAATATAAATATATTTCTATTTTCTTGCTCGTGTAAATAACTCCTAAAATGTAAGAGACATAAACTTACTTACTAAACACCAGCAGTACTGACGAAAACGTGAAACTAATAGTTAATGAAGCAAAATAGTAGGAAAAGAAATACGTGGTATAATTTAAATATGTGAATGAACGTTGATCTGTTTATATTTCGGATATTTCAAATGAATTCCAAGTAGTTCCAAGTTCTCAAATTACAGATATAATAACATTTTATAATCATTCTGTCTTTTCAATGGATTTAATATAAGTAAGCTGTAATTATTGTATTCTTATAAATTTAATTCGTTTGGCATGACGATATATTATTATTTCTAAATTTTAATTATGGTTTTTTCTAAATTGTCTAAACTGATTTCTTTAAAAATTCGTATTTATGTTTTCTTAAAGCTAGAGCATTAGAATAACGTCTTTAACAGCGCATATTTTAACGTAATCTGGAAACTAGTTTTAGCTGGCCTCCACGATACAGGCTAGACCTAGTGTGGAGACCACAATTACTTGTTTTTTTAAATCATAGTTAAAATAAATATAAACATTGTAACTTTAATTAAGATGTTAAATTAGTTTCAGTTAATAAACATTTCTTATTTCTTATTTCTTAAACATAAATCATAGTTAGTATATAAATTGTTTATAAAAGCTATTTATTATATACAAGCCTATTTGTTTCCTAATGCGAATGGCAATATCGTGATTAAATAAATGTTAAATTGAAAGGAGTTTCAATATGTAAATAGTTTTTGGTAATTATTTAGAGTTACAAATTGTCTTGAGTTGAGTTTATAGAGAAATCAGAAATTTTGTACTCAATTACAGATAAGGTCAAAACAAATTGTTGACATTTGCTACAATCATTCTAAGATACTATCTCCGTCTCATCTTGCATGCTTGTTTAAAAATTACTAGCTTTTACCCGCAACTTCCTTTGCGTGGACTGTAGTCTCGTGATAGTTTGACGCTTATCAATGTCATCATTTTCCTGTAAAATTAACAGGAATTTTTTTAGCCTATATATTATTCCGGTGTATAAGGTATATTTGTGCCAATTTTCATCGATGTTGGGTCAGCGGATTCGCCGTGAAAGCGTATACATACATCCATAATCACAAACTTTTACATTTATAATATTAGGAAGGATGTACGATGTATTGGAACGTTGTTCTGTCTATATTTCGGATATTTTGAATGAATTCCAGGTAGACGCATATAAATTGTCCAGCTAAAAGCTATTTATTTAAGATTTGCTATAATAATTCAGTGATAAGGCCGCCCTTTGTATATATACATAAGTTTACTTTAAGTTCGTGCGTATTTTTATGTGTTGCACAAACACAACATAAAGTTTTATCTTATCTTATAATTATAAGATGCTATCCGTCTTGTATGCTTATGTATGCATGACTATTATAATTTTAGTTAGCATTAATAACACACATGATTAACTCAACCCGTTTTTTATATATAAAAATGATTTATTTAAACACAGACATACTAATTACTTACAAAATAAACTAGTCTCTTACGTTTTATTAATACAGTACGTAATCGATATTCCACGAAATAGTATAAATTTATGCCGTCTCAATTCAATACTCTTAAGAATGGATCTTACAACATCCATCCTAAGTAAGCAGGCGCTTTACGTTCGACTGCCTCATAACTATGAAGCATGTTCCTATTGTATTTTCAACATCATAAATAGTACATATTATTGTATTAAAGCTTTGATCTAATGTTAATCCCTAAAGATTTAGGTTTAAGTCTCAATTCTCAAATCTGATTTCCAGAGTTCCGTTTTTTTAGATTTTAGCGCCATCCATAGATTTTAAACAAATTTTTATATGACTACATTTTCAACAACGTCATCAATAAAGATTACTGAAAGATGCACCAACATATATGGATCATATATGTTGCCGTGTGCTATCCGGCTTTGTAGATATTCTACTAGGGTGAAATAAGGGTGGTTTATTGACCGACCTTATTACTTACCGAGGTGTCGTAAAAGGCCATTAAGGTGAGTTGACCTACCGTATAGTATCCGGTTGTCTATAATAAACCATCCTCATTTCTTACCGAGGTATCGTAAAAGGCGACTAAGGTGAGTTGACCCACCGTGTGGTATCCGGTTGAGTAGAATAGACCACCCTCTTTCTAACCGAGGTGTCGTAAAATACGAGTAAGGTAAGTTGACGGTGGACAGGCGGCCGGTCGTAAAATACGTAGCCAAATCATGTCACAATATGTTTATAACATGTTGTGCCGACCCCACTTAGAGTAGGATAAGGGCAGGAGGATGACGATGATGATACGGAACACATATGGTCACCACTATGAGAATATATATAAAATGTATAATAATATATAAAATTAAAAATGTGAATGTCTGCTGTCTGTCTGTTACTTTAACACAGTTAATCCGCTGGAACACTACTAATGAAATAAGGAATAATTGAAGCTGACATACCAGGTTAACATGTAGAATACAAAATACCACTTTTCCTTAAACATCAAAACTATTGAGGGTATATTTACACTAAAGTCGATGCGACCTTATTCGCTGGTACCGCTAGTTAGTAATAACTTAAAGTACACATTAATATTATAAAGGTAGTTGGGAATTTTCAGTTTATACTGTAGTGAAGTTTGTGCCTAAACAAATGTAACTTTATGCAGGAACTAAGTAAGTTCTTAGTAAGTAAGGTACATATTTAATCTATAATTTTATTGGGCATACCTTTTCCTAAAATTCCGCGTGTGGGTATTGGGGGAGAAAAATTGATCTAGCTAGGGTTTTATTTAATAAAAATCATTTTATACCTGTTTTTGGGCATTAAAAAATACTAAAATTTATATAAATTGAATTTTTGCCATGAATTGTCAAGTCAGCGTAGCTTATTCGGGTAACGGGTGGTCGCGAGAAATGAAAATACCTAGGATCAAGCCCCGTCTACCTTATTATTTTTTCTTTTTTTTTGAAGTTACTTTTTTTATTATGTAAAAAATTACTCGGTAAAATGGCTCGGTCACCCAGATATTTGTACTTTAAACTGATTTTATCCGGTAAAAAATATCCGGTATTGATAAAATTAATGTCAGTTTTAAACAAACCCTTCGACTACACGGAGACAAACTTTTTTTAGTAGGTACAAAATCGTCGTATTGAAATAACACAAGGTTCGTGTCATTAGAACATCAGGTCCTGTTATAGATGAATGTCAATAAATCTTTAACATTATAATGTTAATCTTGTATATATATGTAGCTTTTACCCGCAACTTGTTTCGTGTGAACTGTTGTCGCGTGATAGATTGATAATAGATGGAGCTTTTTAGTATCATCCTATTACTGTAGAATTAACAGGATGTCTATAGCCTATATGTTATTCCGGTGTATAAGGTATAATTGCGCCAATTTTCATCGATATTGGTTCAGCGGATTCACCGCGGAAGAGAATTAAAAATACATCCATACTCATAAACTTTCACACTTATAATATTAGTAGGATAGTAGGATGAGAAGGGATAGGATAGGATTTTCTGAATAACGGAAACGGCTCTAACGGTTTTCATGAAACTTAGTATGCAGAAGGTTTTGGGGGCGAAAAATTGATCTAGCTAGATTTCATTTAAAACAATGTTGTTTTATCTCTGTTTCCGGGCACTTATAACACTGCCAAAATAAAAATAGAAAGACAAGCTTAAATTTTCTGTCATTTGTAAAGTTGTGATAGGTCAATGGGGAACGGGGGGACTAAAAAAAATTTAAATACTCATCTCAGCATCGAGTTCCACGTGTCAGCGGCTCTTTCTTTCTTTTTTTTTTTAATTTTATTTTTTTATACCTCTTAAAAAATTTCCGAGCAAGGCTCGGTCACCCACATACTAAATAAAATAAACAAGCAAATCATCATCCTCCTGCCCTTTTCCCACTCTGAGTGGGGTCGGCACAACATGTTATAAACATGCCGTCACATAATTTGGCTGCGTTTTTACGACCGGCCGCCTGTCTGACGTCAACTTATCTTAGTCGTATTTTACGACACCTCGGTAAGAATGAGGGTGGTCTATTCTACTTAACCGGATACCACACGGTGGGTTAACTTACCTTAGTCGCCTTTTACGACACCTCAGTAAGATATGAGTGTGGTACTATTCTATTCAGCCGGATACCACACGGCGTAAAAATAAACAAGCAAATATAAAACAAAAAATGAAAAAAAAAAACAATTTGTCTCCGTTAAATGCTCACTATTATAAAAGATCCGAAACGAACATTCATCAGGACAAAGCTGTCGGTTCCCATGCCTGTACCCGTGACAAATGGTGTAAGCTTTCTTCACTACTTTGGCGACTTCACCTTGAAGTTTATACGACTAAAACACATTACTCAACCTGAGTTTCAACCTTCAACGTAATGGAACACGTTTGCATTTGGAACTAGAAATTGCTAATTTCAGTAAGTTATCTATTTAATAAATAATACATATATTTGATGTATATATTCATGATCATCACATTCATCGCCGTGTGGTTTCCGGCTGAATAGAATAGACCACCCTCATGTCTTACTGAGGTGTCGTAAAATGCGACTAAGGTAAGTCAACACGCCGTGTTGACGCATTTTATCATCGTCAACTGACGTCCTCTTACTGGAAATATGTATTATATGGATCATCATCCCCCTGCCCTTACCCCACCCTAAGTGGGGTCGGCATAGCATGTTATAAACATGCTGTCACATGATTTGGCTGCGTTTTTACCACCGGCCACCAGCCTGACGTCAACTTGCCTTTGTCGTATTTTACGACACCTCGGAAAAAAAGAGGGCGGTCTATTCTACTAAACCGGATACCACACGGTGGGTCAACTTACCTTAGTCACCTTTTAAGACACCTCGGTAAGAAATGAGGGTGGTACTATTCTATTCAGCCGGATACCACTCGGCGGATACGGCTTTATCTACATGATTTTTTTTGTAACGAAAATGAGAACAAACCTTTAAATAAACCCTTTTGAACAGGATCTGAGTTCAGTAATTATAAAATTTAACCTAAACGACTCTGGCAGACCGTAAAATATTTTGTCTTAAGGAAATCATTTTATTCGTTCCTTGATAGCTTTTCTTCCAATTAGGAAGCAATTTTTCATTCAAATTGCTTTGCGGCAAAATGTAATAAAAGAGTTTATGAGAAACAAATATTAATGAAAAGTTAAATACACTCTTAAGTAACTGAAATGAAGTTAACAAATAAGATATAAGATATACTGTTGTTCGGACGGTGTCACGTCTCCTAACATAACAGTAACGTTTAAAAACCTGCTTATATCTTTACAATGTAGTTTTGTGCCATCTTTGCAAATTTTAAGTAATTGAATAATTAAAAGCCAAATCTACTATGCCTTATGTACGTACGGAGTAAACGTACTGTCTATCTATAATAGCATAAGGGCAAATAGTAAGAAAAGTTTGCCTGGTAACACACAAAAAAGAACTTCTAACGATTTATTAGAACTTATGGACTTAAATTAGGTATGTACAAGAACCATTAGATTGTACTATATAAGAGAAAATATGAGAACATCCCTATATATTTCAAACTTGGAACTTTGATTTATTTTATTTATATCTTTATTGGTAATCAAACAGCGTTTCACAAGTTTTAGTAATGAACAATAAAAATTGCTATTTCACAATAAGGCCAATAAAAGATTACTCTAAAATAATTTAAATTTAACAGAAAAAACTACAGTTAGTGTGTGTATGTGTGCGTGCTTGTGGTTTTGTGTGGTGAGTCTGGTATGCGTGTCTTTCTACCTAACTTTCAAAAGCAATGATTTTTGGAAACCTTTATGTATCTATTTGTAAGAGATATTCGACAGTGTTATTATTAACCAGAAATGAGCAAATACTACTATTCTCAACTTACTCACTGCTTCTATTTGAAATACACTATATTATACAGAAATACAGAAATAAGCAAATACTACTATTCTCAACTTACTCACTGCTTCTATTTGAAAT
Source organism: Morpho achilles (assembly GCA_947086495.1). Lineage (NCBI taxonomy): Eukaryota > Metazoa > Arthropoda > Insecta > Lepidoptera > Nymphalidae > Morpho > Morpho achilles. The sequence goes on from CAMTZB010000016.1 coordinate 7,999,124, forward strand.
ACACTATATTATAAATACAATAATTATTGTAGTACAGAGCGTACACTAAAAAGAGAACGTCAATGTACAAATTTATCAAAAGATTTTAATATGATGGCTCATTTTAATCGAATTTTATAAGAGCATTTCACAGTTTATAAAATTTATCTCACTTACATTCAAGTTTTAGTAACATTATAAATCGAAATATTCGTAAATGACATTAGTTTTAAAAGCTTTTTAAAATATTATCGGATAATATAACTCTGATACCTTGAACTATAAATTCTAGATTAAAGTTTTCACTTCTTTATATTGAAAATGAAAGCTTAATAAAGTTTTATGCCACTAGTCCATTAACTGCACACATTGAGTTTCCTTACAATTTATAAAACGGCGACGAAAATGAAATTTGTGGCCGCTATAAAGGAAATCAATAACGCCGCTTAACAAATATGTACATTAACCGCACCTGGTGTTGGTATAACATTATTTTTGGGCTCGTTATATTAAATGAAAAAATGAAGCTGTGATAGCCAAACTGCGAGAACTTGTGACTTTTTATAAAAGGTAACGGGTTCAAACCCTGGGCAATAAGTTAATACATATATCAATTAAGTGTTATGTATTAATTGTACTTAGAATTTTATCACACGCTTTTCGGATTCGCTTTGGAGAAACCTGCATATCTCTATTGGACTGGGAGTGCATAGGTGGTTTTAGCCCCAACATTTCCCTCCAAGGAGAGTGAAGATCTTTGCCTAGCAGTAGAATAGTAATAAGCCATTCTTTTTTTTTAATAAATATATGGGACACTTACACACACGATCATCCGTCCCCAAAGTAAGTAACTTAATGCTTGTGTCATGGTAGACAGACTTCTGGTGAATATATACTTACATTTTTTAAAAAATACATACTTAAATACAAATATACACCCAGGCTCAAAGACCAACAAATTCATTTTATAGAAAATGTTGGCTCTCGGCGGGAATCGAACCCGCGACCAATACCCACTGCGCCAACGGGCCAGTCAATTATTTGTGAAGTGAATAATACTTTTTTAATATTTATAGAAATATTTGAAAATTTATATTAAAAAATCTTATAATGAAACCATCGTGCTAAAACCTAAATCATCATTCTTCTGTCCTTATCCCACTCTAAGTGGGATAAGCACAACATGTTGTTCATGATTCGGCTAGTTATTTTACGACTGGCCGTCTGCCTGTCGTCAACTTATCGTCGTTGCCTTTTGTGATACTTCGTTAAGAAATGAGGGTGGTCTATTCTACTCAGCCGGATACCACACGCGTGATTAAACCTTAATATAATAGATAATTCAATGAGTATCTTTCAATAGCTATTAGAACCGTCTAAGCCCTAACAATTCTCTGAAAATGTTTTACTACTCTTTACAAGAACACCTTTATCCAATTTTTCACCTTTATACGAAAAGTTAGTTCTAGCATGGAGATTCAGGTTGATCCTGAAAACTTTTGAAAATCTATTAAATATGGAAAAATTTCTATGCCTAAACAAGGTAATTTAATAAGGAATGTATGAAATTCTCTGTTAAAACCGATGTATATTTTGCGCGTCAATGGCCATGTAAGCTTTGACACGTTGTTAGATTCCCTCGGGACCCGCCGGTTATTTATTTAGGTCATTTACATGGACTTATATTATTTACTCGATTTTGATGACTCATACAGAAGGCTCAGAACTGGTTTCTGTGTTCAATCGGGTTATTTAAATAGGCACGAAAGGCACTCTTTTTTTAATGGAAGCTAGTTTAGCAACAATGTTTAATTACGGTACAAAATCTAGAATCCAATTTGCGTAACTTGTACATTAGAGGGGAATAGCTATAAAGGCGGAGTTAGGTTGTATACTCTACTGCCGAGGAGACTAGTGAATGTTAGATGCCTTTGATATCTTGATCGTGTGCTGAGTCAATGCTGTGAAGATGGCGTGTATTTTGTTGAGCCAAATAGATGCCGCCAAAATCTCCAAATTTTCGTACGTAACAGTAGTCAATGATACGAATTTAAATCAAGCCTACAACAAACAGGATGTCAACTCCAAACGCTTTCAATATTTGTTTTAGCAGTCAAACTCAATAAGATTATTTTAATGAAGAATAAAGTAATGCAGCAACATGTTAACTATATCTATACTTATTATAAAACAATGTCACCAAAAGCTGTCTGTCTGTATGTGATCGATTTTCTCAAAATCTACTTAATAGATTTTTGTACGGTTTTTACTAAACGGTATGACAATTCTTCCGGAAGGTTTAGGTTAATGATAAATTATCTTTTTATGTTACTTATGTTTAAAATTCTGCGCAGCTGTAAAAAATCGCTTCCTAGGAGCATAAGTTATGTGAGCCGAGCAACCCAATAACAAGATTCACTAAATAAATGTACTAGAAAATTGTAGATTTTAAAAAATACTATCAAAAACTCCGCGACAGCATGGGTCTATCTCTTATGGTCAGTTCACAATAACTACTTTTATTTTCACAATTTCAATTAGTGAAATCTTTTGTGACACACTGATTTCCACGCATGCGGAGAAATAATAGCACACACAGTTTCAATGTGCTAAGATTCACGGTATGCTAAATTTAACGACACATCGTGTTTTATGACAGTTCAGCGTAAGTCTTGTTACAGTAAAGCAAGGTCTATAAGAAGAGTCGGTTTGTCTTAATACAACACTAATACTTGTCTAATCAAGACAAATATCGACCACCCTCGGTCTTGACGAGAAATTCTCCTATAAGTGTATCGAAGCTTCAGAACGAGACTAACTTTATTACAGCAACCGGCTCTTCTCTTTTGGATATTCTAAAGTTACATCCTATCCTGTGTTCCTAAGATTAAATTTAAAAATAAATGTGTATTAATGGTCTTGTATCGATAAAAGACTCAATTTTATTACATATAATGAGAGAGTCCTTCTTAGAGCCTATGTACTTACTACACTCTCAATAAGCTTTTGTCGTTAAAATTTATATTATAATTTGCCCTTAGCTAAAGATACAAGAGCCTCTTTAAAATACGCTGACATCTTGATGAAGCACATTTTTAGCAATTTGTGAAGACAGTATATATCCTTAATTCTTATTATAATGAAATGAAATTCCCATTCATAGCAGTTAGTTATTTTAAGTTTATTTGAATTGAATAATATGTATTCAAAAAAAAATACTGATTTATACTTAAAATAAAATATAGAAACTTCTTTATTTATCTCCGTTTAAATTTTTAAAATAATATGAAACAAAATTTAATGAAAATTAACAAATAATGACGGAAACCACAGATAAATATATTAAAACTTCATCTTTATTTTCTATACAAGTGAATACACTTTGTGGTAGTAAAGCAAATATTTTAGGTGTCATGTATGAGTCACTCACATATTTATAAAAACCAAGTGTAAAAACATTGTTAGTTTTATGGCTACACCATTACACTGCAGCAATGTTGGTCACACTGAGCAGTACTGTGTGCTTGTTGGAACGGCGACATCTAGTGAACGCTGTCAGGCCCATACAAATTGGTGTTACGAAGCGATCGAGTAGATTAAAAAAACTTGCACTTAGCACACTGATATCGAGTGTCAGCCCGTTCAGGTTAGGTCCGTTTAGACATCAAATATTATCAAAATTGCTTCTGAAACTTAATATAAGGTTATAGGCGTTCTTCCGTGCTACCAGCATAAATGGATACTTTAGCGTATCCCGTAATATCACCTTTCCTAAATCCTTCTTTTAATAACCATAAACGTCGACCATATACTCATATACAAGTTAAGTAGTGATTAATATTCGATAGCGGTTCTTATGCCAACATCATATCCGGAAAATGTAATGTACTATCGTAAAGTGTGAACTAAGAAAGGTTAATTTCAAAAATTTGTAGTAGACCTTATTTAATTTTGCCAGACAATAAATTAGTAAAATTATAAACAATATTCTTCAGACCTAAAGCGTGTGCACATTACATTATACTTGAAAACTTGGCGTTATATGCACGGCCGTTCAAATAATCTATTTTAAATAACTTACAATAGAATTATTTTGCTGTAATCCTCGTTTATCAAGATAATCTATGTAATTCTAAATGTATGAAGTAGGACAAGTCACCACACGTATCATAAAACGCTAAACAACTTCACACAAGCACGACACACACTCAACCACAATCTCTACGATCTTTTCGTCCCGAAAGCGAAGCATCATCAGGAGGATAGGCTCTTGTCGTCCTGTCTTTGCCGTGGTGCCTATCCTCCTGATGATGCTTCGGTTTCAGGGCGAAAATATTGTGGTGGTATTGAGTGTGTGTAGTGCTTGTGTGGAATGTTAGTGTGTCATGCATACTATAGGTATGTTCTATCTAGTTCAGTGTTTCGTTTGGCGTGACCCCTATGTTGAAAGGAGGTGTAATATAGGAGGATATAGCATAGGAGGGTGTAATTTGATCGTAAAATGGAAATTACAAAATCCACAAAATATAGTTTCACACTTTCTCTCGAGGCTATTTAAATGCACTTCTAGTTTGCGGTGCCAAAATTAACGAGAAAAGTGTGTAGTGATTTCTTCATACAATTTTTTTTTTTTTATATTGAAGTTATGTATGTCACCTAGCGTTGGGGTTTATAAGAGTTTTACAAAGGATAAATCGGGGAATGGCACAAAAAGGCTCGGAAACACTTTTCTAGTTGTTATATTATCTCATACCCTTATATTTCGAGTTTAAAAAAAATATTTTCTATATTATCTTATGTACAAGGAAGAAGTTTCTGAATAAGCCATTCTGTGTAAAAAAACAAATTAAAATATATTACAAACGGCACATATCAAAGAAGCGGTTAGGTGAAGTTTGAACTCGAATAAAAAAGCTTTAACAAGCATCACTCAAAACGAATTGTTGTCCAAAGAGAAATACGAATACTGAGCGGCTTTGAAATGTACGAGTATTTTTGGCAGAACGGTTACTAATTGCTTCTCGAAATTTTTAAAAGCGAGGTGAGAGGTCTGTGAAAGATGTTATTTCTTCTATTCTATTCTTATTTTTATTATAAGAATTTAAATACACATTAAATAGTTAAATAAAAATTAAACATATAAAGTCTTTCAGCTATTCCCTTGCTCTGAAAGTTCCATCCAAAATCTACTAAAAGTGTTTGCATTTTAAGTTTTGACAACATTTACGTTATGAGCGAATTAATAACCAAGACAATCATTTTAAAATAATAAAATGTTGAAAATCCTCACTAAGACATACACATAATATACACATAATAATAAGACTTTAAATACAAAAAATACTTAAAAAGCGTTATTAACTATTTATGTAGATTGAAAGTAGTAATGCTAGGGTAGATTTATATCATAAATTATAACCAACGATTGCATTACTTTATTTTCGAAATCGCTGTAATACATTGTAGGCACCATTAAAACAAAGTTTTAGTATAATGAAATAGAAAATACGACACATAAATTAACTTAATGGATATAAATATATATAATTTTAGTTGCAAGTGTAATCAATAGAGTTTTTCAATTACACATTATATATTATAACAATAACATTATTATATATTATAACAAAGATATTTTTCCATTACATTTATTCAATCAATAAGAAGCAAGTTTCTCAAAAATCAATCAATTTATTTTCTTTAACAACTTGTCCTATCGGCATCAATGTTTTTTATATTATATTAATTATTAATATAATTTATTTATTTATTTATTTTCAAGGGAAACAAACAGTACATAGTAAAACTTAATAGCTAGTACAAATGTATAGATCTTAGACCAATAAAGTTTCCACTATTTAATAATTCCTAAAAGCTAAAAATAAGACAGTAATAATAATTTCAATCTAAAATATAAACACACTATACTACTACACTATACACACAAAAAGTTTAATGCTCAAAATAGAAGAATAAATGTAATAATTATAAAATACAAAAAAGAAAAAAAATTTAGTTAGACTTGTCTCGGATAATTTTTTTAAACTGAACTAAGTTAGTGTTAAACATATCAATGTGGTTATATTTCTTATTGTAATTGATACAAGCTCGTGAAATAAAATTGTTCGCACCATAATTAGTTATAAATAGTCCTGCACAGAGGAGTATGTAATAAATTAGTCCTGCACAGAGGAGTATGTAATAATATAAATATAATTTATCGCGGATTATAAGCAAAATAATTTTATTATTACTTTTGTAAATAAAATGCATTAAATTGTATATCCAATTTAAAATTAAGGAAGAACCAATTATCTAATATCAACATCCTTTAAGTTATATTTTCTACTAATAACATAGTATAGTAAAATATAAACCTTTTCAAGCAGATTGTACCTACATATAATATGTATGCATGACGTTTCAATATAATGAAAGCGTGCGCGTGTACATTCTCGTGATATATTTGTTTTATTAGTTTCATACCTGTCCGGTGATTACCATGTCGCCACCAGTGCCTCAGATCACAATTTTCATTCAAAAATCCTGCAAACCGATTGCCGAACCTATATCCAAGATCTTCATAATAGCAGGTGTTATATTGGGCGTGAACAGACTCCCTCTTATTGGGGTTACTAATATAATTCCCAGTGTTATAATGATATGTTATTCAATATTTCTCAATTTGATCTTTATGTATTTGACACTGATGCAATATTTCAGACAATTTGTGTTTATATCACTCACAACCTTAGATAATATTCAATTTTTTATGTGCACTTCACTTGGATTCGTAATGTATAAAAGATTAAACAGATTTTATGTGAACTTGAACAAACTTGACAAAGAATTACTTGTCAACACAATTAAATTCGGCATTCGAGAATCGGTCTATAATTTTCTTCAATTAATTGTAACAATAGTACAAAGTTTTACGTTGTACTTTTTAAATCGACAATTAACAATGAGAAATGTTATCTTAACGCACGTCAGCCCAATGAAATTAATAATTTGTTTGGAATTACATTATTACGGATATTTACTAAGTCTTATGATGCCACGGCTCAAAACAATGAATAGCTGGATAAAATTTTCGTATCCCAAGGATAAGGTTAGAACCAATATACAAGTACAGGCAGTCCAGGAATCGCAGAAGGATATCAAAAAATTACGCATTGATATGAAAAAGATTATGGACTTTTACAATAAAGTTATTGTTGTGTACGATAGTTTGAACGATGCGATTAAATGGCAGGTAATAACTATTCTACGTGTGACATTTCTTTTGAATGAAACTTGTATGTAATGTGAGATATCTTGTTAATCTAAACTGGTCATACATTTCATCAAAATCTTTATAAATTACACTTTATATATTTTGTATAATTCTATTTGTACAATCAGATGAAGAATAAGATTATCACTGTAAGCTTCAAATCCAAACTTAGATAAGTAAATTTCACGGTAGATATCAATAAACTTTTAAAAAGCTATTAATAAAAAGTAATTAAGTCTGAATGCGTATCATGAATGAGTTAGAAAATTAATCAGAGCCTAATATGAATTAATTCCAAGAAGAGGTGTATCATTAGCTAATCACCTACCAAGGATGTCGCTAATTTGGTCTCATTTTGTCATATTTCAGTTGCTAATGTTTCTAATGATGTCGTTTTATGTATCGCTGTGCTTATTACATAACATCGTGAGAGCCATTCTTGTGTGGAATTCAGTAAGTAAATTAGTTACTTAATTATTAAATTAGGGTTTATTTTGTGGAGTTCTTGAATATAAAAGTAATGATAATTTTTCTATCATCTGATTTGAGAGAATTTATGCAATTTTACATTTAGTGTATACTTTTGTTTTATACGTTATACATGCCAGATTCCTACAACACATACCTCCAGCAACACTCTAGAATAGTACTGCACGCATTAGTTACCACAACCTCAACAAACGTTTCGACTCATAACAGTAGGTAGCATCAGCAGATAGACGCCGCCATAAAACCGCAAAGGGAGTCATCATCCAAGCAAGCCGATTCGAATTTTAATTTTATATGACTCTTCTGTTACTAAATTGTGTTACTAAAAAATTGTGTTAATAAAAAATTCTGTTACTAAAAACTAATATTTTTAATTAAAAAAAATACCAATATAACCAATAGTTTTTCAATATTTCAGGAGTCACATATGATATTAATAGCAAACGTTTCATTAATTTCGATACAATTATTGCCTCTTCTGGTTCCTTGCGTGTTCGCGGACCGGGTACAAAGAGAAGTGCGTATAATTAAGGACTATATCGCTTGCAAACTCGATGAAAACACTCTGGGTAATTTAGTTTTAATATGTAACTTGGTGCGTCTCGCTCACAAACACAAATAAACGCACGCGCATGTACATAGGCTTGCCAAATTTTTTTTTTAAAGAAATAAAGTATGTTTTAGTCTTAGAAGTATATTAAATGATATTTTAGAAAAATAAACAGTATTTTATTAATTCAATATTTAAATACATATTTTTTTACCTACTCACACTTGTTACAAATTTTGGTAGTTTTAGATTTTTTTAAACGCCTCACTAAAATTATAACTATATTGAATCCTATTCTGATTTATTTGTAATTGCACTGAGTGCCCATTGAATATTTTATTATTTTATGAAATTATAAACATATAACAATTATAAAATAATAAACAGTATTTTGTATACTGTTTATTGTATATTTTTTGTTTTTTAGACACTTAGAAACATAAAACTTTTTTTAGAAACATGAAATAAACAGTATATAATATGGCAGCCCTACAAGTACACACACTTCTTTTTACCTTTTATGACTGAAAGGTGTAATTTGTTCAATTTACTTTTCTTTTTTCAGGTAAACCGTGTCGAAGGACTGCGCGTATTTTACTTGCTCTTATAGAAACAAGGAACCTAAAATTTTCCCTATTCCACTTGTTTAACATCAACTTGTTATTTGTGTTTAAGTTTTTGGGCTTGCTTCTCTCCTATGTAATTATCGTATTTCAGTTTCATTATCTGTATTATTATTAAGTTAAGTCGTATTATTAGTAAGTATAAGTAAGTTTACTTATTAAGAAGAAAGACCATGGGTCCGATATTACCTTTGAGTAATTCAACAATCTTTAGAATATGTAAGAAGAAAAAAATTTAAAATGATTTATTATCTTACTGTTTTCACTACTACCCCGTTGTTTTCGTGTGTGTAATAGTACAGACTTATGGCGGGAAACGCTTGAGGATATTGGGAAGCATGAATGCGATAGCTTGTCTAATTTGTGATCGATTAAAAAATGGATCACAAATTAATATTAAATATTAGCCTTTAATAGCTTCCGTCAAAGGATTTCTCATGCGAGAAAAGCAAACACTATTTTTTCTTGTTGCTTCATATATAATCAAGCAATTCAAGTATTTTCTTTTATGTATTTTCGTTCGCCTGTAAAAATTTTGATACACGAATTATAATTTATTATAATATACATTCTTGTTCCTTCTCAATATAACCTAGCAATTCGGGTATTTATGAATTATAATTTGATTTTATTGAACATTTAGGCCCCTTATGTAGACTGTAAGATATCGGCATGACAAACAAAGTCTTTAATCATGACGTATTGTGAACAAATTAAGAATGAATGAACTGAAATCAAAAGATATAAAGAAGAAACAATGCAAGTATCGCAAATAAATGAAAATGAAAGACTCCTCTTTCAAGAGTCTTTCATGATTCCTCAGTAATGGGCGTTGGTTACAATTAAAAAAAAATTGATTTAATAATATTCAATGGATTTATATTTGTAGCCAAGCTACGGTTGAAAAGTTATATCAGTCTGTGTAATAAAAATTTGTAAAAAATTGTCAAAATAATTTCATTAAATTTTATGAATAATAATATTTTTACGATATACGCAGAGCAGTATAATTTAGTTACTACCAATTAATCACTGTAATTACCTGTAGTACCATTAATTGCACACAGTATAATCGTTATTATGTAATCACAAATCTATGAGAATATCGCGATACATTGTTACGATAGAATAAATAATTAATCAATTGAGTAAACATTGAATTTTGAATATACGCTTTTAGAGAAAGAAATGTAGAGTGCACTGAAGGTTTCCATAATGCTTGCAGGATTCTTAAAACGCATGCACTTTAAACCATTACTTAACCACACTACACTAACACTGCTCACATTCACAAAAATTTATAGAATTAGTCGTTACTTTGTATAATACAGAAGTAATGAAAAATATAATTTTGCTATAATCCGGGATGAAATAAATTATATGTAATGCTAAATGTAGAGTGTACTATTCTTTCTCATTACTGACACATGCAGAATTTGTAAAACTAATGAACAACCCACCACCAATAACACAACAATACACAAGCACTACACACATTCACCACAATCTCAACAATTGTTTCACCCCGTAACCGAAGCATCGTCAGGAGATTGACTTCACGACAAAATAGTAAGCCGGAGCATTATCCAAGTAAGCAGAGTTATATTAATGAGTTTAACCCCCCAACATTCACTACCACAATCTCATAAATCGATTCACCCCGTAGCCAAAGCGTCGTCAACAGAAAGATTCCACGATCCAAGCAAGTATAATTATACTGTAATTACTATATTGTTTATAAATTATGCCATAAATTACAAGTTTGAAATATTTAAGAGTCACATTTCACATACAATTTCCAGACAATTGTTTCCTCTTATTCTCCATGTACATGGACGCACTTTACATTTAGCATTACATAGATTTTGTCTAATATTCTATCGTAAAAAAAATAATACTCTATTTTTATAAAAAATCTTAAACATTGAATAATAATTCTTATTAAGAGGATGCAAGAGAACTCAACGAACTGAAGATGTTTTGTTGAGGGAAGGGTTGTAGAACTAAATTACAAACAATCAACGAAATTAACTCTCATATCAGTTTGTTAGTTGCATGAAATACAAGAATTGACACAATTGCTCGTTACGCTAGCTGCGGGAGAAACTGAGCGAAACAATTTTTAATTAAAACATATTGGGATGTCAATAAATAAAAAGCCAATCGAACGCAACTGATGTTTTGTTTGTGTAACAATTGTATTATGATATTTGTTTTTAACATTTATTGTCATTTCATATTATGTGCTTACCTTTTTGATAACTTTTTCACATAAAATTATATGCTTATTTTACATGTTTAAAATTTAAATGAGTTAATTTGTATGTATTCGGAATCTCCGAAACGGCTCCAACGATTTTCCTGAAATTCAGCGTGTAGGGGTTTTGGGGGAGAAAAATCGAACGAGCTATGTTTTATTTATTAAAAAATATCGTTTTATTCCTGTTTTCGGGCATTAAAATAACTAAAATGTACATTGAATGTAAAACGCTATTTTGCCGTAAATTGTCAAGTCAGCGTAGCTTATTCGGCGAACGGGCGGTCTCGAGAAATGTAAATACCTAGGATCGAGCCCCACCTACCCAATTTTTTTTTTTCGAAGTTTCTTTTTTATTTTGTATAAAATTACCGAGCAAGGCTCGGTCAACCAGGTACTTTGAATCATGAAGGAATGCTATTCCAACAAATACATTACTATACAATATTATATCAATATAGACATATACTAAAAAATATTGGATAATCTGCAAGAAATTTCGAACAATCTGGAAAATAAAAGGCGAAGTCATAACTTTTGAGAAGGAATATCTATTACTTGTCCAATAATAATGCATCTTTTCATTATACCATGTATTGTTCAATATAAGTACAGACCACATAAACTGCCGCATACCGTGCACTAGATATGTTTAATACACATGGTACACACAACGTTCGATTCGTTTGCGCCAATAAATCATTAAAGTGCGCCATAAATCATTAAACAATGCAATATGTGTTTTTTCCCTCATCCCGAAAGAAAAATAAGAATTTGATTTCTTCTTCATGGTACCTTGGTGTATGAACTTTGCCAAATTTCATCATCATAGGCCAGTGGATTAATCGTGCACAGCGTCGCGGACAGACAGACAGACTATCGCTATTGATGACAATATTGTTCCAGCGGATTAGAAGTGAATGCAAAAAAGATTTCCATTTTATAATATTTATATGAATTAGTATAAATTTGAAATATTAATAGCATTGACTTATACTCTGAATTTACAGTAAAATATCCTCTGTATGAAGAAATATGCAGCTGAATAATTATCATTTTAATCAGTGGAAAGCAAATGTGCATAAGAACGCTATTAATTTATGATCAGAGTTACGAGTATAATATAGAAATAACGACAGAATGATGGTCCGAAAAAGTGACACTGACCCTGCCTTCCGCTCCTCGAATCGTGGGTTCGATTTCCGTCGAGAGCCAATATTTTCTATAAATAATTTGTTGGTTTTTCGAGTCTGGGTATATATACGTATTTGAGATTTATTTAATTATAATATGTATGCATTTACCAGTTGTCTGTCAGCCATTACACAAGTATTAAATGACTTAATGTACGTTTAATTGTCCTATATATTAAAAAAAAACAATAATTAAAAATAAACGTTTTGATAACGGCATACCGCAGAAATTAATAATCAACAAACACAATTTTGGTATAACTAATATGAAAACTCTTTGTTGGTTGTACATGCCACATAATGTAGATTATTCTTTTAGGGTGTTTAATTAATTCCGTCAGGGAGCGAAAGCTAACACGAGAGAAGGATATTAAATTTTGCGGGCGGCTCCTTTAAAAGGACATTTTCAAGATCCACACTTGACGCTCCATTTTATTAGACCTTTTGTTAAGAATATATTTTCTACTAATGAAACAACGCTGGCTTAGTAATTGTTTCATATTGATGGTGTTTTGAGTTATTAAAAAAAATGACTTCAACCATCAAAACCACCAAGCCAATCAACCTATTCACCATTCGCTATGAGTTCGGCACAAAGTAAATTGACCCAAGTAACTATGTGCCGACCATGCCAACTTGAACAGAATACAACGTCGCTACAATTAATTCTCAACAGAATGAGATATCGACATGTATCAACTGTTAGCGACGCTTTTATAATAAGGAAATAATTGTATAAACTATAATTGAAAATAAAATAATGGTATAAAGGAACGTGCGTCGTGTTATTCACGATATGGGAAATTTTCAAATTTGACATATACGTCAATCTCACATACGCGCTCATAAAGCCTCTCATCCTACTAATATAATAAATACGAAAGTTTGTGAGTATGGATGTAGTTTTGTTTGTCTTTCACGGTGAATCCGCTAAACCAATATAACTGAAATATGGCACAATTATTCCTTATACACCGGAATAACATATGGGCTATATAAATCCTGTTAATTTTCCAGGAATAGGATTTCACTAAAAAGCGCCATCTATTAACCTATCACGCGCAAAAGTTCACGCGAACAAATTGGGGGGCATAAGCTAGTTCCTTATATAAAAAGTTAAAATCTTGAACGATGCACAATCCAAGCCTGTTTTACCCTCGCTTGTTTTATATACATTAAAGTCCGTTTGAACAACGATATTTTTCCTTTATACTATGTTATGTTCACTGTATCACTATGCTTTAACACATTGTGATTGAAATTGCATGCGAAACTCATCGTATATTTGAATAACAAGTAAAGTTGGTATTCGTTTCAGAGTAAGAGGTGGGAATTGTATTTTATTGAGTGTTAATTATCGCTTCACTGTTCTAAATTTTTTATTCGTTGTGTTGTTATGTATTCGGTTATCAATAAATAATTTTGGAGATCTGAATACTTTTGATGTCATTAGCTTAATGGACATATTTACAGTGGAATTTTGAAATTTTATAAATCTTATGTGATAAAGACTAAGTGCTCCTTGTAAGAAACAAAGATATTAAAGATTAAATACATACAAAGGATACATAAACGGTTACTATTTGCTTATGTCAGAATAACTAAAAATATACAAACATTTTTCGTTAAGTATATTGCTTACTAGTAGTGATAAATTTTATCATCATATTAAATTTAATGATGTGTATTTCAATAATTAATGAATAGAAATCGGCTATACTCACGTCTTACTATATTGTGTGAGCCCGACTAGCTTCAAGCCAATCCGGGGCTCTTATTCATGAGCTGGGCTGATGATGTTTGAAATGTTAGAATATTTTTTACTTGGTAGCTATTTTGGGAGCAAACTGCAACGTTGTTAAATTATTGGCTTAGGAAATTTAGATAGGTGATTTATTATTATAATTTTAAAATTATTGGCCTGATTTGAATATTTATCTACCCTACGTGCCACAAAAGTACAAGTTAGCCGTAGTTCCTCATGTTATCACTGAAGCAATAATCGCTAATCCAAACATATAGTACTCTATGTTATTACTACTATGCTATCTAGAAATAATGGCGTGCACGTGTCGTTACAATAAATAATGGTCACAACTAAAACGAGAAGAATTTGATAAGATGTACCTACAAAGTATGATTCTTAAGAGCATAAAAGTAAAAAGTAATGACCTGCTACTTCCCACTGCTAGGAATAGGCTTTCTTTCTTCTTTTTGCAGAAGGATTGGAGCTTAGAATCACCACGCTGCACCAATACGGATTTTTAGGTTACAGATCTTCTCTAGAGATATGCAGGTTTTTTCATGATTTTTTCCTTCACCGCATGATAAATTGCATATATCAAATAGGCACATAAAATGAAGATGAAAAACTTATTGATGCAAGGGATTTGAACTCATGACTCCCTAGCGAGAAGACTTTTGCAAAAACCTTTTGTCTTTTAGAGAAGTGTACGGTCTCAACGTTGGACTATCACAGCGTCCTTTAAACTCTACTAAGTATTTATTATTTTTTTAATTCTTAGTTCTTTATATACATATATAAATTTATTAACAATTCAATTTATTCAAATTTGACTGGCCCGTTGGCGCAGTGGGTAGTGATCCTGCCTTCAGCTCTGCGGGTCGCGGGTTCGATTCCCGCCGAGGGCCAACATTTTCTATAAAAAGAATTTGTCGGCCTTTGAGCCTGGGTGTATATTTGTATTTATGTATGTATTTAAAAAATATATAAGTATATATTCACCAGTATTCTGTCTACCATAACACAAGTATTAAGTTACTTACTTTGGGGACGGACGACCGTGTGTGTAAGTGTCCCATATATTTATTTATTTATTTATTTATTTATTTATTTATTTTTTAATTGTTATGTAATTATCCGAAAATGACCATAAACTATATTGCATGTATATAACAATGACGGCGTTATCGAAACTGAAAATTCTGAAAAGATGTTAAGAACGTGGCGTGACATGGGCTAAAAGACTTTGCATATGAAATTTTACAGTCGTTAGCTTAAGCACGTAATACATAAAATGAAAACTCCGTCAAGAAATCGCTGCGTAGGTGCGATAAAACTAATAAAAATTGACGCAACACGAGTACCAAATCTTGCAATGTACATAGTATGTATAGGAAAAGATGAAAAAAATCTTTAAAACCACATATAAAAGCGTTGTGAAGGCTTCATAGCGAATTGGCTATAAAATAATTATTACGACAGAATTTGAATAATATGTTTGTATCTGCAGCGTAAATTTTGACATGCAAGCAGAATTTTAAGTATGATATTTCGAAACAATAAAAAGCTTAAATACTACATTGGGCATATTGCTATATCCTTATTTATATTATAAATGCGAAAGTATGTCTGTCTGTCTATTACGTTTTCAAGGCCAATCTGCTGAACCAATATCGATGAAATTTGGCACAATTATTCCTTACACACCGAGATAACATATAGTATAATTAATCAATTTAATAAAGATTATTATTATCAATCTTTAAGAATATATAAAATGATATATGGTAGAAAATAAAGTAAAACAAATGCACATAATAATAAATTAATAAAACAAATAGATTAGGTAATAAAAAGATAAACTCTTCTCTGTATTGGGTAAAGTCATTGATATCTTTATATGCATGATTTTGTAAATATAAAGAAAACGAAATAAGATAATGTTTTTTCCACCAAAATTTTTTTTTTTACTGAAGGGTAAAATATATTGATGAAAATAGAGACAAAAAAAGATTTTAAATCTTAATAAAGAAGTTGATATCAGCGTCGTAACAATGAGTTAATACAACGTGGTTATTTATATTTTTTTAATTAACATTTAATCTCTTAGCTGTTACTCAGGAACTGGCACTTTATCGCCATACTGCGATAGGAAAAAGTTTCCAGCAATGGGATTACCTAGGTTATACTTTGCGGAAAACTCTTTGACGCAGAAACCGGTACGGTTGTTGATAGATCTGAAACAAACAAAAAATACCATGTACAGGCTTTTGCTATCATTCATATGATAAATCCATTGATATTAATTACTTCTTTCGTACTTTTTACAAAATAAATTACCGGACAATACTTTGGTGATGATTCTATGTATATCAAACCCTGTCCAATGTATGGAGTCCTGGGTGTTTCATTCGTTTTTAAATTAAAAATATTCTTGAACTTCAATTATAATTTTTATAGATGAATAAGACAAGTGAATTATTATAGTATTGCAACTGAAAATTGGAAATCATTAATCTTTATATTTAAATGAGTTAATCTTGTATATATATTGTATATTTTCCAAATCTCGGAAACTCCTCCAACGATTTTCCTGAAATTCAGCATGAAGGAGGTTTTGGGGGGAAAAATTGATCTAGCTAGGTTTTATGTAAAAAAAATATTGTTTTATCCCTGTTTTTGGGCATTAAAAAACACTAACATTTATATTGAATTAAATTTTCGCCATTAACTGTCAAGTCGGCGTAGCTTATTCGGGTAACGGGCAGCCTCGAGAAATGTGAAAGCCAAGGATCGATCCCGAACTAATTAATTGTTTTTTCTTTTTTTCAAAATTTTTATTTTTTTGTAAAAAATTACCGAGCGAAGCTCGGTCACCCAGATATTAAATTTAAAGTGACTTGTATAATTTAGTGTTTGTTGTTTATTCAAAGAACATTTATGGTAAATTTAAGTCAATTTAAGAAAGCCATAGTTAAGAACGTATGATTGTTATTTAATTTACCGAAAATGAAGAAACAATACAAATAAGGCCGAAAAAAAAGATGGATGGATGGATGGATTGTGTGAAAAATGATATGCATTTTAAAGGAGTGGCACCAGAGTTGACGAATAATACAGGAGAATGGAAGAAGAAGACATATTGTGTTGACCCCACTTCGAGTGGGATAAGGGTAAGAGAATGATGAATACAAACTAGAATAACGTTAAGAAATAAAATTAAAAGTGTAAATCTCGAAAGGTATTACATAAGTTTTAGGAAAAATAAGTGTTCATGTTTGTTTAAGACATCTCTACATTTTATAAAAATCAAAGTAAAAAGATATGTTAGGTATATAAAGCATTAGGAGAGCTGGTCCCTTACCTATTATCAAGACGGGGTTCATTAAAAACCAGTGCACCAGGTTGCCTGTAAACTAAAAACACGTATCTATGAAAGCCACTTCCTAAGGGAGGCGCAGGTGCAAGGTACTCAGCGATGGTTTCCCCGGAAACTACGTGGTTTCCAGGTATATTGCCAACATGCCAATGCTTCAAATTACGAAATGTGGGATTATCTCGTGAGGGTGCGTCTGGATCTGAAACAATTTGTTTTAAAAACAAGTAATAATAAAATTATTTTGCTGTAATCCGCGATGAAGTAAAATAGAAAATATGTATAATGCTAAATGAAGAGTAGACAATCCGTTTTTTACCCGATACATGCACAATTCGTAAAAAAGCATGCACAAACTTTCACCACCGCCATCACAATACACAAGCACTACACACGTTCACTATCACAAAATCAACAATCGTTTCGCCCCGCAACCGAAGCATCATCAGGAGATGGACTCACAAGCGATTTTAACACAGCCCATGTTTGCTCCAAATTAAAGTCCTTTGCAGAGTCCAGAAACGTCAAGCAAAGTGGCTGGTTATGGTTTTCGGTTGTCATTTATGGCCTACTGCAGCGTAATTATGTTTATGGTACTGTAGCCTTTACGGATACCGGCTTGTTCGCGTTTTAATTTAAGTAACTTTAAATTATTTGATATTAAATGTAACCTACCAATCATAAGTAGGGTGTAGTAGTCGTAGCTTGGTCTCCATGTTACAGTGGGACGATCTTTAGCTTCGGTAGGAAACAATTTATTTCCTAAGCATACTTCAGCTTTACTGGGATATGTTACCTAGAATAAAATACAATTTAAGTATAAAAGTTATAATTTTCATGTGTATATATAACCTATTTACGACGTGTGGTATCTCGCTGAATAGAATAGGCCACCCTCATCTCTTATCGAGGTGTCGTAAAAGGTGACTAAGGTAAGTTAACCCACCGTGTGGTATCCGGTTGAGTAGAATAGACCACCCTCTTTCTTACCGAGGTTATACATATCCAAATCATCTGACAACATTGTTATAACACGTTGTAACAACCCCACTTAGAGTGGGATAAGTACAGGAGGATGATGAGCATATATAACCTATTTGTTTATTTATATAATTTATAATATCTAGGAAACCGGTACGCCCAAGCGGAACGAGATGGCGGCTTAAAAATCTCTTAAACCTGTCGAATGTTAGAAAGAAGTCGTCCATAAAGCTGCTATCATTCCGAATATCGTCAAAAATGTATTAAACAAAAAAGAAATATTTTACTTTAATCCGCGTTTGTTAAGAAAATCTATGTAATTTTAAGCATAGAAAGCAAAACCGTTTTTATACCTTATTCATGCAAGATTTGTTACCACAGGTATCACAAGATACCACCACCAACAGCTCACTACACAAGCACTAGACACATTAATTACATATATTTTCATAACAAACGCGGATTATAGCAAAATAATTATATAACTTTTGTAATATAGAATTCCGCAAAATAACGACTACATTTGTATATTCAAAAATAATTATTTCGCTATAATCCACGATTAGAGAAAATTTACGTAATGCTAAAACTATAGTGTACTATCCGTTTTCATACCTCATGCATGCAAGATTCGTAAAACGCATACATCTACCAACCAACGCATACCAATCCATTTTACAAAAAGTTATGAAGTTTTACTTTTTGTAAAATGGATTTTAAGGCAAGTAGACTGCTAGACAGTTTATGGAATAGCAATCTGATATGTAATCAAAGCAGTTTTACATTAAAATTGTAATTTTACGAGGCTTGAATAAATTAAGCAATATTTTAAATATATATTATAAGATGCAAATCATTATGAAACAAGCATACACCGTCAGAATGTTACTAAATAATATTCCATGCATATTTTAAAAATAAGCATAATTTGAAAAAAATAAATTGAATTACGAACCAAAGAATGGTCATTATTCCCTATACCTATATATGATGTCGTGTCTACTTAAAGTCGTAAATAAATTTATTCTTAAAATATTAATACACATACCGACAGTTTACAAATAGGTGCGTAAGGGATGATATCGGGAACAATGTCATTCGCTGCGAAAGCAATTTCTGTCAGCGATATTGTTCTATGAGCGGAGGCCTCATAAGTTATAAGTGCATATTTAATTAAAAAAACAAATGAAATTTTCCATATTTCCTCCATTATCACTGAAGAAACTACGCGCCAACCAAGAAACAACTGAAACCAAGAAACTACGCGCACGGTTATAGTCTGCTATCGAATGATTTTCATTGTCGCTAATCCTATATTTATAAGCGGTTGATACTAAAAATGCTCTGTTGCTTCTAACTAGATACGTATTTTTATGTTTATAAACAATCTTATAATAAGTCTTGTGGTATAATAGCATCGCCTTCAAGCAACAGGTTCCAAGTTCATATTCGTTGCCATGATGCCAAAAATGATTTTCTTTAAAAAACTATTTCTTTTTTAAGGATATTTTGTATAATTTATGTAAAGAAATTTAATATAGTTTAATATTATTTCAATTTCATATCTAATTTAAAAGTACCTTTTACTTTTACAGTTTACAGGTAGTGAGTTAGTTGTCCAGATTCAGGATTTTGTTTTTCTTATTTATAACAAACCATTTTCTTTTCACTGGTTTCCCACGCACTTTAACGTCCATGTTAAATGTCACCCTTAATGGTTTTGCCTATTACTATTGTTGACTTGTTGAGGGAAATCCTAAAATATGTTGACAATAGTGTAGTAATAAAGTTACTATTATTTTCAACTTGCTGTATTTGTGACTTCTTTTTTTTTCTAAGAGGTAAATAAATATACTAAATATATAAATATACGGGACAATTACACACATGGTCGTTCGTCCCCAAGTATCATAATACTTGTGTTATGGGTAACAAAAAACTGGAAAATATATCTATACTAATATTATAAAGATAAAATTTGTATGTATGTTTGTAATGTTTTCACACAAAAACTACTAGACCGATTTCAAAAATTCTTTCACCATTGGAAATTTACTGAGCAACAAAGGCTATATAACATTTCCAAAAAAATAGGGATCGGTTATAAAAATGTTATAAAGGTAGGTAAAAAAAAATTACGCTGGATAATCCGCGGGAAATTACTAGTACATATACAATTTTGGAATAAATATTTAAGTTAAATATTTAAAATGAACACCCAGGCTCGAAGAACTAACAAAATGTTTTTAGAAAAATTTGGCCATAGTCGTGAATAGAACCCACGTTTAATCGACCCCCGGAGCTGAAGGATCACTGCCACAGTTTATTTTTAAAACTCAATTTTGTTTTAAAGGTTTTTTTTTCAATCGTTACCTTGGTTTATAAACTTTGTTAATAGCAAAATTAATTAATATTGCTTTAATAAAACTCGGCTTTGGGCCGTAAAAGACCATACAAATATAAACAAATAGAATCCAGTACTGAAAAGGCATTTCCAAGCACGTATAAGAACTATTTATAATTACTTATAATTTCAATGATCGGGTCATTGGCAGTATCACATCGTATAAAATGTTTATTGCCCAGAGCATTAGCATAAATTTTTTGATAAGCACCCTATAAAATGTAAAGGCGTCGAAACATGAGGGAGGGAGCTTGCAGCGCAAGACATACAATTGATAAAACAAATTTACAACACTAATTTTATTACGGTCATCATAAAATATGCATAGAAAGTACGAAACAGTTGGAAACCTGAATTTGTATCTATACATATTTTAAAACAAAGTTCACAAAAGCTGTCTGTATGTGATCGTTTTTCTCAAAATCTGCGAAACAGATTTTTGTATGATTTTTACTAACCGATACTTCAATTGTTGAGGAAGGTTCAGGTTAATATTACATTCTCCAGAGGTTGTGGAGCAACATATATCTTAATTTTAAGATTATAATTCCCGCGAGGCCGGGATTAATATGAGAAAAACTTTGTGACACACTAGTTTTCGAGCGGGCAAATCCGCAAGCTTAGCTGGTTTATACGTATCTTTAATATTTAAATGAGTTAATCTTGGATGTAAATATATTTATTCGGAATCTCGGAAACGGCTCCAACGATTTTCCTGCAATTCAGCATGTAGGGGGTTTTGAGGGAGAAAAATCAATCTAAATAAGTTTTATTTTAAAAAAATGTCATTTTATCCTTGTTTTCGGGCTTTAAATTTTTTTTGAAATTAACGTTCAATACAATCACAATTTTTCGCTGTTAAACGTAAAGTCATGGTGGTTCATTTGGGGAACGGGTGGTCTAGAGAGTGGAAAGCGATCGAGCCCTACTTGCCCGTATTATTTAAAAAAAAAATTGTAATTTTTTTTTACGGCATTTTAAAAATTACCGGCCAAGACTCGGTCACCCATGTACTAAAGTTATTACACGTAATAAAGTACATGACCTTGATGAATATATTTAGATAAAATGTTTATTTGACATGCAATATTTTTTTATTTCGTTATACTCATTGCACATAACAATGTTATACGTTGAAGGTTAATGTGAAATTAGACTTCCATGACAAAAAAGATAAAACGCACTGGCTTTACACAATTAGCGTTTTTAATTATTCACAAATATACTGATTGCTATTTAGCAACAATTATTGAATGTTATTACAATAAAAAAATTGATTGTGTCCTTAACACTTACGCAACGAAATAACGATATCCATTTTTTATGTTAGGAAACATGTTATCTTTGAATTTAAACTATGGTGAGTGGTATTCATAATAAATGTATAGAAACCAGCTATACTCAAGTGTTATTTTATCTGATGAGCCCGACTAGTTTCAAGCCTATACGGGGCTCTTATTCATGAGCTCTTTACGCGGCGTTAACTGCGTGTAGCAGCTCGCAGGGCGCGACGCAACTTGGGCTTAAAACTAGTCGGGCTCATCCGATAAAATAACACGTGAGTATAGCCGTTTTCTACACATTAAACCTTTTATCGTAACATAACCTTTTTTTACATTCAAACTTTTTTTAAAATGTTGGGCAACGTTATCTAAAGCAAAGGCTTCATTGTCACGTGAACATATCCAGCTTCTCGATAACATGAAACATGCAAACAGACTGAAAAGGATAAAACTTTTTGAGTAAGTCCAATATAGTGATAGTGTAGTGTAGTGCTAGTGCTACTAAAAACAACATAAGAACAATGTGTCTCATATAGTAAGAAAGACTAAGATAAGTCACTGGACCTATTCTTAGATATAAAATAATTTATCAGTTTAGGTTATATTTAAAGCTAGCTTTTTGGCTAGATTGTAATATCAATAAAATACTTCCTTTTTGGTTGTTCTTTATAATTAAATAGAAAAAAACAAGGAAACCCGTTATGGGTATCATCAGCCCCGGGTATATAGGACTCATGGTTTTAGGTCTTAAAGAAATGTTTTTATTTTTATTAAAACCTTAATATTTATTTTATTTAGATTCTAGGTATGAAATAAAATAGTGAGATCTTGTTATTTAATTTTTTATTTATAAATCGAAAGTAAACAACAAATCTTACTGGTTAAAAGTAATGTGTTTTACAAATTTTGCAAGAACTATTTCATGTGATAATGTACAAAAAACAAATTCCGAAACACAATTAGCTATAGTACAATAAATGACGCCTTAAACTAGATTACGTACTGATTACACCGTAACTGAGTTTGCACTGTATAATACAAATATTATACTTTATTTATTAAATTAACGTCAATCAAAAAAGTAGTGTTTAGTACTCTCATGAACAAACGTGCTTTAAACGCTAGTGCGATATCCTAATTGATTATCTTGAGATATATATAACTTATTATTGCGCATTTCTGATATTTTTCGAGCGTGCAGCGTTCACATTAATTTTAATTTTACAACTCTTTAATCGTACTATTACTTATTCACTTATATACTTATAAAATTTCTTATACACAAAACTGATGGCTAACTAATACTAACCAAAAAAAATGACACTTATGAGTGCTAAACTACACCAAACTTTATTTATTTAAGTAGAAGTCAAAGAAGTAATTGTGCCATATTCCACCTATAGGCTTCCGATTGGAGAAATGAACTTATCGAATTGTAGCATGATGATAACGTAAGCCACAAGCAGGCTCGCGAACTTAAAGATTAGTGAAATATTGATGTCAAACATGTTAAACAGAGAAAAAGACATGTTGGAATTCTTCGTTAAAGCCAGAAGGAGACGAGCAGTTCGGCGACTTTGTTTATCTAGAAGGCAAAATTATATATTTCATTATTTATATTATTCTCCTGCACTTGTTGTGCCAACTCCACTCTAAGTGGGATCGGCACAACATGCTATAATGTTGTCACATGATTTGGCTATAAATTTTACGACCGGCCTCCTGCCTGACATCAATTTACGTTAGTCGTATTTTACGACATCTCGATAAGAAATAGGATGGTCTATTTTACCCAATCGGATATCACAGGGTGGGGCAACTTACCTTAGTCGCCTTTTACCACAACTCGGTAAGAAATGAGAATGGTATATTCTATCCAGCCGGATACCACACGGCGGGTTAACTTACCTTAGTCACCTTTTACGACACCTCGGAAAGTAATGAGAGTGATCTACTCTACTCAGCCGGATACCACATTATGTGAATAAAAAACAACAGGCATCAGGGTAGTTACTTTTTACCATATTATACCTCACATTCATAAGGGCAAACTGTATTTTACAAATGAATTAAACAATTTTAAGAAAAATTATAAAACGTACTACAATGGCTGATGTCAAAATATTACTTCCCGCTCATCAGTTTTAGCGCCTTAACTGCGCATGGCTGCGTTTCTCTCAACACTTAATATTTCACTAACGTGTAAAAGCCTCCTCTCCTTGGACAAGAATTGGAGCTTTATACATCGCATTGCTCTAATCCAAATATAAAGATTACGCCCCATCCGAAACATAAAGTTACATGTTCTATGTTTATATAACTTCATTCATATAAAAAAGGTTTTCGTCACCATGTTTTCCATAACCGGATATTGCAGGTCGGTTTATAATATAATTATTGTTTATTTCTATTATATACTTAAGTTTTTTGTAGGAAAAAACTGGTAAAAAGGGCAATTTCCCCTCTACGATACGCTATTATAATTTATTTATTGAGATTCTCTGCGATGTTAATAAGTTTTCAATAGAAAAATAAGTTTGAAAACACAGTTATTGGCAAGAGACTTTAGCCGCGACAAGATAAATTTAACATTTTTATATACTGCTCTAATTTAGATGTAGTGAAAAGAGTTACCTCCTACTCACACCGCTATAGTTTCGGCGATATATGACTGATAGTTAAGTTAAGTTGTAAGTTAAGGTGTAAGCTAAATGAGCTTACACCTTTTTAGTAGTGAATTTAGAAATTTGAAATAAAGCATCTCGTCGTGTTTATTATGCTGATACCAAATGTCCCAAGCGTACGTCTATCATTCTATAGAAAATGGTCGGACAGACGTAGATTTGTTGCCACGACATTGTCTTAGAGTTATATGTAACGGCCTTTATTTCATACTTCTTTTAGTTTGGAGCATTACATTTCTATACGTCGCTCTAAACCGTGGTCCGACTCTTATAGGAGGACGATGTTCCCCGATGCTACACAAGACCTTCTGCGCTTTGCTCTCCGCGTTTTGCTCTGTCGACGAAGCTTCTGCGTTCGTTCGTCTCGCCAGATGCCGCTGTAAAAGCTAATACGACTAAAGGATCGAAAAAAAGTCACATCTTAACTGATGTAATTTTTTTCTACTGGTTGAATTCTAATTCATGTCTGCTTATTAAAAAACCTTCTTACCCAAAGTGCTTCCATAAAGGCCACCAATTATGAGTTCTCTGAAACGACTCACTTCCTTCGTAATGTAGTCAGCGCAGATACATGGCACAACAATGGGTTCCAACAGCAGTAAAAGCGAGGATATATTTACACATATATATATCAGATTATACTGAAACATAAAAATATTTTATAAAACCAATGTTTATAACTTGATAGTACATCGTAGCACAAATATGCAAAGCTTGTATTTTATTAACACGTACAGACATCTTAGTCGATAGTGATAAAACGAAGTAAATACAATGATAAAATGTTATTTAGTGACTTTATAAATTATTTGAATATTATGTGCGGTTGTGTACACGTATAAACAAGTTAATATAGGGAACTTTAATTTATTTTTATACCAATGCCAGTGCCTGTGACACTTTATAAAGTGTTTGGAATTTTATTTACATAAAGAGATGAACAATAATTTAATTTATAGAAGTAGGCGTTACTTCACAGAGATCCATAATACAAAAGTAATGATAAAATTATATTGCTATAATTCGCGACGAAGTAAAATAGAAAATACATATAATGCTTAATATAGAGTGGACAATCCTGATACATACACGTTTCGTAAAAACACATGCACAAACCTCCACCACCGCCACCACCTTTGCGCTAGTCGCAAAGCTTAGCACCAATATAAACAATGTTAATTAAAATAGAATTGGTAGAATAATCGTGTTGCCGTAAACATCATATATATGAGCAAACAAATAGGTTTTGAAATAGAATTATTTGTTATTTTAATTTATAAATAAGCACATATATAAATAGCAAAGTCATCATCCTCCTGCCCTTATCCCACTCTAAGTGGGGTCGGCACAACATGTTACAAACATGTTGTCATATGATTTGGCTACGTATTTTACGACCGGCCGCCTGCCTGACGTCAACATACCTTAGTCGTATTTTACGACTCCTCGGTAAGAAAGAGGGTGGTCTATTTTACTCAACCGGATACCACACGGTGGGTCAACTTACCTTAGTCGCCTTTTACGACACCTCGGTAAGAAAAGAGGGTGGTCTATTCTACTCAGCCGGATACCACACGGCGGGTCGACTTACCTTAGTCGCCTTTTACGACACCTCGGTAAGAAATGAGGGTGGTACTATTCTATTCAGCCGGATACCACACGGCGTATATAAATAGCAAAGTAAAATTAAAAATAATTTCACGTCCTGTAGAATCGAAAGAATAAACTAAAAATCATCATTGATTGATTTAAAGTTACAAGCAAAAGCTCAATTATGGTCAAAATTTACTTACCTCTTGTTGAATATACAAATAAGTTAAATTGTAAATTAAGAACAGAGATGAAGAAAATGATTCCGAAATATGTATTAGCATCTGTAATTAAACATTATATTTTATAAAATATGACTAGCATAATCCTTACCCTAGAATGACATCATTATCCGCTTTTCCATGGCGTATTTGATTTCTTCACTAAAGTAACGTCTATATTCCCAGATTAAAATAATTAGTAAAATGTCTGCCAATTAATTTAATCTGTACCTAACTGCAGCTATCCTTTACTTAAGAGTGACTAACATTCGATAAAATACTACCTTTACATTACATACATTATTACATTGACAAATGTTAGAAATAATATGTAAGATTTGGGAGAAGTTAATGAAATTCTAATATTTCTCTTTACTCGTACGATTATACAAGAACTTTCGAAAACTGCCACTGATTCGACAAAGTGCCGTTAAAAGAATGAGAAGCAGGGAATTCGGAAGTCACGTAGGTTCATAAAAGATTATTTTGTAAAATTTTAGGTGTACCAAAGTTTGAACAATTAGTATAAACTTTCTCAGTAAATGTACTTTTTAATTAGTGTTTTAGGCAAGTCCAAAATTGACTGAATTTTTGATAAATTCAAATTTCGTAGCGCCAGAGTATACCAAACGAATACTAAAGCCTTCAAACGATTTCAACCTTTCTTAGAGATATCATAATTAAAATCAACTTATTTTAGTTCCGAATCAATGTAACTAACAATTAATATGAATATTGGTACATATTTAATTTACTATTTCTTAGAAAATTTATGATAATAAGCAATATGAATAGTAAATTTTACGAATATCCTTGAAGTATGAAATCTATCATGTTCAACGTAAGTAGCTTTGTAGTTATAGTTGGTAGTTTTTAGTTTGGTAGTTGTTAAGAGGACGCGCTGTGTTTAAGGAGGTTTCAAAATATAAGATAGCGAAGCGTGACTTGTAATTGTAAACTAAATAGCATCTGATTTTATATGGAAGACAGTTGTGTTCCAGACGTAGACTTAATGCGACTATTTGGTGTTTCAAATTGATTAAATCATTTAAGTATTACTGTTTATACAACGTGGATAATCAGATAATAAGGTCCGAGGTAAGAGTATCGAGTAGATATTAATTCATTGATACAGCGAAAAAGTTCTGAAGCGTACCTGCCATTTGATAGCTTCGTATAGGATATTATAAGTTGCAATTAGTTTATTATAAGAATCCATTGCTTTATTCAAATCAACCTGGATGAATGTTCTCTCGCTGTTATTTTCATCATTTATCTCGATGTCCATATTTCTTGCATCAGGCTCGAAGACAAGTTGTTTTTTTAAGTTTTCATTAAATAATTTTAGTCTTGGAACAAACATACTAATTAAATGCCCATAGTAGTGTAATTCAAAGCTTTGTGACAATTTCAACAAGTATATTTCCGTATTAAAACTATATATAGTATTCATAATAGGCATGAAATGAATTATTGCACTTAATGTTGTAATTATGATTAGGTGCACAACAATATTCACAGAACGTACGGACACTTTCTGTATTACATATCTAGTTTCGTCGTCGAACTTAGATAATTCTCGGTAAAATGAAACTAATCTTTTATCAAATACAAATCTTAATACGATACAAACGGTGTACTGAATTATGCATGGGAAATCCATATAGAACACAAAATGTTTATAAGCACTCCTAGCAAGACCACAGATAATTATTACATTTACCAAGAAACAGTACAATCTAACTATAACATTAAATTTATAGTTCTTATCATTAATAATATATATCCGATTTATCCCTACAAACAAATCCAAAGCTGCATATATTTTTGAAAAAAAATCAGTTTTTATTCTCAATCCATGGATTAAGTTAGTACTTTCATGAAAAAAGTTATTGTATAAAGTTTTAAATGGTGGCATTGTAGCAGCTAAATATTTTACGATTGACAACTGTCAATAGCAAAGACTTCAGGATATATTGAATCATGTTCAATTTAGTAATCTATATATAGTGTATTAATTAAGCGCACTGACGTAAAGCATTGGTCAATTCATAGATTAGTAGATCAAGAAAATTGTATAGTTCACGATAATTATGTAGCACAGTTTAATAATGTAACGTACGAGTGTATTAATATTTAACATTTCTTTTAAACAAATTTTATTTTAAAGCAAGTTTAACTAATATTTAAAATCATTTACCGGTAATGTACCGGAATAGACTATACATAATTATAGAAAGATTGCCGAGGTATATTATAAATAAAGTAGGAACCGACTTAAGCTTGCGGCTTCTGCCTTGCGCCTTGCAAAATTACGTAAGTCATTTGTGAATTGGGTATAATAAATTCTGTACACAATTTTAGCTTAGGTATAACAGCAGTTTAAAAACATTAAAAAAAAGGCTAACAGAAAGCCTACTATACTATTGAGGATTACTTATATGATAAGAAAGTGCGGACATAGCTACTGTTCGACCCTGTACAAGAAAGTACTGACTAAATGTAACTAGTGATAAGAATTAAATTTTTAAAACGAGTTTCTTGCTGGCTTCTTCGTGGTATGAACAGCTTTATGAAACAGCAGTAAAGTTGACAATT
This sequence comes from Morpho achilles, assembly GCA_947086495.1. Lineage (NCBI taxonomy): Eukaryota > Metazoa > Arthropoda > Insecta > Lepidoptera > Nymphalidae > Morpho > Morpho achilles. The sequence goes on from CAMTZB010000016.1 coordinate 8,028,372, forward strand.
CAAAAGCACTTGTTTACAAGCTTACTTGACTGAACAATATTTTGAATTTGAATTTAAATTAGTCCGAGCCATTCCTCATCGGGGAAGCCTTGAAGTTGTTTCAATCAATCTCTCCAAAGAAATAGGAAACTTTTATTCAGTAGTGGTGAAGTAACAGGGTGCTATTTTGTTTCTGTATACATATATAATTTGCAAACCCGCATTAGAGTAACGTTTTTGGTCTTACTTTACATATCCGATTCTTCAATGAGTAAGGAGGCCTTTGAAATCCAATGGGATATTAAAAGATGTTAAATAACCATTATAGATGTATGTAAAAGGGCTTATTGAAGATAACACTGTTTATATTAATCTAAATTATGTTTTAAGCATGTTTTTGGTACTATAGATAGAAGTTATATTTTGTAAGCTGTGATGACCTAGCGGTGCGATCGTGTGAATCTCTAGAGACGATCAAGGGTTCAAACCCGGGCAGACACCAATGAGTTTTTCTATTAAAACTTATGTGCCTGATTGATAATTGCAATTTATCACACGCTTTTCGGTGAAGGAAAACATCGTGAGGAAACCTGCATATCTCTAGAGAATTCTAGAGATATGTGTAACCTACTAATCTGCATTGGAGCAGCGTGGTAGGTCTTAGCTCCAAACCTTCTCTCTTATAACGGAGAGAAGAGGCCTATTCCCAGCAGTGGAATAATAACAGGCCGCTACTTTACTTTTTTTTCATAATTTGTAAACTTTACATATTACATACAGCATTACGCAGTAGGTAATCACAAGGTTCCATTATCTGATTTTGAAATCAAAGCATTTCCAATTTGATTCCGTCCTTTCACTGATTAATAATAAAGTACAAAGATAAATAATTGACATAAAAGCATTAGGTTTAACAAAGTAGGTCATCAAAATTATATATCAGATAAAAATTACCAGAAGTAAAAATTTTTGTTCAACATTGTTGCCCACCAGTATAATTAGCTTCATGTGATTTTTGTAATAATACTGATAAAATAAAATTACGATACGTTCAAATACCGTTACGTTTCTTTGGTCTAAAAAAATTCTAAATGTTATGAAGTAAAACGGAATAAATTATAATATTTAAACTAGATAAAACGCAGCAAACTAAAAAAGGCACAGAACATAAATTTATCAAATATAATAAGCCATAATAGTAATCTATCTATACTAATATATAAAGCTGAAGAGTTAAGTTAAAAGAACACAAGAACAAAGTGTCTCATATAGTAAGAAAGACTAAGATAAGTCACTGGACTTATTATTAGATATAAATTAATTTATAAGTTTATCTTTTAATTGCTTACTATCCTTTTGGCTTGATTGTAACATCAATAAAGTATTTCCTGTTTGGTTGTTCTTTTAAAATAATAAAATAGAAAAAAATAAGGAAGGCCGTTATGGGTACCATCAGCCGCGGGATATATATTTAGGGTTTCAAGTCCCAAAGTAATGTTTTTATTTTTATTACAACCTTTATATTTATTTTATTTAGATTCTAGGTATAAAATAAAAAACAGATCTCGTTTTTTAATTTTTTTATTAATAAATCGAAAGCCTTAAACAACAAATCTCACTGGTTAAAACTAACGTGTTTTACAAATTTTGCAAGAACTATTTCATGTGTTAATGTACAAAAACACAAATTCTGAAACACAATTAGCTTTAGTACAATAAATGACGCCTAAAACTAGATTACGTACTGATTACACCGTAAGTGAGTTTGCACTGTATAAAACAAATATTTTGCTTTATTTATTAAAGTAACCTCTCTCAAAAAAAGAACAGTGTTCAGTACTCTCACGAACAAACGTGCTTTAAACGCTAGTGCGATTATATCCTAATTGATTATCTCAAAAATAGAACTTATTTGTGCTATTTTTCAAGCGTGCAGCGTTCACATTAGTATTAAAATTATTAATTAATTTTAGAACTCTTTAATCGTACTATATACTTATGTGAAATTTCTTATACACTAAACTGATGACTAACTAATACTTATGCAAAAATATGACATTCATAAGTTTGGTGTAGTTTCATACATTAATAAAAGTAAATACCCCAGTGACCGAGCCTTGCTCGGGAATTTTTTTGAAAGATATAAAAATAAAATTGAAAAAAAAAAAGGTAAATTAGTTATGCAAGTGGGGCTCAAACCTTGGTATTTTCACCTCTCTAAACCACCCGTTCTCCAAATGAGCTACCATGACTTCTCGTTTGACGGCGAAAATTGTCTTTCAAATTCAACTTAAATTTTAGCATTTTCTCAAAAACAGGGATAAAACGAATTTTTTTTAAATAAAACCTGTAGATCGATTTTTCTGTCCCAAAATCCCCTACACGCTGAATTTCAGGAAAACCTTTATAGCCGTGTCCGAGATCTAGACAATATACAGTCGTGGTCAACTAATTAGGGACATGCAAGATAGTGAAGAACAATAACCGGTTATGTACATACAAATATAAAATCCTATTGATTTCTCAGTAACTATTATTTGCATAATTTCGTCCGATTATTATGCTTTAAATGGCTGTAAATAAAAGAATAAATAAATAGAAAAAAGTATTTAATATCAAAGGTTGAACGTGTATTCAATTTTAAGGTATAATTCTGTAGCTGGACATTTAATTAAGGACAGTAAACTATAATGAAAAATAGAGTTAAACAAAACTAATAATCTGCAGTATTATAATATCTTTAACAGCTCCATTTTATTACGTGTAAAATCAGTACCCAGTAGCAAAACCTTTGTTAGTAATTACCGCTTGACACCGATGTGGCATAGACATTATCAGTTTCATGTTTCGACATGCCTCACAAAAAGCTTCATTAAGTTCATCTAAAGTTGTGGTACGATAAGTGGCTACTTTTTTCTTGATTTTGTGCCAAAGGTGCTCGATTGGGTTAAGGTCCGGGCTACTTGCTGGCCAATCTAGCACCGATACTGACTGACTGGTAAGAAACGACTTGACTGAACGGGCGGTATGTTTCGGGTCGTTATCATGCTGAAACGTCCATATAATAGGGAGATGCTCCTCAGCATAGGGAAGCATCATTTCCTCCAATATTGCCTTGTATTGATGTTGGTCTAAGTTACCCTGAACTTTCCTCACAAGTCCCACTCCACGTCCAGAAAATGAACCCCACATTTTAATGTTTCCACCGCCATGTTTCACCTGCTTTTTTGTGAATCTTGGATTTATTTCCGCTTTTACTGGACGCCGTACGTATTGCCTTCCATCTGAAGAAATCAAATTAACCTTGGTCGTCAGAGAATAATACATGTTGCCATTGGGCGTAGGTCCAATGTCCATATTTACGTGCAAACGCCAAAAGAGCATTTTTATGTTCTTTCCTCAACAACGGTACTTTGCGAGCCACTCTTCCGAACAACCCTGCTTCTACCAGACGTCGTCGAACGTTTCTCGCTGAGACACCTCTGAGAGAGCTCTTTCGTCTGTCCCAAACACTTCGTGTTTAATTAAAATAGAGCCTAGAAACGGATCTTTCTTAGCTAACCTGGTTATCATTCTATCTTCTTGCGGAGTTGTTTTTCTCGATCTTTTTGTTCTGGGCACATTTAAAGCTGTGTTATTGCGTCTGACATGTTGCACTGCATTATATACCACAGTTTTTGAACAATTTAAATGTTCTGCTATCCTCCGGTATGACCAACCATGCTCGACAACAAACTTCATCATAATTTTTCGTAGTGTTGGATCGCAACTTTTATTTTTACCCATTTTTCTTCAAAATATTTTTCAAAACTTAAAATAAATATCGGGATTGCCGCCAAAACTACCACGAAACAATAAGAGAAGAAGTAAAAAAGTATTGAGATTAAATTTTTTAAAATAGAACGCAATATCTCAGTGTCCCTAATTAAATGGCCAGCCAGCATTATTTGAACAAATAGCACTACGATAATCTATCAGCTATACTGTAAAGAGGTTTAATATTTAGGAAGTTGTTATTGTTTGTATAATCGGGCACATAAATGACTAATTATACTTACATGTAAGAGATATGGAATATGGTTTAGACTCGTTGGAAAATAAAAAATAAATTCACAATTCGGTCTAACCAAAGAGTGTCCCTAATTAGTTGACCACGACTGTATATATATATATATATATATATATATATATATATATATATATATATATATATATATATATATATATATACACATATATACACACAAGATTAACTCATGTAAATTTTAAAGATATACATATATTTTATTTATATAAGTCCGCATTAGTAAATAAGAGTAATTTAACCTCAACAGTAGTCACAAGTATATAAGCCCTAACTAGTGTAGAACTAACTTATTTTAAAATTACTACTATAAATTTATTTATATATCTTTACTCAAAATTTATATTAGTTTTTAATCAGTGTTACCGTCTCGGTTAATTGTCTCTCTAGAAGACAAGACTAAGCTGACTCCTTTTTTTGCAAAAAATAAAACAGCTTAGCGATTTAACGCGGATACGATGCCAATATTCCATTCTACGTGGACTTAATAAGTACTACTAGTACTAAAGTGTAGGTAATTTAAACTAGACATAACTTTTATGTTTTCTTTGTAAAAACTATTTATATAAGTAGAATTAAAAGAAGTAATTGCGCCATATTCCACCTATAGCTTTCCGATCGGAGAAATGAACTTATCGAATTGTAGCATGATGATAACGTAAGTCACAAGCAGGCTCGCAAACTTAAAGATTAGTGAAATATTGATGTCAAACATCTTAAACAGAGAAAAAGACATGTTGGAATTCTTCGTCAAAGCCAGAAGGAGACGAGCAGTTCGGCGACTTGGTTTATCTAGAAAACAAAATTATATATTTCATTATTTATATTATTCTTCTGCACTTTAAAATTATTTAAGAAGATTTGAGATGATGATTTAAGAGATTTAAGATGATTTGGCTAGGTATTTCACGATCGACCATCCTACTGACGTCAACTAACCTTAATCGCCTTTTGCGACTACTCGGTACGAAAGAGGATTTTCTATTTTACTCAACCGGATACCACACGATGGGTTAACTTACCTTAGCCGCCTTCTACGACATCTCGGTAAGAAATGAGGGTGGTCTATTCTACTCAGCCGGATACCACAAGGTGGGTCAACTTACATTAGTCGCTTTTAACGACACCTCAGTAAGGAACGAGGGTGGTGCTATTCAGCATACCACACGGCATAATTGAATTCAATTCATATCTCTGCTTATTCAAGAACCTTCTTACCCAAAGTGCTTCCATAAAGGCCCCCAATTATGAGTTCTCTGAAACGACTCACTTCCTTCGTAATGTAGTCAGCGCAGATACATGGCACAACAATGGGTTCCAACAGCAGTAAAAGCGAGGATATATTTACGAACACATAAATCTGATCATACTGAAACTCCACACTATTTTTATTTTGTAAAACCTGTACAGAAGTTACAATTAAATTATTTTGCTGTAATCCGCGTTTGTTAAGAGAATATATGTAATGCTAAGTGTATGAAGCAGGCAACAATCACATACATGCAGGACAAGTCACCACACGTATCACAAAACGCCGCCAATATCAACACTCCACATCGTTCGCCCCGAAACCGAAGCATCATCAGAAGGATAGGTTCCATGAACAAAATCGGAATACCAAAATTGTAAAACACAAAATTGTGTTTTATAATTTGATAGTACTATAGAAATCAACGTAGCAAAGCTTGTATTTGATTAACACTGACAAACATCTTAGTCGTTAGTGACAAAACGAAATAAATATCATGATAAAATGTAATTTAGTCACTTTATACTTTGCTAGCAATCGCCAACGGATCCGCCCGCGTGAAGACATTAAAACCGTCTTAAGATAACCATAAAAGTGGTTAAATTGGATTAACCTTCAGCTTTATATAGTAGTATTGATTAGTTTATTATATGCGCTTGTGAATACTTATAAATAAGTTAACATAGAGAACTTTAATTTATGTTTATACCAATGACACTGTCTAAAAAGCAAAATAAAAAAATCGGTTAAAATAGAATTCCTTTCTATTTGAGATTTCTAAATAGGCACATATTTAAATGGCATAGTAAAGATATAAATAATTACACATCCTTTAACATAATGACAGAATCAACAAAAATGAACAAGTGATTAATTTAAGTTTCCGAGCACAATCAGAATTTATCGTGGATTATAGCAAAATACTCGTATTTTTAGTATTACTTTCGTATGGATCTCCGTGAAGTAGTACCTAATTATATAAATTCTTTGAGCAGAAGCTAGTACTTCATTTATAGTGAAAATTGACTTACCTGTTGTTGAACATACAAAAAAGTTAAATTATAAATTAAGAACAGAGATGACGAAAATGAAGCCGATATATGTATTAGCATCTGTAAAAAAAAAACATTACATTTTATTAAATATAACTAGTAAACCCTAGAATGATATCATTATCCGCTTTTCGATGTGTGTTTGATTTCTCAACTCAAGTAACTTCTATAACATATTCCCAGCATTTAACTAGTGTTTGTCACTTATATTAATCCGTTCCTGACTGTAGCTATCGTTTACTCACGAGTTACTACCATCTGATCGTATATAACCTATTAATACTTTGACAAATATTAGAAATAATATTGAGGATTTGGAGGAACTTAATTAAATTGAAATATTTTTCTTGAAATAGAATCATGCAACGCCCAAAACATGCAAAAGTCCGTTTCAGCAAAGTGGCGTTATTAAAAAATCAGAAGCAGGAAATTCATAAGTCAAGTAAAAAAATGTATTGTATACATATAAAAATGCTTACAATATTATTTATGTTTTTACAGTTGGTATAATCTTCTATAGTATGATAACTTTTGTCAGTAAAGTAAAATAGGCTTATTTTGGTTTCGAATAATAAATTATATCGCACATACAAACTATGTATTGTGTGTGTATATATTTTTCTTTTTTTTTCATATCGCATCTTTTTCTTAAATCCAAAATATTTTATAAATATTCTATATCTACTAAAAATATCGAGCAAAATTCGGTCACTCAGGTACTCAGTATTTATACAACTTGGGTAATTATTAATAGAATATCGAGTAGATAATGACACATTGATTAGTTGAAAAAGTCTTAAAGCTTACCTGCCATTTGATAGCTTCGTATAAGGTATTATAAGCTGCAATTAGTTTGTTGTAAGAATCCATTGCTTTATTCAAATTAACCTGGACAAATGTTCTTTCGCTGTTATTTTCATCATTTATCTCAATGTCCATGATTCTTGTATCAGGCTCGAGGGCAAGTTGTTTTTTAAGGTTTTCGTTAAGTAATTTTAGCCTTGGAATAAGCATACTAATTAAATGCCCATAATAGTGTAGTTCAATGCTGTGTGACAATTTCAACAAGTATATTTCCGTCAAACAATTATATGTAGTATACACAATAGGTATGAAAAAAAATATTAAACTTATTGTTGTAATTATGATTAGGTGCACAACAATATTCACAGAACGTACGGACACTTTCTGTATTACATATCTAGTTTCGTCGTCGAACTTAGATAATTCTCGGTAAAATGTAACTAATCTTTTATCAAATACAAATCTTAAAACGATACAAACGGTGTACTGAATTATGCATGGGAAATCCATATAGAATACAAAATGTTTATAAGCACTCTTAACAAGAGTACAGATAATTATGATATTTACTAAGAAACAGTACAATCTAACTATAACATTAAATTTATAGTTCTTAACGTTAATAATATATATCCGATTTATCCCTACAAACAAATCCAAAGCTGCATATATTTTTGAAAAAAAATCAGTTTTTATTCTCAATCCATGGATTAAGTTAGTACTTTCATGAAAAAAGTTATTGTATAAAGTTTTAAAAGGTAGCATTGTAGCAGTTAAATATTTTACGATTGACAACTGTCGATAGCACAGACTTCAGGATATATTGAATCATATTCAATGTAGTACTCTATATATAGTGTATTAATTAAGCGCACTGACGTAAAGCATTGGTCAATTCATAGATTAGTAGACAAAGAAAATTATATAGTTCACGATAATTATATAGCACAGTTTAATAATGTAACGTTCGAGTGTATTAATATTTAACATTTCTTTTAAAACCCGACTTTTATTTATAGGCCCGTTGGCGCAGTGGATAGTGACCCTGACTTCAGCACCGTGGCTCGCGAGTTCGATTCCTGCCGATGGTCAACATTTTCTATAAATGAATTTGTTTGTCTTGGAGCCTCGGTGTATATTTGTCTTTAAGTATGTTTTTAAAATATATATAAGTATATATTCACCAGTTGTCTGCCTACCATAACGCAAGTATTAAGTTACTTACTTAGGGAACGGACGACCGTGTGTGTAAGAGTCCCATATATTTATATTTATTTATATATTTAAAAGCAAGTTAAATATATGCTTAACTAATATTTACAATTATTTACCGGTAATGTACCGGAATAGTCTATACATATTTAAAAAGATTGATGATATATATTATAGACAAAATAGGAACCGACAAAAGCTTGTGGGTCCTGCCTTGCGTCTTACAAAATTATAATGCAATTAATCTAAATTATGTTTTAAGCGTGTCCTTGGTACTATGGATTCCCCATTGCAATCATCTATAAAAATAGTTATAATTTGTAAACCTTTACAGATTACATACAGCATGACGCAGTAGGTAATCACAAGGTTCCATTATCTGATTTTCGAATTGCAGCATTTCCAATTTGATTCCGTCCTTTCACTGATTAATAATAAAGTACATAGATAAGTAATTGACATAAAAGCATTAGGTATAACTAAGTAGGTCATCAAAATAATATATCAGCTAAAAATTAACAGTAGTAAAAATTTTTGTTCAACAATGTTGCCCACCAGTATAATTATATTATATTCCTTTACTTTAATATCGTATAAAAGCATTAGAAAATAGTTTCATATCATTTTATTGCATGAATGCTATATACTCTACTAATACTACACTAATACTTTCTACGGCACATCGTTAGAACATCATAGGGCATTATCGGTTTTATCTGGAACAGTGAACCCATTATATAATAAAAATTAAGAGGATATAGCAAATAACCGAGTAATATCTACAAAGTTTGACAACGAGAGACATAATTTTGTTGGCGTTGCCTTGGGGCAAAATGATAAACACAAAAGCGTTAAAATAAGTCATTTTCTTGACTTCAGATGTTACAAAAAGCTTACGTACTTGTATAAGAAATATACAAGTACTTTTATATGAATGGCGACGGTCGTTCTATCGGTATTGGCCATTACATACTATTGCTTCCTATAAAATTTAAAAAAGTGTTCGTCCGCTATTCTTGTCGAGAATGGCCATTATATTTAATGTTTGATACATACATAGAGAGTTATGTACCTACTCCAGAAGCTTTCTACGAAAACTATAATAAGAGAAAACTAAAACTGTAAGCGTAATTTTGCCAAGAAAGCTGACAGGCAATAACTAACATGTGTACCGAACCGAACCATTTTTTTAATTTTTTTTTCTTGATTAGGTTTACCAGCAGTTAATATAATCTTACATTCTTGTAATAATTCATACTTAATAATTGCTAATTACTTAACTATATTAAGGTAAACACAAAATGCAATGAAACTTTTATTTTTTTAATTTAATTTATCTTGTAATATATAATCGAATAATATGAGGATTTAGTAACATGGCTATTATTTATTAATCACTTGGGACTGTTAAGTTTTAACAAAACTAACTTTGATCTTAGCGTGACTGGAATAATTCGAACTTTTTTTCCAACATTTGGTAACTGATAATTTCATGGTCATGGAAATGACAACTTGCTTACATAATGCCTGAAGGGCAATAACTTTAATGTCAATTTTTACTTCATTTTTATTGAATTATACTCATATTGGAAATATATGTAGGTATTTTCAAGTGATTTTTCTACATCATTAACATGACAACATCATTGACATGTTCCCTCAATCAATTGGCTCCTAGGGGTTTTATGTATTTGTGATTGGTGAGACATTGTGACACCATATTAGGGATCATCGGATTATAAGTCGAGCAGGCAGAAGTCTTCTCTAAAAAACAAGCACTTCGCGAATTTTACCAATTTATAAAATTCTAAACTGACTTTCTAAACTGCGCTTTGCTGTAGAATAAAATATTGTCTTGTATATTTCTGGAGATATCGTGGGATATGTGTAACTTACCAATCCATATTAGAGCAGAGTAGTGTATCTAAGATCCGTTTCTTTTCTGCATAAGTAGACGAAGACTTTTGATTATATGTGGGTTAGTAGCTATTAATTGGTGAGATCTTGGTGAACCTCATAGAGCAAGGTTGTAATACCCTAAACCGCTATCAATCGTGGTATTTGTACTTGTTGGGGCCAACAATGTAGTTACATAAAGTAATATCGACTAGTTGCCTAGAAGTATTATTAGTCTTTATTAGGCGAGAATATAGTTTGATGCTGAGTTGTCATTCTGTTGTCATCTAGTAAACGAAACTATTGTACTAAATCCAATTAAATTAAATTTACCAAAGGCCTATACCGTGCTAGCTGTACATGAATGAGGTATTGTTATATTTGATTATTGTCTACCTGCCTGATTGCGGATTAAATGCCGGTCGATTCTGAGAGATTAGTTCATAAGGACAAAAGCCTGAGAGGTAATTAAAGAACATAAATTATTCTGAATTATGTAAATGCTATTATTAAGATATTCTTAAAGAAGCGCTGTCTGAGCTGTGATAGTCCGATAACTATACGACCGTATGACTCTCTCAAGGGGGTCACGGGTTCAAACTCCGAGTGTTTCTATTAAAACTAATGTGCCCTATATTAATATTAGCGATATATCACACGCTTTTCAGTAAAGGAATATATCGTGAGAAAACCTGTAGAGAAATCTCTAGAATTCTGGGGTTATGTGTAACTTACCAATCTGTTTTGGTTGGTCTACGCTTAAAATCTTCCTTCCAAAAAAAGGGGAGACCTGCAGTGGGATTGTAACAAGCCGTTACTTACTTACTTACGTTAATGACTATGTACTCTTTTTTGATTGATGTAATTTTTACGCCGTGTGCTATCCGGCTGAATAGAAAAGTACCACTCCATTTCTTATCGAGGTACCGAGGCGACCAAGGTAAGTTGACCCACCTTGTGGTATCCGATTGAGTAAAATAGACCACCCTCTTTCTTAGCGAGGTGTCGTAAAATACGACTAAGGTAAGTTGACGTAAGGCACGCGGCCAGATGTAAAATACGTAGCCAAATCATGTGACAACATGTTTATAACATGTTGTACCGATCTTTCTTAGTGTGGGATAAAGTTAGGATGTAATTTATATTCTGGTTTTTCATTAATGGTTCACGATACATAACTCTCTTAAACAAATACTAAACGTAAACCTTTTTATAGCTGCCCTGAAAAGTGTGCACAAAAAAGTATCGGCTAGCCAAGCTAGCTGAAACCAAGCAGTACGGAATCGTATGATGTTAAATCGGTAGACCTTAGTCCATCTGTGGACGTGAAAATAAAGGGAAAGCATCAGAGATTCAGCAACATTGTGTAAACGATAAATTTAATTAGGAACAACAAATAAACAAACGTTCTCATTTCATTCTTATTTCCATGAGCCTGGTACACAATACGCAAACATGAACAACTGTTTTGAATTACGAGAACGAAATAGCAATGTACAAAGCTTCGTTGTTCATTATTTTGTAATGAAGTCAAATTGCTATTTGATTAGTCGTTACCAACGTAAAGTACAAAGAACTGAAATCAATTCCCGTGCAGTAATATTAAAACATTATAAGGTTATCAAAAACTATACCAATGTAATTATAAAATTACTTTGCTATAATCTGCGATGAAGTAAAATATAAAATATATAATACTACTTGTGAAGTTGACAATCCGTTTTTATATCTGGTACATGCAGGACTCGTATAAACACATGCACAAACCTCCACCACCGCCACAACAATACACAAGCACTGCACACATTCACCACCACAATCTCAACAATTGTTTCGCCCCGTAACCCGGTTCGAACAATCCTCAGGAGATGCCGTCGTGTCGTGTCTGCATGGGTAGTGTACGAGTTTTTACAAATTCTGCATGTATCAGATATGAGAGCGAATAGTACACTCTACATTTAGCATTACATTTATTTTCTTTTATCGCGGATTATAGCAAAATAATATTCTCATTAGTTTTGTACTTTGCTGTTCTCAAATATATCCTATTGAAACGATTATCGGGTAACGTTCTCTACATTAAGGTAGATTTTATTATCCCTTCATTCTTTTGCCCATTTTTATGCGATTGAGTTTCAATCATCTAGAAAGTTTTCACATTAATTATAACATTATAAAGAATATATAAATACAGAGCTGAAGAAAAGGTTAATTTAAGAAAAGCTGAAAGACAAATTAAAATTTACTACTTCTAAACCAATTCACTAATATACCTAGATGAAAACAAAATAGGCGTTCATCCATATAAAGCGATTCGGACGTAACTGTTACGATGTATTCAAATCGTCGCTTTTGTCTTATATTTGTAGTGACTATTAACTGCGATCCATTTAAGTGAAGCTATTTCAGTAAAGCCTAGTCGAGAGCCATTAGTATAGCTTTTAGTACGACCGTGTCTGTATTCCGTATCTTCAAATCAATGTCTTTTAAACATTTTTAAAAGAAAATGGATTGAAATGACAAGACCGGAGAACGATATAAATATATTATGGAATGGACATTATTATGCATATAATTATATAACGTAATGGTTAGGGTAAAGGACTTGAGATCGGTTCGTATTCGGGCCATTATACCATCGACCTGAACACACTCCTAACACAAGCATTTACCTTTGCTGTAGGATTAATATTTGATTTGTATTCGTATGTTTGTAAAATTGATGAAAAGTTCTATTGAATATAGGTACTTAATCTTGTCGATTGTAGTTTAGCACATAAAATAAAGTTTTATTAGTTTTTGTAGTCGTTATTTATACGTTTCATGAAATGTATACGGTTGCGAGATAAGAAACTCATCACTGTATGGAAACTTTAAACCGGAAAATCCATGTTCCAAGCTCCATTAAATTTTAAAAGTGGAATATTCTTATATTAAATATTGAGGAACATAAGCTGTTTGATTTTTTTTTGCAGTTCCAAAGATTAGATACAATACAGATTATTTAGATACAATAATTGAGATCGCATTTGCATCATATTACAATTAAGTGATATTTATCTATTAATAAAAGGCACCAATACAAACTAAAACATTTTAATTATGATTGATCCTTCCATAGTCACAGCCAAAAAGTAAAATCTTTCAGTATATTTTTTTCATTTAACCCTTCAAAGTTGAAATCTCGAAATCTTACCTTTTGTTAATTAAAAAAAAACAATTTCACCGCAATTACTGCTTGAATTTTAAATTATTTTATATACTTTTAATATAAATTGCTTCTTTTTATTATGTGTAAGGAATAACAAATGTATCAGGAAAACTGAAATAATAAAGGTTTCCAAGGTATCTATTTATTATTTAAACTAATAATAAAGAGACATTTCGCCGCCGTGTGGTATCCGGCTGAGTAGAATAGACCAACCTCTTTCTTACCGAGGTGTCGTAAAATACGACTGATGTATGTTGACATCAGGCAGGCGGACGGTCGTAAAAACGCAGCCAAATCATGTGACAGCATGCTTATAACATGTTGTGGCGACCCCACTTAGAGTGGGATAAGGGCAGGAAGATGATGAATAAAGAGACACTTCGATATTAATAATAAAAATTATTTAAACATTTTAATTAAATTATCAAAATGTTAATTGTTCTTCTTACTTCTTTAATAGCACCCCACTTAGACAACTGTAATTATAAAAGTTCAAAAAGTAACCGTGAAGTTGTTAGCTTTTCGTAATTTTAACTTTCCGTGTTAAAACCACTACATTAAACCTATTTTCAATTAAGTTGTTAACTTAGTATGCAATTAGAAATGCGGCGTGAATGTTAATATTTAATTTCTTATATCTACTTGGCATATAAATTGACTATTTAACACTACGGTCAGTGAATATAAATGAGAGGGACAAAACCGAAATCAAAACCATTTACATAGCGAATTGAATTAAATATTATAAAAATTGAAATTATGGTACCGACAGTATACACAAAATACAAAGTGCTAATACGGAATGATTTCTTTAAGAAAATACTAGGTGCAACAACACACTTCTAAGTCTATTTGCACTCTCTCAGGATGAAGGATATGGAAGGTATTTTTTTTTGTATAAGTGAACCCCCTGATATGTATTATTCAGGGTCCTTAAAATTAATGCTATAATGATTACCTTTTTTCATACTACACTGATAATTAAGCTAATTATAATAAATTAAATTAAAAACATAGGTATTAAACTGAAAGAAGTAAGTTCATTTACATAAAATAGGGTAAAAAATTAAATTAATAAAGGGCAGGAGCACTAAGTATAAATTGACTAAATTATTATTTTGTTATTGAGAGAGTATTGACATTATTAATTACTATGGGCATGATACATACACAGAATTCGGCAAACTTAAGTCCTGAACGTGTATCACTTAACAGTGAGCTCCAGTTGGAGGTGGTAATTTTGAAATGGAGGGTACACTCACTACGCTTCACCAATGCGGGATGACGAGTTGTATATATCACATAAAAAGTTTTTAAAATACACAAGTGTTAGTTCATCTTTATGATCCTTTGTCGTAAAGCGCATGAAATGTAAATATCTATAACTAGCGGCCTGCCCCTGCTTCGCCCGGGTATAAAATGTATATCTCATGTCAGTCAGTGTAAAAAAATGATTAAAATCGATCCAGTAATTTTGATTTATTCATTACTGCCCGTAGACCTCAAGCGTTCAATTTGGAGAAAAAAAAATTTCTTTCCCTGTACCAAGAAGATTTCCTGCTATCTTTGAAATATCTAAAAAATAAAGCGCGGCGTCCTCACGGTATTTTAAATCTGTAATATCTCCGAAAATGTTCACTTAAATTACATGCTGTAAACGGCCATATTGATCTATATTAAATCAACTATTTATTTAAGGTACTTAATTGGATAAGGATTAATGCTGTATTGTATAAAAATTGCTTCAAAAATATGGTATTATTTTTCGTAAAAAGTAAATTACAAAAAATGCTATTGTGGGTTATCCATAAGAGATAGACATATACCATCGCAGACTTTTCTGTAGACCTTTTCAAGATGTACAAATACTTAGTACATTATTTTGATAAATCTCGTAGTGTTAGCCAGCGTTTGCAATGTAAGCGGAAAAAAATGTAATTATTTATAGAAACCTCAAAAATTACAGTATTTCTCTACTCCGTATTGAATGTTATTATACGTACAAACCTTCCTCTAGAATCACTCTATCTATTAAAAAAAACCGCATCAAAATCTGTTGCGTAGTTTTAAAATTTTATGCATACATAGGGAAAATGCGACTTTGTTTTATAATATGTAGTGATAGTGAAGTGAACCAATTATTTTAGAAAAAGACTCATAATTGCTTGGAGTTCCATGATTCTTTATTAAGAGTAACGCATTGTTATAATAGCTATTTGGTAATAGGCTATACAAAGTTACTGTTCTACGCAGACGATATCACGATATAAATTTTATGATAGTATTCGTTAGATGTATAAGGCAATCCTATTGAAGAAAAATGTATATATATATTGTAAATAATATAATAATTATTTTAGTAATATATTATAAACTTACAATATATAATATGTATTGTAATTTTCTCTTACTTTAATAGCAAAATGACAAAGTCTAATACGTGTCATAATCACAAAAGAAATATGAGATACAACTAAACCAATTTTCCGGCTCAAAGACCGGGTACAGATTTAGCATATATAATACAAATTTGGGAACAGAATGTAGGATTTATGGAAATTGATTCAAAGACGTGGCGGAGTGATATGCCGTGCTTGACGGAAACAATTTGTGTGTTTAGGATGAATATGAAGTTATATCATATCACTTTTTGCTTATTATTATGTGAGATCCGATAGCGTCTTTAAAATTGTCTCTTAGGCGTACAGAAATTAAGTTTACAGCGAGCAATGGTTATTGTACAATAAACATTACAATGTAATAATCAATACAAATATATTGTTACGCACGGAAAAATTTGGGGCTAACGCGCAATCTACTCATACATATTTTGGCTTGGCGAAACAAGTTACCACATGACACATAAGCCCAGCACACGTTAGCTTAGCTTACGGCCTAAGTATCCTCCTGCCCTTATCCCACTCTAAGTGGGGTCGGCACAACTTGTTATAAACATGCTGTAACATGATTTGGCTGCGTTTTTACGACCGGCCGCCTGCCTGACGTCAACTTAGTCGTATTTTACGACTCCTCGGTAAGAAGGAGTGTGGTCTATTCTTCTAAAACGGATACCACACGGTGGGTCAACTTACCTTAGTCGCCTTTTACGACACCTCGGTAAGAAATGAGGGTGGTCTATTCTTCTCAGCCGGATACCACACGGCGGGTCGACTTACCTTAATCGCCTTTTACCACACCTCGGTAAGAAATGAGAGTGGTACTATTCTACTTAGCCGGATACCACACGACTAAGCTTACGGCCTAAGTCAGTATTTAATAGTCGCTTGAGTCTCGGCTAACCTACTGAAAAAGCGTATAGGGTACAAGTGAATAAAAGGTCAGTCGATGCAATACCGTGCATTTGTTAGCCCAGCATAATTGAGAGCCGAAATCACATACAAATGTCACATTGACGGCGACAATGTTGTCTATGTTAATATTGACTTAATTGTTTGGAAGTTGTATTTGTAACATGTTGTATTGTAACAATATTATATTATGAATGTGGTTTACCACCATCGTAATATATCATCATCGTGATATATTATCATTGCTTATGCGTGATGTCATTATGTTTAAAAGCGTAATCCTTACAATGGGTTCGCGGGCCGCAAAAACTCTCATACGTGGACCTATCGGATTCTTTAAAAATTTATATCATGGAAGGTGTAATTTATAATGTATCAAACACTCTATGATTAGAACTGATTATTACTGATAAAGATACAGTGCAGATCCAACCCAACCCATTCTGACTTTAAAAAGAAACAAACATAATTTCTTCTGTTCATTAATATATAAACAAACGGGTCACATCGCGATAACCTCTGTTCTGTTCATTGTACATAAATAAAAATATTTTATACCTACGATTCCCTGTTCGTAAACTTGGCCATTTATAAAGTTGCAGTGTCTTGCTTTTAATATATTGATACTATGAATTCTTCTTAATAATTTTGTTTATCGTTTATATCACTTTTACTCAAATCAATTTTTTAATATCTTAAAAGCTTTACGAAGTTTATTTATATCATTTTCTTTGCTTAATAATCTTTTATGTTGATGATGTTTAGGAAGTCAAATTCGTTCTCCTATTATTATAAAGATACTCAAAGCATACGCCCAATCAAATTGTAAGAGATTTTGGAGCTTTTTAATGAGACCCATTCAACCGCGTTGGTCTTGTGTCACTTAGGAATTATACTATATACTATATATAATATTATATTATATTGTTAGAACTTATATTTTTTATGTTTACCGAACTTTTATGATTGAAACAGATATCACAAGATTAGATAATGTTCATTATTTGAACATCAACGCTTTCTTGACGTGTATTTTCAAAATTGATTCAAATACCGTTAACTTCAGCTTATTTTACTGTAAGGGCTTGGTTAATGATATGCAAACGAGAGTAACCTAGATAAAATGCGTTAAGGAAAACAAAGATTTACTCTGAAAAATTAAATGACGGCTTAGAATCAAATTATTCTGCCAAGACTTTCACAAAATTGTCGGGGCTGCTGGCTCTTACTTTTATGATAATATCTTTACCAAATTTGGGTTCGGACCAAAATACTGCGGATGTACAAAATTACGCTAGCATTTGAGATTTTAACTATACTTCGCTGGAAATTGAACCTTATTCAAAGGTAAAAAGACCTGTAAAGAAGCTTCTAATATTTTTAGTCCAAGCCCTCGGTTTTATTGCCGGAATTTCCTCATCGCTACTTCCTCTTTCTTTCGTTGAAACAGTGCATGTCCCTGTTGATCTATGGGATATCGTAGAGTATAAGAAGTTCCTGTGCCAAGCCATTCTACGGCGAATAAATTAAATATATGTTCAATTTTTAAATTACTGGGCAATGTTTTGTGTGTGATAGATAACGTTCACAAAGACTCAATCTATGATAGTACGAAATAAATATTTATATTGGCATTAGCATATATTGGTTTTCTAGGATACAATATAAGTTTAATAATTAAGGTGCTGATGCGACTAGTAGACTCCTTAAAAAAGTAAGAGTCCAGTAAAAGTATTTAAAAAAATAAATATATAAAAAAAATATTAGAACACCTAACGCAAAAAATCTATACGTCATGAAGTTTTTTATGAAGTGTATTTAATCAAGAAGTCGAACTAAGGCTGAGGCATCGTTCATGTACAAGAATGTATATTTCTGACGCTGGTCTTTTCCAGAACTACTAAAATGTATTAATCAAGAGTTAAACTCATAATTTAAGCTGGTAAATGTTAATAATTGTTGCTACAACTGGCAGTGAGGAAAGCAAACGCGCTAGATTTTACATTTCTATTATATTAGGTACGGAAAGTTCTGTCCGATAATGCAACGTTAAGTTTCGACACGTATGTGCATATTTATTTGAGACATATGTTACTTTTATAAAAACTAAAATAAAGACAGCACGTTAAAATTAATATATATCGCAGTATGGAAATATGCGAGATGTGTGCCACATGAGTTAAGTGTCAAAAATGATGCAGATGTTAGTCAAGCACTGAGTTTTAAGCCTCTAAGGACAAAACCTTCTTCAAAAATGGAATTTATAAATTGCCACAACGCTGGCAAGAGGTCTTAAATAATAATGGAAATTACATTTTCCAATAATTAAATAAGGCTAAAGAGATTAAAGAAGTTATGATGTATGGTTTTAAAGGAATATATAAACCATCATCTTCTAGCCCTTATCGCATTCTAAGTGTGGTCGGTAGTTTAAGGGAATATATAAAATAAAAAAATAAAATACTTGGTACTCGTTTTATTTGTTTCATCAATAAAAATAGTAACTGGCAGAAAAACAACAAACTTTACATTGCGAGAAACTTTCCGATATCTTATTACTTCATTGAGCCTATTTTTTTACAATAACAAAAAAAAACATTAACATATTTTCGCAATATACAATTTACTAAAATTGACAAATTTATATTAGTTTCTATTGATCCGACAATAATTTTTATATGTATACTTTTTTTAGGTTAAATTCTTTCCTCTTATCTAGTCTTACCGAGAAATATGATTTAACAAAGATTTTTCTTATAATTTTATAGGAGTCGAACATTATATAGGTACGCAGCGGATAATTTAATTAAAATTTCACAAATTACAAGTTTAACTACAATTTTGGAGGTCCCACATTTATTTGAAGAATAGGAAAATGATCTAATAGTTTATAAAACTCTATTTTATAATACACATTTTACTAAATATTTATAGTTAGGCTTTTCATATTTAGGAGTCTGAAAAGTTTACGAATCTTAAAAATTTTGTTAATAGTTTATATTAATTTTAAAAAAAACAAGACAAATTGTACATCACTGATAAAATATTAATCATATTTAAATAGAAAGTAGTCTTACACAAAACGTACGTATTACGAAAAGTAAATCTGGAATATTTGCCAGTAGTTATTGCTTCTCCAATTGATCTATCACATTGACTTCGATTACAAATAACTTCTAACGACAAAAATATTTACATTTTATTATTTTACATGATTTTTGACTGACACTTCAAATTATGAAACAATCTATTACACCTTGAACACTTCACTCAAAATCGATATTGGATAAAACGTTGAATTTTTGCAACTATACAGACGTAGTAATTTGCTCTATAAGGTGATGTTCGCGGCGATGGTATGGAGCCTTACACGAGGCTGTTCGGCTAAAGGCGCTGCTACGACGAGCTAACCCTTCGGGGACGCTTCGCGATGGTCGCAGCAAAGCAGCACGACGACAACACTCAGGATAGTGAGCAGCTGAACAACAGGTGCGGTCCAGTGGCGCCGCATATGAGAGAGACTTTGGCAATCGTGTGGTACAAGTAGGACCAGGCCAGGCACAGTAAGCTGTTGCTCCTGCAGCACTGCACGCACACCAAGCTGGTTCACATCGGGGCGGAGGAGTAAGACACAAGCAAGCTTCTGATATAGTGGGCGCTGGGGCCGGAGGAGGCGGTTCCGAGTCTCGCTTTGAAAACCCCACGAAGAACAACATTAAGGCACCGGCTAGAGTAGCAGCTGTGGAAAAATAAAATCCTGCTCTCGGCGCTTGTTGGTTTATGTAACCTGTCATAGGCACCCCGACAATTACGGGAATAGCCTCAGCTCCTTGTACGAAACCTGGCGAAGAAAAATAATTTCGTAAGCTAGCTAAAGCAAAGTTGCAGTTTCCCGCGGTACACACTACTTGTGGTACTTATACTGCTCTAGTGCAGATGAATTCTATAGAAAAGCATAAATTTCCTTGTATATATTTATTTTACTATAAAGCACATGGCAATTTCTAAATATCGATTGGGCACATACGTTTTTTCAATAATATTTATGCCCGTGAATTTTTTTACAAATATAATATTTTGTTAATATTGTCACAAATACAGCCATTTTTGATAAATAGGCATTTACTATTGAAGAAAATTAACGTTCAACCCATATTATTTTTAAATATTATACCATATTTAAGTATTAAATATGTCACTTACTCCAAACTTTTGTAAAGTGTCTTCCACGAACTCGTTCCATGGTTAACATCTTTATGGAATACAAGAATCCACCCAAGCATAGGCCGTACATCCACGTAAAAAGCACGTATCCATGATATCCTTCTACACTGCTTAAGGCGAGCATGGAAATTCCTAAAAACACGTACTTTTTGTAAGAACAACAGAAGAAACAAACAGAATACATACTATCAAGTGATAAAGTATGCCTCACTGAAAGTAAATGAGAGTAATAAACATATTTTATTTACAACAAATATTAAACTGCTTGTAAACAAAAATTTAGTTAGTCAAAGTACTTAAGGCTGTTAAAGTTAGCATCAATAGTAATTGTGCAATGTTATAAATAGCAGGAAATAAATAAAATTTATTATGTTTTGGTAAGAAAACAGGTTTCTCTACCCCTTCCAGTTTCGCACGCTACCATCTTATAATTAATAGATGAGTCAAATTAAGTTAGACTCAGTAAAAGGTTAAGTTAAAGGTAATTGGTCTATAAGTGACACTAATTACCGCATCATTCATATAAATAAATATATCTATTTTTATTTAAAATAAAAATATAAAATATTTTTTCGTACCTATACCAAGCATAGCTGTTTGACAAAGATACTGCTTGGAAACGAGGCATTGTGTTGAAGGCCGCACTAGCACGAGACCAAATCCAGCACAACCAAGCACAGCAGCAAATCCAAGAAAGGTTTGTAACAAAACTAAAGCACTTTCTTCCAAGCCTTCCTGGAAACCTTGGAGAGCCTGTAGAAACGGACATAATGCTGTTAAGATTCAACAGAAGTTTTTAATGAATGAATAAGAAAAAATCAAATAAGTTATCTTGAAATTCTAAGTATACTCTTCATGTTATATAAAGTTTAAAAGGGTGAGAGAGACGTTGAAGAGAGTTGTAAATGATCAGCTAGTAAAACAACATACAGAAGAAACGTTGTTAATTTATTCTTTTGTATTGATAGTACAATAATACCTGTACGAAGGTTTAAATTAAATGTTACATTGATACGCAAAACATGTTACTTAGTTAGGGATAATATGGTTGTTCGTGAGTTTGAATCTAGAGGTGCTTAAGTTTTATGGAGGACTGTAACTTAATAATCCAATTTTTCTTTTATTAATATTAATTTAATATAATTAATCTTTTATTGAACACCACATTAAGAATATGGAAAAACAAAAAAAATATGAACTACCACACCACGAGACAGACGTGGTTGGGTACGTAGTTTTTTAATACGTAATGATTGCTCCTAGGAATGAGTTTTAAATACTTTTGTAACCTGTTCAATTTGAATATGTGTTCAATTCCCTATAAAATGATTATACTAAGAAACGGTAGTCTTGCCCACATTTCTTTGTTTACGTACCAGAAAAAAAACTGGTGTGTAAAGACCAAAGGCCGCTAGCCCAGCTGCCAGTAACAAAACTTTCGCTGACCGTGAATTAAGAGGGCTTAAATCAATCAAAGGGGAGGACTTTAGGCCTTTCTTTTCTTTTACCTGTAAAAATTTAAACACGTGAAAAAATTAACAAGAAAAGGAGTGGAAATATAATAACGAAACATTTCATTTAAAAAGCGTTTTTTCCTACTAATCTTTATGAATGTTCCTCGTCAGTATGAGGTTACATAACATATAAAAATAACAGACATGATACTATCATAATTTTGTTATATCCTCTTGTTGACAAACACTTCCCTATTCTCTATTTAGAGTTTTAATTGTAGTAGTTATGAAACATTTAACAATATCATAATAAAGGCTGCTATAGTATGTTACATTAAACTATGAAAATCATCAATACGTAACGTGTGTATCTGTAACACTGGCCAATAAAGTACTAAGTTGTCAATTGTAACAAAATGTTTGAAATATTAGTTTTAATTTATTGGAATTTAAAAAAATGTAGGATGTTTTCTATTACATGTCCCATAAAGTGAGTAATATTTTCGGTTATGGAAAAACGGCTATTCAATTTTTTTTCCGTATTATTTTATTTACCTATTCTCTAAACTCGTTCTAATATTGTGAATGAGAGTTTGTCTGTATGTTATCTATTAGTCTCTTCACAGAATAATCACAGCTTATCCGTTGGACTGATGAAATTTCGTAAAATTAACATATGGGTCTAACAGTTGGGATAAAAAATAAGACAAGAAAACAAGACATAGTAAATAACAGAGGGCACTCTAATTTTAAAGCTGACGTGAACGAAGTTGGGGAAATCATTAATAGAGAGAAAAAAATTACAATACAGCAATACATAAGCTTGAGCGATTACAATTTTTTTTAAATAGTTGTACGAACTGTCTTTATTTACTAAGGAAGAGCTGAGTTACTTATTAAACAAACTTGTCAGTTAAACTAAAATATAAGTCTTCAACAAAATCTTAACATAATATTAATAAAGTTTTGGGATTTAATAAAACTGTCGTTATGTACACGCGGTATCACGAAAGTGAATCAAATATGTATTTAGAACTCGTCTGCATTACCCCATTATGACATTGTTATCTTAGTCGTTCTTCGTTCTCTATTGTTACGAACAGTCATTGTCTTGAGCTTGTTTGTTAATAACACTAATTAGCATAAGATTTAAAACCATTTTTAAATCAAAATTTAGCTTTAAAATTTTAATCTGAACTATGAACTTTAAAATATCAATGGGTATGTCTATAGAATATGCAATAAGCTAGAATATGTTACTTAACTAAGAATTAATAAAAACAGCACAAGTCAATTAATTAAGTGAAGTCGAATGGAAAACAAATGACTGAAAATGCATATTCCGAGATGCTATTGTCGTATTAGTTAGTGAATTCGTATTGTAGAGTACTCTTGCGGTAACCGAATTTGGCATGGAAAATGTTGCTTAGTTGAACCAATTTTCGTTCAAAATAACTTGCAATGCAATCATGAATAGTAAATGAATTAGCCTATACCACAGGATTCAAATCTGTATTTTCATGGTAACGAAGTATTAGAGTTAAGGTGACGCTGCAATCATATGACGATATCGATAAATCGGTAAAGACATCGATAGCTTCTGTGGCTAATTTTTACACTATCTAACCTTCTTTCGTTGATTCTTGAGATGTAAAATAGCACGTCTTTGCGGATGATAAAGGGATGCACTTCGGTAGACGACGCTGAGAAAAAATGCTAATACTAATACAGCAGTCACAGCTTGCAATCCAAGACGCCAACCCAGTTTACTGCAAATAATTATCAATTAATTTTGTAAATTTTCTAATTTCAAAATACAAATACTACTACTCCCTATCTTGTCAATTAGGCAATTTTATGTCATATCTATAATAGTTAAAGAAAATAACAATATTTGGGAGCGGAAAGATTGTGTTAATATTGGCAAGTTGTATTTGGTCTTTTTTATCTGATCCGTTTTCTTTAAATTGACTTAATAAGTTTATGTATCGAAACAGGAATACTCATGACTTATTCTATAAGGTCAGCCTAATTAGATTTAAGCCCTTTTAGGGCCCTTATTCGTGAGTTCTTAATACGGTGATATCGCGTTGAGAGTGCCGTTTAAAGGGCTCATGATTAAGGGCACCGGAAGAGTTCGGTCCCCGACTTGGGTTGACCCGGTAGACTATGAAATAAATTATGAATATTACTTAAGATAGTTTAAAGTAAATTTGTTTTTATAGTGAATACTTGCATAATGTGCAGAGTTTCTTCGATGTAATCGTACATAATGAGATAAAATATGTATATATACTTTACGAATAGCATCGTTAAATTTCTTACCCAACAGCTTCCTTGTAAGCTACACTGAATAGTGCAATGCCAACACCACCACCGGCATGTGCCACAAGCTCGACGAATTGCCGACGTCTCCTGAAATACGTGCCTAGAACCAGGCCTGCCGCTTCACGCACCAGGCCACAGCCTACCCCCAGAACTACGCCTGGCACAACAATTAACATTTATATATCTTATTATCACTTATTTATTTATTGAAAAATTTCGACATATTTTCAAAGATTTTTACATATTTTCAAAAATAAAATATTCAAAACCAATATAGAAAACTGACATCCACAGGCAACGGAGGCAAGGTAACCCAAGCTCCCGGTAGTAAGGATTACAGAGTGAGAAACCTTCTTTTCAATAGCACGTGCCGTCCTTACAAGTAACACTTTTTTATGTCAGGAAAACCCATTATGGGTCATCACCGCCCGACGGGGACGAGCGGCCGGTATGTCGGACTCTCACCGAGTGACCGACTAAAAACCTGACAGTGCTCCACCACGCTGCTGGTGGCGGGGATAGGGTACTTCACGGGCTTGTTGTTTAAACTTTTTATTGCTAAAATACTTTAATGTGAATATTTTGCAAAGATTAGAAATAGAAATGAAAGTTTTTACTGGAGGTACCTTTGCGCTGTATTTGTAGGAAAAATATAATTAGGTACGTAAATATCAAATAAATTTTACCGTAACTTAATAGAGTTTGATGTAATTGAGTGGCGAAGGATGTAAAGAGGCAAGCGAGAGGTAATAACAATCCTCCGACGAGGGCGGCCAGTCGCGGTGATTTTCGTCTTCCTGCTACTAAGGCCCCTGCAGCACGGGATACTCCCACACAGATGGCACCAGCCCAAACTAAACAAGGAACAATATTTTCAATTAATTAAAACCTACGGCTGAAGAAATTACGAAGACCGTTTATTACAAAGCTCTCTAAAGCTGTCTGTCCGTATGTGATTGATTTTCTTAAAATGTACTAAGCGATTTTTTTTCTTAAAGGTAGCGCAATTCTTGAGAAAGGTTTAGGCTAATAGTACAAGGAAAATTTTGACAAACTGATTTCCACTCAGGCTAAGCCGCTGACACAGCTCTCTCTCCCGCCCTCTCAAAAATGGGCTTATAAACGAATATATACATAAAGGATAGAGATTGGATTTAAGTTGCAGTTAAGATTAGATTGGATCATAAGCTATATTTGATTTGTTACATAATCATGTACGATTTAAATTGTTATTATTGAAATAAGTGATACCAATTGTTTTGCTGGTTCTTCTTGGTAAAAGCGCTTTCGTGAAATGCTAGCTTTATTGTAATTTGATTTTTATGTTGTTGCTTTATAAGTTGTTGTAAAGCCAAATTGAATAAAAAATAATTTGAATTTGAATTACGGAAGGTAATTCAAATAGTTGTTAATAATAATATGGTATATACTATAATAAGAAGATAGTAATATACAAAAATAATTAATAAATTAATAAAAATAGAATAGGTAATCTTAAAAAGGAACTATTGTACTCTAAGCCTATTGTATGAACTCTTTATTTCAAACAGATAATGAGTAATGATCTATATGAGAAATGAGAAAATGTAAAAAAGTAATAATATTCCTAGTTACGGAATTAGAAATGGAAAAGTCATTTATTATCTAAACTTATAAAATAGTGATGTGGTGAAAAACGCTGTAAGGCAACTATTTCAGTATTTAACCGAAACGACTTCGTCATAAAGGACATTATATCACCTTGTTGCGTGATACGATCATTTATTATTCAGCATCTACTATTGTGCTCCTACGGAAATGTCGGATTAGTGTGAGTGAATAGGTTGTTAGAAGAGGATAATAGGGCTTAACGTGTTATGGTATTCATTAAATTTGGGTACGCGCTTATTATAACCGTAATATATTGTTACAAATTAAGATCGGCGTTTAGGATCCACGGGCACTTGATATAATTTATGCGTATTATTTAAGCTAGGCCTGACAGCTTTAGTTTACTATAAAGATTACTTCGTATATAATGCATGAATGTTAATGATGAATTTTTGAACGGTTCGGAAAAGGTTAATAACACTCTTTTGAGCTTACGGCTGTTGAACGAAAGCGTATTGTAAGCGATAAAAATCGATGTCAATATCACGCTCGCTGGATATTTAATAGTCAAGTCATATGTAAAGGATCAATGCGAAGTTTTTATCATATTGTATTGATCAAAAGTAAATAAATGTTAGTAAAGTATTCAGAGACAAATTATTAATTCCAACTTGAGCTTGAGATGTTGGTCAATGCTAAGATTATTAATGGTTGGTCAAGGATAAGTTTTCGACTCATCTTATGAATTTCTTTATATGTGTTTTTACTATGGCTAATAAGTCATTAAGGATTTGCAAATAATCTACCAATAATGTAATCAATATCAACAGTAATGGCAGTTCAACCATAGTCCGCTGAAAGACTGAGAGCCTATTCATAAGGCTTAGCAAGCAATGAAGTTTGGGATCTGTTATATGGGTAAAGAAGTACGAAATATAAATCGCCGCATCCGAAGAATAAAGTTATATGTTCTATGGACTATAAACATGGAACATGTAACTTATTCTTCGAATGAGATGAAATGGCATGCTATGTTAATTCACATTTAGAACCTTGTTAGTATGGGAGTAGAATGCACTCAAATTATATGAGGTAACAGGAAATTTCCCACCTACAACTTGGTTATCCTTACAACTATTAATAACATAAAATAATATGACACAAAATGAAAACTCATTTTAACAAGATAGACAGTTAAATTTATTTTACTATGAAATTCATAAATTGTAAGCGCGATATTCCCTTGCGGTTGATGGCTTTGTTCGTGATTTTCATTAACGTAATTTAGTCCGTAATTTGTTAGACGCCATTGAAATTTCTATGCCAACAGAAATCTGTCACAATTATTATAGCCCGCTGTCTCTGGCAATATTGGTCAACTTATTATTAACATAAAGTAGTCACGGCGTAGTCGTGAATATTAATTTATTCAATCAGTCTGCTTCCAAATGAATAAGGGCGAAATTTATAAATACATTTTTTTTTTTTAAGATGTAAATAAATTAAAAGAAATGAATAAAGAAGAATGATTTCAACATTCAAATTGAAATATTCGATTAAAACGTACTTTTATTCAAAAATAATAAAAGGAAAATATCCTCTTCCTCTTAATTCTTAATTTTTTATGCAAAAATGTACAAGTTATATCTATCTTAAACTACTTACACGCTAGGACTATACAAATCATGCCCACGTGTAATGGTACCAAGAAAGCTGGCAGCGTTTCCGCGCTGAATCGCTAAGCTGATTCTTTGTGCGAAAAAGGAGCCAACCCTCTTGTCACCTGAAGAGGCAATTAACTGAGGTGTTAAAAAGCGTTCCTCTTAATTAATGTGTTCATTTTATTTTTCAACTAGCTTCTGCACCTCCAATTTTATCGTCATGGATTGCAGTATCGTGAAAAATTATCTTTTCAACCGTTCGATAGTAAAACAACAAAAAACAAGCACTCTTTGCAAACAAGCTTAAACAACATAGAATTGATATCATTTAGTTAGAAAAAACTGCCAAAAATCTCACAAACTACTTTTATAATACTTATATTAAAGATACATCCAAAGAAACAGAAGCTTCGTGAAGGTCTCTTTATTTGTATAAACTTGGCAATGTCTGTCGATATCTATCAAAATCAATTTGTGGAGGCGGATTTGTGATTGAGTCCGTGTATATATTTAGGTCAAACATTCTAGGATTCTACAACAGTACAATTTAGCTTATAGTTTATATTAAAATAACACTCGTTTATAATAACTATAATATATAACTCAGGGATCCAATTGTAGTAATTGTTACTGTTTTTTACAACGAATCTCTTAGTTTATATAACATATTTTTGCAATATATCTTTTAAAAGTTGTTAAAGTCACTAATTTTTGCTAAGAGTTGACAAATAAAAAAAAATCAATACGTGTAATTTATTATATACCTTCAAATCATATACAACTAGAGTAATTATAGCTAAAAGACAATAAGTTAGTCATATAAAGAATTAAATAATTATTTATGTAAATGTTTAAAAAAAACAAATAGTAGATTGTTACGTGATACAAAATAATATAAAATACTTATGAATAGGTATTTATTATATGAAATATATACATAAAATGAAGTGAAAATGTGGTGTAAGGTGTGGGTATGTTTAACTTACCAGCATGATCGGCAGCTGGACCCAAGTGACGGAGAGCATATACATGTAATGCGCCATAAGCTAGCTGTAGTCCTGTTGATAAGAGATGTGCGAGAAACGCTGCACCACATACGATCCAGCTGAAAAAAGAAAATTATTAAAACAAGATTCTAAAAAATACCAGTATTTTTAACAACAGAAGTATCTGTTTTCATCAGCATAGATGTTTCCAGATTACAAAAGCATGATAAGTAATAATCCGGATAAAATAACATCTTTCTTTTATCCGACGTGTGTCCGGCTGAGTAGAATAGACCACCCTCATTTCTAACCGAGGTGTTGTAAATCACGATGCAATCAATCGCAATCGTTACCTATACAATATCTTACACTTAATACCATACAATACCTTAGTCGCGATTGCGTCGCGACTAAGGTAAGTTGACTCACCATGTGGTATCCGGTTGAGTAGAATAGAATACCCTCTGTCTTACTGAGTAGTCGTAAAATACGTCTAAGGTAAGTTGATGTCAAGCAAACGGTCGGCCGTAAAATACGTAGCAAAATCATAACATGTGGTGCCGACCCCACATAGAGCGGGATAAGGGCAAGAGAATGAAATCTATTCATCAATATAGATATTTTCAGATTACAAAAGTAGGATACGAGTAAGTAATAAATAACATCGTTCAAAGTGTTTCTTAAACGTCTCTGGGGCTGAAACATAATAAATAACCATAGATGATTTGATGAGGGAACAGATTTCAAAGTGAAAGCTAAATAATGATGATTGTATTTTCTATTTTACCTCCTGCATGTATTTTTATTTGTTCTAGTAGATTCTCATCTCCTTACTATTTTAATCGATATGTAATACAAAACCAACTTTATGCATAAAAATATCATCCGTTTCACATTTCGTGAGATTTTACGACGGACTGCTTATAAAGTAAAGGTTAACAATTGTTATTAGATGCTAGTGATATTATTTGCTATAGAAACGTTTGCGTTCTATTGAAGACGCGAAGGAAAGGTAAACGGCCGAACAATTGTAAAGTAGAACCTCGAAATCATTGGTCCGTCCTGTTATTGACTTGGTCGATTGTTACAATAGCGTTAGTATCCTACTCACTGTAGCAATTAAACTATGCTAACCTCACAGTCTAAATACAAATTTAACTGATTCGTACCTGGATTTATTTTTATGAGTTGTATATAATATTACGAATGGGTAATTTATAGAAGGCGTTACTTTGTGTACTTCCATAGTACATAATAGAATTTTTTTGCTATAATCCGCGTTTTTTTAAGAAAATCTATGTAAATGTATGTAAGTGTAGGAAACAAAACCGTTCTCATACCTTATACACGCGTGATATGTGCGGTAACTAATCCTGCATGTATAAAGTATGAGATCAGTTTTGCTATATTGCATAAAAATAAAACCAGGTACGAATTAGTTGATTTTGTATGTAGACTGTACAATCTTTGAGTAACTTACCCCCATCCACCTTCAGGGTAGAAGTGATGTTTGATAGCACGTGTGTCAAGTTCGCGACGTCGGAGAGCAGGCACTGTGCGATGCAGAGATCGCAATTCCCTCTCTCGCAACGCTCCCCCTGTTGATTCATCTTCAATTTCTGGCCATCCATCTAATCAAACAATTGTAATAATATTGAGAAGCGCGAGAAATGTTTATCAAATAGAATTTGTTCATTGTTTTCATTACTGATGAAATGAAATGATACAATCTAGTTGGAACACGTTTCAAGCAGAGCAAAGAAGAAAAATTTTCAATTCAGGCTTATTCTCTTATTACAATCTACATTATATCATAAAAGCAGGCGTGGTAATAGCTGCTGCTAGTTTGCATCAGCCTTGTATTCCGGAGAGCGTCGGCTTCGGTCGGGACCTCTAAACTGAGGTCCCTCCCTCCGTTAATCGTCGTATGAAGAACACCGGATACTTCAGCTATCTCGGAGACTTATTGAAACTGTATATCCGATTCTCCATTTGGAGCGCTCGGATTTTTCCGTTAGGGCGACGTGTGACGATCATCAGTAGAATACCTACCGTAATGTGGTAAGCAGTTATAGCTGTTGGAGAGTGGTCGGCAGCGGCAGCGCGGCGGCGGGGCGCGGGGCGGCGGCGGCGGTGAGGCCGACGGCGACGGAGACCACCAGCCCGCGTCCATCAGCCCGCCATGGCCGCTCTCGCACCCGCACCCGCGCCCGCACCCGCGCTACCTAACATACAAAACTAGAATTAGGCGTTACGTTGCATATGTCCTTAAAACAAAAGTAATCATAATATTATTTTTCTATGATTCGCAAATAGAGAAAATCTATGTCATCTTGAAAATAAAGTGTACTATCCACATTCATATCTTACGCTTGCAGGATTCTCAAGATTATGTCAAGGAATCTATCTCCAGATAATGCTTGCTTAATATTATCCCTACTTTACCACCATACCATAATACACTTTATGAGCACAATCGGTTAATAACAATTCAACCTACTCAAAGCCGAATTTACTAACATTTATATCTTAACTACCGAAACCCGCACCTTCGTTTGAGCGAACTTGAGCATCAATAAAGCAATATGTGTTTTCTCCTGGTCCTGAAAGAAAAGCTAATTAAATTAAATTAAATCGAGCAAAATTTGATCAATTTTGGTTCAGCTGTTCATACGTGAAAGCGTAACAGACGAATATGGCTAATAATACAAATTACTTTTATTTCACACACACAGAAAATTTGTATAACTTCCCGAACGATAGATCCGCTATTCGAAATTTGAAATGACCGCCGTCATAAATTGATATATGGCAAATAAAAACTCGATCATTTTAAGGATCAAACCTCGATTATAAAAATTTTATATTTATAACAGTATAATCATTGTCACTCTTGGCATGGTCGATAATATTGACGCGTCCGGTATAAACTTTCTGCCGAGAGTGTGAAAAAATCCACATGTCCATGTTCATATTCCATTTGCATTTTTATAAGTATATAAAATACATATAATTTAGTGATACAAGCAAATTACATTATGTGCTGATTGCTTGAACAGTTGTTAGAAGAATCATTAATAGTACAATTTGGTAATGCGAAAATCGCTTACAATCAGAATTCTCTTTCTGATTTCTTTAATGATTACGTGTGAATTTCGCAATGGAACTTTTGCTGGGAGATTAAAACGACGATAGATTAAAATTTTTAAACTGTATAAGTTTGGGATTTCCGCTGAAACTTTAACCATTTAAAAATACCCACATTGTACTTTTAATACTTTCTACATTGTTGATATCCGGCAATAGAGCAAGTGGCATTTCAACTGAAATTAGAAAAGTTTTCTAGCCGATTTCTTACGATGTTAGAAGAATTGTCTTTAAAAGGTTCTTACAATACTTTGAAGTTGAAGAAGCCGTTAAATTTATTGCAACACCAGCTTATGATGTTTTAGTACAAGTAATGAGTTCTTTTAAGATAAATTGTGATTGTTGGAGACTTATAAAAGTTTGGAATGTTAGTCCCGATGACAATTCATGTTTATTATAAGCATGAGGTGATGCTGCTGTCAGGATTGGGTCCAGGTGAAGGAACTCCTTAACCGTTAAGAGTTGGGATGAGAAATGTTGTTAAAAGCTTTTCTTTGTCGAAAAACGACAGATATGATTCTCTTTGTTGTAATAGGGCAATTTTAGACTGGCTTCCCTACTCTAAGAAAACAGAGTTAAACAAATAATAACTCGTAATATACATTGATATCAGACGCCTTGTGGTATCCCACTGAATAGAATAGTACAACCCTCATTTCTTACCGAGGTGTCGTAAAAGGCGAGTAAGGTAAGTTGACCCACCGTGTGGTATCCGGTTGAGTAAAATAGTACAACCCTCATTTCTTACCGAGGTGTCGTAAAAGGCGACTAAGGTAAGTTGACCCACCGTGTGGTATCCGGCTGAGTAAAATAGACTACCCTCATTTCTTACCGAGGTGTTGTAAAAGGCGACTAAGGTAAGTTGACCCGCCGTGTGGTATCCGGCTGAGTAAAATAGACCACCCTCTTTCTTACCTAGGTGTCGTAAAATACGAATAAGGTAAGTTGACGTCAGGCAGGCGGCCGGTCGTAAAATACGTAGCCAAATCATGTGACAACATGTTTGTAACATGTTGTGCCGACCCCACTTAGAGTGGAATAAGGGCAGGAGGATGATGATGATACATTGGTATCAGATTGAGTTTTAACAAAATTACACATTTCTTTCAAGATTCGATGAAAAATTAAAATAAATGTTTTTGGTTTAACGTTTTACTCTTTATAGGACAAGACTTATTTAGATATTTCTTTTTTCTCAAATATATTACGTTTGTTTTTTATGTTCATTGTCACTTTATCTTCGTATATAGTTCTTGATAGTTGTCAATCTGCACATGCTGTTTCCATCTATAATTAATATAGCACTTAATTTAATAATCCTTGTATATTGCGTATTTGTAGCTATGTATGATGTTTATATTGTAATAATAATAATAAATATATGGGACACTTACACACACGGTCGTTCGTCCCCAAAGTAAATAACTTAATACTTGTGTTATGGTAGACAGACAACTGGTGAATATATACTTATATATTTTTTTAATACATATCGTTGAGGGCCTTTTTAAATAAATGAATAAATAAATAAAATTTAAGCTCTAATTAGGGAAATTTATTAAGTGGATTTGAACAAACCTAGTGCAGGTACACCGCTCCACACCTTCGCACACACTGTACACACTGCCGCGACGCATCCGAATCGACTGCGTCACGCGCGCCTCTTCCGCATCTTCCGGTTCGCACCTTAACGCATCTCAGAACGAATACTTCATTCCTCTTCACTTTAACCGGTTAAAACAGATAGTGAGTTCATTTTGATTTAGTACCTGTAACGATAAAAATATTTTAGTTTCTTAATTAAGTACTTAATTACTTTTACCTTATAGAATTATACGCCACTTCGGCGAGACTCATAATAAATAATAAATAAATATATGGGACACTTACACATACGGTCGTCCGTCCTCAAAGTAAGTAATTTAATACTTGTGTTATGGATGACAGACAACTGGTGAATATATACTTATATATTTTTAAATACATACTTAAATACAAATATACACCCAGGTTCAAAGACCAACAAATTCATTTATAGAAAATGTTGGTCCTCGGTGGGAATCCAACCCGCGACCCGCGGAGCTGAAGGCAGGGTCACTACCCACTGCGCCAACGGGCCAGTCAAATCAAGTCAAGTCAATAATACAAAGTAATTATAATATTGTTTTGCTATAACCCGCGATTAGATTTATCACGAATAGATTACAACATCCACTTTTACGTTTATAACTATTATTAGAAATTCTTTTAAGCGCTAAAAACTGCCTTTGTAGTTTTCAGTACAAGTTTTCTTCGAACCAGCGCTAAAGTCAAATGTTGTCGAAAATTAAATACAATGAAGGTACATCATCCCCCTGCCCTTATCCCACTCTAAGCGGGGTCGGCACATCATGTTATAAACGTGTCACATGATTTGGCTACATATATTACGACAGGCTGCCTGCCTGACGTCACCTTACCTTAGTCGTATTTTACGACACATCGGTAAGAAATGAGGCTGGTCTATTCTACTCAGCCGGATACCACACGGCGTTAGGTACAATAAATAAATTAAATTTTAAGCATTTAAAAATTATAGATACTTTATTCAGAATACAAGAAAATAGGAACAAAACGTTACTACATAGTATAAAACAAAGTCACTTTCAGTGTCTGTCCCCATGTCCCTATGTCCCTATATTCCTATGTATGCTTAAATCTTTAAAACTACGCAACAGATTTTGATGCGGTATTTTTAAATAGAGTGATTGAAGAGGAAGGTTTATATGTATAATAACATTAATTATTGGGCTACATATTTTATACCCGTGCGAAGCCGGGGCGGGCCGCTAGTTACTCATAAAACAATAAACATTTATAGAAAAAAAACATTAATAGAAATAACAGACATTCATACATTAAAATTGTATTCATACTGATATACTTTGAGTTCCATTCATATTTCCATATACACTAGAAACTCGAACATGAGAGTTGTTCTGGTTTGTATAATCTATGCATCATATAAACCGAAACATATTAATTTAGATAAACTTTCCATCCTATTCAGATGGATCACCAAGCTTATTAATACGAGACATTATTCATAAAGGAGTTTTATTTCTACTCAAGATTCATATATTTTTCATAACAAATAAATTATTCTAAACATGTGTCGTGTGCCAGTTCTCGGCCTAAATTATTACCCTCCCTTATATTATGACCGTATAATATGTCTGCACGAATCTTCGTAGTTTTTGGAAATAACGACTAAGATCTCACAGCAAACTCGCTTGGTGGAAAGTGACTGTACTAGTCTGAGTAATGTACATTATATTTTTAAAAAAATTTATTAGTAAAAGTAGTAGAAAAAGTTATTGTTTTAGAAGTGTACGTCTTGTACTTTGTTAGAAAATACTTGTGTCAGATCCTGAACTTGACAGTCGGTTATTAGGAATAAAGAAGCATTTGTAATCAAGTGTTTATTAAAAGCAAAGTAACGGCCTGTTACTATCTTACTGCTGTGCGAAGGCCCAGTACGTTCTAAGTACGTTACAGGCGGTTATAGGGTTCGAGCTAAGACCCACGTTACTCCAATATGGATGTGTAAGTGACACATATCCCCAAAATTTGCTAAAGATATGCAGGTTTCCTCACAATGTTTCCCTGCAGAGAAAAGCGCGCGATTAAATACATGTGGTTATTATTTTTAACGAATTATAAATATCAAGTTGTCCATGATGTATTTTTTCTATTCTGATACTATAATACAAAGATTATAAAACTGAAACCAAATTCTTATGACAAACATTACGTACAGGCCTAAATAAAAAAAAAAAGTTTTATTACGATACAGGTCTTGTATGGACACCTGTATCATAATATAACTTTTTGATCATAACGATGCACCCATACAACCTCCAGCTGGACCAAGGAGGTTGAACCTCTACCTTTAAAAAAAAAGGTTTAAATGAACGAGACCGCAGCGACGCGACACACATGCAAAATCTATGTTTGCGCCTTGGCGCTAACATTTGACATTTAAAAATCTTTTCAATATTTAAAGAAGGTTTGGTTTTTGTCAATATTGTTTTACGTATTATAGTATGAGAGTAGATAAAGTAGTGTATGAAACTGTACATAACTTGGTCTTATAATACTCGTGTGATACTACAAAAAAGTCGCCTGCGGCTCGTTTTTTTAAAACACACTCGTGTTATAAGTACCATTATTATGCAACAGTATCATAATCTACTATAAAGGCTTGAAGTTTTGAAAACAGGTTATGTTCTACGAGTATAAATGTTTTTAGCCCAAGAAGGCTCTATACTATTATTGCAGGTTTAGGTTATTTTAAAAACTATTTTATAAATGCTATTGAGTTAATATTGTGTTTTAAACATCAAGTAGTTATTTGTAACATTCGAGATCAGGTTGAAAACGGTGTTTTCATTACGAAAGCCGAGATTCAAGTGAGTTTTTTCGGTTTGCTGCTTGTTTTATTACTGAACGTCCCATTATGAACCGATTTAATAAAATTATATGAAGCAATCGTTGCTAAAAGCAACAGCTTTAATGGGTGTTGAGAACTCTATTTAAAATAGATATGATTTTCCATTATTTTAAGAATAGATAAGTATTCTGACAATATTTTTATATTAATCATTTTCCTACTATTATTACACCCTATAATAAGCTAAACTGAAAGCTAAAAGAATATAAATTTAAGTAACAGTTTATCTTACAGATAAAAAATTTACAATGACATTAAATATGATTTAGTCGCTATTTATATATTATATTTGAACTTAGACTTAAGACTACCTGTGTTACGCTCGTGTGAAAATCAGTTGGTCGTAATATAACGTAGTATTTGAAAATTAAGTTTTGATCATAAAAATAGTTATTGCGAGTTAATCAAAACAGGTAAAGACATGCTGTCGCAGGCTTTTTGTAGTATTTTTGAAGATCTCCTTTTCTCTAGTACATTACTTTATTATATAGCTGTTAGTTTACGTGGTGCACGCGACGATAGTTCCCAGCAGGCGAGTTTTTTTTACAATTGCTCGACCTTATTATATATAACACAATTTACTCAAATGTGCTAATGTACCTAAAGGTTTCGGAAGAATTGTGCTACCTTTGATAAAAACCATACAAAAATCGGTTTAGTGGATTTTGAGAAAATCGATCACGACAGATAGCTTTTTGGGACTTTGTTTTATATTAAGTGCATCTGATATTAGAAAACTTACCACAAATACCAGCCATAAAAATAATAAACAATAACAATATATTTTTTGGATTAGTAATACATCAATGTAGTAATCTCAGGGACGATATATTTCCTTGGATAATATACAAATGGTTCAAGCTTTCCGCTATTCACAATGAAACTCGATGATAAAATCAACCATTTGGAACAGATTATATCCTTCAGTATACCTTCATAGAATATATTGTTTCATTGTCTGCTATAAATCCGTTATCTAATCAGAAAATGGGATTACCGGCCTAGATAAGACTGATGAAAGCCCAGTAACAACAAGGATAAATATTTGCATTGGTTGTGGTATAAATAGGTAACCTGATTTTGTTTAAACGATGTGTAAACTTATACATATATTTTTGGGTGTTGATTATATTTGATACTTGTATTAGGAAATTATTTACAAATACTGCGAGTTTATGGCCGGTAAGCCATATAAATATAATCTAATTATAATAAAATTTACATTCATAATGTAGATATTCCAAAGATAGCAGGAAATGTTCTTGGTATAGGAAGAGAGAAATTGTTTTTCTCTAAATTTAACGCTTGCGGGCCACGGGCAGTAAAGAATAAATCAAAAGTACTGGATCGATTTTAATCATTTTTTTTCACTGAGTTACATGGGCTATATATTTTATACCCGTGCGAAGCAGGAGCCGGCCGCTAGTAAATTTATATATATATGTGTGTGTACGGTCACCCAGGTACGTTTTTTTTTAATTTTCACTTCACATTTTTTGGTAGTTTGTCGCTCAGATTGGCATATTTCGAAATTTATATAATGCAATTATCAGCCTTGTGATTCAATATAATTCCAAACTCTATTCCTGTGTAATTCTGTATACTACCATTTATTTCCATAATGGGCTACTCTACATTATAAATTGGCGCAGAGAGATATATATAGCGTACACGTACAACGTATAACAGGGGTAAAAGGATATTAAATTTAATTATTTCTGAGGGAAAACGTCCCAATTATATGCTAGTATAACGTGATATGCTTCAAAGGCTCTACTTTTTCTAGCACAAGAAACGATCCATTACAACACTTGAATTTTTATTTATATTTATATAGTTGAATATTTATTTATATTCAATCTTATTTGATTCCGCCGTGTGGTATCCGATTGAGTAGAATGGATCCCCCTCACTTCTTACCGAGGTGTTTTAAGACAGTCGTAAAATAACTAGCCGAAACATGTAACATGTTTAAAAGATATTGTGCAAATAGAGTGGGATAAGTGCAGGAGAATGATGACTCTTACTTTATCATTTTTAATGGTAAAATACTCGTTTTCAAGTTACATTGAATATTGCAGCGGACGTGATTTTTAGTTAATGTTGTAGCTGATGTTAAGTTTCGTTCACCGTAACATCGCTTTTCCATGTTACCGAAAATATTTCTGACAACCCTCTCACGCTTTCACTTAGCTTATTCGGAAACGATGTTAAACAGATCAAAGCATTAAAGAAACAAACAAATGTTGAACGTAGATATTTCGTTACATAAGGCAAAGTTAGGTAACAATATTTCGATTGTCATTGTTTTTTAAAAAAGTCAAACGACCTTGAATCCATATTCCCAAGTACCCTTAACAAGTAACAATAACTAGGACATATTTAATATCTTGCACCATTTATTAATAATTTAAATTATTGTGCCCAGCATTCATTTATTTAGCAAAATTGAATCATTCTATTGCAAGTTTCATTGTTAGACAAAATATAATGTAATACCTATAAACAAGAAGGGGATAGGAAGTGTCGAAATGACATGTTCCTAACTTAATAACATTTTAAATTCCATACTAAGCAAGTATTACGACTTGCCAGAAGAAGTTGATAAAATCCTCTTCAATGCTAGACTTCATAGTTTATAGTATCTGTGTCGAAATATAGTTATTCTATAGGAAATATTCGATAAGTGTTCAACTTAATTTCATCATCGTACTGTTCAGGCCTAAGAGCTTTGTC
The DNA here is from genome assembly GCA_947086495.1 of Morpho achilles. Taxonomy (NCBI): domain Eukaryota; kingdom Metazoa; phylum Arthropoda; class Insecta; order Lepidoptera; family Nymphalidae; genus Morpho; species Morpho achilles. Next base: position 8,067,785 of record CAMTZB010000016.1, read on the forward strand.
ATGTCTTTATGTTTGAATTACGTATTTTCACGATTTTATTTCACAAATCTAAGGAATTAGTGTCCCATCCAATTTTTTCGCCTGCTACATAATCTTAAATAAGTAGGCAATTTTAAAGGATCCTTCTATACCTGTATCGTCGCTTTATATCAGTGACTGTGCTGTCCTAAACACAATAATAAAAACAAGTGTGATAAAGGTCGAGCAGAAACTCTAAAGGGAAAATAAACCGATATCCAATGCTGAACTTATAAAGTATACTCATTTATTATGGAGGAAAAGAAAATGTAAAAACCATTCCCGTTGATGAGGGTAGTGTTTTATTTAGTTAAAATATAGATTTCTCTGCGGAGTTGTATTTGGCTCGCAGCTGTATTTTCATATATAAAATATGAAGAAAATTAATCTGATTACTATATTTAATCCATTTGTTTCTCTTTGAAACAGTCAATGTTATATTATTTTTCTGTCGTCAAGAGTTATAAATTATAATAAAATATTTTGATATAATCCGCCATTAGAGATAATCTATGTAATACTATAAGGATACTCCGTTACACAGGTGGGGAATAATCCAATTTTTTTTCAAAAGTAATAATAAAATTATTTTGCTATAATCCACGATGAAGTAAAATAGAAAATATATATAATGCTAAATGTAGAGTGGACAATCGGTTATCATACCTGATACATGCAGGAGTCGTAAAAAACACATGCACAAACCTCCACCACCGCCACCGTGATACACAAGCACTATATACGTTCACTATCACAAAAGCGCAAAGCGAAGGCTTTGCGATTTTGGTCGTGGAGTCTATCTCCTGACGATGCTTCGGTTGCGGGGCGAAACGATTGTTGAGTTTGTGATAGTGAACGTATATAGTGCTTGTGTATCACGGTGGCGGTGGTGGAGGTTTGTGCATGTGTTTTTTACGACTCCTGCATGTATCAGGTATGATAACCGATTGTCCACTCTACATTTAGCATTATATATATTTTCTATTTTACTTCATCGCGGATTATAGCAAAATAATTTTATTATTACTTTTGTATTATGGATCTCCGCAAAGTAACGCCTAATTCTATAAATTATCCAATTTTTTTTATTAATTAAAACTTTACACAATGAAAATTGAGATTATAACAGGCATAATTTATAGAATGAGGCATTCATTACTTACTATTGAGTATCATATGCAATAATTGAGAAATAAAATTACGAAAAGTTACTTTCCAAGACAAAGTTTTCATAATGATAAAATTATGAAACTATATTTTCAATTCAACTTAGATCGATTAATTGAAACTCTCAATTATATTGTAAGAACTATGGCTATTTTGTAATATTAATCTATAGTATAAGATTACCATTAGAGAAAGGGAGCAATGTCGGAATGTAACGTGATTGACGTGGAAACACTTCAAGTTTCAAGTGTCCCGAGGGACCAAAGACTCTAATATTACGTGTCGCTTGCATAAGCATCCACTAAGAACTCCTCCAAAACCAGGTCACAGTGCCGCATTTCTTTACAGTCATCTATTCTTTGAGCTTAATACCGGAGATTGAATGCCCTACAAAAAAGATAGTTCTCATGTGTTTATACAAGATTTATAGGTCGAAATTATTTTAATTTTTTCAGTATTTTTCGATTGAAAGTAATTGAAACTATATATGACTATAACTATGTAATGTTTTTTGAAGTAATTTTCAAATGGTATTTATATGATTTCCTTGAGATTTTGTTTAGGAACACAAAATAGTTTAGGAAATGTAAGCCTCGCAGAATTAGTTTTATACCCAAATATATTTAAAAAAATTCAGTATTATTTCAAGTAGTATTTACATCCTTAGACTATAGTTTGAGAGCATAAATAGATTTTTTTAATTTAGTCGTGATGACCTAAGAAAACCCGCGGTTCAATAATATTTTTGTTATAGCAAATAAAATATACGCCAGAAGTGCGTATCATTTCTTTATTGAATGAAATTATAATAGAAAGTTATGATTCTTGGAAAGTGTTTTAGCTATATCATGGTTAGGGTCGAATAATTTATTTTTATTCTAGAATCATACATAAATAATTGTATAAGCTTGCCAAACAACTATGGGCATCACAAGAAAAAGCTCGGATTAGCTCAGAGTGATGAAGCGACCTTTGCCTGGAGTATCTCTAAGTCATTAATTCAGAAGTAAGGAAATCTGTAGAAAAACAAAATTACCGATTTTGCTCTAATTGTAGTGAGACTAAAAGGCCAATGGCCCCGACCATGACCCCGATAGACGTGGTATTCTAAAGTTCTGAAATGCACAAATTGAAAAAAACAATGTTAAAGTGACCATGTTAAAATGCGTAAAATAAAAGGAAATACCTTGTGCCCAAAAGGAACATATATAGGTTAGTTCTCGTACTAAGAGTGCATTATGCTATATATTATTACGCCATCATCGATAAATACAACAACAAAAAACACTATCTAAATTAACTGTTAGCAGCTCATTTAGATAGTGTTTTTATTGTAAAAGTGTTTAAGTAAAAGTTAGGTACATATTCTGTATTTACATTAAAAGCTTCATTTACATAATTTCTCAGTATACTGAATAAGAAATTATTTTGAATAGGAATCAAAGAACTTAGCAGCTTGTCACGCACAGTAATGCCGTTTGTGGAAAATTAATGAGTCCAATTACTTAACTCAATTAAGACGTTCTAACAATTTCGTTTGAGCGCGAGATGAAAATCAAGTTCTTAAACGGAATCGCATATAATATAATGTAATGTAAAATAAAGACATTATCACATATGACAATTTTTTTTCCGACTAAATTATTTGAACTGCGATAGAATTCTTTCGTAAGAAATTTATATTTGCAAATTTTTAATAGCATGTAAAAATGTATGTAGTAGATTATCTTTGTTTTACAGTATAGTGCTTGGGTTAAAATCTTTGCCATATCAGATTTCATAAAACTTTTATAAGAGATTATTATGAAGTAACATTAAACCTTAGTTTCAAGTTATTTTTTGTCAAAAAATTGATTATGTATCAAAGTAATAATAAAATTGTTTTGCTATAATCCGCGATAAAGAATAGACCTCCCTCGTTTCTTACCGAGGTTTCTTAAAGGCGACTAAGGTAAGTTGACCCGCCGTGTGGTCGGCCGTGTGCTGGGCAGGCGGTCATAAAATACGTAGGCAAATCATGTGACAACATATTTATATCATGTTGTGCCGACCCCACTTAGAGTGGGATAAGGCCAGGAGTATGATAGACATAAGGTCTTTTGGCCAGCAGTTAATAATAAATATATAAGTAAGATTATTGGCAAGGGCGACAACAGTAATACGCCGTTAAGTAATCAAATCAGTTCAATAAAACATTCTACGAGCATTCAGATTTACCCAAAACCCCTTATAGCCTCCAATTACAAATAAGAGCTAGTTTTCACAAGTAACACCATAAAGTGTAAGCGATAACAATAAAATTTGTAGCCGCCGTCTACGACTTGAGTGCACTTGTTGCACTAGAAACTGCTATAAGTGCCACAACAATGATATAACAAAAGACGGAATCTTGAATTTCTGTTTGTGCGAAAAATATACCTCTGTTTATTTCATTACTATGTTTTTTCTCTCCTTTGAACTAGTGTTATGTTAATGTGCAATATATTTTTTACTAATTAAATATTTGATATTGAATAATTTATAGAAGCAGGTGTTCAAACCCCGGGTGAACTAAGTTTTTCCGTTAAACTTGTGTGTGCTATTGATAATTGCAATTTATCACACGCTTTTCGGTAAAGGAAAAAATTGTGAGGAAACCTGCAGATTTCTAGTGAATTGTAGGGATTGGATAATCCTAGCGCATTGGAGCAGCGTGGCAGGTCTTAAAACCAATCCTTCTCTCCAATAAAGGAGAAAGGCCTATACCCAAAAGTAACAGGCGGTTACATTACATTTATGCATCATCACTTATGTAATGGAAAATGTAGTGTTACTATCCGCTCTCATACCAGATATATGCAATTTTCATAAAAACTCATGCACTACCAACTGATAACGCAACAATATACATGAACTGCAAAATATTGTTAAGGCGAAGAGCTTACATCAGATCGCGTATTAGGAAAAGTAACTTCCCGTAAGCAAAATATAATTTCTCGTAGATATTTATTTTATACCTGTAAGAGATATAAGATAGAGTGCGGTAGAGAGTAGAGAAAAGACTAGAGTTTTTATAAAAACTTATGTGCCTTATTTATATTTTTTCTCACTCTCTTTTATGTGAAGATAAATATCGTGACACACCTTACATATTTTTAGATAATTCTGAGGATATGTGTTACGTATTAGGTCGTATTTGAGCAGTGTTGTGGGTATAAACTGTAAAAGAAGAGATGAGACCTTCGTTCAATAGTGGGATCGTAAGAGGCAGCTATTAGTTACTTTATTGTAATCATTAATGTTTGTTTAACTTTCTATCAGAAATAGAATCATTAAAACACGAGGGTGTTATACGGTTTTCATATTTCAGGTATACAAAAAATTTTGTTCCAATAATTAAAACTCGCGACGGTAATATTTGTTTCTTTAGATAAACCGAGCTTTTGTTCTGCAAAATTTTCAATGAAAATATATTTTAATATTCAGTTGGACAATTACTTCTTATTTAAGAAGTATAAGGTTTTTCATTGTATTAAAGCACAATGAGATATTGTATTGGTAAATTCAAGGAATATTTAAAATAGTTAATATATACAACGCCATGATCTAGTAATTTGTAAGAAAATGGGTTTGTATTAATAGTGTTGATTGATACAAGTCACCAAAGAGTAATTTAACTTAGCGTAGATGCAGTGGTTATTGTGTCATTTATTTTGATTATCGGTAGGAAATGAAATTCGCATTTTTATTATGATTATAATCGGGTGTAAGCTTCTATCCAAAAAATTATTAATATCAAATGAGACACGAATACATTGGCATGGAGAGGCGATTGGTTGCTTACGAATCTGAGGTTCTAACTTCGATTACCAATAAAGTTAAGTAAAATTATAACTTTTAAAAACAGCATCTAAAAACTGTGTGGAAGATTCTTTTACAAGTTTGAATTGTATCGTAATATATTAACAAAATGTTACGAGCAAATCTCGTACAGAGAACGAAACTTTAAATTGATTATTAAGTCAAGTTTTTACTTATGTGGCATAACAAAATTAGGAAACATTAAAATGTTTTATTGTGAAATTATTGGTTCTTAAGCTAATTAATGAGCAATCGAAAGTAAATTAAGAAAAAATACAGCATTGATAGAGCAGAAGCGAATTGATTTTTTTTGTAATTATATTTTCAATTTAAAGGCTTTGCTATCTTTTAGTGGAGCAGTTTTTTATGATGCTTCGGTTACGGGGAAAAACTATTGTCGAGTTTGTGATAGTGAACGTGTGTAGTGTATCGTGGTGGCGATGGCGGAGTTTTGTGCATGTGTTTTTACGACTCCTGCATGTATCTGATATGAAAACGAATATTCCACTGTACATTTACCATTATATATATTTTCTGTTTACTTTATTGCGAATTATAGCAAAATAATTTTCTAATTACTTTGCTTTACCTTTGCTTTAACTTAATAAAAAAATAAGCAAGTTCTCTCGTTAAAACAAAGTTTAAATCAAACAATTTCGAAGTTTGAATCGTGAAAGCACGTCACATGCATTCAAACCGCATATTCAATTGCATTAACTACTGGATTGCCGGATGAACTTCAATATAGCTCGGAGGCTTTCCGATACGTAACCGATTCAATATCTGGTTACAGGAATAGATATAAATTCCGACAATCGTACTAATACGAACTGTGATTATGCAAATTTATATACAGCACGTTTAGTTCAAAAAAAGATCTAAATTAGACTTAATTGATACAGATACAATGTGATCCTTATTTATATGACAACTATGACATCACACTTTGAACTATAAAAAAAGCTAGTGTGCTTACTCTTCCTAGTTATGGGTCTCTTTAAAACTCACGAGTTTGTTTTAATAAGGTCTGTTTAATACTAAATATATTTCTTCTTCGCGCAATATATTTCTTCTTTTTCTAGTTACCGTATATGACCGATCCGCTTATGATGAATATTATAAACAGATGCACTCAGTACCAGAGTGCACTATTGCAGGGTAATCAGGTAGTCTTATCATCTTTAAAAATAAGGATTGAATTAAATTTAAAAATTACTATCAAATACATGAGTCCTATTTTGTGACAGATATCTATTATTACTGCACTACATCGCCATGTATGGCGTATAAAAAATCCTAATCAATATGCATCAATTCAAATTCAAATTCAAAATTCAAAATATTCTTTATTCAAATAAACTTGTAAACAAGTGCTTTTGAATCGTCAACTCTACTGCTGGTTCGGAAAGCTGTTCCTACCGAGAAGAGCCAGCAAGAAACTCGGCGGATGCTCTTTTTAAAAAATACAATTCTTAATGTTAGTTACATTTAATGTTTCAATTAATTTAATATATTGCAACCTGCTTTACTCACGTAGTATAGCCGGTTTCTATATATAAATTATTAATACCGCTCGCGATAGTTGTAAAATCCAAAAATCAATTAATTTCTTATTGATAAATATTATGTAATAAACATTAAAATAATTTGTTATCTTGGACATGTGGGATTTAATGATTACAACCAAATCATGTCAAGACACTGAGCGCGCGCACTTTTTTGTATTGATTTTTTCGCAGTATTGTTAATTTATGCATATACGTTCAGTTATCTTTCAGAAATAGTTTTATCGTTAAACTAATAAGTAATAATATTTTCAGTTAGCCTTACTGCAAAGTTTACCATTATTCAATTGTTTTAAATATTCAAATTACGGAAAATATCGTGTCACTAGTCAGTTTTATAATAAAATGACTTCCTATGAACAACAAATATGCAAATAAATTTAAATTCAAAATATTCTTTATTCAAGAAGATTTTTTTCAGTACTTTTGAATAGTCAAATGGTTTTTAAAGAAGCTACCACTGATTCAGAAGTTTATTCGTATCGAGAAGAACCAGCAAGAAACTCGGCAGAAATAGACAAATGAATGTCAAGAGATGCTAAATTAAGAAATAGACAAATGAATGTTAAGAGATGCTAAATTAAGCAATAGACAAATGAATGTTAAGAGATGCTAAATTAAGCAATAGACAAATGAATGCTAAGAGATGCTAAATTAAGCAATATACAAATGAATGCTAAGAGATGCTAAATTAAGCAATAGACAAATGAATGCTAAGGTGTTAAATCGTACTCGACACATTTCTTGATTACTTTCCTGTATCCTTAAAACTTGCATAAAAATAAATATCAGAAATCTTTACAATCGTTTACCAATCATTTTAATAGTTGTAAAATGTTATTAGTCATTTAAAAGTTATCAACAAAAACTTTTAGTATCAACGCGATATATTTCGCGCACATCTTTGAAATATCTCACTCCTATAATTAAACTTGTTCATAGAACTGTCTTAATTACAAGAGTTTAATCTAGAATCTTGTTTCAAACTTCCATATAAGTTTTCTGAGCTCGTTTTTGTATAGGAATATCTTTAATAATAACAACTAGAGTATAAATGTCAATTTAAAACGGAAACATGCATTTGCTAAATATTTGGCATATTACATACTTGTATCACAGACAGTTCCATTCACTTACTCTAAAGTGCTCTTCTGTTTAAAATATATATTTTATTAAAAACCCAACCTTTTTGATTCCTTCTTATACAACTGTTTTTAAACTAGCTCTAAGCTTTGTCTGGATTTTTGCTACTAAGCGATATGATGTATTATACTTGTGCCATAACAAAATATTCTATAACAAAAGTTCTGTAAAATTCAAGAACAATTGTCGGTTAATAGCATTCAGTCAAACTCACTGGGTATAAATTACTGCGCTATTGTAACACCGGAACACTAAGAAAATTGATCGGTTTTTGTGTCTCATTTCTATCCACTTTTCCAACAATAAAAGGACAGTTGAGTCTCTTTGTTATCCACAGAATAATGTTTACAATAAGTTAACTCATGTCTACGAGCATTAAGTAGACTTGCAAGTATTCTCACGTGATAATTTAATTAATAATAACCGTTAGTATAAATCTTCTGAAACAACGTGTACTTAATATATCAGCGTCTCTTCGGACATTCTCTATGATGTGTCGCCAAATGTTCCCTTGAACGACGTCCCTATATTATTAAGAAAGACAGAAATGTTTTTACATCTACATTATGAAGATAGTTTGTCTAATATAAATGTTCCCACAACATTTCTGAGAAAAATTTATAATTAGTAGTAATAAATACTAAAATATTCTAAAATAAAATATGCATTCGCATCTGAACTATATTTAATAAATAATATACTAATAAGCTGTGATAGCCCAGCGGTGAGACTGTGCGTCTCTTTAGAGGGGTAAGGAGTTAAAACCCACCAATGAGTTTTTCTGTTAACACTTGTGTCTAATTGATAATTGCAATTTATCACACGCTTTCGGTGACGGACCACATCGTGAAGAAACCTGCATATCTCCAAAAAATCTAGGGGTATGTGTAACCTACCAATCCACATTGCAGCAGCGTGGTAGGTCTTAGCTACAACCCTTCTCTCCAAAAATGGAGAGAGGAGACCTATGTCCAACCCTGGGATACTAACAAGCCGTTACTATATTTTTAACTTAATATTTATATAATAATATTTATACATATGTATATAAGCACAATAAAAGAGATACTAAAAAAGGGCAATCTTATGAGCAGTTTTGTAAAAAAAACCTAGATTAAATATATGCGTCTAAGGATATCAGCAAATAGGAAACTTTTTTGGATGGTTTGCTTCATTACTCTTCCGACTTACTAAAGATTCTCAACAAATAACATCAAAATATATGAAAACAGGATACCAAATTTTATAAACCCTAACGTAGACTTTTAAAAACGAATTTCTGTTATGAAACTTCTGTACGTTTGTAACACAATCAAACTCTGACACCTGAACGACTTTGAATGAAACGTTGCATGAGACTGGTCCAGAATATAAAACAGCATATTTACCGTTTTGAATAAAACAGTACCTTTTCATTGTTTTCTGTGGTCCTTAAAATTTTTTAGGAAAATAATTCTAAAAAGTTCAATTTTCTGAGGTTTTATAGAACATACCAATAATTTATAGAAGAAAGCGTTACTTTGCGGAATCCCATAGTTCAAAAGTTATGATATAATTATTTTGCTTTAGTCTGCGTTTGTTAAGAAAATCTCTAAAATGCTAAGTGCAGAAACCATTCTTATACCTCATACAGGATTAGTTACCGCATGTATCACAAAACATCGACACCAACAACACACTACAACAAGCACTAACACACATTTACTACTACAATCACAATGATCGTTTTGCCCCGTAAACGAAGCATCATCAGGAGATACAGAACAAAGAGGTGCATAACCCAAGCAAGCAGTATTATATACAATGAATTTAGCTTTAACTAATGTATTTTAGATTTTTGTTTCAAATTACATTGTAGACATGAATATCAAAAACATATATTACACCCATAAATTTTACGCCAGTAGAATTGTAGTAACGTCGTAAAATTTATGTATTCTTGACCGCCGAGGCACGCTTCGGCTCGTAATGATCAAAATTACGTGCTTCATATTAAACTGACGAATTAAAATTAAGGCTTAATTAAGTTAGATACATTGTAATACTTATTTTAATGCCTACAAACTATTACAAAAAGCTAGCATTTTCTTGCTTTTCGAAATTATGGGTCTATTTAACATTCAAGAGTTTTGTGAACGCTACGGTAAGCTTTATTGCAATTTGCCACAAAATAATTAGAATACGACACTAGAGTTCGATCACTTTATTGCAAAGCGTGCGAAATATGCTTTTGGTTACCTTTTAACAACTAAGTTTTCTAGTATTTTCTTTTTGTTTCCGATAATCCTAGTGTATAAAAATCTATACTGTATACTAATATGTAAAGCTGAAGAGTTTGTTTGTTTGATGGTTTGAACACGCTAATTTCAGGAACTACTGGACCGATTTGAAAAATTCTTTGAGTGTAAAATAGTCCATTTATCGAGGATATATTACATCACGCTGGGATGAATAGGAGAGGATTTTATTTCAGCAATTAAAATATTGCGAAAACGGCAAAATATACAGCTTTCCTTGCGTGCGCTAAGTGAAGGGTGAAAGTTATCCAAAAATCTTTTATAATTAACTCACGACTCACTACTTTTATGATCAAAATTTCGATTGACTCACACACACACTGATTGCCGGGCGAACTGCTGGCACAGATAGTCTATACTAATATTATAAAGAGGAAAAAAATTGCATGTATGTTTGTAATATTTTCACACAAAAACTACTGGACCGATTTCAAAAATTCTGTCACCATTGGAAAGCTGCATCTTTACTGAGCAACATAGGCTATATTATATTAAAAAAATTGAGGTCCGTTATAAAAATGTAAACCGCGGGATATTACTAGTGAAATATATATTTAAAGTACGGTTAGAAGTCTCTCGAATAGTAGTAATTTCATTCTATATCAGTTCCCTTGATCCGTTAGTGTGGACGGAGCACTCCGAATAAACTCGTTTTATCGCGATCTTGGCAACGAGTCCCGAATATCCGCTTACTCTAAAAAAGGTGGCATTCTGAGCCATTAAGCGTGGGCTGGTACTTAAGATCTACGAAGGAGACGAAAAAACCATATCGCAAATTCTCATTAAGTAAATAGGTGTGAAAAAGTAAGTAGGTGTGCTTTTGACTGATTTTCCGAATGCGGATCCGGAATTTATTATTATGGTTACTGTTATTATATTACTAGTTTTTACTCGCGACTTCGATCCCGTGGACTGTTGTGTGATAGGTCGATAATGGATGTATGTTTGTTACTCTTTCACGAATCCGCTGAACTATTCAGCTGAACAATATTGTTATCACAATATTATTTTTTGTTAGTGTTAAAAATATATAGCTTACGAGTACATGAAGGCACGTTATTTATTTAGCGAAATTTTTTTAATCGGAATGTCGGCAAATATTTCTAATATCGCTAAATACTACATAGTCGTCATTGGAATCTTTCATTACATATTCTATTGGTTGATATTTCTTCTAAATATAAAAATACTAGCTTTTACCCGCGACTTTGTTCGCGTGGACTGTTGTCGTGTTATAGGTAGATGATAGATTGCACGTTACTATGTCATCCAAGATTTCTATAGCCTATATGTTATACCGGTGTATAAGGAATTATTGTACCAAATTTCATTAATATTAGTTCAGCGGATTCGTCGTGAATGAGTGACAAACATACATCCATACTCACAAACTATCGCTTTTATAATATTAGATTTACCCTCAACTTCGTTCGCGTGGACTATTGTCGTGTGATAGATAAGGTTGATAAAATATGGCGCTTTACAATGTATCTATTCCTGTAGAATTAAAGAGATTTCTATTGCCTATATGTTATTCTGGTGTATAAGGAATAATTGTGCCAAATTTCATTGATATTGGTTAAGCGGATTCGCCGTGAAAGAATAACAAACATACATCCATACTCACAAACTTTCGCATTTATTTATAGTAGGGAGGATAGGATAGGATATTCACTTAATTTGACTAAAAAATATAAAGAGTATTGAAAAAAAGAATAAGAAGAAAAAATTAATTAAAGATAAAATTAATTGATGATTGAACCAAAGTATCAAATTTTTCTATTGTATAGATTTGTCCACGTTAAAGTTGAACTCATAAAAATAAAACAACAATTTACAGGTCCAATTTAGAATTAATAGTACACATGTCTACGTCTTTATCGTCAGCGATGTAATTCATTATACCGCAACCCTTATAATGATTCCCATTTACGCGTCATATAGTTCAACCCCAATTAATCCAGCAACCATTATATTAATTCTACAGTAAATTTTCGCAACAGCTTAATTAGCGCTTGTTCCGAACGTATAAATAATTTCACCCATATATTTAAGAGCGACATTTGAAACATATTATACAGATTATATATCATAAGCGTTCAAAAGCTCTGACAAAAATGTGTTGCTGGAATTCAGTGTTAGCTCGTATTATATTTTTTAACATTCAGCGATAGTTTTTCAGTATTGTATTTTCATTTTTAAAATTTTCTACTTTACTCTAAAGCTCTACCGTGTGATATCTGGCTAAGTTGAATAGACCACTCTCATTTCTTATGGATGTGTCGTAAAAGGCGACTAAGGTAAATTGACCCGCTGTGTGGTATCCGGCTGAATAGAATAGACCACCCATATTTCTTACCTTAAAGTAATTTGACGTGAGGCAGGCGGAAAATATATAGCTAATAAATGTAACAACATGTTTAAAACATGTTGCGCCTACCGCACTTAAGGTGGGATAAGGGAAGGAGAATGATGATGTAATTTACACTAAGATATATTGAAAACTAGCTATTATATATCCGCGATTACATTCGCATCAATAATATATACATTATTTGGTACATTTTTCTCCTGTTCCCGAAAAAAAACCGAATTTTTATCTTATATGCTACCCTGATATATAAGCTTTAATTGGACCAATATTCATCAATACTCGACCTGTGGATTTACCATGCTTTCATGGTAAATCCACAGGTCTAATACTATTTAACAGAGAGATAGAGAGAAACAGACTGACTAGTATGGATTATTAAATAATTTTATTAAAAAAAAGCTAAAACTTAACCAATCATAGTACTAGTAAATTTTAAAGCAATTAAAAACTGTGGTTTTATTTAATAAACATATTAAATCATTTGTCAAATGTTTACGAAGTGATTGATAAAAATATGATTTTTAGGAACATTTTGTTTACAGTGTAAAAAAAACTAACGTTATAGGTTAAATAAAAATCGCTAAAAACTGATATTGGTGTTCATACAAACTTTTATTTATTTTTCAACTTGATTAAACAAGGTAACACATGAATGGTTGCGAATGAAATATCGTGTGCGAATAGTGATTACATAAAGCTATAAAAAGATTCATGAATTTTATGCCCGACATGAAACAGATGTGTTTTACGTTTGAATATTAAATAATAATAAAATTATCTGCATTTCTGTATTTGACTGTATCATTATTCCCGCTGCGTATAGAAACGCTTAATAATGATTGATAACATGGTGGACGAAGCTAAATGGCTAAGCAAGTGCTAGTTAGTAAAACTATCTTTCTTACCAAGGTGTCGTAAAAGGCGATTAAAGTAAGTTGACGTCAGGCAGGCGGCCAGTTGAAAAAATATGTTTATAACATGTTGTGCCGTCCCCACTTAAACTGGGATAACAGCAGGATAATGATGAAGATGGATGGCTAGTTAGTAAAAATTTCAAATCAATATTGTTAAGTTACTTAATATTATAGCAGTAGGTTACGACTTGGCAAACATCATCGATTTTCGGATAAGGTATGAAGAAAGCTTAATAGTCAAAATCAACGGAAAAGTGTCATTGCGCGAGCTTTTCATTAGTTAATAATGCGGAGCTGTGAAATTGTAAATGTACCAGGTATCCGTCAATATAATTATTTGAAATTCTCATGATGACATAAAGTTGGCGATATATCTCTCTTTGTTATATGGATTTTCTGGTCCGCAGACAACATTCTATATTTGCTAGCAGCTTGATAGATATATACATATATCATAAACTTTCTTATATTGACATATCTAAAAAGGTTCAATATATTATAACTCCTTGTACACAACGATTTTATAGACTCGTCATCATCCTCCTGCCCTTAACCCACTCTAAGTGGGGTCGGCACAACATGTTACAAACATGTTGTCATATGATTTGGCTACGTATTTTAAGACCGGACGCCTGCCTGATGTCAACATACCTTAGTCGTATTTTACGACTCCTCGGTAAGAAAGAGGGTGGTCTATTTTACTCAACCGGATACCACACGGTGGATCAACTTACCTTAGTCGCCTTTTACGACACCTCGGTAAGAAATGAGGGTGGTCTATTCTACTCAGCCGGATACCACACGGCGGGTCGACTTACCTTAGTCGCCTTTTACGACACCTCGGTAAGAAATGAGGGTGGTTCTAGAGAACTTCTAGAGGGTGGTTCTGCATAGAAATGCAGCCGGATACCACACGGCGTTACGATTTTATAGACTCGTATAAGAAGTAAAATACCAAATTTTTTTAAAGATTTGTTCCTATTCCATCTATCTAATGTAGCATCAAACCCAAACTGTTTAACGTATTTGTTTCGGTAATAACGTAAATTTCGTTTTGATAAATACGTAATGTGAAATTTGATCAAAGACAGGATTAATTAAAAAGTCGTCATCTAATTCTATGTCTATAAAAATAAGTTATTTATCACTTATTTTTATATTAAACCTAGGTTAATACATTATAAAACAATCAAAACCTTTCAAACCTATCCATTTGCAAATAAAAAGAGAACTCATCACGTTATCGTTAAGGTATTAACATAAAATTGCATATGAAAAATTCAATGCTTCACAAATTAACCGCGTTATCTAAATGGAAAAATTCAAACTTTTATGACCTCATATTTTAACTGAAAGTGTGGTTTTGAGGATTAAAAAAATAAATGGATTTCGAGGACATCTAATGTAACCTCGTTAATTCAACGAATGAACTTCCATAAAATACATAAATATAATAAAGCTGAAATATTAATGTGACTATTTGCTTGTATTATTTATTAATTCCATATATCATTATAGTCATCGTTTTGCGTTCGATCAAAACAAAAGACTGATGTAATTTTCTGTGTAATGATAGTTGAGGAGAAAAAAACCTACTTTTTTTCGATACTGATTTCCACGGAGGTAAAGTCGCACTACAATTATAACAACAACTTTTCTTTTCCGCGTCTATTTACCTATACTTTAATACGTTTTATACCCATAACACAAAATATCAGGAGATTTATAGTATTGTTGTTACATCTTCCTTAGATAGACTTGTTGGCTGGGAGAGATTCCGATTCTGGAATAAGCCTGCCATTGCAAATTGTGTTGTTTTTTATTTTTATTAATACACTAAAGAGATTACAAACAAACAAGTATAGCTCAATTTTTATTTAGTGTATATTTTGTATGTTTAAAAATGATACAAGACTGTTTATCATATAATAACTTATGCCTACGACGTAGTCTGCGCGGACTTTATTACCCGGGACAAATAACACCGAAAAACTATAATTAAGTGTATAACCTTAATTATAGTTTTTTAATCGGTGTTTATGTATAAACTCCTGAGACAAGAATTTCCTAAAAATACAAGAATTTCCGCTCAAGTCAGTAACAGATATGATATGCCATTATAGATAACCGTGAAACTGAACCTTTGTTGTGCAAAATGGGCATTATAGAGAACCTAACCTATAGGACTAATAGTGAATAATACCAAGTCTATAGAATTGTACGAAAACATAGAGCTAAAAATAGATAAGTTCAATTCAATTATCGACATCCATAGTGGCCTAACGGTAAAATCAAGAGATCCTTATTAATCGTGCATGAATCGGTTGAGTTTTAAAAAAAATTATGTGCTTATCTGAAGCAATTTATCGTGTGGAAAGGAAAGTGATGAGAAATATCGTCATGAAATCATTGCATGCTAAAGCATACCCGTATTACAATAGCCTAAAAGTGTAAACTGCATTCAGAAGAGAAGATACTTTGAGATATAATTCGATAAAATATAATTTATTGAACGATTTATAATATAATTTATTACTTTTCAAAACTACCCTATGAATTTACAAACTGTGTGGGTAATATTCAGTCGCCCTACAAGTTTTTAATAATGCAGCATCTGGTATTATCGACCTACATTGTTTGCGGGGACAAGGACGTGATGAAATGAAATGTTCTCTGAATAGAGATAAAAATATCTAGTTATGCCATCTGTATTAATTGTATCTATGTGAATTACCAATTAAATTAATTAATGAGAAATATTAAACTTAAAGACAAACCATTTGTAAACGATCATTGATCTTCCGAAAGTCCAAATTTTATTTCTGAGTGTCCGTATTCGTTTCTATAACAAAATTCCTCAAACAATATAAGCTTTGTAGTGTATGCGGGTTGAGACGTGTGTAACGTACTT
The DNA here is from genome assembly GCA_947086495.1 of Morpho achilles. NCBI lineage: Eukaryota > Metazoa > Arthropoda > Insecta > Lepidoptera > Nymphalidae > Morpho > Morpho achilles. The sequence continues at coordinate 8,084,014 of CAMTZB010000016.1, forward strand.
TGTACATTTATATACAAGACACATACATGTAATACATACATGAACATAGTCACACTAACTCACACTAGTACATACTACATACACGGTCTCATGATGCACCACGACTGTAACACGAGAGCCCTTGGTGAGAGTGGTCGCGAATTGACATGTTGTTACTTGTTAGTGCGTGTATGAGCCTGTGCTATATTCATACGAAATTAGTTTATAAACACTACAAGCTTAATACAAGTTCCAAAAAGCAAAATGACTGACTGTCTCCCATAGCTGGGCAAAGGCCTTCTCCCTCTTTATTTGGAGATAAGGTTTTGAACTGCTCCTCACCACGGTGCTCCAATACAGATTGGTAGGTTACAAACATCTCAGGAATACGGTCCAGGAAGAGATATCCTCGTTTCCTTACGTTGAACAAAGGTGGAACAAGCTACCTTTTAATTATATAAAAAAAATTATTATTAAATACTCGTACAACGAAATATGTTGAATTACTTATATTGTAAATTGAAATAATTTAAAGAGAATATGGAGAATATAATTTAAATGCTTGTTTACAAACGATGTATTAAAATAAATAGCATTTTGTGTTGTAAAACGTGAATTAGGACAGCGCTTCTTTAATAAAATAATTTATTCTAACGTTTAAGATGGAAAAGCGTTTACCAAGCCTGAGGGAAATCCCAAGCGCGTACCAAATATCGGAAATACCTATATAAAATACGAACAGTTTTATGTGCTATTTCTTCCAATTCGAGAATTGGTAACGAGATAATTCAAAACACTTAGAGAAATATACAGATAGATACTTTTTTCAATAATCTTTATATTAAAAACCCGAATTTTTATTCGACTTTTGTTACGATGTCAATTCATGTTAATCTTCAAACTAATGGATCTATGACATACAAAATTTCAGTTTAAACAGAATGTTATATATTGTTTAAACTGAAAGGATAAGATAGTTTAATCTCAATTACTAATGTTACTTATTCTATATAGTGTATATTATCTATGATCTTACTTTTGCGATTTTTTTAATTTGTTTCAATTTGTAATACTCAAAGGTTCTAATTTACTACTAAGTTCTATAAGTTTTCGATAGATGTAGTATAAGTATAAAGGTTTTTAATCACGAAAAGTCAAAGTCAAATCTGTAACTTGAAGAAATAAGTAACCACATTATAGATCTTACTTCTGTAAGTTACAGATGAGAATGAAACGAGCGATATATAGAAGGTTCTTATGGAAGAAAAAATATTGTAAGTTTAGTTTATAACACAAGAAAACTAGATCTTACTTAGATATTTAAGACAGGACGTCTGTCGGGACAACTAGTAGTTTTATATAGTATTTTAGACTGGTTGTATCCGCGACATAAAGACGTAGTTAGTTTAGTTTGAATATCATAAAGTCAAAAAAAATTGTATGAATATAAGCAACTAATTGATTCTTTATTCGATTAAGAGTTCGTTTTCGATTTAAAATTAGAGAATAAACATACAAATTTTATCAATAACAAAATTTGTAAGGCTTTTTTGTATAATATTGTAAACATACTACGATATTAAAAAAAAACAAGAATAATTATTTTTGAGTGAAAGCCCAGTAATGAAACTCGGTAGAAAGGTCTGTAAAAAATTAAAAAGCTGGCGCTCTTTAAACCCCTTGAGATGAAAGCTGAATGCTGTACGAAAGTTTTTGTTCGTTTGTAATTCATTTATGATCTTAACACCTGAATGTCTCTAAATTAAATATACCTTTGTTTGTTGTTATAAATTGCTGGTTCTTTGAGTCTGGGTGTATTTAGTAAGTAGTAAGTAGCGGCCTGTTACTCTGCAACTGCTTGGAATAGGCCTCTTCTCTCCATTTCTAGAGAGAAGTATTGGACCCAAGGCCTACCACGCTGCTCCAATGCGGATTGGTAGGTTACACATATCTCCAGAATTCTCTCGAGATAGGCAGGTTTCCTCACGATGTTTTCCTTCACCGAAAAGCGTGTGATAAATTGCAATTATCAATTAGACACATAAGTTTTCACTGAAAAACTCATTGGAGTCTGCCCGGGTTTGAACCCGTGACCCCATTGAAAGTGTCGCACGGCGATACCGCTGGGCTATCACGGCTTTTAGGGTGAATTTATATATTTAAAATTATACAAGCAAAACACAAGTATTAAGTTGCTTATCATACTTCGGGGACGGACGACCCGTGGATGTAATTCTCATTTATTTATTTATCAATAATATACTATGCTGTTGTCTGACTCTAATTTGTTAAGTATCATAATATAATCTGATCTAAAACGAAGATTTTTGAAATGTTGAAAGTAATTCATATTTTAGTGTAATTGTAAACTTTTTTTTTCGAATTGACTATATATGCTGTTAGCCCTAACAGATTTACAGCGTCATCGGGTGCGACGGGCGAGCGTAGAAGCATCGCCGAGGTTGCGAAATGCGTAGAGTAGAGCGCAGAAGCTCTACTAGCGTCGGGGAACATCAATTGTACACTTAGTACATGGATTAGTACTATTAAGTTACAAGTTAGTACAAGATAGTATATTACTAAATGTAACAAGTTATAAGAATTTTGAAAACATCAACCGTCGAGTTACTTGTTGGCTTTTCTCGTTGCGAATACCTTTCCGAACCAACAGTAGAGTTAACGATTCAAAAACACTTGTTTACAAGTTTACTTGCATAAATAATATTTTGAATTTAAATAAGCGTGTTTAAAGTAATTACGAATAATATAACATTTATTGTTATATAATTCGTACTTTAAATAAGCCTTGTCAAACTGGGACAACTATAAATGCAATATTCAAAACTATAATGACAATACCAATAGAGTTGGTGCGAGCAATACGGAAAATATGCATTCTTGAAAGCAATCTTTCCAAGTAAAGCGCAATAATGCTTGTATATCCTCAGGCTATTTGAAATAAGCAATATCGTAATAATTTAATAGACAATTTATAGAATTAGGCGTTACTTTGCGGAGATCCATAATACAAAAGTAATAATAAAATTATTTTGCGGATTATAGCAAAATAATTTTATTATTACTTTTGAATTTAATAGACGTTAAAGCACTAAGAGGTAGAATTATTTAGATGTTAGCTCCTGCTCGAGGTTCCGTCATAATTCTTCTGCCTTTATCCCAGGCTAAGTAGGTTCAGCACATGTTGTAAACATGCTTTCACATGATTTGGTTGCGGTTTTATGACCGGCCGCCTGCCTGACGTCAACTTACGAGTACCTTAGACGTATTTTACGACACCTCGGCAAGAAAGAGGGTGGTCTATTCTACTCAGCCGGGTACGTCACGGCGAGTGAACTTACCTAAGTAGCCTTTTACGACACCTCGGTAAGAAAAGAGGGTGGTACTATTCTATTCAGCCGGATACCACAGGGCGGGTCGACTTTCCTTAGGATACACACGGCGTTCAACAAGCACTTACATGATTTCTTTAAATATAAAATATTCCTTTATGCCTATCTCCACCATATGATTTATTCAGAATATGCTCTGACAAAGTTATCTCGTAGCAGTTTTTACATCTGTAATATAATATTCCTCTGAATATGTATTGATAAACATAATTCGGTATTTTCTAAATAAAAAATAAACGCGAAGGTTCGAATTTAGCTAAACATTTGTTAGAATGCGGTCATACAATATCTGACGACCATTGTTTTCAAAATTTTACATATTTGCCCAAAAAGCTTAAAGTTAAATACATAAGAGCAGCTGGAAATAATAAAACATAACAACGGCACTCTAATTAACGAACATACAAACGTTACAAGTTCCAGTTTGCTACACGTGTTCAAAGACAAAGTCAACTAAATGTTGGGGGGTTTAACTCGTGACTATATAACTCTGCTTGCTTGGGTAATGTTTCGCTTTGCGATTTTGTCGTGGAGTCTATCTCCTGACAATGCTTCGGTTACGGGGCGAAACAATTGTTGAGATTGAGTTAGAGTTAGAAGAATTATAGGCAATAGCAAGCTGGCTCAAAGAAAACTCGCGACACTAAAACACAGGCGTACAGTTGCATCACTTTCTGTTTTTTACAGAATATATTTCGGAGAGTGTGCCACAGATTTGTTTAATCTGATCCCTCCATCACCATTTTACTACCGGACTAGCAGACGCCACGAGGGGCTCCATCGCTACACAATTAATATCCCCAAATTACGCACTAAACGCTTTGGCTCATCATTTCTAATGCGCACGGCCAAAATGTGGAATTCCCTCCCTGCATCTATCTTTCCAGACTCTTACGATCCACAAAATTTCAAAAAAAGAGTGAATAGGCACTATAGTGGCAAGCGCAGTCCATCTTAGGCTGCATCCTTCGCTTACCCTTAGGCGAGATCGCAGCCAGGCGCTAGCCTTTCTTCGTAAAAAAAAAAAAAAGATTGTGGTGGTGAATGTGTGCGGTGCTTGTGTATTGTTATGTCATCGGTGTCGGGTAGTGCATGAGTTTTGACAAATTCTGCATGTATCAGGTATGAGAACGAATAGTAAACTCTACATTTAGCATTACATATAAATTTCTTTAATCGCGGATTATAGCAAAATAATATTCTCATTACTTTTGTATTATGGACCTCCGCAAAGTAGGTAGGCTTAATTATCGGTATTTTCTGTTAGAAAGCAAAAGATAAATCTTTTAGTCCCTTTATTCAAAAACGCTAGAATGTATCTTTTACCGGAGGCGACAGTACTGTTAATTAGCAATGAGCTGTTCGTTTCATTAAAAAAGGTTTCATTTCTCATGAGTAATAATCACAGTCACCCACATTGCTCTCATGCGGATTATTGAATTAATTATATGCCAGAAAAGCTTATCCTGTAAATGAGACGCGCTTTTTGAAGAATTTATAATGATTAGCAATTTTTAAATTTAAACTATCGTGAGTAGTATTCATAGTTAATGTATAGCACGTCTTATTCTATCGGGTTAGCCCTACTAGTTTCGAACACATCCGGGGCACTTATTCATGAGCTCTTTACACGATGTTATCGCGTGCGACGTTATATATATTTTACAATGAAGTAAATAATACAGAAAAAAAAGCTGTGGTAGTCCAGCACCGTGAAACTCTTTCGAGGTCTCGGGTTCTAACCTGGCAGACACCAATGAGTTTCTCTGTTAAAACTTAGGTATGTGTCTAATTGATAAATGCAATTTATCACACGCTTTTCGGTGAAGGAAAACATCGTGAGGAAACCTTCATATCTCTAGAGAATTCTGGAGATATGTGTAACCGCACTGGAGCAGCGTGGTAGGTCTTCGCTCCAATCCTTCACTCCAAAAACAGAGAGAAGAGGCCTATTCTCAGCAGTGGGAGAGTAACAGGTCGCTACTACTTAAATAATACACTAACATCTATTTTTCATATAACAATAACTAATTTCTATCTTTTTTAATATATATGCTGTAAACACTGACTATATGGTAATAAAAAATAAATAAAAATTTAATCTAGAATCTGCTAACTTATATGATTCTAATTAAAAATTTACGAATAATTTCTATTCACTCAACAGCTTTAACGTTTTTAACGTTTTATGTGTAAAAAATAAATTAAAAGCAAATTATTTATATTCCATAAATTAAAATGAACGAGAAAAAATATTGTGAAAATGTTTATGCAATTATTAACTTTATAAGTACGCACAGTAAGAAACCTACGAGGGTGTGGTATCCGGCTGGCTAGAATAGACCAACCTCATTTGTTACCGAGGCGTAAAAAGCGACTAAAGTTAGTTGACGTCAGGCAGACAGCCAGGTTGTGCCAACCCCACTTAGAGTGGAATGTGGACAGGATAATGAACGAAATCTATGAATGAGTAATGAGACAAATTAATTAATGCTGATGTTTTCACTTATAATAACGCTGTGACATCATCTATAAAATTAGAAATGTTCGTACATGTTTATACACATGATTTTTAAATCCCTTTTCTATTTAAAGTAAGTAATTACCGGCCTGTTACAATCCCACTGGTGAGAATAGGCCTCTTCTCTCTTTTTGGAGACAAGGATTGGAGCTAAGACCTACCATGCTGCTCCATCGCGGATTGGTAGGTTACACATCTCCAGAATTCTCTAGAGTTATGCAGGTATCCTTACGATGTTCCTTCACCGAAAACCGTGATCAATTGCAACTAAAAATCAATTAGACACATATGATCTAACAGATAAACTCATTGGTGTCTGCCAGTGTTTGAACCCGTGACCTCCTCGAAAGAGTCGCACGGTGTTACCGCTGGGCTACCACAGCTTTTCTATTTACTTGGTATTAATTCTATAATAGTTTTTCACCCTGTCCCATTTTGATAATGGCATAGATCTTTAGGTCAGCAGTACAGAATGTTCGCGTCTGGCACTAATCCAACCGTAGCGACGATATGATCGCAATTTTATAGTATCTCACTGACAGCCGTCCCTAAGAGTAGGTTACCTTATTCTATTTAGTATCTGCGCAAAATGTATTATTATGTCCCGACCATGCCCCACTCGTATTATCTGGGCCAGTAATCTCGCTATCCATGAAGATAACAAATTCATAACGAGCTATCAAATATATGACCAACAAGGTTTTGACGAAGGATACAATTCACTGTAAATCCTTGAGCTGGAATAATAGGTACTAGTCAACAATAAAGGGATTGACAGGTTGTGTTGGTTATAAAGTTGGTTGGTTATACAGAAAGCCTACTATACTCTTGAAGATTATTTAGAAGATAAGAATGTGTGGATATAGCTCTCTTTGAACCTGTACAAGACAGTAACGGCTTAATGTAAATAATATTAAGAATTATATTTTTTAAAGAGCAACCGCCGAGTTTCTTGCTGGCTCTTCTCGGTAGGAACAGCTTTCCGATCCAGCAGTAGAGTTGACGATTCAAAAGCACTTGTTTACAAGTTTATTGGAATAAAGAATATTTTGAATTTGAATTTGAATTTGAATTTGAATTTGAATTTGAATTTGAATTTGAATTTGAATTTGAATTTGAATTTAAATTTGACTTTGAATTTGAATTTGAATTTGAATTTGAATTTGAATTTGAATTTGAATTTGAATTTGAATTTGAATTTGACTTTGACTTTGAATTTGAATTTGAATTTGAATTTGAATTTGAATTTGAATTTGAATTTGAATTTGAATTTGAATTTGAATTTGAATTTGAATTTGAATTTGAATTTGAATTTGAATTTGAATTTGAATTTGAATTTGAATTTGAATTTGAATTTGAATTTGAATTTGAATTTGAATTTGAATTTGAATTTGAATTTGAATTTGAATTTGAATTTGAATATACTGACCGATTTAGACACGTAGATGTGTACATGTACACATCAACTGAGTAGACGGGTAGATCTCTTCACGGGATCTTCACACCACACGATCTAGCCGCTTGTGCACGCGATATATGATGTAAATTTTTTGATGTTGTTTATGCAATAAATGTTTATATAGTACAAGAAAAAGAACAATCTATGTAATCATAGATTGTTTTGTTTTTCGTTATTTTTCATGTAACAGTCAACTATGAAGTAAAAATATTAAATAAAATATCGCTGTTTGATTTTGTAAAAACATTATTGCTGTAGTTTCCCCTGTAGCACAATCTTACCCTACTATAATATTATAAATGCTAAAGTTTGTGAGTATGGATGGATGTTTGTTTCTTGCACGGGGGATGCGTTGAACCAATATCGATGAAATTTGGTACAATTATTCGTTATACACCGAAATAACATATAGGCTATAGAAATCCTGTAAATTCTACAGGAATATGGTGAAACTAAAAAGCGCCATCTATTATCAACCTATTACGTGACAACAAGTCTCGTGAACGAAGTCTCGGGTAAAAGCTAGTTGTTGTATAAATATCAAGATGGCTACCCATATGTACGTAGATATACTCAACTTGCGTCTTTAATAAAAATTAAATAGTTTATTTCTGACTAATTAATTTAGGTAATGTAAATTCACAAAATTTCTAATCAAAATTTCAAACTTTTTGCCTTACACGGAATGAGATTTCCTTTGATCCTGTTTATAAACTTAACGCTACCCGCAGAATCTCGTGTATTATACAGCCAAATAAGTGGTAAGAAGTATTTGCTTGTTGTGTGATCGAGGCGGACACTGACTGGTTCGAGAGCAATCGATGGGCCCTCGACACAAGGCTGGACGAAGCACTTTCATAAGAAGCAACTCAAGCTTTCCCAAGAATAAGGTCACAGTATCAACTTATCTTTTAATCATCTGCTGAATGAGTTTTAAAAGAAGATCTTATAAATAATATGGATGCAAAAATTTATGCGCAATTATGTGTTAAAGTAAATGAGGCAACAATTATACTTAAAGAATATACAGGTATTTTGTCTTTTGGCATTATAATAATAAAAAATAATACTCAATAATTGAATTATTGTGGAAATTCTAATATGCTTAAGAGATATTCTAGTATTTTCGCATAATTGAAGCTCATATTGCGTCCTAAAGTATAGGGTTAAGAAACAGTCAAGTCAAAAGAGCTTTTTAATAAATCTTTTAACAAAATTTCATGTCCCTACTATTAACCGTTGAGGAGTTCCCTCGTCTGGAGTCAATCTTGGCAGCAGCAGGTTATGCTTATCATAAACATACAATGTCATTGGGACTTTATTCTTCTGATAGTGCGTTATGGAAAGAATGAAGAAAGACAGAAAAATGTCAGTTCATTTTATATTTCTAAACTAAATTCGCATATTAAGCTAGCACATTTTTAAACCTGAAACGTAAACGTAGAAACGTTTATTACAACTCTTATAACAATTTAAATAAATAAAAAAAAGCCCATCCTACTTATCTAAATATCTGGATTCAGATTTCCAGTCTGAAAAACAAAACAAAATGAGATATATGCCATGTATAAAAAAGGTGTCCTATGACGCGAATAAATGTGTTTTTTATAGTCGCAGCACAACGGCGAGATTTACAGGATGGAACTGTGATAACGACAGTGCTTATCTGGAACGTCGCCCGCACTTCGTAAAATGTTTATATGACCAAAAATAAAAAAGGTAAAGGTTGCATTGTTAAAAAAATTGAAATAAACAATAGAGACTATCTGTGGTATCCGGCTGAGTAGAATAGACCACCCTCATTTCTTACCGAGTTGTAAAATACGACTAAGGTAAGTTGATGTCAGGCAGGCAGCTGGTCGTAAAATACGTAGCCAAATCATGTGACAACATGTTATAACATGTTGTGCTGACCCCATTTAGAGCGGGATAAGGGCAGGAAGATGATGAAAGAATAGAAACTATCAGTATAAATCATTGACACGACCACAAAGACTGATTGTTATATATCGCACGCTTAGTATTGAAGTGACCTAATTCAAGAAAGTATTTTTATAAACTGCAATAAAGCTTAGCGTTGCGCCTAAATGTTGATGTCATAAAAGTCATTTAAATATATCTAACTGAATTAAGCATAAATTTGAATTCGTTCACGTTAATACTAGAGTGCGATATATATCAAAAATATATTTCAAAAATAGCAGTAAAATGACTGGATATCTCTTGCTTTACGGGAATTATAAACAGAAGACTTTTCCGAGCCTTGAATAAGAGTGTAAATATACAAGATTGTCTAATTTTTATCATTTATTCATAGCTAATAAACGGGACTTCAGCTTCAATGTTAAATTTAAAGCGTATTTCTAATGTTACTGTTTCGATTAGCCTTTGTTACCTATAATATATAGCTAAAAGGGTTAAGAATTAAGAACTTAACAAAGAATTTCTAATTTAAAATTTCTGATCATACTCTTTTGACAGCGTTTCTCAGTACATCCACCTAAAATATATGCTACGCTAAGCTTCTGGAATGTAATAAGTTTTCAACTTTATATTGCTACGTAATATTGCGTAACGTAGAATGATATCATAATATGTTTTCACGTTGCACAAAGCATTTCAATTTATGGCAATGACATTTAAGCTCGCTTGTATAAATGGTGTATGCAGACTAAATCAAATAAATTTGGGTGATATAAATTCAAAATCTGGTCCAAAAATTTACAATAGATGTTATATTGTTTCATTCCTATCTCGGATTTAGAATTCAACTATCTACTTTAAAGAACTTAAATCTCCGTACTTTCGTATAGCCAGCGCCAGATGGTGCCGACATGATATAGGCAGATAACATTAATTGCAACCAGGCTTTCAAAGATATTGTTATAATATCAAGAAATTTAGTTAATATCTATATTAATATTATAATTATGAAAATATTACTGTCTACCTGTCTGTTTGTTACACTTTTACAACTAATCCTGTTCAAAATATCAATGAAATTAAGTACCTACAAGTGATAGCTACACATATTATAAAACAAAGTCCCCAAATCTGTCTGTCTATATGTGATTGTTTTTTTTAAGTCTACTGGACGGTTTTTGTATGGCTTTTAAAAAATGATAGTGCAATTCTTCCGGAAGGTTTATGTTAATAATACATTACGGTTTATGTATATTGTGTTGAAGAGATCGCGCAGTAGTATAAAAACTCGCTTGCTGGGAACTTTAGTCACGTGCGCCGCTTAAACCAACAGATATACACCAAAGTAATGTACTAGATAATTGTAGATCTATAAAAATAAATAATAATAAAATGAGTAAATGTCCTATGAACTGAAACAAACAACCTTTTGCATCTAATACAAATGTCAGTCCTAATACGACAGCGTTTTCAGGTTGCTATAGTCCAACAAAGAAAAGCTATTAATTAGGTCTAATATGACTATTTGCAAATTTTACTGTTCTATGTGTTTTCTATATAATTCTGATAGGTTTTTCTAAATGTCACAGCTTTTAAAGTATTTTTGTGTCAATGGGGCGGTAATATTTAGATAGCGTAAAAAAAATATAAGATTGTAAAACATTGTATAAAATGAAACAGAAATATGACTTTGCCAAGGTTCGAAAATTTCCCAAGAGATTTCATATTTTTAGATTTCCCGTAATGCGACAGATGGAAAAGGTCGTGCCCATAAATACGTAAAATTGAATAGGTGCCATTAGGCATACAAAAATGCATTCGAGGTTATCCTTATCTCGCGTTTCCACTTGGCTAGGTAATGGGATTCAGCTAAAAAACTCAAATCAATTTACAATTATGTAAGAATGTAATTAATTTATACTTAAAGTAAAAGATAATTTGAACCTCTTAACATGCCTAGTAGATAGTTCATCTTATTCGCTACAGCTATGCCAAGTATCTTACAAGATACTTGGCAGAGAGGTTGGGTTAATTAAGTGACGTTTCACTTTTTATGATTTTCATCAGCACCAAGATTAATGTTACCCGTCTTACGAAGTCAGAGGAAACATGTAGATCTTTCTGGAAGCGATCTATGTCGCAGAGATAATAATATTTTGTGATAGTTTCTAAATTTCGACAAAACTTATGTTTCATGATGTATTATTAAAACCTGTCAAGATATTATCTTTCAAGGGGTTTTTTCTTACAATTTCCCTGCTTTGCTTCTTTGTTTTATATTGTCAGTCCTGTGAACTAAGCTTGCTATTACGCCATATCACCCTGCTATAATGGACAGTAACAGGTTCACGGGTCGAGTAACTTTATATGTCAAATTTCATAATTCGCTAGAATTTAAGGTCCCAGACCAATAGCCCAGTAATATTAGTGACATCAATATCGAATTCAAAATTGAAAAAAAAGTGAAATCAAAATTGAATCGGCGGTAGCAGAATGGTTAGGGTAACAGACTTGCTATCGAGAGGTCGTGGGTTCAAATCCCGGCGATTGTACTATAAACGTGAACCCACCCCTCATTGAACAAGCATTTAGCTTAACTAGCTAGCAGCTAAGCTAAGCTGGATGGGTTAAAAAGTTAACTAGTAATTTGTAACCCAAATTGCTAGTAATCTATTTTTAAGAATTCAATTTTTAATTAAATATTTTGTAGTCGTAGGTCTCAACAATTAAAATATTAAATGGCTATTAACTATGTGACTATACTATTTTGTATTAAAAATGTAATAGCGGTGGATGAAATATAATATATTCAAAAATTTCTTTAAAATTATCCATATCGTCTTATGTAAATATGTTTGATATAGTTGGTCAATACTGAATTCATTTAGACATTTAATCTAATCCTATCCTACCAATATTATAAATGCGAAAGTTTGTGAGTATGTTTGTTACTTTGTTTCACGGTGAATCCGCTGTACCGCATTTGTTACCGCAAATTTGGCACAATTATTCCTATACATCGGAATAACATATAGGCTATAGAAATTCTTGAAATTCTACAGGAATAGGATGACATTGTAAAGCGCTATCTTATTACCTATTCGACCTATCACGGTCAACAACGGTCCACGCGGATGAAGTCGTGGGTAAAAGCTAGTGCTTTATATATCAAAAAACTTCCCGTATAATTTACCGCGGGACTTTCATTAACTAAACCACCGGTATGGATATAATGAGTTGCGGGCTTAAAAAGGGTTAAATGAAAAGTGCTTTTACAAGTACTTTCACACATTTTATGATTGCAACAAATAAATAAATAAATTAAGTCTTTATTTATTTAGGTAACATATAAATGATAATATCTGGATGACCGAGCCTTGCTCGGTAATTTTTTACAAAATAAAAAAAGAAACTTTAAAAAATAATAAAAAATAAAAGTAAAAAGGGTAGGTGGGGCTCGATCCTAGGTATTTTAATTTTTTGCGACCAGCCTTTCCTCGAACAAGCTACGCTGACTTGACGGTAAATGGCAAAAATTTAATTCAATTTCAAAATAAATTTTAGTATTTTTTAATGCCCAAAAACAGGGATAAAATGATTTTTTTTTAAATAAAACCTGGCTAGATCGATATTTCTTCCCGAGATTCCGAAAATATATGTATATAGATATATCAATACATACAAGATTAACTATATATAATTTAATATATATAATTTAATCTCTAATTATAAGATTTTTAATACGGGCCACCTTTCACTAGATGCAAAATGTTACGCATTTACTTATTAGATGTGACGTGAAAGAATAAAGGTAGGTTGGTAAAGACGAAGCGGGTAAAACTTGCTGATTATATTTTTTATCTCACCTTTGGTCTGTTTAAGGCCCATAACCATTAAATATAAAATTATATTATTATCTAATGGTTTGAATTTGTTCATCTAGAAAAAATATACGGGCTGATTAATATTGGACGAACACAAGTTTCAATAACGTCAACATCATCATTTTCCTGCTCTTATCCCACTCTAAATGGGTTAAAACATGTTGTGAAAGCATGCATAGGTATTTTACGACCAGCCGCCTGCCTGGCGTCAACTTACCTTAATCGCCTTTTACTACACCTCAGTTAGAAATGAGGGAGATCTATAGCCGGATACCATAAAATAATGGAATTTTTAATAATAATGCATAAAATATATCACTGGATATAAATATAATAACTTTACGCTAAAGATGTGATGCGTAAATGTGAAATTATAGAGGTCGAGGGTTAATGTAATTTATAATTTCTCTCGGGTAAAAGTTACAGCCGCGTGTGGTGTTTTTTCAATTTGTAATTTTTGCTTGTTTGGACTTTTTTTAATGGATATTGTTCCATTGTTCCACGGGAATCTTTAATATTTAAATGAGGTAATCTTGTATGTATATGTATATTCGGAATCTCGGAAACAGCTCCAACAATTTTCCTGAAATTCAGCATGCAGGAGGTTTTGGGGAGGAAAATCGATCTAGGTTTTATTTTATAAGAATCGTTTTATCCCTGTTTTTGGTCATTAAAAAAATACTAAAATGAATATATGTATAAAACACTATTTTTTCCGTTACTTGTCAAGTCTGCGTAGCTTATTCAGGGAACGGGTAATCGTGAAAAATTATCCCATTTTTTTTTGAAGTTTCTTTTTTTATTTTGTAAAAAATTACCGAGCAAGGCTCGGTCAACCAGGTGCTATCTACCTAAAAGATGAATGTAAATTAAATACATAATATGTTAAACTTAAATATTTGATAAGCATAAGCAAGCAGTCACATGATTTGGCTACGTATTTTATGACCAGCCTGCCAGACGTCTACTTACCTTAGTCGTATTTTACGACACCTCGGTGAGAAAGAGGATGATCTATTCTACTAAGATAGCACACTGCGGATTAATTTATCTTATTCGCTCTTTACGACACGTCTAGTAATACTTATGAATATCAAACTTCCATTTTTAGTATTGTTTTAAAAAAAGACCTCAAAGCAAATGCTAAAATAGGCCATCTTTCAGTAAAAACAATATGTTACACATGTGGTCATTCAAAAGTGTCATGCAAATGTGGAAAACGTATAAAAATATATTTTAAATTATGAAAAAATTAACAAATATTTCAGTCATTCATTATTAAACTGCAGCTGGTACTTGAAAGTCCATTTTCACCTGCGCTTATCCCACTCTAAGTGGGGTCGACACAACATGTTATAAATATTTTGTCATATGATTTGGCTAATTATTTAACGACTGACCGCATGCCTTACGTCAAATTACCTAAGTCTTTACCTTAGTCGGCTTTTATGACACCTCGGTAAGAAATGAGGTTGGACTATTCTGCTAAGCCGGATACAACACTGTAGGTTAATTTACCTTAGTCGCCTTTTACGATACGTCGGTAAGAAATGAAGATGGTCCATTCTAATCCGCCGGACCAACCGCACGGCAGTTTAGCTAAATTAAATCATCTAGATTCTAGACTGAAACCTCAGTTTCCATCTTATTCTAGTAGAAAAAAATAACTATAGTCAATTACTAGTTACCAAGTCAACTGAAGCAAACCATTTAAATTTCTAGTCAAATTTCAATTTAATTAGATAACCATGAACATAAATATTTCACAATGAAGTGCTAAATTCCTGAACTCTAAAAAAAAGTTTAAATTCAGAACAAAATAAACAAATCGCAAAAAACAATACTGACCTAGTCATACTGACCTCGGAATGCGAAAATGACTCGTCCGACATAAAATAACGTAGGCACAATAAAATAGCATGATTATTGCTATCGGCGGACGTCGGTTTAATATAAATTAGGCCGTACGATATTTATACAATGATGTTTCAATAAATAGCATAGACCGGATATGATGAATACTTACTACGACTCATCTATATAAAACTAGCAGAACGCTTGCCTTCGTTTGCATCAGCTTAATCGTTAAAGTGCCAGTCGAAGTTCATTGGTTAAGACTACGATACTGGCAATCTATCTAGATAGGATTTGATGTCGAATTTACGAATCAATGAGATTCTTAATGTCGTCTATTTACCCAGGTACTCTTACACTGCGTTTTACGTTGCAGGGTCGCCACTCAAACACCATAAAACCCCAATGTCAATGGTTTCTTTGAACTATTCGTCCGCCTATTACAATTTCGGCTTCCGCGACCGTTTCACTATGTCAGTTATAATAATGATTATGCCCAATTAACCTCCAATATTAAGGTTAATTTGAGAGCTTTACGTTAAATGTGTTCTCTGGAATTTTATGACAAAAGTATTTTTTTTTAATTATCCAATTGTTTCAGTTTTTTACGTGAGTTTAACGGTTCTCAATAGATTAACTTTAATGCAAGAGCCTTAATAGTAAATGCGTAAAATTTTAATTTTGGGTTGTAAACAGTATACGGGTTAAGCCACTTATTATTTATTAATTATCATATAAATATAAATATATAAATATATTTTATAATAACAGAGAATATTGGATTGCGTTTTTGTGCGAAATGACGTTGAGTAGATGATTTACCGATATTTTGTCTTTCAATACCTACTATTTACTTAATTGAGATGGGAATTTCCGTGTGGTATTCGGCTGAATGGAATAGACCATCCTCATACCGAGGTGTTGTAAAAGGCTACTAAGGTAAAAATCCCAAGGACTTGTATAGTTACGTTAGACAAACTGTGTATCTGACTAATTCTATTAATTTTTGTCATGTCTACCTCATAGAGTTATTAATACTAAAGCCTAGAGACTAGGGTAGCCCTAGGCAGGCCTGTAAGTTATAGTGACACAATAAATAATGGGAGGGAAAATGAAACTGGAATATTTCATCTTTGTCTAATCACACATAAAAAGAGAGACAGATAGATTTCCATAATTTCCTTTCTCTATCATCATCATCATTCTCCTGTCCTTATCCCACTCTAAGTGGGGTCGGCTCAACATGTTATAAGTATGCTGTCTCATGATTTGGCTGCGTTATTACGACCGTCTGCCTGCCTGTCGTCAACTTACCTTAGTCGCCTTTTACGACACCTCGGTAAGAAAGCGGGTGGTCTTATTTACTCAACGGGATACCAAACGGTGGGTCAACTTACCTTAGTCGCCTTTTACGACACCTCGGTAAGAAATGAGGGTGGTACTATTCTATTCAGCCTCATACCACACGGCGTCATTTCCTTTCTCTATATTTATCTTTTATAAACAGATTTTATTTCATTTTATTTTCATTTCATTTCATATTTATCTATATTATAATATGTCTCATTATGGGTTGACTTCTCTACACTAGCATAATAACTCTACGGTCTACCTTCATATTATTGTCTTAGTATTTGTTATGAACTTTCCTACTTAACATAAGAGATTAAAAACTATTCATTTTTTTTAAAAGCACGATGTAAAATATCAGTGTAGTTTAAATGGATCGTTAGTATTAAGAAAGCGGCAGCAATTATTCACAAAAATTTAAAGTGCTCTCGATTTCCTTCATTAACTGACTGTGATTTCTAAAACTCACAGAAATTCTCTGATGGCAGAACACGCAATCGTGCTTAACAGTGGTAAATAAAATACCGTTAGGGAAAATGATGCCTATACACGATAGCGAGGTAAATGGATTTCAGATAACGCAATCTTACAACAAAAGTGAAATAGAATGAAACATAAGCTCTCTTCAAAGCCTCTTTTGTCGCGAACGATCATTAACTTGCTAATGTTTCAAACGATCATTATTTCATTTTTTCCTCTAGAGTCGTTAAAAGATTTATCAGATGGATGTTCAAAATTTGTAGCCCTATTATTTTCTGTCCATGACTTCGTCTGCTCGGACTTCAATACCGCGATATAAAACTCACATCATCATCATTTTTTTTTATGTCAGGAAAACCCATTATGGGTCATCACCGCCCGACGGGGACAGGCGGCGGGTATGTCGAACTCGCATCGACTAAAAACCTGACAGTGCTCCACCACGCTGCTGGTGGCGGGGACAGGGTACCGTTGTACACATTGCCCCCATCCCCGCCAGCAGCAACTCTGACCCCAGAGTGCGCCACCTCTGGGTCGCGGCCTCTAAACAGTGGCCCCTCCCTCCGCTAATCGATGCATCGGGAGCATCAGATGCATCGACCGCCTCGGGGACCTTTTCAGATGGAATTGGTCAAGTCTGGCGCTACTCTTTTTATGTGCATACTTCACATAATCCATCCATTTTTTTTCGGCCTCTATGGACACATATCCACACACATTTAAAACTCTTCTAGCCAAGCGATACTAATATCAAAAAGTTATAGAAATATAAATAATCATTATCACATAACGCGTAGATTCTACTAATTCTACGACTATATTAAGGATACCAAAATTATATATCCTCCTGCCCTTATCCCAATCTCAGTGGGGTCGGCACAACATGTAATAAACATGCTGTAACTTGATTTCGCTTTTTACGACACCTCAGTAAGAAATGAGGGGGGCTATTCTACTCAGTCGCATACCACACGGCGGGTTGACTTACCTTAGTCGCCTTTTAGGACACCTCGGTAAGAAATGAGGGTGGCACTATTCTACTTAGCCGGTTAACATACGACTAAAGGATATCAAAAATTATGGAGTAAAATATTCTATAAAATATTAAGCTCAATCGACTGTTCACATCGACCGCATAATCATTAGCGAAGTAAAAGAGGCGGAAAATGGCTCGTCAAGGTATTCATTTTTTGATGCGGTGTAATAAGTCAATTCAGGGACAAATAGGAAAATGGATCTTATAACAGAACCATCTATTCACATTCTCGTTTTTGGCATTGGAATAAGGCTTTGATATTTGCAAGATGGAACGCAGAGCTATTAATTTATGTATATCTACAATTTTGCTACATAATAGACTATATAATATAGAGTAGAATATATATATGTTTATAAATTTCATTAACAGTAGCCATAATTAATGTGTAGAAACCGGCTATACTCATGTCTTATTTTATCACCCGCTCACGAGTCGCCCGTAGCGAGCCGCTACACGCAGCTCCCGCCGCAATAGCGCCGCATAAAGAGCTCATGATTAAGAGCCCCGTATTGGGCTTGAAACTAGTCTGGCTCATCCAATAAATAACATGAGTATAGCCGGTTTCTGTACATAAATTATGAATACCACTCACGAAAGTTTAAATTCAAAAGTTACCATTGTAATATAAGAAGATTAATATCGCATTGACAACTTAGTATATTAAATCTGAGGATTTTGTACGAAAGATTTATTTTGTAAAATAGTAAAATAAAATCAAACGATTCTAAAAATAAAAACACAAAAATAGTGATATGTTAAACTTTAAGCCACATACATACGTTTCCAAAAAACAAAAAAAAAATTAGAACAGGTGAAGATTTCAGTGAAGGAGAGCATCGTGAGGAAACTTGCATATCTTTAGAGAATGCTAGGGATACCTACCAAGATGTTACCTACCAATCCACAATGGAGAAGCGTGGTAGGTTATAGCTCCAATCCTTTTCTCTAAAAACGGAGAGAAGAATATAATTCTATTAGGTATGTAAGAAGATCATTTTCTTAATATTGAATGTCCTTAAAACGAAACGTCTTTTTTAATAATAAAATTATGATGTATATATTTTCACCAATACCCTAAATAATGTTTTTTACCTCCATTGCATCTAAGTGAAAAAGGAAACATAGACATTGATACAAAATGATATACCGGAAGCCAATATATTTTTATACTAAAACATGAAAGCGATAGAGCTACTTTCAACTTTTCTATTAAAATATAAAATGATTATTGGAAATAATCTAAACCAAAAAAAATCTAAACTAAAAGTTTTTTTATGATAAATTAAAGACCCTTATGGTTGTTTTCTTAGGAAGGATTTATTTTAAAGAAACAAACTTTACACTATAAGAATAATAATACTTACTATGAACACGTTACAAAATTTTCGAACGGTTTTTTACACAGACACTGCCACTAAGAACAATAATTTTCGTATTTAGAACACCCGTTCAAATGCGTTGAATCGGCGTTAAACTGAGCGGGAAATTTTTCGTCAGTCCGCATAGGCGCTGACTTCTACAATGTTCACGCAATGGCGGCTGACGCGGTACTATTACGAAGCTCGGCCGCCCCGGGCGAGCGCCCCGCTTTCCACGTCCTTGTCAGAGATCTAACTTCACCCTGTGGAAAATGTTAAACCCCCACGTATTTAGGTGCTTTTTCGTGCAAATAGCTCGGTTTTATTTTATAGCTGAGTCAAATATTAAAAGTCGTAAACTTACAATAGTCCTGGGTCTATATTGCGTATAGAAAATACTTTCAGAATTTCTTAAAGTTAACATAAATTGTACATCGAAATATACTGAACTTACTTCAAGGACGCTTTATTCGCTCCTGAATAACAACAACAATTGCAATTTATCATCAACAGCAGTTGAATTAAGGAAGGCAGCAAAAAGACACTTTAGTTACGACTTGCCGTCAGAAACAATTACTTTCAGGAATATCAGGAAAGTCCACAGGAGTCTTCAATTTCTTTGATTTCAGTATAATAATAAATAAACTTATATTTTTTGTCATTCTATCGCTCCGATGTTTTTAAGGATAAATTATTTATATATTGTAGCTATGTAATTTAAACTTTTTAGTATTTATTTTACTAATAATTTAATAAAAAAATAAACATAATATTCAGTTTAACAATTAACATAATACATTTCAAAAAAATTAAGTTAAATCTTTGTAACTTTACTAAGAAAGTGGTTTTGCCGTTATCACTCGGTATTGACGAATTGAATTCTAAAGATATCTGTAGAAATATCGTACGCTGTTTATTATTTATGTAATATTAATATAAAAAATAATATCGTCGTTACAATTTCAATGAAGAAAGTTGGTACCTTCAGTAGTTGCTCGTTGCTAAATCTTTTGATCAATCACCGCACTTAGATCACGAGCGTAAGGGTGGGATAAAAAGGTTCAGTTGGTATTAATCGGTGTACGCTTTTGTTTTTACTTTGCACAAAGGTGCTTTACTTGTTCAGCGCCCGCGTCGTGGATAGGTGTAGATCGCGAAATAGATTAAGGACACAGTGGCCATTATATGTTTTTGTAAATGGCGTTAACTTGTAATGTGACCGAAATGATTACAATTATACTTTACAAACATTCGTTATAGATCAGAGACTTGTGTACGTTTACTTAAATATATATAAGCAGAATATAGGTTATGCTACCGTAGGAATTCTTTCCTGTTCTTCATGTTGAAATATTACTCAATGTAATTGCTACTAATGGTTTTGATAAAGCTTTGTAATGTAATTTTGTAATAGTAATATAAGAGTAATTTTTGTTCGCATATTGAATCTTTAATTTATTAGTTTATTTTGGCCAAAAATAGAGTGAAAAAGACAAGTATTTCTAGGCCAACATTTTGAGACCATAGTACCATAAGTGCCAAAACAAATTCTCCGATTTAGCGCTTCGATTAATTGCCTCTTCAGATGACAAGAGGGCTGGTTCGTATTTCGCAGAAAGAATCAATAAAGCGATTCAACGCGGAAATGCAGCGGACATTTTATTTAAAGTGGACATGTACACTGTGGTAACAACTTGAATTCTTGCTAGTATAGATGTACGACTAAGTTGTTGTTGTCGGGCATAAAGTATTTTTGTAATTTTTATGTAATAATATTTTTGTGTAATATTATAAAATGTAAATTAAAACCAAGCCAATATTATATTTATTTGAAATGAAATGAATTTAAAAACTGGAATGACGCTATGTGTATAGTGGGATTGGAAGGGCGTCGTTTACAATGCGCTTTTATAGTTGGGGAAAATTTGATTCCATTTCCATTGATTTCGTTTGCCAAATATTAATGGGATTCAAGCTAGAAATTTTTTTAAAGGTACCGAGAAAACTAACAGAAAAGTAAATTCTCATTTCGATAACGCCAGACCATATATAATTAGCCACTCAACTGGCTTGTATGTATAATGATTTCGAAAATTGTTACGAATGTAGAACATAATTCTAATTAAGGGTAATCTTGTTATACTTGATATAAAAATGAATGTAAACTTTAATGTTCAAAAGTAAATACGTATAATAGGAAACATCTCACCACATGGACAATTATTACAAACTTGCTCTGTATTTTCTGCCAAGCCGTAATTACTAACGACAGTACAAAAAGAGAAACTTTTATATAACTAATTTACTGTTCCATCACGTCTTCCCGAATTGCGTTAAATATTAATTATATGTTATTAGTATTGCTCAGTTAATATAATTAGTTCTTGGGTGACCGAGCCTTGCTCGGTAATTTTATTGAAAATATATAAAAAAATCAAATAAAAAAATAAGACACTAGGGATTTGAACCCGGGTTTTTTCTCATATGTAGACTGCTAGTTTACCATTACGCTGTAACAACTTTGGAAATGGCAACAAAAAATGTCTAATATATTTAATGTCAATTTCAACAATTTTTCAATGCCTGAAAACAGGGATAAAACTATATATTTTTAAATAAAACCTGATTTTTTTCTCCCCCAAAACCATGCTGGATTTCACGAAAATTATTGGAGCCGTTTCCGAGATTCCGAAAATATATATATACAAGATTAACTCATTTAAATATTAAAGATAAGGTTTTGGATAAGAATACGGTTGGTTATTTATTCTTAAACAAACAATAGATAAATTTTCTCATTACGGTCATCATGAAGTTAAAATAAATACAAATTTCAAATTCCATTCGCTTCATTGGCTTTTACATAATCTTTGCTACTTGTTCTAATCCACCCACAATCCTAATCGCGTTGGTGCAATAATTTACGCTCGAGTCAAACTTTTTTAATTATACCGCGCAAACTCAGCCCTCGACCCTTTGTGGTAACTCCTTTAACTCATCGAGTGGTCCAAAGCCATTATTTTTATGAACGAAGCCAAAAAAATAATATTAATGAACTGAATATTAGCATGTAATGTAAAATATATTGAAATGAAAAATGTATTGAAAATATTCGTTGTCATTATTAGCAATACAACAATGCAACATAATATGTTAAATAAAATTTTCACGAAAAATTTAATGAAGTAGTTATTCGACTTTAAATTTTAGATGAAAAAATTTATTTTAGACTTTCATAACTTAATTTCATCAACATTGTTCTACCAAAGCATAATCACAACTGAAATAATGTTTTCCGTATCATGGTTATTAATGGATGTATTGTGAATATTTTTTGCCCAATAAATAATATTAAATTTATTTCTATTGATTTCTTCTCATTAAATAGAATGAATAAAATAATATATATTAAATTAATGATATACATACTTGAATATGCAATTTAAATTTACTTAAATTGTTTAAGGGTCATATATTAGTTATTATTTATTAAATATTTTGTCAAATCTAATGGTATGTGCCCATGAAACTAACCAAAGTTTCATGTCGAAACCATGTCTTTGTACTAGAAAAGAGCACTCTTGTCACCTGCGGAAGCAATAAACGTCAATGTCATTGAGACACATAATATTTCTGTTGGTTTTTTACTTCATAGGCCTTAGGTCTCCGTAATTACTTAAATTATTAAGGTCCTGATTACTTACTCCGTAATTTACTTTGTAATAAAAAAATATTAATCTTAGTCTTTCATTACATTAAAAATTTATATTAGGGAAATGTGAACCAATAATCGAAATATCACAGTTGCAAAATTAAATTTATAGAATTACTTAAACACGATATGTATAGAGCCCAGTGCTAGAAGTACCCGATACTTATACATTTCAAAGTTATTTCAGACTTCGTTTTAAATTAAATTGTCATATGGAACTTTGGTATATGTATTTAAACTTCGCTTTAGCTGAATTTCTGTTTTCGATCAAAAACCAGAGCTCCCAATTTACAATCTGTCCGCTTTTAAGCTTGGCTTTAGCACGCTTTTAGAAACCAATTTACTGTTTCATCTGACACTGATTTGAAACAACACAAAACATTCGTTTTTGAAAAAAAAACTGTATAGTTTATATGTTTAATCATTTTTACTTAATTTATTGACTACACTCATAGGTACGTTTTGAGAAATCAGGACTATACTAATAAAAAAAAAATACTTTTTTTTATAGAATATACACTAAATGATAAATTATACATTAAGAATATTATGTTTAATATTTAAATGAGTTAATCTTGTATGTATATATATACATATATATTTTTTCGGAATCTCGGAAGCGGCTCAAACGATTTTACTGAAATTCAGTATGTAGCGGGTTTTGGGGGAGAAAAATAGATCTAGATAACTTTTATTTAATAAAAATGTCGTTTTATCACTGTTTTCGGGCAATTTTTTTTAAATTTACGTTGAATGCAATCACAATTTTTCGCTGTCAAATGTAAAGTCATGGTAGTTCATTTGGGGAACGGGCGGTCTAGAGAGGTGAAAATATCTAGGATAGAGCCCCACCTGCCCTTTTATTTTTTCCTTTTTCTTTTCAATTTTTTTTAAATTTTAATTTTTTTACATCATTTTAAAAATTATAGAGCAAGGCTCGGTCACCCAGCTACTATGTTGTAATACTTAATTTTAATAGTAAATAAAATAACAGCTATATACTCTTATTCTTAACATACTAATTTAAGATGATTAAAGCGATCAAAGTAATTATTACCGATATAATAAAATTAAAATAAATACAATAACCGTTTAATACAATAATAATGTAAATGGAATCAATCATATATAACTTTTACATGCGAAAATAGATAATTTTTATTTTTGTCCTATCCTAATTTCTATCATATCATTTTGTTACGGGGCAATATTTATTTATGTAGTATTAATTAAAACTCTATTTAATGTTACATAAATCCATTCACATATTTCTGATCCTGGCATGCATATAAATAATAACCTCGGGGATGAGCCCTGCTTGCGACAGACATTCGAATAAAATATTCACATTTAATTTCGATATTTGGCATATTGAAGCAGTAAAACACAGACATACCAGTTTTTAAAAAATGAGATCAATATTTTAGAACTTCTGTCTATGATCTCTGATGTCTATGATCTAAAATTTCATACATGAAAAGACTATCAGTTTTTAGAATTTGTTGAGTTCATATATTAAAGTAAAAAGGATCATCAACCTTTTGCCGTTATCCCACTCTAAGTGGGGTTGGCACAACATGTTCCAAACATGTTTTCACATGATTTGGCTACGTATTTTAAGCTACCAGCCGCCAGCCTGAGGTCAACTTACCTTAGTCGTATTTTACGTCACCTCGGTAAGAAAGAGGGTGGTCTATACTACTCAACCGGACAACATAGTGGGTCAACTTACCTTAGTCGCCTTTTACGACACTTCGGTAAAAAATGAAAATGGTCTAATCTACTCAACCCGATATCACTCGGCATTAAAGTAAAATGGATCAATTCAATAAATAACTAAATGCTTGAATACAGTTAATTAGCAACATGCCAAACTATAAATAAATTTGCATATAACACAAGCCGCGCAATAACTAATTAACATTTAAATGAAGTAGAACCTAATAAAGCACCAAGGATATCTAAAACCAAAAAGTTAAGAATGTAACCTTCTAAAATTATAAATTTACTAATTTCGTTAAGCGAGCCACGAAATCTTGTGTTTTTCTTCAGCTTGTTGAAATTGTTTAAACTGGCCTAACATAAAAATTTTATAAAATGCACATAAACAGTCAATAATTTGTATCCGTATACCTAATTAGATACCTCTGCAAAGAGGCAGAGCAGACAGTAAGACATACTCTTACACAGAGGTTTAAATTAAGTGTAAGGAATTTATACAATTTTACAATTATGCAAAGCATATTATACAATTAATGACTGTATAAATGGTAATAATGCGTAGACTTGAAAAACCTTCAAGCTTTTTGAAAATTCTGCATTCTTCAAGCAGTCTTTTATTGCAGTTTATTTATATAAATTAAAAACCATTAAAAGGTTGACCGTCGAGTTTCATACTATTTTTTCTCGATAAGAGCAACGTTCCGAAGCTGTAGTAGTTTCATTAATCATATTTAGGCTTGACGATTCAAAAGTGCTTGAGATGTGGTATCCGACTGAGCAGAATATACTATCCTTATTCCTTACTGAGGCGTCGTAAAAGGCGACTAATGTAAGTTGACACACCGTGTGGTATCCGGTTGAGTAGAATAGACCACTCTCTTTCTTACCGAGTTGTCGTAAAATACTAAGGCAAGTTGATGTCAGGCAGGCGGTCGGTCATAAAATATCCCAAATCAAATCCATGATTTGGGATATCCCAAATCATGTGACAACATGTTTATAACATGTTGTGCCGACCTCACTTAGATCGGGATAAGGGCAGGAGAATGATGATTCAGAAGTGCTTGAGAGAGCTTATTTTAATAAAAAAAATATTTTTATTTGATTTAAACGTTATATAACGTTAAACTGCCTAATGTGGAGCGTAACCACAAATAATTCATAAGCAAAACCATAACTCACATGTTGTATGGTTTTAAATCACTAGTACGTGAGTTATGGATATTCAAAATATTCTTTATTCAAATAAACTTGTAAACAAGTGCTTTTGAATCGTCAACTGCTGCTGGTTCGGAAAGCTGTTCCTACCGAGAAGAGGCAGCAAGAAACTCGGCGGTTGCTCTGTTAAAAATATAATTCTTAATACTATTTACATTAAGTCGTTACTGTCTTGTACAGGTTCAAAGAGAGCTATATCCACACATTCTTATCTTCCAAATAATCTTCAAGAGTATAGTAGGCTTTCTGATCAGCCTCTTTTTAACAGCTTTTTGATAGCTAAAAATGTAATGCAAGATAAGCTTATGCTATCCTATTCTACGAATATTATAAATGCGAAAGTTTGTGGATATGTATGTGTGTTATTCTTTCACGGCGAATCCGCTATATCAATATCGATAACAATCATTCCATCCATCGGAATAGGATGACACCAAAGCGCCATTGATTGATAATAATCAGTAAAAGCTAGTAGGAATTATACTGCACGTGATAGTATAGTTTCTATATATCGCTCTCCCCGTAGAAATCCATAGTGTATAAGCTATCGTCACTCCATATCATTAGAACGGTTTTATTCGCGTAACCATAAACGCAATATTTAGCAATAAAACCAATAACCAAACTTTCATTAAAATCCGCATCTACGAATAACATGAAGGTGATTACACAATCACGGTAACTGTCAGTTAATGTCAAACCCCTGTTTTGGGCGATTAAATCCTATTCCATATTCGTTACGCGCGACACAATTCTACAAATTGCATTACGACTAAATAACTGGAGAAGAAACTAAATCAGATACTTACTCTTATTATTAGAGTTGTCGGCTTTAGAAATTATAAATTTACAGAATTGAATTAAATATTTTAGTAGAATTCTCTTAACTTCTCTTTCTATTATTATTTGTCCTCTGCTTTAAATCTATTGCGATTTAAAATCTTAATAAACCTTAAATTTAGGATTTAAAATCGTTTTGATAATGCAATAAATCTTAAATTTAAATTTTATTTAATTTAAGGGTCCTTTTTCGCACGAAGAATCAGCTTAGCTATTGAGCGCGGAAACGCTGCCAGCATTTTTGAGACTTGACTATATTAATCATGACCACTCCACATGGGCATGATTAATATAACCCTAACGTTTAAGTAATTAAAGATAGATATAACTTGTACATTTTTATTGTAAATAAAAAATAATTAACTTAAATTAAATCATTTATTTATTTATTGCAGATTAATTAACGAAATTACTTTAAGAATTACTTACAGACAACCTTAGATGTAAAAATGTAAATGTGAGAGAGAGGTTCAGTGCAATTAGTATATGCACATACTAACAATAAAACTTACTACTAAATAACTTGTATTAAATTGTCAAATTAAAAATAGCAACCAAAATATATGGTATAATTACTACGCATAACAAAAGATTAACAAAATTTAAGCAAATTATATTATCTGCATAAAACAAAACCGAAACCTCAATTGTTATCCTTGATGACAAAGGATTCGCTTTTCATAAAGGAATCGTGTATGCAAATTAAGCGGCAACCTTTGTTTGACTACATCACTCTGTATACATCATTAAGCTTTTATAATAAGTTATTATAATAATTTATAGCCATCCATATATTGTAATAGCGAAACCCAAATATCGTGTGAAGTTAATAGATAGCATTATGAATAATCCTCTTTATTAAGCTGAAAAGATTGCTTTGAAAGACCGTTCTGAGTATAGACACTAAGCACAAATCCTCAGGCAAAGCTGAGTATAGTTAAAATAAGCTATATTTTTAATCAATAGTAGCTGTCCGGCGACGTGTTGTTTTGGCTCAGACTGGTATGGAATTCCCCTTGAAACAGAAAACAACAGTTAAAAAAATTCTCTGATCGTCACCAAAGTTTACAGGATCATCCGCTGGGTCATTCTAAAGATTGCTTAAAAAAAATTCGGAGTCTATAAACGATATACAGACAAACATTCATTTTTACGTATTAGATTTATGATTTAGCATGCTGTTCATTGTAAAGTA
This sequence comes from Morpho achilles, assembly GCA_947086495.1. NCBI lineage: Eukaryota > Metazoa > Arthropoda > Insecta > Lepidoptera > Nymphalidae > Morpho > Morpho achilles. The sequence continues at coordinate 8,111,958 of CAMTZB010000016.1, forward strand.
TATTGAAAATATTTTGAGTATTCATGCAACCTGTCATGTGCTACATGCATAAGTTGAGGTGTTGTACAAGGCGACTAAGGTAACTCGTCCCGCCGGGTAAGCAGAATAGATTACCCTCATTTCTTACCGAGGTGGCGTAATAGGCGACTAAGGTTAGTTGACCCACCCTGTGGTATCTGGTTGAGTAGAATAGACCGCCCTCTTTCTTACAGACGTGTCGCAAAAGGTCACTAAGTTAAATTACGTCAGGCAGGCGGCCGGTCGTAAAATACGTAGGCAAATCATGTGATGTTTATAACATGTTGTGCCGACCCCACTTAGAGTGGTATAAGGGCAGAAGAATGATGAGGATGATTATTTTAAATATTTGTTTGTCTATACAGGGATTATGTAAACAAACCTCGTTTGCCTTAGTTATTTGCACCGCTTACTAATTTACAAGATTGGTCACTATAATATAGTATGTACTTTGCGCGTTATTAATTAACTAAAAGCCTGTTCACATATGTTTGTATTCAAACTCTTGAAGTACATTAAGTGCGCTGTATTCTGTTTCATCCAATCAAATAACTATTGTCTTCCTAATGCAAATTATAACTGTAGTTTTAAAGAATATCAATCATTAACACATTTATTTTTAATATTAAATTACTATTTAATGAAATGATGAGTGGAATCATGTATTTTGGTATTCTATATTAACTTTTTTACCGAAATATTATAAATGACTACTGACACATTGCAATCCTTTCAATGATTCATCCCAAATATGGCAGTTCATCATGTTTTCAGTGAGTTTTTTCCTTATAACTATTATCTAACGACTAGCAGTCGCCAGCGGCTCCGTCCGCATGTAAAGATTAAAACCGTAATATTGTATGTTGTAACCATAAAATGGTTAAAGTAGGTTAGCCGTAAATGCTAGACATATGCTGTCGCGGACTTTTATTTAGAACTTTAAGGGAGGAACAATTTTGTAATACATGATTTTTGAATAACTTTCATCGTTTACTTAGCGCACGCAAAGGAAGCTTTAAATTTTGCCGTTTTATGAATATTTTTATTGCTGCTCCTCTCCTATTCATATTAGCGTGATGTTACTGTATAGCCTTCCTCGATAAATAGACTATCTTACACTCAAAGAATTCTTCAATTTTTTAGTTCTAGGTTTCTTGTAGTTCATGAGGTTCAAACAAACAAACTTCAGCTTTATTTATTAGTATAGAGTATAGATAGTTAGATACACTGTATAATATCATATGAATTTAACTACAACTAAACGATTTACGCCAAGATTTTACATGCATTTAACTAAAACATACCTAAACATACTTAAGGAGGTATCAATGGAAGTTAATAAAAACATTTAAACATAGAAATCTTAAAATATCTTACATAAAGAGAAATTTTAAGTGACAAAAGTCAACGAATAGAAGTATCTGTCATGACATGTTCAAAACGTGTCTCTGCATTAACCCCGCGCCTCTTTTGAGACCTGAGCTATACCCGAAGCCTTGCCCCACTTTGTTGAGTCACAACTTATTTTTATGCTGTAAATATAATATTTTATGGTTACAAGAGTGCCAGTGTACTATTACTGTGCCTAATGATCATCAAAATTAAGTATATCCTAATTATTACTGAATAACTGAAAAACTAACTCCGAATTTACTTATTAACCTTCATAAACCAATGGACTTACACTGCTAGATAATAGTCTACTCATTATATATATCCTCCTGCCCTTATCCCACTCCAAGTGGGGTCGGCACAACATGCTATAAACATGCTGTAACATGATTTGGTTGCGTTTTTACGACCAGCCGCCTGCCTGACGTCAACTCACCCCAGTCGCACTTTACGACACCTCGGTAAGAAGGAGGGTGGTCTATTCTACTAAACCAGATACCACACGGTGGGTCAACTTACCTTAGTCGCCTTTTACGACACCTCGGTAAGAAATGAGGTTGGTCTATTCTACTCAGCCGGATACCACACGGCGGGTCGCCTTACCTTAGTCGCCTTTTACGACACCTCGGTAAGAAATGAGGGTGGTACTATTCTACTCAGCCGGATACCACGCGGCTAAGAATATAGTCTACTCAATAGATTACTAAATCATAGGTAAGATTTTATCAAAAGAGTTCTTTAATATATAGTATCTGGGTGATCGGTAATTTTTTTGAAGATTTTTAAAAAATATTTAAAAAAAAAACAGAAAGGAGATGATATATGGGATTAGAACCTGGGTTGTAAACATTTTTGGTACGTGCATCACCCATCGGCTATCGCAACATTACGTTTGACAACTAAAAAAATTCTTTGCTTTTAATTCTTCATTTAAAAAATTTTTCAATGCCCAAAAACAGAACTCGTTCAAATATGTTTACATTCTAACTAGAAGTTTTTTAAAGGGCAATATTATACTAAATATTTAGCCGTGTGGTATCCGGCTGAGTAGAATAGACCACCCTCTTTCTTACCGAGGTGTCGTGAAATACGACAGAGGTAAGTTGACGTCAGGCAGGCGGCGGCAAATCATGTTACAGCATGTTTATAACATGTTGTGCCGACCCCACTTAGAGTGGGATAAGGGCAGGAAGATGATGATGATTATACTAAATATTATTTTTTTTAATTTTATACTCATAATGTTTTATTCATTCAATACATTTTTTAAACTCTTTATTGCCGTGTGGCGTCCGGTAGAATAGGCCACCCTCATTTCTTACCGAGATCTTCTCGTCGTAAAAGGCGACTAACGTAAGTGGGCCCACCATGTAGAATCCGTTTGAGTCGAATAGACCACCCTCTTTCTGACGTCAGGCAAGCGGCCGGTCGTTCAATACCTAGCCAAAACATGTGACAGCATGTTTATAACATGTTGTGCCAACCCCCTTAGGGCGGTATAAGGTCAGGAGGATGATAATGAAACAAATACCACTTAATGATCATATTAAACAACATTTTATTACTACTAAAAAGTATTTACTTAAATATTTATTTAAAATGGCTCTCACTCAGTGGTGCTTGCTTTTGCTTATTATTATGCTTTTCCGGTATTGTTATGCTAGTAGATATAGTTTACATAAGTAGTGATAAAATTATTTTACTTTATCATGATGAGATATTTGCTTGTGATCTCGATTGTCAATGAGAATATTACCCTATAGAGTGTATTATATATGGAGAATGTCATGACGAAACGTGCATGAAACCTTTCTAGCTACGTGTTACCTGCCAAGCCACCTTAGTACAACGTTGTGACGTTAGATTAAGTGCACTGAGACATCTTAGAGTGCATTTTATAAAAAAGGATATTTAATACAAAAGATATCTAAAACTCTATGACAGATGAAAGATTCTTGGAATTCTCCGTGAAGAATTCTCACGGTTAGTAAATGTTCTTAATATTTTTTCTCCTTTGAACTTTGAACCACTTCTTCATTGAAATGCATATTTTTGTCTTCATTTTTACGACGGCAGCAAAGTCTGTAAGAAAGAAAGTTAGATTTCATTCACCTTACTTCAAAAGTAATTTTAATATTTTTAACGCTGACGCTTTTTATAAAATACGTCCCCCCTACTCAAGCACCATTGATTCGGGCCATGGTTATTATGGAACATTGACATCTTTGCTTGGCAGTAAAAAGTTAAATTAAATAAATAGTTACTCAATTAGAATAGTAAAATAAATACGTACATAGCAAAACTTTATTTTAAACAATTTTAAATAAAGATTATTTTATTTGGGTGAACTACAGGACGAACTTGAAGGACCCATGAATGCAATGGAAGAAATACGTCAAAAAGGTTGACTAAACAAATACGAATCAAATTATATTCAACAGAAAAAGTGTTTTTTTTAAGACATGAAACAGAATTGTTTTTAATAATTTATTTAAGGAAATTAATTACATTACTGAGTATATACTACCATAGTGTCAAAATCTAACGTAGTTATTAATATGGGTATTTTATTGCATAAAAGGGAATTTAGAAAAAGAAGTTAATAAAAGTTAGCATAGAGGGAGAGGCCAAGCGTAATAGAAATAATGCAACAATATATTTCACATTTACGACCACATTATTTACAGTTTTATACCTTATAATACAAAAATATAAAGCTTCAAAGATGTTCAGTACGGAAAAACCCATAAATAGTCCGAGAATTCCACCGCAGCTTGCAAGAATGTCGGCCAAGCTATACAGTTCCGATCGTGTTGTCAAATCAAAAAATGGGCTTTTGGAATATATTACTAAAATAGATTTTTTGAATCTGAAAGCATTAACAAGTTTAATTACTAAAAAATAACCATAAAACTGATTAAATAAAAAAAAAGAGAAACACAATCTAATAAATAAATAAGTAAATTCAGACAATTATTGCAAGTATTTTTATAAATATTACTTTATACTTTATTTAATATTGATTATTTCTAGGTATTATTGTATTTATTATTTATTATTTGATGTGTGGTGTGACTACAATAAAATACGAAACGAGTATATAAGGGGAGGGCTGAATTTTTTTTTGCGCCCATTATATAAAGGTCGAGAAGTGCAAGATTAAGATGGTATGGATGAGGAGGAGAAATTATGTGTTATGTGTACAAGTGTTAGATATGAATGTTGACGAATATGTGACTTGAGGGAGGCCTTAAAAGAGACGGTTGAATTGTGTGAAGTATGACGTTCATATAAAAGGAGTTGATGGATGGTAAGAGACAATGGGAGAGAAAAAATGTTGTGCCGACCCCATTTAGAGTGGGATAAGAGCAGGAGAATGAATGGATTTTTTTTTTTATTATTTGTAGCATTAGTTTGAATCATTTAATAAAATAAACATTAGCAGAAAATTAAATGATGAGAATTCAAACAAAAAAATATTTTTAATTTTTTTACACTTTTTTACGAGGCACGGATTCATTAAAAATAAATCCTTAAAATGTATTAACATTAAACGAAATGTATAAAGGCTATTGAGATTTTTAAATATCTTACTTTTCTTCCACACTCGGCAGGAACCAAGAGTACGCCCTAACTTTATATTCGTGCTGTTCCTCTTTTTCTAATTTAAGCTGCGATATTTCATACTGGTATGTTATAGACACGCATGATGTTAAACAAGAGCAGTCATGTGCAATACGAATAGCTTCATCAAAATTATCATCCCCCTCATCGAACTTCAACTGAATTTCCAAAGAAAATAGTTCAACTGGAAATAAATGTACGTTTAAATAATTTATAGAAATTGACTTTACTTTGTGGAGATTCATAATATAAAGGTATTGGTGATATTATTTTGCTACTATTTGTGCCCGAGGCTTCGCCTGCGTGGAAATCTGTGTGTCACAAAAGTTTCCCGCGTAAATTCCGACTCCGCAGGAATGTGGATGCAATGTTCTATTAACCTGAGCCTTCCTCAAATCAGTAACCTGCAAAAATTCGTTCAGTAGATTTTGAGAAAATCGATCACATACAGACACCTTTTGGGGACTTTTTTATAATTTGTATCGATAACCGAAGATAAAGCAAACAGTAGATATATAATATATTTATGTAATAATGTAGAATACCACGTTTTGATACATGCAGGATCCATAAAAACGCATGTTGCATGAAACCTTTGCCAACACCATCACAATACACAAGCACTACATATATTCACTATCACAAACTCAACAATCATTTCACCCCGTTCTCTAGTAATAATAAGTATAAAATAAAATTATCCATACTCGTATAAATAAAGGAATAGGCATTTAAACAAATTTTACTCACGTTTTGCATTATCAGTGCACTTTTGACTTCCAACGCCACAAATCGCCATGCCTGGACCATCTTAAAAAAACATGTAAGATAAAAGTAAAATAAGTTACTTAGATTATAAAAGGAATATCCTTTTCAATGCTAATCAGTTATAATGACATTGTTAAATTCATAATTTACATTATGATAACATTAAAATATATAGTGCATTGAGTGCGAATTGGTTACGTTATACCGCACTTGCGATCAATAATTACTTTCATTGTATAATATCTTCCTAAAATCTGACAAAAGAACTTCCTTCGAAGAGGACAGTAAATAGTTGATACTTTTTTTTATTATATATAAATTATATATTTAACTTACGTGGCATATAAAAATGTACACAGCCGCATCTTGCATATGTAAAGTTAGTCAAACATTCTAATTCACAACTAGATCGTGTGTAAACTTTGAAATATTTCAGTTGTCGCTCATCAGAGAAATAACACTTACGCCTGAAAAATACATAAATAGATTAATGGAATGCTTCAGCAAAACTGCACTTACGGGACAAAAAGATCATATAACTTTAGGGCTATAGGTATGGTTGAATGTGATGGATTGATACCTTTTTCGAGTTAAAAGGACGTTGAGCAAGTTAACGTTTCTTCGAATCAAATTCACTATATACTGAAGGTTATGGCGGTAGTCACGTAGTAAATCGAACAAGTAATACAAATTTTTGCCGAAGATTCCATCATGGTTATAAGCGAAATTGGTAAATAAAGCTGAGAGCTGGGAAATTTGGATATGGAGTTTATCCACAAGATGTTGATTGATTGATTGAGAATAAATAAATAAATAATAAATAAATAAAACGACTGAATAATAATACTGAATAAAACGGCACACTAAAATGGATGAGTTCTATAGCTGTACCAAGAGAAACGAAATTAATTTCACCATGTCGACCAAACGGAATATATTCCTTGTTTTTATGATGATTAAAGTAGAAACGGGTCTCAAATTGCATATATTCATTGATTCTATTATTATTATATTGATTGATTCATTGATTCTTTTAGTTTTTGCAAACAAGTGTATGTCAATTTGCTAACCGCTTGTATACTTAAAGAAGGCCTTACGAAAATTAGGAAAATACGATAGGGTGATGAGTTTACTCCTAATTTTTTAACTTAAGTATTATAATTTTCGACTGAAACGTATTTGGCAGCAACAAAATTATTTGCTTTGCTAATTATTATCTACACATAGTTACAACTATATGGCATGCTATATTTATATTGATTGAGAAAAAATGTACCTATGCAAAAAAAATTGTTAATTTTTTCTGCCCAGATATAAACTCCAAACCCAAAATATTTGGATGTCGTTTAATAATATATAATTGAAATCTTTTTATCTCAAATCACTCAAACCGTTTACTTTACGTATATTAATAATTATATTTAAATATGCGTAAAAGGTGAAGGTAAATGTCGTGAGGAAGCCTGTATTTCTCAAGAATAATTCTATAGACGATGTTTGATCAACGTGGTGGGTTTTTTTCCTGTATTGTTTAATAAGAGAATAAAGAATTCGACAAACTGTTACGTTTACGTGATAAATAAACGCTATAAAAGTAGTTAAAAATTGTCGTACTTGTCAATACTGAAACGTCTCATTTCGTTAGATGTTTGTACCATTTTTGGTGTAAAATTTATTGTTACTTCTTCAAAAAGCGGTACTCTTATGTACTGTTCAGAAGGTTGTGGAAGCTCATTTGGATTGTGAAGTATTATCTGAAAAAAAATTAATGTTATTTTGCTACGCTTTCGTAACCTTTTCTCTTACACATTATTTGACCTTTTTCAAAAACCAAAGAGTAAAAATAGTTTGAAACTTCAAACAGTCACAATTTCTATTATTCCCTCGTTAACTTCATATAATCAGGCTCATCGTCATCGATTTACGACCGGCCGCCTGACGTCAACTTATCTTAGTCGTATTTTACGACACCTCGATAAGAAGTACGGTGGTCTATTCTACTGAACCGGATACCACACGGTGAGTCAACTTACTTTAGTCGCCGTTTACGACACCTCGGTAAGAAATGAGGGTAATAAAAACAACATATTATTTAAAACGCATTACCTTGAAGCCTGTTATTCTTCCTTTGCAGTCTAGGTCAAGACCTCTTTCCTTCTCAGTCAAAATAAGTTTTATACCTGTCTTTACTCCAGCAGCCATCTGTAACAACAAATTCTTTAATACAACGCAAATATAAATAAAGAGCAAATACATAACAAAATTTAAATAACTACTAACTAAACAGTGATAGTTAAATTTTTCAGTTATAATAAAAATTATTACTGAAAATTTTTTTAGCAGTTCTAAATGAGAATAATCTTTCCTTAGTTGAATTCATTTGGCTCAGTTGGTCAAATTGAACTTTTCTCGAGGTCTCTTTATTATTCATAGCTTCAGGGGGTTGTTTTATTTTCACTGTATATATTCTGGACTTGTACTGTATATATTCTACTCAACCGGATAGCACACGGCGAGTCAACTTACCTTAGTTGCTTTTACAACACCTCGGTAAGAAATGAGGGTGGTCTATTATACGCCACTAGACCACAAGGCGGGTCAACTTAACTTAGTCGCCTTTTACAACACCGCAAGAAGTATACAGATTGAGCTCTTTACAGATTCCAATTCAAATCAAATTCAAATTCAAATTCAAATCCGAATTCATTGACAAAGTTGCAACAAGATAGTATTAACATGTTTAGTCATATAACTGACATATACAGATGTAAAACGAACTACATTTATGATTATGTCATTCATTCAGTGGGAATTTTTCCCATTTCTATCTTTTTTTTTAACCTAAAGAAATTTCGTGATAATCAAATGGCGTTACTATTTTTTTTTAACTATAAACAACCTTTTAGCAATGTTATATCCTATCTATCTCTAAATTGAGAAAATAATAACATATTATTTTAGATTAAGTATTCCTAATTTTTCCACTTACAGAACTTCTTTGCGGGAAACTTATTATCGCATCGCCCGTAGGATAGCCTTTTTCTAAAGTCCAACCTTGATCCGTTTTTGCTGATACGTTCCTCATGTATATGTAATCTGTATGCAAGCTTGCAAATAAATGAAATAATGTATTTGTTGAGAAAAACTCATGTCTTATCATAATATTCGAAGACCTTAAATTTGATGATCCTTATGGAATTATTATGCAAATTTGCGGAGGCAACAGGAGTGGGTGCCAAAAACTATTCATTTAGGGTATATTGTGTAGGCGTCGTTAAGAAACAAAGTCGTCATCGATCACCTGGTCTATTCTATACTAGGTCAAGTTCCTGTTTATGTGACAAATATTATAAAATTCACAAATGGTGTGTGTTAAGTCAAAGTATCAGATCTCGCGGTTCAAGGTTCAGATTTGATTGGTCAATGGCAACCACCGGCCATTATCCCTTGTTCCCCCTCCTACCCCGCCTACCCCTCTTTACACCGCTTGCAACTCGCAAAACGCAACGTACGCGCAGAAACAGCAATTTTGAAAACCTTGTGATTTGTGACCAAAAACTATTTTGAAAGTGTCCAGAGTATCCAGAATTGAGTCCCGATCCTGTAAAGGTAAGTGGTTGACCCTTTTCTGCCCAAATTTGATCCTTCTTTGCCGGAATTCAAAAATTCAAATACGCCAACCGCGGCCAAACGGTTTTCATTTTGAAATTATTTTAACTTTTTTATCGTTAATTACCGAAATATGGCAAAAACTAATCAGATGCTGGTAATGAAATTCGATTTCTATATCGAAAAACTAGTGAGCATATACGATTCAACTACTTCGAGTAATTTCAACGATTCGTTATGTATTGAAAAGTTCAAAGTGAAATGTTCGTTTTTAAATGAAATAAAACATAATGTCGAGGATTGTTATTTAAATTTAATAAATACTGTTGCAAATAATCCGGAACAATTACAGGTGTACAAAGAAAAATATTTGAAATTCGAAGATCAGTTTATAGAAGTGAAAATATTATACGATTCACTTGTTTCGGATTCAAATGCTACACCTAAGTCTAGTATACAACAATGTAACAGAGTTGATAATATAAGTTTACCTAAAATTAATCTACAACAATTTTCAGGAAGTTATTGCGACTTTCCAAACTTTATTAACCTGTTTGATAGCTTAATACACAACAATCAATCGCTGAGTCCTGTTCAGAAGAAACATTATTTACTTAGCTGTTTATCGCACGAGCCCTTAAACTTAGTTAAACACTTAACTAATACACCGGAGAATTATGAAGTGGCCCGTTCAATTTTAATCGATAGGTATGACGACAAAAGAATGATAGCCGACTCACATCTGAGCGCAATGATGTCGTTATCTACTGTTTCGATTAAGAATGTTTCACAGTTACGTAATTTCGTAAACATTATTCAGGAAAACACGCGAGGCCTAACTAGTCTTGGCTTCCCAGTAAGCGAATGGTCTTTGTTGCTATTACACATATTTGTCCGAAAACTAGACACTGATTTACGCACTAAATTCGAGATTACATATCAAAACGTAAAAATTCCTACCTTTGATCAACTCATAACATTCCTAGACAACTTATGTAAAACTCTGGAAACTTCAGGCCTTTACGAGACTCACTGCGGGAGTAAATCTACGCCCCAAAACAAAGGTCACACACACAAGACGTCACTGGCGTCTTCTACACACAGTCAGCTTACAGCAGGCAGTAACACGAAACCGAACTACAGCTGTCCATTATGCAATAGTTTTCACTATTTGTTTAAATGCACCAAGTTTATAAACATGGACACAAATTCGCGGTTAAATTATGTTACAAACAATAATCTTTGTTTTAATTGTTTACGGCCTCACAAAATAATTAATTGCTTTTCAAAGTCGCGGTGTCAACTTTGCAAACGCAAACATAATACGTTGTTGCACAATTCTAATGAACAGACGTCCGTAAATACTGTTCATTACAAAAACGTAAACAATAATATGTCAACTAGTTCGTCTAATAATATAAATCCAAACGCCGGTACTTTTATTAATTCCGAAACATCAACGGAGTCGCGTCAAGAGATACCTAGTAGCTCCGTAGATCCCTCCTTTTCGCACTCGTACCTCTCGCACGGTTCAGACGGCGCGGGCGCTCGTCACTCGTTGCTTGCGACCGCGGTAATCGATGTCGCTGTTACATACAACGGCCGCACGCAACCGGTGCGCGCATTACTCGATCCCGGCAGTATGACAAACTTTATTTCTGCTAATTGTGTTCAGAGACTCAATGCGAAGTGTGATAAATCGAATATATCTATCTCAGGAATAGGGGGAGCGACTAGTTTTAACGCGAGGGGTCATTTAAAACTTTATTTAAAGCCCAAAAATAATGACTCATTTTTATGCGTCGATACATTTGTTTTGCCGCGCATTACGTCCGACCTACCTATAGCTACGATACATAGCAGCCTACTCGAGCGCTTCAAGAATTTAAAACTTGCAGATCCGCAATGCAATATTAGAAGCCCGATAGATTTGTTGCTAGGTGCCGGGGTGTGTGCTCACATCTTTCAAGGCCACAAATTAGTGTTAGGGGAAAACTTACCGACGGCATTTGACACATTATTCGGATGGGTGTTAATGGGTGATTTTAACGGCGATAACTTTATTAATAAACCTGTCTGTGCTGTTTCGTCGATCAGTATTGACGAAAGCTTAAAACGTTTTTGGGAAATAGAAGAGGTGTCGCAAACAAACATACAACATCCTGATGATGTCTATTGCGAGACCCACTTAAGACAGACGCATTCGCGTACCGATGTCAGGCGGTTTCTAGAGCGCTTGTCCTACAAACAGGGTGACCATAATGTAGGTGAACCTAGGACAATAGCAGCGAATACGTTACATTCGCTCGAAAAGTTTAATCGCGATCCTAGTTTAGAGCGAAAATACAAAGATTTTATGCGAGAATATTACACTCTGGGCCACATGCAGCAAGTTGAATCATCAACTGCACAACGTTCTCCCAAATACTACATTCCATATCACGGAATGTATAGGAAAAGCAGTACGGAGAACTCCTTAAGAGATATTTTATTAGCTGGTTCCAAATTAAAAAGCGATATTAAAGACTATATTCTCCACTTTAGCTTGCAAGAAATTGTATTTTCCGCAGACATCTGCCAAATGTATCGGCAGACTTTAGTTCACCCTGAGGATCGTAACTTTCAAATAATCCTGTGGTGCGATCATGACTGTACGGTTCAGGATTCTCAACTAAACACAGTAACCAATGGCGTTACTTCAGCTCCATTTTTACCTATGGGCTGTGTACACGAGCTCGATACCCTAGGTCACAGCACTCGCCCCCGTGTATCAAAGTTGTTGCAAAACGATATTTTTGCAGACGATCTAGTAACGGTTACTGCAAATCCTTCTAAAGTACATGAAATCGAAACCGAGCTCATCAACTTATTGGAGTCAGGGGGTCTAAATTTACGTAATTACCTGACCAACTTAAATATACCTCGGCAGGTATTATATGACGATATCGTATCTTTCGACTTACAAGGTTTCTACGATGCATCTGACGCAGTCTATGCAACATGCGTTTATATACACTGCATCCACAAAAATGATAGGGTGTCCATACTCCTTCTCATATCGAAGACTCGTGTCGCACCTATCAAACATACATTAACGATCCCAAAGCTCGAATTGTCAGATACTCTGCTATTAGCTCAATTATTGAAACTGGTTTCCGATAGCTTGAAAACCAAAACCCATTTGTTAAGACATATTTGTGCGTGGAGTGCCTCTTCTAGATGTAGAACTGTCTACCTATCCAGCTATAAATTAGAAAACAGTTTTTTACTTCTTGTCAAGGTTATTCAGCTTTGTTATTTAGCAAACAAGATCGTAACTAACGCAGTAAAGAGACGGTTTCACATATACCTCCACACATTACAGACGCGAAATAAGTGGAACTCCACCAAGTACCTTATGAAGATCAATGATCTGGTCCTTCTTAAGGAAGACAACATACCACCATTGCAGTGGTGTATGAGACGAATGGTTAGAGCGTTTTCTGAACAGGATTCCGTTATTCAAGTTGTAGAAGTTAAGACAACCAAGGGTACATACATTCGATCGTTATCGAACCTATGCCCTTTGCCGTGTAACGAAGATTAATTTTAAAACTATATATTCAACGTCTAATCTTTAATTCTTATTATTATTTTATTATAACTAACTAAATAAATTTCATATATTCGAGCATCAATACAAAGTTTATATATAAATTTGATTTTATTTTTATACTTGTCAAGTAATACAGTCCACTTGATACGTCAGAAGACTATCACATTCAGACATGAGCACAGGTATTCAGCCTGCATCTTACCAGCATCTGATTGTAGTATTACTAAAAGGGGTATCCCCCTTTTGGGGCGGGGTATGTTAAGTCAAAGTATCAGATCTCGCGGTTCAAGGTTCAGATTTGATTGGTCAATGGCAACCACCGGCCATTATCCCTTGTTCCCCCTCCTACCCCGCCTACCCCTCTTCACACCGCTTGCAACTCGCGAAACGCAACGTACGCGCTGAAACAGCAATTTTGAAAACCCAGTGATTTGTGACCAAAAACTATTTTGAAAGTGTCCAGAGTATCCAGAATTGAGTCCCGATCCCGTAAAGGTAAGTGGTTGACCCTTTTCTGCCCAGTGTGCCTTATAAAATTATTTAATAAACATCATCAATAATTTACAATTAATGTTGAATTCGTTATAGAAAAGTATAGGATAAATCGTCAATATTAATTATGCGCTTAAGTTTTGTATAGAAAACTCAAACGGCTCGCACCTCGCTCCGTACTATAATATCCGAAACATGTGTGGCGGATTACAAATGAACAAATATTACAAATGTTATTGGTAACTCTTTCTCTGTAATATAACGCATATAACAGAATGCGTTAAATTACAGAGAAAGAGTTACTTATAAGAATTTTTAAATACAAAAGATATATTTAACAAAAACTACTTTTCGCTTTTATAGAGATCTTCGGGGTTAATTATATTGAACGTGTAGCAGTATCCTTCTTCTGTCAAAATACGTTCAAACAGATCTCCGCAACGTTCTGATTGGCCTTTCCAAAAGCATTTATATATAACCTGATATAACGCTGATGATACCTATAAAGAAGTCAGGAACATCGTTAGTTATTAGTAACACAGTATTCGGTGCAAACAAAGCAAATATTTAATTCTGTAATTGAACTAATATTTGACAAATCTTCTAATTTATTAATTTAAATCTATGTTGTTATTATTTAGTGCTATTTTACCTTATATTAAAGTTAAGCCAGAGAATACACAACATTATTAAAAAAAAACAATTCAAAAATGACATTCATAGTCATAATGATATTTTTTTATTTACTCTATAATTACAATTTAAGTGACAATCAAAACATTCTGTAAATTAAACATTCACTTATCGAATACAAAATATATTAACTAAATAGTAATATATGTATATTATATTAGAAGTCTTGGAAAACAAATTTACTTACTGCTTTGCGCATTACCATAATATATATATATATATATATATATATATATATATATATATATATATATATATATATATATATATATATATATATATATATATATATATATATATATATATATATATATATATATATATATTGTAAGCTTTCTATTTAGTTGAAGAAAATATATTATTTCTTGATTTGGTTAAGCTTTACAAACGTACGAAAAGCTCTTTTGTGGTTTATTTACAACTCAAAAAAATTCACATGCAATAAAAAACAAAAATTTAAACGTACTTTCAATATATTATTGACAGTTTCGTTACCGACTGAAAAATTTCTACCTTTGGCAGGCAATAAATCCCTATCGCAAATAAGAGATATGTCTTCCCACATTGGTTTCCTGTAATTAAATAGAATAAAATGCACTTCGTGTCTGTTTTACGTTTTTGTTTAATATTATTATCCTAGTGTGAATGACAGCCAAAAATCTACACAGATTAAATAGAGATAATCTTGTTAACAACTCTATTTTGTTTTATTTAGGAATTAAAGTTTTAGCAAGGACAAACATACAGTTTATTCAAAAAATATTTTTGAATAAATTGAATGTTTGTCCTATAATATTAATAATATTTTACTATCGGGGGTCTTAACTCTTTGAAGGTCTGTATGGTTTCATGATTACTGTAAATTGAACCGGCTTAACGAAAACGTACGTTAACCGGCTGAGTAGAATAGACCACCCTCATTTCTTACCGAGGTGTCGTAAAAGGTGACTAAGGTAAGTCAACCCGCCGTGTGGTATCCGGCTGAGTAGAATAGATCATCCTCATTTCTTACCGAAGTGTCGTCAAAGGCGACTAATGTAAGTGGACCCACCGTATACACCGTAACCTGTTGAGTAGAATAAACCACCCTCTTTCTTACCGAGGTGTCGTAAAATACAACTAAGGTAAATTGACGTCAGGCGACATGTGACAACATGTTTATAACATGTTTTGCCGACCCCACTTAATGAGGGATAAGGGCAGGAGGATGATGATAAATATTATAAATATATAATTAAATATAATTTGTTTACTTACTGTTCTTCGGTCATATTCTTATTGATGAATTCGTTCATATGCTCTCGAAACGAAAACTGCTTCGTTAACACTTTTCTTTCCGGACAAACAGTTATGGCTGGGAATGGGATCTGGACATTTAATTAAAACTTCAAGGTATATTCTATATTATACTTTTCATGAATTATTAAACAATTTTAAATCGTCAAGGACGTGTTTACCGCTAATTTGAAAAAGGAACCTGCTCAAAGAGAGTCAGTAAAAACTCGGTGGTTATTCTGTTCAAAATAAATATCTTATGACATAAATTGGATATAAAAAAAGATCATGTTAAAGATTTTTTTAATCCAAGAAGGAAAATAATATAAGCAACTAGCGGCCTGCTCCGGCTTCGCACGGGTATAAAATATATAGGCGCATGTCACTAAGTGAACAAAATTATTAAAATAGATCCAGTAGTTTCAATTAGTAGTAATATTAAATGTTATTATACATATAAACCTTCCTCTTTAATCACTCTATCTATTAAAAAACACCTCATCAAAATCTGTTGCGTATTTTTAAAGATTTAAGCATGGAGGAGGAGGAGGAGGGATATAGGGACATGGGGACAGACACAGAAAGCGACTTTGTTTTATACTATGTAGTGATGAGATACAAAACGGAAAAATAAATAATTTAATGACGGACGACGTTGAAACCCAAGACAAAATAAGTCCCAATAAGAGACAACTGTAATTTTTAATATTTTATTAAGTGTTAAGTAATAAAAAATTAATTACCTTCCATATTGGCACGTCGTTCTCAGTTAACAAGACAACAGCTGGACTTTTAACCCATTTTATGTATGATGCCCGTACAAGGTAAATAGAATACACCAAACAAAATGTAATTATAAGAAACCAGATGATTCTGAAAGTTTATATTTAATAATTAACCTTAAGTTATCAAAACTGTTACATAAAAAATTGTTAGTTAGTTGTTACATAATTACTTTAAGTAAGTAGTATAAAAGTTTTATTATCATGAATATAAATGGAGTTTTTTTGAAATTAAGAATTTCTTGTAAAACAAACGCCCAACACTTAAAAGTAAGATCAAGGCCGATTTGTACTTTTTCATCCTCCTACTTTTATTCCACTCTAAGTGAAGTCGGGTAAAAATGTTATAACATGTTGTCAAATGATTTGGCTATGTATTTCCATATTGGCTATGTATATTCCACAATCACTTTCAGCTTTGCAATTGCAGCAGTTTAAAAACACTGTTAAAATAGGCTGATACAGAAAGCCTACTATACTATTGAAGATTATTTAGAAGATAAGAATGTGTGGATATAGCTCTCTTTGAACCTGTACAAGACAGTAACGACTGAATGTAAATAGTATTAAGAATTATATTTTTAAAAGAGCAACCGCCGAGTTTCTTGCTGGCTCTTCTCGGTAGGAACAGCTTTCCGAACCAGCGGTAGACTTGACGATTCAAAAGCACTTGTTTACAAGTTTATTTGAATAAAGAATATTTTGAATTTGAATTTGAATATTTTACGACCGGCCGCCTGCCTAACGTCAACTTACCGTAGTCGCCTCTTACGACACCTCGGTAAGAATTGAGGTTAGTCTATTCCACTCAGCCGAGCCCACACGGCGGGTCAACTTACCTTACCGATTTGTACTTTTATGAAGATTAAAAAATTTCTAACCCATATTGCCATGATTATTAGTAAACGTTTAGATTCCTTATTAGGTCCTACAAATCGAAAAATCAGGATCTTTATAATGGTCTTATTAAGAAAGGTAAGTTGGCAATATACGATATGCATATATTCAAATTGGCTTATAGCATACATTCAGAAACTGTCATTAAATATCAATGTAGATATTATCGCTAATACTATCCTAATATTTTGCCCCTCCATATTTATCTTGACTTAAAGAAGAAGAAGGTTAAAAAGGGACAAATTATAGTTTTTAACATGGAATCATAGTTTTTAATTTATCGGAAACCAATTTCGATGCTTGTAGATTTCAGTGATTAAAGTACAAGTATGTTTTTAAATTAAGCTTATATTAGACTATATGATCATATAAAATAAGAAAGTTTTTTTATTTTTATCATTACTGTGTATCCGTTAAAATTATTGCTTACTTTTCGCTCAGAGTCCTCTTTTTCTCTCTTACTTCTTTCAAGCTTATATTCCAGCTGTCAATACACTTCACCAAACTCTTTTTTATCGAAAATTTATTTTTCGGTTTTATTTTTGATTGATTTTTTTCTAGTGGACTTTCAATTTGGATCACATCGTCCATTTCAATCGTGCATACTGGTCTAGAAATAATATTACGAGTACTATAGTTTATTATTTATAGGTAGCTTCAGCCTACAATCTTCGTCTGCGTGGATTTCGGTACCGAAATAATAATAAATTTATTTTGCTTTCTCACCTTTCGACTATCTCCGCATCAATCATCATAACATTGAAAAATATTACTATAGACTAAAAGTATCGTTTAGCCGTGATTGAGTAGAATAGAACACCCACATTTCTTACCGAGGTGTCGTAAAAGGTAACTAAGGTTAGTTGACCCGCCGTGTGGTATCAGGGTAAATAGAATAGACCTCACTCATTTCTTGGCGAAAGAGGCGACTAAGGTAATTTGATGTCAGTTAGGCGGCCGGTCGTAAAACAACTTGTCAAAACATACAAGACCATGTTTAAAATATGTTAGAGTGAGATAAGGACAGGAGAATAATGACTACGGGTTAAACTATGAGTATAATTCCAGTTCTGGTAAAAAGCCTCTATACATTGAAACACAATAACAGAAAGAATGACATTTTCAGTGTAAGAGTGTATGTTTATGCTGCTTTGATACATGGTACCGGAGAAAACCAATTATATTTCATACTTTTTGTATAACCTAAAAAAACGGGGGGCCAGTAATGTATTAATAACAGAGGAACATTAATACACATAACACATTATTTCAATCTTTCATCAAGAATATATTGTTAATTTTATAAGAACTTTAGAATTTAAGAGGAAAACTACTAAAAATGCCTGGCAAAAATATTTTTAAGACAATCGAGCTTACATTTTCGATTCTATAGCATTATTTATTACAGTGCCAAGCAATTTTCACATATAGATAGTAAAAAATTGTATCTTATAAACAAATATATGTAATTATTATTATATTAACAAACGGGTCACATCGCGATAAACTCCAGTCAGTTCGTGACCACGGTGGATGCAACTCTACCGAAACGTTGAACCTTATACAAAGGTACCTCGAGTTTATCGCGATGTGACCCGTTTGTTAATCTATACTAAATAATATTATAAAGAGGAAAAATTTGTATGTATGTTGGTAATGTTTTCACAGAAAAACTACTGGACCGATTTCGAAATTCTTTCGCCATTGGAAAGCTGGCTCTTTATTGAGCAACATAGGCTATATTACATTCAAAAAAGTAGGGAGCAGTTATAAAAATGTAATAAGGTGTAAAAAACTAAAATTACGCGGGTAAAACCGCGGTATATTATAATAGAATAATAAGTATAAATCGCGAAAGTTAAATATCTACCTAATATATGTAATAATGTAGGGTAATCATTTAAGTGATAGCAAAATATAAATAATGCATTTACCTTATGTTATGTTCTTCCATATTACAAATTCACATGCCCTAGAATTACAAAAAGCGACTGGTCATATTTTATATAAAAACACCTTTATATAGAACGTCTCATGGGACAAAATTATACACGTATAGGGAGGGCCATTTAGCTAATCGTTAAATATTAATACATAGATATAGAAAGGAGTGTTCGTTCGGAGGGAATATGATTACATGTATGCTAACATTTGGGGCGAAAAGTCTACGGAAATAAAACAAAATTATTTATAGAATGAGGCGTTACTTTGCGGAGGTCCATAATACAAAAGTAATGAGAATATTATTTTGCTATAATCCGCGATAAAATAAAATATATTTAATGCTAAATGTAGAGTGTACTATTCGTTCTCATACCCGATACATGAATTTGTAAGAACTCATGCACTACTGAACACCGATAACACAACAGTAACAAGCACTGCACAGATTCACCACCATAATTTCAACAATTGCTTCGCCCCGTAACCGAAAAATTGTCAGGAGATAGACTCCATGACAAAATCACAAAGTTTTTGCAATTGGTTTAAAACCAAAATACATATTACATTGTACTACAATAATTCAGAGGATCACAATCGATACATTTTTCTGCGAGAAAACCTTGGCTTAATCTTGTTAGCTTATTTTCAGGTGCTATAGTATACTAGTACTAGGGTAAGAACCCTACAATTTTATTTATTTATTGTCCATTCTGAAACCCTAAGGTTTTCTAGAATTAACTAGTTGTCAATAACTCGGTCTTATTGTACTTTTTTTCTTATCTTCGTTTGTCACATGTTGACGACGATAGAATTTAACACGCATATCCGTTATGGCATAATAAAGATATAAAAACTTTATTAATGTGTAAAGTATATACACTTGAGTAAATCCAGGAATCAAAGATATATAAAAATGACAATTAGTAATAATTGTTAATTAAATTAGTGGGAGTGGTGTCTTTGAAATAATTACGTGTGTTTCGAAGAGCGCAAAGTACTCGCATGACATGTTTTTAATGTTTATGACTTTTCCATCCACCGCTTATGTTACTACTCGTAAAATACAATAAATTTTATAGGTAGGTCAAAGTATAAAAGGCTTTAAACCAAGTTCCAACGTTTGTACTAGTACCTGTTAATTCTTGTTATATTTATTGGTATTATTAAGAAAAATCTTAACGCATACGATATAAAAATTAATATAACATTTTCCATATAAATTAATTGAAGTTTACCTTCATTCAATCTTTCAAACGCTGAATTGATATTTAAGAAATATTCTACGCTAGTCCTATCCTTCCTATCCTACTAATATTATAAATGCGAAAGTTTGTGTGTATGGATGTATGTTTGTTACTTTCACGGCAAATCCTCTGAACCAATATCGATGAAATTTGGCACAATTATTCCTTGTACACCGGAATAACATATAGGCTATAGAAATCGTGTTAATTCTACAGGTAAAGGATGACGCTAAAAAGCTATCTATTATCAATCTATCACGCTTCAACAGTTCACGCGGACGAAGTCGCGGGTAAAAGCTAGTAAGTAATATGTAACAAGTGGACAAACTTCAAAATCAACTGAAAATAACTTATCAAAACTTAATCGATTAGGACATGCTTTGAGTGTATTTGATTAGATTTTTGCAGTCAAGTAGAGCTTATGGTAGGGCTTTAATGTGCTAAGACAAAAACGAAATAATTATCCGTGTAAAAGTAACATATTGATAATATTTTATCTATACTAAATATATATTAAATGCTTGACCGTTATTAGAAGCTTAAATATGAGATAGGCACACCTGGTTTTCCGTCGTATTTTACCTCTCTTTCTAACCAAATATCTCTGTCTCCTTCCTTTTTCCCCCCTTTTCACCGGACATGGCGGGAGGCGCTAGACAGCGACTCTTTGTATGTCATTGGCATTTAGTTTTCCGTCTAGTAAACTTGTGCAAATTCAGTGTTGGTAAAATTATTTAACTACCTTCAGTGATTATTGTGTTAATCCAGCACGTAAGTTGCACATTGTTTTTAAGATTAACGGTGTTACCGTTCGTTATTTCTTTAAGAAAATTTTTATTTTTCTACCCTTTTATTTGTAATATTGTAACATCGCGTAGTACTTCTTCAAGTATGATAATGATGTTGGCCTGAATTTATAGGCTATTTTTTTAGAATAATGAATCCTTACAAGTGTTTTTGTAATGCATAACGATAACGTAATCCTGATGAATTGAGAGTGTTAATATGTCGGAACGAATTCACGACGCGATATCCGGCGGTTAATCTCTATTAGTAATTTAAAGCAAACACTTTGTATAAAGGATAAATAAACTAGTTGATAATGACTAATTTTTGTCAGACCTTAGTCGCGAGATAGAACAATCGACAAGTTCAATACTACAGTGATTCGAATCATGGTGTACCTAATTTGACATTTAATGTTTTAATTAAAATGAAGAATCCAGTTTTACCTACCAACCTTGCGCCCTCTGTTCAATGGTTTGGCAGCGATATGTGAATGATGTATATCGATACACAGAAATGGTATAATCATCCATCCGGATTCTAGCGTGAAGCAATAAATTGCGTCAGTCAATACTCTGATAAATCCTATGCTTCGTTTGTTCGTTCGTTTGTTTCTTTAACGTCCGCTGTTTGAAAGCAATAAGAGATTATTCTATTTGCGAATAATTATGTTACGAATTATAAGCCAACTGATATATTCGACTAAAATATCAGATGTCGCGGTTGAATGTCAATTAAAAGATTGACGAGATATTTTTGAACATGTTTGAACATGTCACGGCTGACCTTTTACATATGGCTTACGATTTTCTTATCGTAATCGTATCTTTTCTTCTGAAAAGACAGAGATGTCAAAGGATAGCATTTGAAAGTGTGAGCGCGATTTATTTATAAAATGTTAAATAAATAAAAAAATTTAATCTCATATATTCCGTTTTCAAAGTCTTATTGCTACTGTAGACAGTGCGGTCGTGTGAGAAGGCAATCGGCCAGGACGCAGTTTAATAAATGAATACATTGAAAACACAGTATGTAACCAGTATAATAATAATTAACTGTAATGTTGTACCATCGCACGGTACTTCTTTAATTAATGACGTTGGTTCTAATTCATATACCAGTGTCATTATATTCAGCTCTCGCGGGGCGGTTATCATCTTTGCATACTATGAATACGTGTAATTTTGTACCACCGCTTGGTACTTCTGCAAGTTATGACAATGAAGTTTGGTCCTAATTCATATACCAATTGTCATCATATCCAGCTCTCGCGCGGCGGTTATCATCATTGCATCCTATGAATATGTATAATATTGTACTATCGTTTGGTACTTCTGCAAATATGAAATGACGTTTGGAACTAATTCATATACCAATTGTCATCATATCAAGCTCTCGCGGGGCGGCTATGATCACTGCATCCTATGAAGATGTGTAATGTTGTACCATCGCTTGGTATTTCTGCAAGTTATGACAATGAAGTTTGGTCCTAATTCATATACCAATTGTCATCATATCCAGCTCTCGCGGAGCGGTTATCATCATTGCATCCTATGAATATGTATAATGTTGTACCATCCTTTGGTACTTCTGTAAATATGAAAATGACGTTTGGTACTAATTCATATACCAATTGTCATCATATCAAGCTCTCGTGGGGCGGTTATCATCACTGCATCCTATGAAGATGTGTAATGTTGTACCATCGCTTGGTACTTCTGCAAATATGAAAATGACGTTTGGTACTAATTCATATACCAATTGTGATTATATAAAGCTCTCGCGGGGCGGCTATGATCACTGCATCCTTTGAAGATGTGTAAGGTTGTACCATCGGTTGGTATTTCTGCAAGTTATGACAATGAAGTTTGGTTCATATACCAATTGTCATTATATCCAGCTCTCGCGGGGTGGTTATCATCATTGCATCCTATGAATATGTATAATGTTGTACCATCCTTTAGTACTTCTGCAAATATGAAAATGACGTTTGGTACTAATTCATATACCAATTATCATTATATCACGCTCTCGCGGGGCAGTTATCATCACTGCATCCTATGAAGATGTGTAATGTTGTACCATCGCTTGGTACTTCTGCAAATATGAAAATGACGTTTGGTACTAATTCATATACCAATTATCATTATATCACGCTCTCGCGGGGCGGTTATCATCACTGCATCCTATGAAGATGTGTAATGTTGTACCATCGCTTGGTACTTCTGCAAAAATGAAAATGACGTTTGCCCCTGATTGTATACCAGGTGTCATCATATCCGGCTCGTATTAGGCAGTTATCGTCACTGTAACCTATGATTATGTATAATGTTGTACCATCGCGTGACAGTTTTGCAAGTATAACAATGACAAAGTTGCTGAAAAGAGCAGCCCTGGTCTTAAAAAGTAATCTTGTTTACAAAATATCCGGGAATGGACGGGAATTAAGAGCACTCCCAAACTCTTCCGTCTTGCCAAGAATAAAAAGGCATATGCGGAGTTGACTGCTAACTTTCACTAGTTTGAAAGACACGCAAAGAAGGAGATGACAATGATTTTTTTTTTTTTTCCTAATGCATATACCAGTTGTCATCATATCCAGCCCTCGTAGGGTGGTTATTTTTATTGATACTCCAGGAACATCTGTAGTGGTGTACCATCGCTTGGTAATTATGCAAATATGAAAATGATGTTTTCCAAATTCATAGACCAGTTGTCAGCATATCCAGCTCTCACGGGGCGAATGTCATCATTGCCACCACATTAATATTTATAATGCACCATCGCTTGGTACGTCTGCAAGTATGACAATGATGATGGTTTAGATACTTATGCCAGTTGTCATCATTATCAGCCCACGCAGGGCAGTTATCATCTTTGCCACCCCGTGAATATCTGTGTTGTACCGTCGCGTGGTAATTCGGCAAGCATAACAATGAAATTGGTCCAAATTTATATGCCTGTTATAACCATGACCAATCCTCGTGGGACGGCTATAATCATTGCCATCCTACGAAAATCTGTAATAAGGGGACGAAAGTGTCAACTATCGCCTACTAGGGCCAGTAGTAACAAAGGCAATACCTCCAAATCTTTTCGAGTGGGAAGTCTAGCACAGTACGTGAGCCCCTGAAGAAAAACAGGAGCTCCATATTATTTGTTACTATCAGAGTATCGTATATCGCTATCTAAAAAGCCTAAGCATAATATTTGACCGTCGTTGCACTTCGGAGTCATACAACATGAGTTACACGTGACAAGGAGATTTGACTTAGCCGCCACAACGCGAGCTTTATTTCTCCTCTATCTTCGTTTCAAAGGATGATAGCGCATATCGTCCCATTTTCAATATAAAACTACTAAGTTAATAAACATGGGAGATTGCATATGCGAAGTAAATTTATCACAAATAGTCGCTTCCTACGGCTGGTTATAAAAATCAAATGCTAGAAATGTTGTCTTTCTTTTCGGCACCCGAAATTACGCGTGTTTGGCGAATTTATAGCGCAAAATATTTGAATAAAAACTCTAAGGTTGGTCGTCGATTTGACCTTGACTATATCTTGTATAAAAAAACTAGAACTTTGTGGCTGAGTTCATAGAACTGCTTCCACCTAAGAAACATGTGGCTCTTGTTGCTAAAGATACACGCGATACTGAGAGTTCTGAAGGATTTATTTAGTGGACGTATTCAATGTTGCCAGGTTAAGGTCCTTCGCGGGAGACCTAATCATCGAGTTACTCTCGGGTTTCTAAGTACGTTATCAGAACGTGTGTTCATGGTGAAATACTCGCTTCCCGATCCAGGAGACTGATATCAAATTAATGTCTTAAGAATTTTCAATAAAACAACAGCTACTCGGCAATCGCAGCGTTGGTTTCCATTTTGAAAGACCAGAAATGTCAAAGTATGTCAAAAATGTCAAAAGTATGGTATTAATTGAATATGATACCGCATTGAAAGCGGAACGAAATCTCAGCTGATAACATAGCTAACTTTGATCGATAAATGTGATCGATTTATATGCATTGAAGACCGCTTGCGTTGGTGACAGACGCAACTTAGATTACAACAATCACAAGGCAATGTATTAACGACGCTTTCAGCGTGCCGTGGAAACGTCCGCTAATGTAACCACATGTATGTAACATGTCTATATTCAACAGTAGTTCCATCGATGAGAAATCGATTGTGTTTTAATACGTTTCTAGCTAATTTAAAGCATAACCTATCCTATTAAACAATTTTACCTAACAAATCAGCAAAATACACTTCATATAAGAAGTGACAAGTAAATAATATGTACATGTTTCGGTCATATATTTTCTAAAATTCATATTTTTAAGGAACTTAAGGTACAAAAACCACCAAATCGGGATATTAGAGGTGTTACAAGTTGTAGAAAAAATATATACTGTCTCCACATTATAATAATGTAAATGACAATTACATATTTCAGGTGGTTGGGTACACAACCAAAATATTATTTTATGTTTAGGTCGCAGGATAAAGGACCTAACCCTCAGTGTGTTGATAACAAACATTGTGTGGTGTTGACTTATCGATGAACTTACTCCTTTTTCCACATAATTTATTGAAGTCACATTGGCACCTTTTCACCAGGCGATAACAAACACGTCTCATATTTAAGCTTCTAATAACGGTCAAGCATTTAATAGAGGCGTTTTACCTGAAATAAAACGCTTATTAAATACTTACCTTATTAGAAGCTTACTTTTTATACCTGCCTGGTGCTTAATGAGACACAATGACATACAAAGAGTCGCTGTCTAGCGCCTCCCGCCATGTCCGGTGAAAAGGGGGGAAAAAGGAAGGAGACAGAGATATTTGGGTAGAAAGAGAGGTAAAATACGACGGAAAACCAGGTGTGCCTATCTCATATTTAAGCTTCTAATAAGGTAAGTATTTAATAAGCGTTTTATTTCAGGTAAAACGCCTCTAATTTATAACATTTCTAAACAGAAGTTAAAAGAAAGTCACAAGATATAAAAATACAATTTCTAAAAACAGATACAATTTATGTAGTTAAAGTTATGGAAATGCTGGAATGGCGACCCCGCACCGGAAAACGCAGTGTAGGCAGACCCCCCACGAGATGTACTGACGATCTCAAAAAGGTCGCGGGGAGCCGCTGGGTCCAAGTGGCACAAGATCGTGTATGGTGGAGATCCCATAAAGAGACCTAGGTCCAGCAGTGGACGTTCATCGGTTGATGAAGAAGAAGAAGAAGAAGTTATGGAAATCATTGCAAGCTGGAAAATGAATAATCTACTTTACATATCGGTAACCTTTTTTTATTCGCAGACAAATACAGGCAAAGACTACTTTTATATATAAAACGAATTTATTTTCCCCTAGCAAATTTTCGTAAACTATTTATCCAATCACGATAGGACTTTGTTGGGTTGAACGTTCGTTCCAAAAAATTACACAACCTTGTATTTGTAGACAAGAATCTTTTACATGCATTTTATTTTAATTTTCTCATCGGAACAGAAATTGCCAAAGTAAAGCATCGTAAATTGTTCCTTAAAATAAAAATAATTGAAATAAAAATAAATAAATTAAAAATAAATTGTGCCTTTTTAAGTTTTTTTTTGGATACAGTATGTTAGTTATACTTAGTTATACTCTAGTGCGCAAATAATGTAAAAATACTCAATAGATTTCAATGTATAAACTAAGTTTTGTTTTTTAAACATTTTACCAAGACCTAAAAAAATATTCATTGTAAAGTTTTAAGAAATAACGGTACATTAACTCAACACCACAGTTGAAACAGCAGGACATAGCTAGTATTTAAATATAGAAAACTATACAAATACTTCATTTAAAATTACTTACGACTGGTAAGTCCACTGAAATCTGAAGTTCTACGTGGATTTTAATTTCATTAAGAAATCGTTATGAAGAACAGTCTGTTTAATTTTCTTGCCTACTCAGCTCCCAAGAAGCTCCGCCGCGATTCTCACAGTAATTAATGCGCTTTAGTATTACGAAGTAAGTATTTGGTGAAAATGAATTTTTTCTTATTATTTTTTTTCATTGTATGATGATGGAATGATTTGTAGCATATATTATATAATGATTGAGAATTCAAAATATAATTGAATAACATTCATCATTTCGAATGATACATAGCGTACCTACGTCGAAAGTTAGACCCAAAACTTGTCTTTCCACACTTGTCGTCCATAAAGATTTACATTATGTTGATATGAAATGATCACCACGCCAAATGATCATAGCTGACTTTATAATATCGACAACGCTAGTGCCCGTTATCAGACATTGATGTTTGGGCCATTTATTCCAATAACATCACCACCATTCGATCGTCAAAGCCTTATCATTCGTCGGCCAGGAGTAGCGCGGGAAAGGGGAAACAAATTTGTACTGTCCTTTATGTATAGACACAATCGGGCGATATGAGTCAAACATTTCGTATGGACATAGCGAAATTCATAATCCTAGTAAAATACCGCTTTATAATTCCTAATATTCGACTAAAATATTGAAACTGTTAATGCGTTTTTTGTAATACGAAGGAAAAGCATCGTAACATGAGTCACTTATTTATTTATATTTCATTTAATTTCTGAGCTTTACTTAGCCTCGTAATAGAAATTATTTCCGAACTGGGAGTAGCGTCGGAACTGTAAGTTGCCGCCAAACCTAAAATGGCGCCACGCCAGTGATGGCGGATTAAAAAAAAACAGGACTAAAAGAAATTTTAATTCAATATTTATATAAAATACCTAATGTTATTAACAGTATCATTATTTTATTTGAATACTAAAAGCACGTATCTTCCTTTCATCTTGCCACATTTTTAGGTTTCAGTAATGGCTACTTTATATGGAAAAGATAAAAATGATATTTTTTCTTTTTTCATTCATCGAGCTATAGCCGAATTAGTCTAACTGTTCTCGAGTTTCGCGCTTAGTAACTTATTTATTAATTTTTTATACAGATGTACTATAATTTAATTTAAGTTGGCTTTAGCACGAATTGTTAATATATAATGAGTCATATCAGTAATTAATTTATCGAGCGGATTAACTAACGATTATTCCGTTCAACCACGATCCCGAGAGAATCACTTCAATATTACAGAAACATTTAACTTGTTTGACCTTATTATGCTTCAGTTCTCTGATAACCTCAACTTACTCCAATGTGAGTCATGTATAATTCTATAACAACAAAAATCATCATTGTCCTGCCCTTATCCCACTCTAAGTGGGGCCGGCACAAAATGTTATAAGCATGCTGTCACATGATTTGGCTGCGTTTTTACGGCCGCCTGCCTGACGTCAACTTACCTAAGTCTTATTTTACGACACCTCGGTAAGAAAGAGGATGGTCTATTCTACTCAACCGGATACTACACGGCGGGTCGACTTACCTTAGTCGCCTTTTACGACACCTCGGTAAGAAATGAGGGTGGTACTATTCTATTCAGCCGGATACCACACGGTGGTCTATAAAAACAAAAATATTTTTCTTCAATTTTTTTTTGACGATATGAACAAAACTTCTCAAACAAGTTTTCAGCGCTTTCATATTTGGAATTTAATTCAAACAAATATACTGTTGAAAATGTAGGTAAACGAGAAATCTTTGATTTTTTTTATGAGAAAAAATCAAATGAAAAGCAAAGCTATAAGTACTAGGGTCGGGAGAATAATGGGCGTTGTGGAATGCAATGTGGCCTACGGGTGCAATTTATTCTGCGATATTATTTTCATGAGCGATATTTTAAAAATATTTACAATCCCATTTGTAAAAAAGTACATATCGGCCTTTTATTATACGCAAATTTCAGCCACATTTATTTGCAAAATGTTTTAACTCAGAATACAATAATAATATTATACCGTGTATATTTTATATGTAATTTTGTTTATTTTTATATTATTTCTGTAATCACTCATCATATTCCTATCCTTCGTCATCCTCCTGCCCTTATCCCATTCTAAGTGGGGTGGGCACAACATGTTATAAACATGTCACATGATTTGACTACGTATATACCGGCCGTCTGCCAGACGTCAACTTACTGAAAGGGGGTGGTCTAGTCTGGGGGGGATGCTCTTACCGATAAGAACTACCAAGCAACTCGGTCACTCCTTTCAAAAATATAACTTACGTCGAGTTACCTTCTTACTACAGTAAGAAATGAGGGTGGTCTATTCTACTAAGCCGGACCGGGGTGATATTAAGGATAAAAAAAATCCGTTAAGGAGCAAGGAAAAACACATAATATACAATACAATACAATACAATTAAGCGTACTCAAAGTTGGTCCGAACGAAATCATTTATGCTAGTTAATTTAATATTGGTCCTGCTGGCTTGTTGATATTTTTTTGTTGTTGTCTTTCATTTCCGTAGTGCGAGATCACCTTTGTGTTTAGAATATTATTATAGATATGTATTTCGCCAACACTTTAAGTCTACATTGTGCCTTTGTGGCTGGCCTCATTTTCGTCGTGTACACTGAGTGTGCGGTACCAAATCACGTGCACTCGTGACATCTTGTGTTCCAGTTTCCGATGATGTGCGGTGTCTAGAAATAATAGGGCTTTCACACTGTTCGTATTGATGAAAATAAAAACAAAAAAACTAAATAATTTTTCTTTGTGTGTTTGAATGCGGTTTTTGTCAAGATGAACGTTTGTGAAAAATAAACATGGACTACCTACCTAAAGTAATGAATATTTTTGGTTATTACAAGTTGTGTCCATCCCATTAAAAAATTAATAAAGTCAATAGGAGAAATTTTAGAAGACACAAATATGATTATGGTATATATAAATAAATTTGGTGTTCTGATTCTAACGATATTAAATAATAAAGCGAGATTCACGTTTATAAAGGTTTTTCTTTATTTTTTAAATCAAATCGAAATAATCTTTACTCAAGTAAGCTTTTTACAAGCACTTTTGAACGGTCTAGAATCAATTAGGTTTCATGAAGCTATAACTGGTTCCGCCCCATTACAAAATTAATAAACTCAATGGGGGAAATTTTATCCAAGATACAATTATAACTATAAATAAATTTGTTCTTGTCTGGTGTAATAACGATATTTTAGAAAACGAGATCGTGACTGACGTTGATAAAGGTATTTCTTTTTTTTAAATCAAATCAAATTAATCTTTATTCAAGTAAGCATTTTGAATACGCACTTTTGAACGGTCAAGCATCAATGAAATTAAATAAAGCTATAAATTGGTCGAAATGTTGCTCTAACCGAGAAAAAAAATCTAGAAACTTAGCGGTCAATCTGTTAAACATTTTAAATTGTATGAATCTGAAAGGATATTTAAATTCTTTTCAATTGTGTATTATGCTTTCGTTTAAGCATATTTCTTACACTTAATTTAAACGCTTTTGTAGACTGGTCTAGTATGGATTACTTAGGTTTAAGTCGTTGGGTCGTTATTTTAGGTTAGAGCCAAGGTCTATCAATCAAGGTGTATGTAATCTACTAATGCAAAAAGAAGCTGTTAACAATCAATAACTTACAGGTTGATAATTCAAATCAAATCAATGATAGACAATGTTGATCCTGTCGAACCGATAGCTCTGAAGCTGCTGTGCTCTGAGTTGTTTTGAGACACGAAGAAATAAATCGCCAAGTTATCTTTCTGTTACTTGTTTACACTAAGTTTCATTGGCGATGGCGATTACGAACAAATGAAATGGGAAAGAAATATTGGTACGAAATTTCTGGAACTCGTATTTTAATACTTATTCTATTTTATTTATGAATAAAACTCATTAATTATTTCCTGTTTTTTAAGTATTTTTGGGTTCAAAATTAGTTTTATGAAACAAAAAATCATCATCATCATCATCTTTCTGCCCTTATCCCACTATAAGTGGGGTCGGCACAACATGTTATAAACATGCTGTCACATGATTTGGCTGCGTTTTTACGACCGGCCGTCTGCCTGACGTCAACTTACCTCAGTAGTATTTAACGACACCTCGGTAAGAAATAGGGTGGTCTATTCTACTAATCCGGATACCACACGGTGGGTCAACTTACCTTAGTCGCCTTTTACGACACCTCGGTAAGAAATGAGGTTGGTCTATTCTACTCATACACACGGCGTTTATGAAAAAAAAATCAGTTTTGTAAATTCAGCACATTTACGAGTTATTGGTTTGACATTCATAAGTTAAAAAAACTTCTGTAAGTAAATTACAGTAATCCATATAGAAGCTGAGCTTCTTAAAATAAATTACTTTCAAAGCTCACTCTTCGATAAAGATAAATGAGTGGCGGGCGTTGAATTCGACGTGCGAGAATAAGTTCAGGCAATCAATCAATCTTAACACTTTTATTGCACGTCACATCGGGAAAAGGATATTAATGATATATTGAAATAGTATAAAGTAACATACATGGATAGTGGGGTTTTTTATTGACGACTTATGATATATTTTTTCATTTAACTGTTATTTAACCAGAAAATAATCCGCTTGTTACATTATTTTTATTGTATGATTTAGAATGAATTTGCGTATATTATTTATATAATATATATATATATATATATATATATATATATATATATATATATATATATATATATATATATATATATATAAGAAAACTTACGAGTTATTACTCGTAACATAAGAAGTATACTTTTAAAAGCTTTGGAAGCATAAACATACGCCTAAGTTGAAGACGAAAGAGAATACATGTAATATAGAGAAAAAGAAAAAATTTATATAAATTTAACTATTTAATCTATTAATTAATTTTGGTAAAATAAATAGATGAAAAGATGCTAATAATATATAATTACTTAAGATAAATATTTAAGATAAATATTTAAGATAAATATAGACCTGAGTCTGAACAATGATGCAGATAAGTCCATAGTCAAAGAATAAATCTATTTAATCTGTCCCAGGACAATTATTTTTGTTTAAAACGACCTAATTGAACTGAGAAAAATCTAATAATTTTATTTATATTGACGATATCTTGTTTTTCTTTTGTTTTTTATACTTAATGAGAACACTAAGCTTAAAACATGCTGTCAAGACGTTCAATTACAAAAAGGTAATCTTTTTTTGGTAACTTTAATGGGAATAATCTTGTTGAGGATTAGAGAAAGCTGTGACATAAATTAATATTTGCAAACGATA
This sequence comes from Morpho achilles, assembly GCA_947086495.1. Lineage (NCBI taxonomy): Eukaryota > Metazoa > Arthropoda > Insecta > Lepidoptera > Nymphalidae > Morpho > Morpho achilles. The sequence continues at coordinate 8,144,273 of CAMTZB010000016.1, forward strand.
GTGAGTGTTTCGTGGAAAAGAAAAGGAGATTTTTTTGGACGCCCTGTTAATAAAATATATCAGTAACAGAGAAAACGAAGGTTTTTTAAAGTAGGATGTAAATCATTTGAAAGTAAATTAATATGAATATATGATTAATTATATTAATGTGAGTGAAGATTAACTTAAACTTAAAGATACCTCACAAACGTAATTACAAAACCGCCTTTGAACGCTTGTCTTAATTTAATTTCGTATAAACCAATGTACTTTTGTGTTGTGCAATAAAAAAAAAAAATTATTTATAATAGTGTAACGGCATACACTTCGCTGTTTTAATATCTCGACGCAAATAGTTCATTATCATCGCAAGGATGATATTCAGCCATGTCAGTAAGCATCAGTATCAAAATGTCACCTCACTAATGTCATTTGGGTTCATAAAAAGTGAAGAATATACTAGTAACGTAGTACCTTCTGTAACGTTTTTATGAATAATAAATCTGAACACTAGGGCTATAGATTACGGCGTTGTTGTGGCCTCTAGTGACAAAGTATTCGTTTGTGATGCCGTAATGGAGTCGTGCTCAATAAATGGCAGACGTATTGGACTTTGAATGACATCCATTTTCGTATTTTCTTTTGTTACATATCGTTTTATCTTGCTGCACTTACATTGAATGCAATGGATGTTACACAACAACACGCCAAGACAATATTTTAAGTTGTCCTCGTTACATTCGCCATGTATTGATATTAAGTCAAACTAACAGTTTATTCTCACACTGACAATCTCTTTATAGTTCTACCTATCTTATAAATAACTATAGATATTCCTATAAAAATATCAACAATATACGATACGCTACATTTTAGGCAATAAGAACTTATAACAGAAAAAAACCTATAAAACAGAACAGATCTTAGGTAAATTACAGTTGAGATGTTATTGGTATTAAAATGGCTGACCCGTTCAGCTCCGCGGGTCGCGGGTTCGTTTCCCGCCGAGAGCCAACATTTTCTATAAATGAATTTGTTGGTCTTTGACCTTGGGTGTATATTGTATTTAAGTATGTATTTAACAATTATATATGTATATATTCACCAGTTGTCTGTCACCCATAACACAAGCATTATGTTACTTACTTTGGGGACGGACGACCGTGTGTGTAAGTGTCCCACATATTTATTTGTTTATTTATTATTAAAAAGTAAGTTATTTTTTTACAAAAATATCAAGCGAAAAGAAAAGCCCTCGATATGTGTTTTTTCTTCTATCTACATTTAGTTTATCATAAATACGCTAAGAGCGTATTAAATAAAGAACCGCATGAAAGTTGCCCGACTCATAATTTATGAACAATTAATTTAAAAACGTAATAACTAAGTACACAAATCTGTGTACTTTTCATTTTCTGTACGCACTTCCCACTAAAATCTCAGCCATATTTAGAATGAATAAGTTATCATGAACAAAGCTCTTTATGGTCATTAAAACTGCCAGCCTGCCTGAGCTCATAAACTTTAATATTTAATTTATTCTGCCGTTCATTTTTTTCGAGCAAATTATGATAAAGTTGCAAATGTTTGTAGTTGACAGAATATTTTATAGAACAATGCCTTTAGCTGGCACCGCTATGTTAGATATCGAATATTTTTTTATAATAACCAATACTTTGTGGTAAAATTTAACCTCAATGCAAAAAAAATCAAAAAAGTTTATTAATAAAAAGAATATTGGTACCGATAGTCGCCTTTCTTTATTGGAGAATTTCATAGTTTTAATCGTCCCATCTCGCTAACTAAATCTAACTGTTTATTTAATTCCAAATTTAAATTTAATTCAATATTTAAATATTAAATTAACCGTTTTATATAACCGTTCGTTATAACGACGTCACGTCACGCAAGCGACATGTTTATACCATTTTGTGCTGACCACACTTACAGTGGGATTAGGGCAAAAGAATATTACAATTTCCGTAAATGTTTTGCCTGAAGTGTCCCACATTTTGTCACCTAAATTTTAAGCGGACCTCTAATAGACCAAACAGTATTTAAATTTCTTTATATAAAATAACACTAATAAAATAAACAAATATTTAAAAGAAAGTAATTACAGTAATAGTAATAACTAATTTAATACCTACGTATTTACCATTGCGAGTAAATGTAAAAACGCCATAAATAAATTTATAAGTATACCATTTATGCGCAGTTTTGAAAAGTTACTTAAATATTATTTAGTCGGGAAAAGAAGTTATGATAAAAGATTGTAAAGAAACATTTTGTCGTTAACTCGAGCAGAAGGACATTTGTTAAGGCGCAGTGGAAAACGTGCGAAGTGGGCCATTTGTATCCCGGGATAGAAAAATGACCTCATTCGTTAGACTCTGTTATTTTATAAAAAAATTATAATGAGAACAGGGTAACATAATTAATATTCAATTGTGTTGGACTTAGAGAAATGTGGTTTGATTATTCATTTTTTGTTGACCTCGATATTCGTTCCTTGTTTTCCTTTTATAGTATAATACCGCTTACTTACGACCTATGATTTGATTTTTAACTATGCCAAGATATTGTAGCCATAAGTCACAACGAAATTAAATTCACAATAAAGATCTGGGTGCTTAGTGCGAATTTTTCAACCTACGCGTAAGCGTAACGCCAATTTGTATGGCGCTGGATCAGCAGTCACTAGATGTCGCTGTTGCAGCGTCATACAAATTGGAGCCAACGCGATTGAGATGCTTAAAAGAACTCGCACTAAACTCGTTCTCTGCTATGCTATGCTGTTAATATGTACAAGTCACAAGTTCGACTGAAGCTTCAAATAAAAAAAATCCTAGTTTCTTTTCGATATTTGCCTTCATTGTTAAACTTATAACAAACTGCGTAGATTTAATATTCTGTTTTTTTAAATAAAACCTTGCAATATGATATAAATGTAATCTGCTGGAGTGATATTAATAAAAAAGTCAGTACATATTTATAACTAGTTAGTACTTTCCACTTAGTTCTAGTCACCTGTCTACTCACTAGTCACTAATTAGTAGTTTCAGTAGTCAGTACATAGGACATAGTACATAATTTATTTAACATAACATAAAATTTGAATTGAAGTGAAACAAGTCCCGGTCACAGCTTCTATTTATAATATTTATAGTTTCATTTCGCAGTTTTTACTTTCCCAATCTAAAATTAACTTTTTTAAAATAAACAAGCATAAACTTAACGTTTTACACTGCACAATAGGGCTTGAATTCTGCCAAAACAACTGTAGCTGATACAGTTATATCTGAACTGTAAACAAAGTCTTTAAACTTCATGTTAACTTTATCTACGCTGCGATTCGCGTCGAGATCAACTTTGCACTTTACTAAATGCGCTCTCTAGTTGTGTTTCCGCTCAAGATATTCAGAGATTGCTTTGGCATTTGTAATTGTCCTGAATTCAGTAGGTTTACAATACAATAATTGTTAAATCTTTTTTATGCAAGTTTTTGAGTACTTGTTACAGCCTACTGATCATAAAATAACTACATATAACTGAATACATACATTTCAAATTCAGTCAATTGAAATTCCAAAAGAAATTATAACGATTAATATCCCGATGCTGTACAAAGACGTACTTCTCTTCTCTTGTAGAGAATAATTGGAATTTAGGCCCATAAATCTGTTTTGCATATTGATAAGGTAGGTTTTAAGGTAAGTTTAACTTATAAAAGTAGTAAAAAGCAGATTTTAATTTACGAAATTCAATAAGATAAAAGGATGCCAAAAAAGGAAAACACACTATGAATATTTCGCTATCTAATCTTGTAGATATGCTATAGTAGCAAATATTATGAACAATTACGTCACGGAAAGGCGAGACGATTTTTTTCTTCTTTTACTGTAAAACAACGTCCTTCGTCTTTCTTTTTTTTTATTTTATTAGGCCATCAACAATATATGTACATTAAATACTTGTTCAAAAGATACATGATACATCAAAAATAAAAACTAAATGCTATATTAATTAAAGATAAATACAACATTTACAAAAATAACAAACATTCATATTAAGGTAGAAAAAGGTGACAATAACAAATTATGAAAACTAGGTTTCAGTTAAAAGTTTTAGAAGGGATTTTTTAAACATTGTTTCGGAATCGTACATTATATCTAACATATTACCTTCGAATAACTTATTATATTGAAGTGTTATTAACAAATGAGTTAAATATTTAAAATGAGAGGCAGAAGAAAATGACTTGATAACTTGACTCGATTAACTTTGATAATTAAACACTTAAATTTGCATTAGGAAATGTATAAATCTTTCAAGTTAAACTTAGTAGTTAAGAGCACAGAAAGGTTGGCTCAGTTAAAGTAAAAGTTCGTTGCTTTTCCTTTTATGTTTGGAGTTTTGTGACATTTATCTCTTTTATTAGCCTTATGTTTAATTCAAAACCAGTTTTAGTGGTAAATAAATGCCAGTTCCTAAAAGTTTCAACTATATTTCAAGATATATGGCTCCAAACTTAAAAGGTTCGGTAGAAATACTGAAGCTTTTACCATGTATTTATAATTTTGGAGAGGGTAGTGTCTCTCTCTCTAACTCTACCTGTAGGGAAGTGCTAGTTTGCCAATTGACAGACTTTTTTTTAAGTACAAATAGTATATTACCCGGTAGGCAATCGAGCTTCTAAATATAGTGGATATATTGAGTGCACAAGACTCTGGTAATATTGTGGTTTTATATTGGGTACAATATATGAATAATTTTATTTAGTTAGTTAGTAGTTTAGTTATTAGCCATATTGCAATTAAATTGTAGAAGTTACCAAAATCGAACCAAGTCCGTTATCAATGCGAATTGCGGCGTATTCTATTCTAGGTCCGATAATTTTTGCTCTTTATTGCGCCTAGTTAGGGTTGCCACCTTTTTGTTGAAGAAATATAGTATTTGTTTTTATTAAATCAAAAAAATATAATTTTAAGAAATTCAAGAAAAAAAAATACTACACATCAATTTTCAATTATTATTTATTTTAACATGACTATTTCTAATTACTTTTCTTTGGCAATCAAGGTTCTATTATTTTAAAAATAATTATAGGTACCTGAGCAATTTAGGTCTATATAAAAGTAATTTGTCAATTTTTTTGATTAAATTCATAGATGCCGTTACCCTTTCTTCTCTTTGTTTCACATTCATGACGGAAAAAAATATTTCTGTAAAAGCAGAAGTTTCAGGAATGGAAAGAAGAAAGGAAATGATTCAAAATATATTTGTTGAAGTTTTGAAAAGTATTTGACATTTTTCAATAGTCATTTTCAATACAAAGATATTTTCGATAGCCAAAAAAAATAACCTCAATGTTCGTTCAGGTAGCATTAATTGACAAAGTGATGTTGAAGTTGACATTTGACAATGACGAAAGAGTTAGTGAGTGTTACCAACTAAGCCGCGTATGTACATGAATGAGTTTCGTTCGAAAATTTCTTATGCAGCGCTGCGGTTGCGTTCCGTTCAGAGTTAATTAAAAAAAAAGCGCGACAGTTGAATTAGCGATAATAAAATATAGTATTTTTCGTCCTATATTGTTTTTCTATAATATATAGTACATTTGACTAAAATATAGTACGATACTATATAATATAGTACGGGTGGCAACCCTACGCCTAGTATTAAAAATACATTTTCATATCTACGTTTTACTCGTATACTTAATTTAGGTTATTCTGTTTCGCTATTACTATAAAAAGTTTCTTTACATTAAAAGAGATCATTTAATGTTGCTGATGGAACCAGGTCTGTTTTCAATAAAAAGCGTTGGAGTCCCTCATGGTTCCATTCTAGGTCCAATAATATATGCTCTTTATTGCACTTTGCATTGAAATATTAGGTTATGATACTGTTGCATAATGAGGGTTCTTATAACACGAGTGTTTTAAAAAAACGAGCCGCAGGCAAGTTGTTTATAGTATCACACGAGTGTTATAAGACCGAGTTATGTACAGTGTCATACACTACTTTATCTACTCTCATACTATAATACAATATTAGTAAAACAATATTAATAAAAACCAAACTTTGTTTTAATATTGAAAACATTTTTTAAAAGTCAAATGTCAAGTGCGCCAAGGTGCAAACATCGATTGCGCATGCGTGTTGCGTCGCCACGGACTCGTTCATTGAAACCTTTTTTTTTAAGGTAGAGGTTCAACCTCCTTGGTCCAAATTAAAAAGTTATATTATGATACAGGTGTCCATACAAGACCTGTATCATAATAAAACTTTTTAATTTTTGGCCTGTACCTAATGTTTGTCATAAGAATTTTGGTTTCAGTTTTAAAATTTGTATTATAGTATCAGTGTAGATAAACGCATTTTCACATCCACACTTTACTACTTACATTAGGTTATGTTTCTCTATTACTATCAAAAGCAACTTTTAATTATAAATTATATTTACCATTTAATATTGCTGATGGCATAGCCTCTCATATTTCTAATAATCACAGTGCATTTAAAATTTACTCTGTGACCGTAACAAATTAAAGTAATTGCAATAGCGGTACTGTTGTCTATAAGAGTTTATCAGCGTACAAACGATCCGTACTTTACTTAACTAATTGCTCGGCGAAATGTACAAACAAAATGTAGCTTGTAAAACTATTTCAATGTTCTATATAAAAACACGTTTTGGTAAGTGGTAATATAAAAAATTATGTATATAATTATGGTGATATCGTAAAATTATTGCCGTTATGTAAATTCAAAATGTTGAAAAGATCGCCGTGTTTCTTGTGTTTTTCAAAATGACTATTATGTGCTGATAGCCTTAACGGTTTTTACAGCGTCACCGGGTGGAACGGGCGAGCGCAGAAGTTAAAGTTACGAAATTCGGAGAGTAGAGCACAGAAGCTCTACTAGCGTCGGGACACGTTGTCCTAAGAGTACGTCCTGTGAGATTGGAGAGACTGACTTAGGGCAACGTATAGTGTAGGGCTAGTAGCATGATGTGATTAGTAATCACGCTGGCGGAAGTGTTGCTAAAAGCAGCGTCCACCCGACGTCGCCAAGTTTTTTGCTGGTTCTTCTCAGTAAGAGCAACATTCCGAACCAGTGGTAGTTGTATTGATTTATTAGAAGATTATTCGAATTAAATGAGATAACGAGAAAGCAATCTCGGAAGAATCAGATCCTTTAAAAGTGTCTCAGAAACGTGAGCAACTTCTGTATCGCCGCGGGCTGCGCTATCTGATATAAACTGATCGTATTGGGTTTTCTTTGCTTTTTTCCAGTATTGATTCTTACACAAAGCAGATATTGCTGGATCATTGGATATACAATTTTCTTTAAAACTTTCTTCATAGTAAAACTACTAAGATTATAAAATAAAAACAGAGTTATATAATATTTTTACCTATTCAGCTTTGACAAATACGAAAATGAAAAAAAAAATAATACTTAGTAAATAATTTGTACGAAAATAAATTGAAGTAGACCCAAATCCTCCTCAAATACATTTTTAAATAGAACGCACGCTCGCAAATACAAGAATTTTTTCATCTTTTCTTAATAACAATAATGGACTCTGTTAATATTTGTAATGATATTATTTGCTTTCACTATGGAAAAAAATAATTAGGAACGATAATTTTCAAGAAATCTTTTCTATTAACCTAAGCAGATGTTTTTCTTTTAAATGCTTCTTGTATACAAAAAATCGTGATTCACCGATAAAACAAGAGACAGAAGATAACAAAAGAGACACAATAGAAAGCAAGATAACGCAGGAAAACTAACCAATTTATATAAATAGGCGTTACTTTGCGGAGATCCAAAAGTAGTAATGAAATCTATTTTGCTATAATTTAATCGCGTATTATAGCAAAATAATTTCCATATTAATTTTGTATAAACTAAACAATAATTTCTGTTTCTAATGCGCTGTTAGCTCAAACAGCTTAAAGAGCGTTTAATAACAACATCTAACCAAGTGGACTTAGCGTGCTACAAGCATCGTATCGAGAGCAAAAGCAAATCGGACTGCAATCCCGTTCAGACGGTCTACTGATATAAGAACTAGACCAAAATATAGACAAACTAAACAAGTTAGTGTATAATAAATAAAATATTCAATATCAGCTCAAATTTCAATATTGTTATTATGAAATGTCACGTCCGCTTCCCGAGTTTTATATTGGGTTGGGTCCAAGGCCATTCAACAACAACCGTGTAACTACAGCAATATCCATAAACTGAAAAATTTATAGAAAAGGCTTTCCTTTTATAGGACCAATGGAGATAACATTTTCACCTTTACGACGGCGTTTTACATTTAAATGTATAACAATGTAACCTTTGCACAAACAAGTAATTTTTCACAGTAGTAGAAATATACAAGTTTGTTTATACATAGCCCAGAAGTAAGAATAAAATAAAAAAATGTAAAAAATCTGCGATAGCCTCTGTTCTGTTAAAACGTATGTCTTATTGATAATTGCAGTTTATCACACGCTTTTCGGTGAAGGAAACCATCGTGAGGAAACCTGCATATCTGCAAAGAATTCTGGGGATATGTGTAATCTACAAATCTGCATTGCAGCAGCGTAGTAGGTCTTAGCTCCAATTCTTCCCTCCATAAACGGAGAGTAGAGGCCTATGCCCAGCAGAATAAAATAAAAGAACTGTAATTTAATCATAATATTATCATCAATAATTTATTTGCAAATATTTGGGTTGTTCCAGAGAAGAGAGAAGGATCCAGACTATGGAAGACCAGAAAGGTAATGATCCACGAACCAAGTATCACAACTTCTTCTTCTTCTTCTTTCTCAACCGGTGGACGTCCACAGCTGAACATAGGTTTCCTTCAGGGATCCCCAAAATCCACGATTTTGAGCCGCTTGGAACCAGCGGCTCCCCGCGACCGTTTTGAAGTCGTCAGTCTACTACATACTACGTGCCCCGCCCATTGCCACTTCAGATTCGCGATACGATGAACTATTTCGGTAACTCAGGCTCTTCTACGAATCTCCTCGTTCCTGATTCGATCACGTAGAGATACTCCGAGAATAGCCCGCTCCATCGCCCGCTGGGTGACTCTGAGCTTTCTTATGAGACCCATAGTCAGCAACCACATTTTTGATCTGTAAGTCATCACTGGCAACACGCACTGTTCGAAGATCTTGGTCTTCAAGCAGGTATTTTGGACATATGTGTATCTGGAGAATATCAATAGTAAGGCTTTAAGATGAACATGAGTAGAACGAAATCATGTCTAGCTCACAATATATCAATGATGACTACAATCACTACATAGAACAATAGAAAGAGGTCAATCGTCAGAGTTACAGGACATTATTTTGAGAAAGAACAGGTCAATCGTCAGAGTTTGATTACGTTCGGAAAGTCAAGCGAGATCTTTTGTCTAAATACCTCAGTACGTGGTTACCCTAAATTCACGTTCAGTTAGAATTCGGAAGTGGTTCTAGTATACAGCGAACGAAGTTTCGAACGAGCGTTACTTACAATATTAACGGAGATAAAATAGCCGAAACAACTAAATCAATTGGAGGTCTGCCTCTAGCTCATATATTATTAAAGCAGCCAGAAAATATCACTGAAATAAAGTTAACTTTGTAAAACCGGTACCTTTTTTTATTAGTGATTATAGAGAAAAACGGCATTGGGGTATCGATAGATATAAAATCCTAATTTAATTCGAGAGAAAACCTTAACTTAAGTAAAAAACGATGGCCATTTTTATATTCCTAAGACCTTATTTGCGGTGATAATTTACTTAGTTAGTTTTAATGTAGTGGCATTTTATTAATCAACAATTTTTAGTCATTAGATTATTATTATTTAGATATAGTATTTATATATAGATATGTAACTATATTTACGTCAATCGGATCTAATCTAACACATAGTCATCTTATATCTTATGTATATATCAGCTATTATCAAAAATATTTAACAGCAAATGTAACAAATGTAACACATGTAACAAATGTAAACGTAATATCAAAAATTATCAGCATTGTTTCGTCACTGAGTTAGTCGTCGTTAGTCGTCACTAAGGTAATGAATATTATATTTCAATATGTTTTATATGTTTCTTAATGCAGTATGGATTATAACTCCAGGCAGGCACCTGTAAGTTTTCTAAAATTAGCACATTTAAAAGAAAATCTTGACGACATATGCGTTACTCTAGAAAATTGACTGTTGACCCGCCGTGTGGTATCCAGCTGAGTAATCGGTTAGAATAGACCACCCTTATTTCTTACCGGGGTGTCTTAAAAGGCGACTAAGGTAAGTTGACGTTGGGCGGCGAGTCGTAAGATAACGAGCTAAAATATGCAATAATATATCTGAAACATGTTTTGCCGACCCATTTTAGATTGGGATAAGGGCAGGAGTGTAATGATGATAATGATGGTAATGATGATGATATCAATCCATATTAGAGCAGTGTGTTGGTTCTGAGCTCTAATCCATTTCTCCGACGGAGTAAGGAGATTCATTCTTACTTATTTGTTAACTATTTAATTCTATAATGTACCATACAACCCAAGTGCTATGCAAAACGTAAAAAAACAGTAGTATATCTTAATTAAAGAAAGGTTTAAAGATTTCAAATAATAAATAAAATAATGCCTATGTATCACTGTAACTTATTTCGTTTTCACAAAATATAACTCAACAAAACACAATACCTTACTCCATTTCAGACGAATGTCACATTACATATGTTAATCTAGATAAGCGTTTTTGTGATACAATAACACTACTAGTAAACTGAGTGCATTCTAAAATATACTTTATTAATTGGCCGGAGATATTAAAATCGCGTGGTTCAATTAACAAAATTTATAACAACTTTAATACCAGTTGTAAGTATCGCAAAGGGTTAACCCACGCACAGGGTCACTATAAATCTCAGCTAAGAGGTTTCATTGTGGCCTGTCCCGACAAAGGATTCGTAAGTAGCATTGGAATGAACGTGAGGAATTAAATGATAGGGTGAATTCATATTGGAAATCAGGCTAACCATTTTAAAAAATAAACTTATACAAACTTATCTGAATATGCCGTGTGGTATCCGGCTGAATAGAATAGTACCACCCTCATTTCTTACCGAGGTGTCCTAAAGGCGACTAAGGTAAGACAACTCGCCGTGTGGTATCCGGCTGAGTAGAATAGACCACCCTCATTTCTTACCGAGGTGTCGTAAAAGGCGACTAAGGTAAGTTGACCCAGCGTGTGGTATCGGGTTCAGTAGAATAGACCACCCTCTTTCTTACCGAGAAGTCGTCAAATACGACTAAGGTAAGTTGAAGTCAGGCAGGCGGCCGTTCGTAAAATACGTAGTGAAATCATGTGACAACATATTTATAGCATGTTGTGCCGACCCCACTTAAAGTAGGATAAGGGCAGGAGGATGATGATGACAAACTTATCTGAATCTACACAAAATTTACACTTGATATATGTATGTAACATTTGTAATAATTATTATTTCATAACAAACTCTTATAAAGCTATAATTAAGATCATGAAACATATGTAGCAAATGCTGTAAAAAATGTGTACTGAAAAGTTGATATCCTGTAGCTTGGACGAAACTTTTCCACCAAAACTTGAGGTTTGGACAGCATCCAAAAAACAGCCCATAAGAATGTCCACAAAACTTTGGGCTTGGAAAACATCCAAAAGATTCAGTAAAATAAGATTACCTTGTGTATAGTGTCATTATACTTCCTATATTTGTATATTGTTATACAAATATTTTGTGCATTATAAAACGAAGAGCCTATTTAGAAGCGGAAGCTGGGATTATCAGGAACACTTCATAAAAATACACTGCTCACACTAAAATGACAAAAGTATCTACAAAATATTTGATTGCCGTGTATGTATTTTTATAGTGTCGTAGTTTTTAAAACAACAAATCTGTTGGATGACTGTATACGGTTCTTACCAGATTCATAACTATTTTTTATCTTACTGGAAAAAGTAAATTATCAGCCTCTTACTCTCCCACTGCTGGGCATAGGCCTCCTCTCTCCGTTTTAGGAGAGAAGAATTAGAGCTAAGACTCACCACGCTGCTCCAATGCGGATTAGTAGGTTACACATATCCCAAAAATTATCTTGTGATATGCAGGTTTCCGCACGATGTTTTCCTTCACCAAAAAAACATGTGATAAATTTCAATTGCTATCGTGACTTTTTTGTGGTTTCCGGTTTAGAAGAATAAACCACCCTCTTTTTTACCGAGGTGTCGTAGAATACGACTGAGGTAAGTTGACGTCAGGCAGGCGGCCGGTCGTAAAATACGTAGCCAAATCATGTGACAACATGTTTATAGCATGTTGTGCCGACCCCACTTAGAGTGGGAGTGGGAGGGCAGGAAGATGATGATTGGTTCACCCAGTCGATTAGAACCCATAGTCGTCTCTAGAGAGTCGTGAGATCACACCCCTGGGCTAATGCAGCTTTATATGTTACTGGATTCACAAATTAATATTTAATAGAGTTCTCATTTCATACACATTAAGCATGTGCACTCACACACTGTACCCAATTGCAGTTTTCTCAACACAACAAAAAAATAAAATGTACAGAGGTTCTCTAGAAGTATTGAGTTACGCTTTTAATAAAACTTGTTAAAATCTTCTGAACTACCCATTGTTCATTGGTCTCGGTAGATGAAAAAAAACGTTCGTAAATAATTCTTAATCTTCCGGCGTTAACGAAGTTTTCCATCGCTATATCCCGCACCTGCGAAACAGGGTAACTAAACTTTGCAATACACTTGGATATTCCTGTTTTACACTCTCTTAGATTTTGCAACGTAGTACACTAAAATTAAACAATTCAATCAAAAAACTATGCAATAAAATAAAATTATAATATAATATGATCGATGATGATGAAGTATAAGTTGACATTTCATAATGAAAGCATAAATTATTATTCGCTATCGTGTATCATAAAAAGAATATAAAAATGTGAGTATCTTAGTATCTTTTTCTTATGTCAACTAATAGACCTCAACTTTTTGACATAGGTGTCTCCGAAGGACTTCCACGCTAGACGATCTTCTGCCACCTGCATCCAACGGCTACCTACGACCTTTTTGAAGTACCATACCATACCATAGTGAGGCGTTTATTAGTCAATTTTATTAAATTTTACATTATATTTGTAAATTTTAAATCTATCTTATTTTAAAGTAATTAACGTATAGAAACCGCCTATAATCACGTCTAATTTTATCGGATGAGCCTGACTAGTTTCAAGCCCATACGAGGGCTCTTGTACTTATCGTATGTGCTTGAAACTAGTCGGGTTCATCCAATAAAATAAGAAATGGGTATAACCGGTTTCTTTACATTAATTATAAATATCGCTCGCGATTATTTAAATTCAAAAATATTTTAAATTCACATATTTTATTTATTTATTTATTTATTTTAAAGGATTATCAACAGGCTACATCTTAATCAGGATGTAGACCCACTTAAAGATAACCACAACTTGCGCTTCGGTTGGGTCTATAACCTTCACATAGTATTAAGCATATTTATTTATAAGTTAACATATATAACATATATATATAGACATAAGTTTAATCAATCAAAATAGAAAAAAAAAGTTAAGTTGAAAAAGTTAAAAAGTTAAGTAAATAAAAAAAACTAAAAGTTAAATTAGGAGCTAGAGAGCATGTAGTCCAAAATGCTTCCCTTGTGACTGTTCAGTATATCTGGCAAAGAAATGGTGCTTTAATTTTGATTTGAGTTCATAAAGTGTCTCTCCAAATATGTCGAGATTGATCACTTTACTGAGTTCATTAAATGACGAGATCATTCTCTTAACTGGTGCAGAAACTCCTAAATTTGTTCTCGCGGTACTACAATATAGCGTTAAGTTTTTTGATCTATTAGAAGGCCTAGGAGCTACAATAGACAACTTACTTAGAAATTCTTGACAATCTATGATTCCGTTTATTACTTTATATAGAAAGCATATATCTAATAACTTCCTGCGGTCAGAAAGAGAAAGTAACTTATAGTGGCAGAGTTTGGAGTAATAACTTGTTTTTTCTTTAAGGAAGTTGTCACAAAAGCCAAGATGATATAAAAATCGTTTTTGAATACGTTCAATTCTAGTCAAATGCACATTGTAGTAGGGATTCCAGACGACCGAACAGTATTCCAGGACGCTTCTTGATAATGCATTAAATATAATATTATTAAGTTTTAAAGTACAAAATGTAAAATTTACATTTTTAGAAAGATTGAAAGTTTTGAGATCGGGCGATACTTAGTAACATCTCTTCTGTCACCATCCTTAAAAACAGCAACTATAAACGCATTTTTCCACTGTTGTGGAAAAACACCTTCAGTTATTGATGCATTATATATCATCGTCAAGGGTACGGCTAAGGTTTAAATTTTAACGAAACTATTACTGATTTCTCTAAATCCGGAAGCTTATACATTACAATATGGCAGCTATATAATCCATTTTTTCAATTATCACGGGCTTTAGATACTAATTTACTTATATTTCAATTTTTTTATCAATATCCACGCTTATTTGAGTGTGGCATACGCTCATTATGTAGTCTCCAAACATAAGATATCCATGCGAAAACCACCGTGTGGCGGCGGCTAAAGCAAGGTGACGTCAGGCAGGCGGCCGGGCGTAAAATACCCAGCTGGATCATGTGACAACATGTTTAAAACATGTTGTGTCGAACCCACTAGTGTGGGATAAGGGCAGGAAAATGATGATAAGAAATTCATGTCCAAATATCGTCTGACTTATATGGATACCCTATTGCGGGATTACTATCCTCAAACTAACTTTCAGTTGAAGCACTGAGGGATTTAATCAGTCTGCAGAATGTGATTACAAGACAAATTAAATAGGATTTTCTTAACTTATACCTTAGCTTAACACTGTTGGATGGATGTACGTTAGTTACTCTTTCGCAGCGAATCCGCTGAACCAATATCGAAAAAATATTCCTTACACACTGGAATAACATATAGGCTATAGAAATCCTGTTAATTCTACAGGAATAGGATGACATTGAAAAGTGCCATCTATTATCAACCTATCACGCGACAACTGTTCACGCGAACAAAGTCGCGGGTGAAAGCTAGTGAACTATAAATAAAACTCGCCGTAACTGTAGACATGATTCTATGAAAATATTTTGATCCAGTAGTAATAAAAAATAATTCAAAATTATTGCAATTATTCAAGATTTATGAATACTTGGCCTACCATGCTAAGACTTTAGTACCGATATATAAACCCTTAAGCCATTCTCCAACCATTCAACTTAATCAAATATTCTATAAAAAAATCTGATGGTCCATTTGGAGGAGAAACAACACATTTTCGCATTAATAATTAGTGGAATTACTAGATCAACGATTCAGAGAAATGAACCAGAAATTCATACTAATATTAGACTAATACGAAAGTCTGTCTGTCTGTTACTCTTTCACGGTTAAAATACTCAGCCAATAATGACGAAATTTGGTATATTAAAATAAGTATTCATAAGGTATACATTATAAATAACATATAGGATAAAAAACTCGCATTGTGGTATCAGGCTGAGTAGAATAGACCACCATCATTTCTTACCGAGGTGGCGTAAAAGGCGACTAAGGTAAGTGCCATGTGGTATCCGGCTGAAAAGAATTGACCCCCCTCATTTCGTAGCGAGGTGACGTAAATGGCGACTAAGATAAGTTGATATCAGGCTGGCGGCTGGTCGTATAAATTTGCCCAATGATGTTGATGATCATGATAGGATAAAAACACATTCTACCTTCGGACATTAAAAAAACTTGAAATTGAAGATAAAATTAACGCTTATGTTGGTACTTAAATAAGTAGCTGAGTCATCTAGTTGTTTATAAATACAAATTAGATTTTTCTTTCTATATCTAAATAATTTTCATGAAAAGGTCAAAGTATAAAAAGGTCGATGTTACAAGCCTCGTTACATCTTTTCACGCTATGTTAAGCCGTCGCTACTTAAAAAAGACCAATGTCAGCATTAACGAAAGATGGCCTATTTTCATTTCCATTTTCGGACGAAATTAATGTTCAGTAAAATCCATAATCGTTTATGCAATTTCCGCATTCATAAAGGCGACGTTCATCTTTTTAAAATAAATTACAAAGTTGATTTCGGATTAGATAATTTGTAAATAAGGGGGAGGGAGCAATATATTTACTTTTTATGTTTATTTTTGAAGCGAAAATTTCTTTTGCGACATTATGCACTTTTTATGATGGTTAAAAAAATATTAAAGTTGCATCAGGACATATGGCTTGATCGAAAATCCGTCACACGGAGAGTAGACCGGCAACGCCGCGTAGGAGAGGAAGTATCCCCGTCTCTTTCTACCGCGCGGTGAAAATGTATGTCTGCGCCTGCTGTTTCGCTTTATTATGAATGAAAGTTGTTTTTTTTCTGGCAGATTAACTTTTTAATGTAACACTTCTGAAATTCTTCCCTAACCATTCCAAAATATCAAAAATGAACAACGTTAAAATACAAGTTTTCACTTCTGCCGGCACTTCTGGAGGGCAACCTGTTCTTTTTATATGTGATTGGAATATGATAAGATCAAGCAATTTTATGAGATTAAAGCGCTCAATTCAATGTTCAGTTTTATTGCTAAAGAATAAATTTATACTACTGTTAAAGACTCGCCGCCCGCGATGCTTTATATAACTGATTTCGATTTCGATTTTTTGATAACTGATTTCAATTTCGAGTTTGCATATAATCATCGATCCTTCATTTGCGCGTCATTACGCCTGCGGTCTGTAAGTCCGATAAAGAGCACAACAGAGGGCGTACAGTTTCAAAAATTTTCTGATACTAGTACTACTATACAGTCTGTAGAATTTCTTTACAAGACAAATTAAATAGGATTCAGGACTTAACCTTAGCTTTGAAATGATAGTTATTTCACATCACAATCAATTTTTCGAAATAATATAATCATCAGAATTTTCGAGAAATAACTGAAATTATATATGCTTATTATGTTTATATTTTATTTTTTAATAAATATGTTAAGGGCTATTACAACATAAAATAGTACATACGCACTTGGAAAATCCATTTCCCAAGATACTATAAATTCACTTAGCTGACAAAAGGCAAGTTTGTGTAGTGCATACGTATGTTGGGTCCTTTGAGCATTGCAGCATTAACTTGCCCCACAGTAGTGCACTCTCAAAGTCCAAGTACTACATCTTAAAGGCTTTTCCTGTCCTATTTTAAGAGCTTTACTCTCAAATTGAATACAGCGTAAAGGTTCGAAAATTGAAATAGTACTATTTCCTATTTCGAGATGATATTATGTTTATTTTTTTTTTCTATTTATTTCAAAACAAAAAGTTCTTTCATACAAAAAGTTCAAGTTTACATAATGTAACGGTATATATAAACTCATTACATTTTTTTTTCGTACGCTCTGATAATACTTAACACTTTTTTTATAATACAAGAAACAATAAAACTATCAAGTAGTGTACTTAATATGTACAACCTTTTAAAAAAAGGCTTGGAATATAACGTAATACAATATTTTCCTACTTGAATAACGATGGCGCCACTAGTATTTTATTCCGCGCTATAATTTATAATTATATTAAAAGTCCTCATACAAAATGATTAGTGATTGTCATTGTCCTTAAGTTCCTTTGGTGTTTAGTGCATCCTACAAAAACATAAGTCTCTGCGAAACTGTAAACGGTACTTTTTACGGTACATTCCAATTTGAAATCCTGTCATTTGTATGTATTCTTTCTCCCGACAATATGTCCGTCCGGGTCGACGCGTTGCAGGCTAAGATTTACATATTAAAAAACATTCTTTAAATGTATATTAAACACATTTTCATATTTTAAGTGTTAATAAATACAATGCGATATCCATACAAAATAGACCAAACATTTCACAGAGTATATTCAAAGAAATATTATGCTCAATGGTAGATTTTATATATATATATATATATATATATATTATTTATATAATAATTATAATTACGCTCACCGCCGTGTGGTATCCGGCTGAGTAGAATAGACCACGCTCATTTCTTACCGAGGTGTCGTAAAAGGCGACTAAGGCAAGTTTACGTCAGGAAGGCGGCTGGTCGTAAAAACGCAGCCAAATCATGTAACAACATGTCTATAACATGTTGTGCCGACCCTACTTAGAGGTTATTGTTATTATGCTCAATTTTCTATATGGTCAAAGTTAAATAATGATGATATGAATATAAAAAACCAGTTTCAACATGTGGTTCAAATAAATATATAGATTCACAATTCACGTATCAGTGTCTTGTTTCCTGCCTTGCTACACTCTAACAAGCTGTAAACAATTTTACCCCTAATATCGTCCGACGACGGCATAGAAATTGGCTCTTTACGATCTATGGACACTTTAACCCTACCCTCCCAGCTCGGTCAAATTAAATGGTCATGTACATAGAACACCTCGCTGGTCTTGTAGCAGAATCGTTCGCTTTAAAAATTAGCGAATCCAATTTATTTAAAAATCCATGATTCTTAAGAATATTTCAAAAGATACAAATAATAATTTCTGTTACTTATTCATGAAATTATATACAGGAACTAGCGGCCTCCCCCTGCTTCGCACGGGTATAAAATATATAGTCCATGTCACTCAGTGAAAAAAAAAATGATTAAAATCGATCCAGTAGTTTTGATTTATTCATTTCTGCCCGTGGCCCGCAAGCGTTAAATTTGGAGAAAAACAATTCACCTCTCCCTCTGCTATCTTTGGAATATCTAGCTTCATATACCTATTACATATTTACTTATTTATTTTTACATTTTTCCCTATGAATTTTATTTTTACAATTAATTACAGAATGTCTTTATATACAGCATTCACAGGTTCCTTGTCATTAAAAAAACTCTTTTAAGAGCGACAAATAGCTGCTAAATTCGAAGTGCTTATAGGGCGAAGCGCGGCCTCCTCACGGCATTTTAAAACTGTAATATCTCCGAAAATGTTCACTTAAATTACATGCTATAAACGGCCATATTGATCTATATTAAATCAACAATTTATTTAAGGTACTTAATTGGATAAGGATTAACACTGTATTGTATAAAATTTGCTTTGAACATAAGGCATTATTTTTCGTAAAAAGTAAATGACAAAAAATGCTATTGTGGGTTATCCATAAGAGATAGACATATACTATCGCGGACTTTTCTGTAGACCTTTTCAAGGTGTACAAATACTTAGTACATCATTTTGAAAAATCTCGTAGGGTTTAGCCTGCGTTTTCAATGTAAGCGGAAAAAAATGTGATTATTTACAGAAATCTCAAAAATTACAGTATTTCTCTACTCCGTATTGAATGTTATTATACATACAAACCTTCCTCTTGAATCACTCTATCTATTAAAAAAAACCGCATCAAAATCTGTTGCGTCGTAGTTTTAAAGTTTTATGCATACATAGGGATATATGGACAAACAAAGAATGTGACTTTGTTTTATATATGTTTTGTATGATGTGATGGCCTCAACTGACATCAAAGAAAAATTTAATATTAAATTCGATTAAATTTGCAAATTTTATCAGAATATGTATAATACAAGCTGTGATAGCCCAGAGGTGACACCGTGCGACTCTCTCAGGAGGGTCACAGGTTCAAACCCGGGCAGACATCAATGAGTTTTTCTGTTAAAATTTATATGTCTCATTGATAGTTGTAATTCATCACACGATTATCGGTGAAGGGAAACATCGTGAGGAGACCTGCACATCTCTTGAGAATTCTGGGAATATGTGTAACCTATCAATTGCATTGGAGCAGCGTAGTGGGTTTTAGCTCCAACCTTTCCGTCTAAAAACGGAGAGAGTAGGTCTATGCCCAGCAGTGGGCTAGTAAATGTCTGTCGGTTTACTTTTTTATCTATACAAAAAATCATTATAGGCATCTATTGTGGACGCTCGTTATGTTTAAAAATGGAGTTGGTTCGTTTTTTTAATTTAACGAAGAAATATATATTAGCCGATTGTCATAACAGGCTCCACGCATGTGATGATGGGATTCGCAACCAATTAGTAATCTACATATATGGATACTTCTTATATTGATATGGCTGATGTATGGTGAAATATATATCAAGAATGAACAATAATTACTTTAATTAATCAATATTAAGAGTTATATTTTAAGAGAGCAATAACCGAGTTTCTTGCTTGCTCTTCTCGATAGAACCAGCTTTCTGAACCAGCAGTAGAGTTGACGATTCAAATCACTTGTTTGCAAGTTTACTTGAATAAAGAATATTTTGAATTAAAAAATAAAATTTTCGCTCGTACCTACTACATCACAGATTGAATAAAAACATACCAATATACATGGTAAACCGCAGAACTAGCGTTAAAAAATAAATAAAACAAGGTTTGTAATAAAAGTGCTATAAATCAGAATTAAGTAAGGCAGGGAAGAAAAATAACGTCCCTATATTTGGAGACGCAAACTGTGTCACTTAAGAAAGGATTTTCTCAAAAAATATTATCTTCTAGAAAAATAGTTTATACCAAAAACTTTTATTTAGGCTAACAAGAATGTCTTGAGCTAGAAAGAAGATAACAAAACCTTTATGTTAAAATAATATGTCAAAGTTTAGCATCTCCATTATTTTGTTCGGACTCAAATTTACAAACTAAGAATTGAAATAGTAAAAATTTGGCCCACTTGCTAGAACTCTAGTATATAAGTCATCGACATTTAATTAAGAAAAACACTTTATAAACGATAACTAATTTGAAAAATATAGAAAAATTACGAAATAAAATTTGGTTTTTTATGTTATTATGGAGTCGACTGCATTACAACAAATATGGAGTGTGTTGAATTCGAAACATGTCCAATACGTAACAAACGATTTCAAATAATTTAATAGGGGCCCTATTTTATTTTTTCCCTAAGGCCCTTGGTTAGCTAGCTACGCTACGCTAAATATATTTGTTTTAGTAAATTTTTTCGCAATCTACCCACAAAAATATTATTTACCTTCCTACTCTAGCTAGTTAGTATACGGTAACGGAGTTTTGATAAAAAAAAATTACAAAACTCCGTTTCTAAAGTATTGAAAATTACGACTAAAGTATTCCACTATTGTACACATGTATTGTATGCATGATATAATGTTATTTTTAGTAGTAGGCACACGTTGCTGGACCAAAATGAATAGCGGTAGTTTCCTGGCTCTTTGGTTAATGGCTCACATCACATATTTCCGACTGTGCCCTAAATAATGTAGATCTTACCATTCGAGATGACACAAAAGAGTTTCTTTCATATTTCATCGCTACCACGGCATTCATTATAAACTTTACATACTAAACTCCTCATATTGCTGAAGCCAGAATAGTGTTTTTCTTAGAAAGTAAGTACAAAAATCATTCATTTTTAAATGTAAGGAAGAATTTATATAAATCTTCTACGTTCATGTAATATCGGTACCATCACAACATAACATGCATAGGGCATCATCTTTTACTATTTATTGGTCGCTTATTGTTAGCAAAATAATTTTCTGTCTTGTATTATATTCAGAATTTAGTGGTGGGGCTATTGGAGGGCTAAACGGGGCAGTGCCTTGAGGCCCCCAAGCTTGAGGAGTGCCTCGGACTCAAATTAACAAACAAAGGATTGAAATAGTGAAAATTTGGCCCACATGCTAGAATTCTAGAATATCAACCACATTTAATTAAGAAAAACACTTTATAAACGACAACTAGTTTGAAAAATATAGAAAAATTAAATAAAATTTGTATTTAACTTTTTCTGTATTATGGAGTCGACTGCATTATAACGAATATGGAGTGTGTCGAATTCGAAACATGTCCAATATGTACCAAACGATTTTAAATAGTAGAGGCCCTAGTTTATTTTTGGCCCAAGGCCTTTTGTTAACTAGTTACGCCACTGTCAGAATTATACGTTTTTTTTTTAATTATATAGCTGTTAGTTTAGGCAAAATTTTAAAAGTTTTTTAAAAAACAAATAAGTATGTAGGTACATTGTGAAGTTAAAAATAACTTTTCAAAAATAATATGAATTAATAAAGTATAAAAAACTATTTTTTATTCTATATAAAACTAAATGTTATATTGTATAAAATTTTCTTTCATTCCCTTACTTTGATTGACATTAGAACAAACTTCTGAAAAATATTAACAGTTAATTCAGTTCAACTTATTGGTTTTATTTTTCTTTGGAGGTTTATGAATTAAAGATTAAAACAGTGGTTTAAGATACGAATTGAAGGACGAAATAACAAAACCAAGTCACGTTTTAGACTAATAAATTCCAAACAATTACCATTCTGTTTTCTATTTCATTTGACCAGATAGTGTTGTTATCATTTGGGAATACTGAGATGAATTTAAATTGCATATTATAAAATAATTGTTTCTTAATTTAAAAGGCTGTGATTTATAGACGACTTGTTGAACGAACGTGGAACAGTTTGTATATTACTTTTACATCAAAATAATATCTTTTAATAATGTTAACATTATTACTATTGATTTTTCGAATGTCATTACTGCAATCTGTTACTTGTAGGTAATATTTCGAACAATTTACAATACTTGCAATAAGAATAGCATAGATTACAAATTTCTTGACATTAACAGTAATTGTCGACTTCAAAATTGACCGTCTAATTCATTTTGATATTCATGACAAAAGCGTAACTAAGTACTCGTTAGATATCACAGAATTTACTTACAAGTTTTATTTATCAACTTTATTTTATTTTCTTTAAAGTTTTAATTTGACTTATAAATTATTCGTTACCACGTAAAATTAACATTTATGTAATGTTTTATAAATTAAATTTATTTCTATTAATTATATTATGACTCGTTCAACGAATTTTACATTCCCCCTTTACAATATATTATATTTACACTTGATAGTTTGAGATATGTAGCCACCGTGTCGTAAAAGGCGACTAAGGTAAGTCGACCCGCCGTGTGGTACCCGGCTGAGTAAAATAGACCACCCTCTTTCTTATCGAGGCGTCGTAAAATACGACTAAGATAAGTTGACGTCAGGCAGGCGGCCGGTCGTAAAATACGAAGCCAAATCATGTGACATGTTTATAACATGTTGTGCCGACCCCACTTAGAGCGGGATAAGGAGTTGATAAATTAGTTTGAGATATCTAGATGTAGTAGTAGATATATTTGACTTCATGTCTATACAAATATGTCACAAAACCGATAAAATTTGAAATATGTCAGTCCATTCTCAGTTATGCATTTTGCTGGCAGAAAATAACCTCGTATGTTCTAGTTTCCTGCGATCACAGGTGCAGGAATGTGTTGTCGTGAGCACTATTCAGTATTTACGAGGAATAGGTTACCTAACATCGCATCGTATAGATTTTAATAGAAAACTGCTGTCAATAGCATGCGAAAATACAAAAACAAGCTTTAATCGCGCTTTTTAAATATCGCAATTAATTTGTAAAATTCTTTAAATAGCGGCCTGTTACTATCCCATTACTGAGAATAGGCCTCTTCCCTCCGTTTTTGGAGAGTAGGTTTGGAGCTAAGACCTACCACGCTGCTCCAATGCGGATTGGTAGGTTACACATATCTCCTGAGTTCTCTAGAGATATTCAGGTTTCCTCACGTTGTTTTCCTTCACCGAAGAGCTTGTGATAAATTGCAATTATCAATTAGACACATAAGTTGTAACAGAAAAACTCATTGGTGTCTGCCCGGGTTTGAACCCGTGACCTCCTCGAAAGAGTCGCACGGTGTTACCGCTGGGCTACCACAGCTTGTAAAATGCTTAATACTACATTTTACAGCTGTAAAATACAAATAACTACTATTACTACTAGTATTAACTTTAAAGACCATGGAAAAATAAGGTTGGCATTGGGAATACAGACACAACACTTCGACGCTGGTTTGTTGACATTGTTGGTTTTGTATTTCCACCAATTTATTTCACATTTGACATATCCACGCTCATGAAGTTCCGTAATTTTTACGTTAAATCCACAGTATACAAATGCAATGATTTATGGGCACTTTGTTTTTTTAAAGATAGTGACGTAACGCGCTAATTATCACCGATATTTATTGAACCCAGTTAATTGAGTAGAATAATTAAAATTTAACCACTATGTCGTTACGATTGACACAAAATGGCCGTTGCTCTGTTTGTAAATATTGTATATTAGTAATAAGGCTGCTATAATAAATACTTTTTTCATTGTTTAATTGTTGTCATGTTTTTTAAGTAATGCGATTAATCTAAGAATACATTTATTTTAATACCTACAATATAGTTATTTAAATACCTGTTTATTTCTATAAAACAATACAAAACTTTGAGTAAAAAGGAATAATCAATATGATAAATTTATTAAAATTTCTATGTATGTTTGGCATCTCTACTACTACTAGCTGTCAAAAGTTAGATAAATGTTTGGAAAGACTACATGTGTCATAACTTGTATTCATGTGTCATAACTTTATCCTATATCGTATCAACAGTTGAAAGTGCAGCGTTAATTACGCATTGGAAGTTGTGTAAATGTACACTTTTTAATTAAACCCGTGGAGTCAAAGTGCAAAAAAATCATATTTGCTTTCATACCTCGGTTAATTACCACCTTTGGTGAGAAATGTTTGTTTTTGCACAAAGAATCAGTTTAACGCAAAAATTCAGTCAACATTTCTTTTATTATTCGCGATGTACCTAACCTGTGTAGCTTGAGTTAATTAGATGATATAAGTATAAACCAAAAAACTTAAAATATTTTTTAACTCTTTTTATACTGATTTTATAAATCACATTTAACTTAAGATACTAACGCACAAACCTGGTTGATAAATTATAATCCCAACTGTATTAAATAATAACACATAATAACATACCGTGCGACACTTTCGATTGGGTTACAGGTTTAAACCTGCAGAAGCAATGTAAATGCAAATGCAAAAGCAGGCACCAATGAGTTTTTTTGTTAATACTTATGTATCTAATTTATAATTGTAAAATATCATACGCTTTTCGGTGACGGTAAATATCGTGAGTAAACTAGCATATATCTAGAGAATTCTGGGGATAGGTGTTGCCTACCAATCCGCATTGGAGCAGCGTGGTGAGTCTTAGCTCCAACCCTTCTCTCCAAAAAAAACGAAAAGGCCGTTAGTTTACAACTACTTTGGTAAAAGATCAAAGTGTGTCAATACTTAAAAACAGATGATTTATTAATTATGTAACTACAAAATAAAACTACTGTACAAGAGTTCATAAAAAAGGTCAGCAAAAAGAAACTTAGTATCTAACCTAAATAGCAAGTGAAATAATAATGAAAGTCAGACCGTGCTATATTTGATCACATATTTCTGCAGTCAACAAATAACGCGCAATATTTATACAAAATGCAAAAGGATTTTTTCGTGTCCAACAGCCTGTGATACGTTTGCTTCGGTTGAAAGCTCATATTTACATACATATATTTTTAAGAACCATATTTTATTTTTAAAAACGAATGCTTGTCTGTTTTAGTTTTCGTTGAACCAATGAAGCTCTCGTGTCAGGTTAATGACTGCTTTGTTTTGATCTTTTATATACTATTCGTTTTAATGGCCTTTTCGGCTTCACCTGTGGGGATGAACGGACCCAGACATGGCTTCAAGGGACGAGAAGGTATTATGATATGACTGTATCTGTGCTTTACACCGTCGGGAGTATTGAAATAATTGAGCGACATCAGAATAATTGGACCTCGTCGGCCTCGGCAATGACGCTGTGTGGACACGATTGGTGACACAAATTCTGATGACTTTAAACAGAGAAGTAATATTGTTGCAACAGGGTAGACACTCCCATCACAAAACATGCCAGCCAAGCCTGGTAAATATTGCCAAAACCTATAGGAAAAATAGAATTTTTAGAAAGAATGGCTAGAACTATGGGTAAATATCAATAAATTGCTGGCAGTATTTAGTACACTAATAGTCAAAGTTTCGTCCAAATCTATACATATTATAAAAACAAAGTCCCGCAGTCCCGCAAAACCACGCAGGGTTTATATGAAGGTGTGGAATTCGTATTATTTATCTAAATCTATGTCTAATAATATAGGTTTTTAATGTTATTTTTTCAATGGCTATTGAAACAGAAACGGCTTTATTAGAAACAGCTGTTTAATTTAAATGAGTTAAATATATGTATATGATCCAACGATTATCATGAAATTTGGCATGTAGGTGGTTTTGGAGGGAAAAATCTATCTAGCTAGGTTTTATTTTAAAAAAATGTACTTTTATCCCTGTTTCCAGGCACTGAAAAAACTGATAAAATAGAAACAGATTGACAAGCTTCAATTTGCTGTCATTTGTAAAGTTGTAATACCGCAATGCCAAACGGGTGTACTAAATATGTTAAAATACCCGGGTTCAAGTCCCACATTTCATTGTCAAAATATAAAGAAATATTTTTTTGTAATTGCACTTTTTATAACTTTTAATAAAATTACCGAGCAAGGCTCTGTTACTATGTACTTGTTACTAATAATAGAATAGGAAATATAAAAAATTGTATAAATAAAAATATTATAATTTATACAACGTATACAAAGAGTATTCAGCTTAATCAAAATTCATAATCTGAATTGTAGGGATTCATTAGCATATAAATGGACGATTTATGTCCAAAAAATAATTAGGAATTTTAAGCAGTGGCCGCATATTAATTATATTGATTTATGAAATTTGAGAAACTTTCCAAAATGTTACTTATCTCCAATTAGATTTTTGTTAAGTAAAATTATAAATAATAGCGATTGTCCAGTGTAAAAAACCGACTTCACCGTCCCAAAATTAATAAAATTCTAGTGATCAATAACGATCTATAATCTATCAACCATATAGTTAGTGATCAGATACAGATACAGATAGTGATCAATAATCCTAAAAGATAGATTACACATAATATATATAAGAAGTAGACTGGAAAACTTTAGTATTCATAATATTAGGATAAATTTACGCATATTTCTTTCCTTAACTTCTGTACTCTCCTCAGATTCAAAGTTCCTGAAAATGGAATAATTATTCGTAGGTTCGTTAGATCGTTTCGCCCTATAACCTGAAGCATCTTAAGGAGAATAGGCTCTACAACAAAATCGACGGTGGAGTCTATCCTCCTGATGAAGCTTCGGTTTCGGAGCGAAACGATCGCAAAGGTTGTCGTAGGGAGTATATGTAGTGCTTGTTTGGGCTGTTGTTGGTGTCGGTGGTTTAAGGTATGAGAACGTTGCTAAGTATAGGAAGCATCCTATACATAAAATTACATAGATTCTTTTAAAAACGCGGATTATAGTATAATATTAATAATTATAGCATAACTTCAGTAATTTTTATAGTTAAGTTCATCGAAGTATTCCTAAAACTAAACTAATATTTACCAAATACTAACGAACTAAAGTGTTCGTTAGTGCCTAGAGCAATGCTGGCTTTAGTTACACCATTAAAATGCAAACTGAATTAATAACTATGCATTGTTTTAACTATAAATTTTATCTACATAAAAATTATGTACGCCGTAAAATTTACATATAAATAATTACAATTCGTTATAGATTAACCTTACTTGGAACTTACCAAGCGTTCGCGGGTTCAAATACCAGCCTATGAGCTTTGTATGAATAATATTCTTCTTCTTCTTTGTCAACCGATGGACGTCCACCGCTGGACATGGGTCTCTTCATGGGATCTCCATACCACACGATCTTGTGCCGCTTGGACCCAGCGGCTCCCCACGACCTTTTTGAGGTCGTCAGTCCATCTCGTGGGGGGTCTGCCGACACTGCGTTTTCCGGTGCAGGGTCGCCATTCCAACACCTTGAGACCCCAACGCCCATCGGTTCTACGCACTATGTGCCCCGCCCATCGCCACTTCTACGGATCTCCTCATTTCTGATTTGAACACGTAGAGATACTCCGAGCATAGCTCGCTCCATCGCCCGCTGAGCGACTTTGAGCCTTCTAATGAGGCCCATAGTCGAGTAGAAAATGATCACAACATGTGTAGGGAATGATCACAAGTATCTAAATTCAACGACACGAGCACAAATTAATTGGCTAGTACAACTAACTCTAAAAAATACTATCTCAATGTAGAAAACATTTTGCATTTTTCTTACGAAATTATTTTGTTTGCTGCCTAAGAAACTCAATGCGTAGTCTACATCTTATTGTCATAAATTTTTATGTTGCTATATTGTTATAAAACAATATAGATACACAAGTCATCACTATACCCAAGTCGGCTACGCAGGAAATACCAAATATCAAACAGACCTTATCTTTCCTTTCGGTAGGAGGCCGGAACTTAGCCCATCATTCTGTCTGCTTCTTTATCATTGCTATACTCGGAAAGGACGGGGAAAACATTTCAGCAAAAATGTTCTAAGTTATATAATAATATTGTCAGATAAAGGCTTTTTTTTATCTCGCGTACGTCATACATACTTATCGGTTAGCATTTTTATCTCGTGATAAAAAAATTTGGTTGAAATAAATATGGAATTTCGTCTGTTTTCAAGTTAATTAAAGCCTTGTAATAATATTATCAAAATAAACATTTGAGTATTTTTAATAGAAGCAAATAATATATTATAATATTAAGCAAAGCATTAAAGACAATCATAAAATATGTTTTCTTATTTAAATATGGAAAAGTTTAAAATACTTAATTATTAAAAAATAGTAATACTATAAAAGGTAAACTAAGGTACAAAGGAAATATATTATTTTATATGATAAATGGAATAGTATCTTAAGAGATTAGAATAAAGAGATTTCTTAAATGCTATAAAATATTAAAATTAATAAGTTAAATAAAAATAAAAAATTGTTTATCTGTTGAATTTGCTTAATTCTAAATGTTACGTAACTTCTTCCGGGGACCTCCTCTTAAGCAATAATGGAATAATAATATTTATAATAGAAGGAAATATACAGAAAAGTATAAAACTGACTCATAAAAAATTGTTTTCGTCTTTAAACGTAAAAGATTTTTTAAATTGTTCCCAAGTAAGACTTTGTTAGATTAAAGTTTTTGCGACGATTATTAGTGGCAACTAGAGTAATAATACCCAACATGTTACACAAAACTTAAATAAAGCCGTCATTTCTGGAATACAGCCAAACCAGTAACAGAAAATTGAAATTTTATCTTTTTGCTAAACACATACTTTTGCGATTTACAAAAGATTGTACTTGGGATCGTTTTAGAATAATTTACAAACTAATATACAAGATCAAGATTACAAAATTCATAACAAAAATTTAAACTTCGCTTAGAAATAAACTCAATGTTATTTAAAGTAACATAACAAAATAGTTACAGAAAATTTTTATCATAGAGAAACGTGTAATTATTATTACATTGTCCAATAAGTAATAAATTTTGCATAGTTAATGCTTCTGCAATAATCGTACTTAATCCAATAAACAACTTATAGGTAACAAGTATAAGAAGAGAACTAAAACCTTCAAAAAATTTGATAAATTTCATAGTTGCCAACACCGCTAAAAATTTTAATAATTTAAAGTTTCTACCCAAATAGCTTCAATTTAAATCTACCATGTTGTTTTAATACAGATTGGCACGTTACACATAACTTAGATATTTTCCAAAATTTGCAGAATTTCTCATGAGGTTTTCATATCAGTTAAATAATCCTTGTTAAATCTGATTGACGCGTAAATCTTGTTAAGTTTGCCAACATGACCAGAGACAAAGAGCAATAGGGCTAACGCTATTATAACAAGGTAACATGCTAACTTTTGCTTACTCGCGTTCGTAACTTCATTTCCGTTGTTAACTTAGTTTTAGGAACGTGTGAAATATAATTAGGCTTCACACATTCACCGTACGTGTCAGTTAATGAGTAAAATAATCTTATAATACTGTTTGTCAATTCAGTTATTTAAGACTGTAAAACGGCACAAGTGAAAAGCATAAACATATGCGACAGGGGATTTTTTATTTACAGTTTATATTTTTTCTAGAAACTAACCTCAATATTTCTTTATCTTTTTATTATAGGTAATACTCGAAACATATTTTTCCATATGATGATATTCGATCTCATTCAGCAATCGATCATTGAAAGGGGTTATAATAAAATTACTCAATTATTTAATCACAAACTGACCACCATTTTGCTGAAGCGCGTTTTTGTTAATCATAATGAGGCGCTAAATTAAAGTAAATAATGTATTTAAAACGTTAAATAAAAAAATATTCATTGTTAGAAATAAAGTACACAAAACCGTTAATCAGTTTTTTTTTAATTAAGTTGTTATAAGATTAATTTTGAAATTTTACCAAATGTAGTTCAATCCTAAAAGCATCACTTTCTCCATAATCAATTGATAAAACTCTAGAGATACGGTTCTTAATTTAGACAAAAATTTTCTAAAAACAATTTGTTGGTTCTTTGAGTTTGGATGTATTTATATATTTAAGTATTTATTTCAAATTATATAAATAAATATTTACCAATTGCTTGTCACCCAAGTATTATGGCATGACCGTATGTGTAATTGTCCAATATATTTATATTTATTATTATCTTTCATCATCTTCCTGCCCTTATCCCACTCCAAGTGGAGTCGGCACAACATGTTGTAAACATGCTGTCTCATGATTTGGCTGCGTTTTCATGACCGGCCGCCTGCCTGACGTCAACTTACCTCAGTCGTATTTTACGACACCTCGGTAAGAAAGGGGGTGGTCTATTCTATTCAGCCGGATACCACACGGCGTATATTTATTGATATCTTTATTTACTTAAATTAAAAAATATTAGTTTTAGCCTATGATAATACCAAGTAAATAACCCCGAGATTTTTTAATTTTACTCAAAAATGAAATTTTGAATTTTACCAGTTTCTATAAAACTTCGAAACCCATTATATCTTAGTACACTTCGTTTAAAGCAAAAGCGTAAAAGTAATTCAACAACTTTCAACACTTATTAAGTTTTTCAGTGCTCGAAACACCTGCAAAACAATTTATCACCAATTAAGTTATTCAACAAATCTCGCGTTTCGCAATTACGGCGCTGTCACTTTCAATTAATTTAAACATTAGATGTAAGAATAGAGTGAGCAATAACATCCTAAACGATTTTTTTTAGGATGTTATTGCTCACTCTATTCTTTTATCTTGTTAGTATATTTGCCAATAACTATGAACTAATTATACAACTTGATATTGGAAAAAATGGGAAAAAGACAAACAGGATACTCTTCTATACTATAACTAAGAAATGAAATAGGAGTGTAGACAAGTACTATGTGCATGTATATGTATTTTGATAAATCAGATCTCAGATGATAAATACCAAACAATATTTTGGTGACTTAGAATTAAGCAGTTCGTACCCCATCCAACGTACTTCCGTAAAAAGAAGTTAGATCTGAATTATCCTGTCTTTGTCGTAGAAACTTATCTGTTGTAGACGCTACATTACTTTCCAACTATATCTTATTATTAAAAGAAAATAGTACCTCAAAGCACCATATGTAAAGACCGCCTAGGCCTCTATAGTGGAGGTAGACGAAAACAACTTCGTAGAAGCTATATTTTTTTGGAGAATAAAACAACTTTGTCTAAGCAATAATTTTTGTTGTTGATTTTCAAATTTATGTAAAGTTCTAAAAATAAAATTAACAACATGCTACTATGCCAGTACGACCCACTGGCGAACACCGGTCAATATAGAAAATAAAAGAATTTTTCTAGAGTGTGCAGAAAAAAACAGGTTCGCTCTATGACGGTGTGCCTTATCACTCGCTGGTAAGTTAAGAGTGGACAAAATTAAAGTTAAGGATCTATCAGATATCCCCTTTAGGGATATTTAAAGGTTTGTTAAAGCGGCTGGTAGGTTAAAGGTGACACTGTCGAAACCAAATTGAAACCTATGTCTCGACATGGCGAAATGGGTGGAAAAGTATGTAACAGAAGTTGACAACCCGTCCTTTTCCGACAGGCGTCCTCAAGCTTCAATAACAATAAATTGCCACTAAAATACATTTACAAGTGTGTTGTCAGCCTAACGATTTGTTCCGCCTGGATTGCGAACGCACGTCCAATTACGTTGAGTGACACTTCGACCGTGCCTTTGTTAAAATAATTTGCCTCCGCCAATCTTTGCCAACATTTTCCCCGACAAAAAACGATTCAAATTAGTTGGTCAAGAAGGATAACATTATTACGAGCAAAAGGCTGAGTTGGTTGTTTTAAAGTAACCGTTTTATACCTCAGAGACAACTTTACGAGAATTACAATAAAAAATCAACTGATCAATTAATCACTGTACTGAATAATTGAAATAAAAGCTAGTGGTATCCGGATGAGTAGAATAGACCACCCTTATTTCTTACCGAGGTGTCATAAGAGGCAACTTATGTAATTTGATCGACTATGTGGTATCCGGTTGAGTAGAATAGACCACCCTCTGTCTTACCGAGGCGTCGTAAATATACGATA
Organism: Morpho achilles; assembly: GCA_947086495.1. Taxonomy (NCBI): domain Eukaryota; kingdom Metazoa; phylum Arthropoda; class Insecta; order Lepidoptera; family Nymphalidae; genus Morpho; species Morpho achilles. Next base: position 8,176,917 of record CAMTZB010000016.1, read on the forward strand.
AGCTAGCGACAGGCAGGCGGCCGGTCGTAATATACATAAGCAAATCATGTGAAAGCATGTTTATAACAAGTTGTGCCGACCCCACTTAGAGTGGAATAAGGGCAGGAAGATGATAACTGTATGATTGAAAAAATCAAACCAACAAACCGACGTTAATAGTGGTGCTTGAAGAAACCCAAAATTGTCTCCGTCTTCAAAGGAAATATTCTTACTACTGTATACCGCTTTGAAACTCAGCTCAAGTAACCTCAGTATCTGATAAAGATGGACCTAATCCTGATTCTACCCTAGGCATTTCCATCTACCGAACCCCGCAAAGCTAGAATTTCACACTTGACTGCATTTTCGCAATTCTCATACTAAAACCGTACCAAAAAGGAACACACGTAACCAGAGTCCCCGTCCCATGTAATAATACGTACTCCTTTGAGCAGTTACCCCCTACATTATTACTTTATCAAGTATGTGGCAATTTGATAGATATTCCCCAAAATCAAAAGCATTTATGACCAAACTTTTGTGATATATATCCGCAAAGTATCCCTTAATTAATAACCTTATAACTTAAAATCATTTTAGTTAAAATTTATAATTATGAAAATTTATAGTTTTTATTATTATGTATTTTATTTTTATTATTATTTAGAAAAATTTGAATACCTTCAGGCCTATTTAATTAATCACCTAAAATAAAGTTTTCACCTATTTCAAGACCTCCTTTTAAGACGCTTTTGTATTTTAAATATATTTGAATTACAGTCTTTATCAAGATAAGATGTGGCCTGTTATTGTGCGTTAAACTATTGCTAAGCCCCTACCTCTTTCTGTAAAGTGGATTGAAGATAGACCCTGCCAGCCACTGCTGCAATAAAAATAGATTAAAAGTAACTTTTTAAAGAACTTTTGAAAAACTTCCATGCCCTTTCAAGAAAATTTTCTGAGCGCTCGCTATAGTCACTCTATGTGAGATTTAGGAATTAGACAGTCGATTTGATTTTGCACTGCTATTTCAGCTTTGCCATTTTTTTCTTGTTTATGTGATGTTTTATTGTATTTAATATATATTAACAGGTCTCTCTCGTTCTGAAATTGGGATATAATAATATATCGAAGTGTGTGCATGTATCCAAAATAAGACTTCAAGCTATGGTTGAAAGAAAGCACTTCGGAACAATGAAAACCACTTTTGTGGAACAGCTATTGTTTCCATAAAATATCTTTCCATCGTGAGCATTTACAATAGGCTCATATCGATTTACAGAGCGACGATAACAAACTGAATGACATAGACTCTTATATCGAACGAGGCAAATTATTACTAACATTGTTCTCTTTTATTTGAAACATAAATATTTAAAGTTAATAATAAAATGATTCTTAGAGTGTTAATTTTGTTATTTATATTTTTCTCTCTTGGTTGGTATTATCTCAAAGTCACCATTAGTTGGGTATTATGTAATTAAAATTTCTAATTTTCAGGTACAGCACAAGGAATCCAAAATCCAAAAGTGACATTCACAGAGAATTTTCTGAATTTACAGCCATCTGTAGTTCATTCTATAAAGGGTAAGTTTTATGAAGAAAAACAAACAAAAATTATTCCAAAATCTGAAACCAAAACAGAAGTTCTAAGCAGATCTGAAAATTTAAGAGATATTGCTAAAAATTTACATAATGATATTGTTAATGAGTCTGTTGCAACACACCTAAAACATGCCGAAGAAATTCCTCCAAGCAAAGATAGTGGTCGCAAACATAATTTAAAAATAAGAGAACCAAATGTTCTTGAATTTAGTTTTCGTAGTAATACGTCTGAGACAACAGGTAATTCAAACTCACTTCCGCAAGTACCTCTCGTGAATAAAACTATAATAACTCCAATTAATCAACAAAATATAAGCATGAAGATACCACCAAAAATACATTTTCAAGCCGAAAAAGTTGTATCAAGTTATGATAAAAAGGACACTGTAGAGACCGTTATGAAAGAATTAGCATTCGATTCCTTATTAATTCAAAACAATTTCAATACTAATGATTTGGAAGGCTCTAGAAATATGACGAACTCTGATATAGACAAAAAAATTAATCCAGAAGACTCCCGGAGATGGTTTGTTCCTCCTGAATATTATCCAGCTATACCAGCTCCAGTTGTCGTCGCGCCTAAATTGCTTGATAATAGCGTTATGTCAAATACTCCTAAATTTGAACACACAAATTATGCTAATCCAAAAAACGGAGACCTAAATTCTATGGCATCGACTAAACAACAAGATAAAGTTTTTAAAAGTCCTTGTGAGGATACAAAAAGCAGTGAAATATTTGATAGAAGCGGCGATGATATACAATTGAAAGAACCAACAAGGGGAGCTGGCATTTCAAGTGTGGTTAAATCCCGTATGATGTTGATAAATCATCCCCGAGTATGTTATGCTTGTAGCAGCATAACAGATACTACGTGTTGGTCGCCGGATAGAAGCACATCAGTTAAATATTGTCGTACTGATCATCCATCGTGTTTAACGAAACTTTACAAATTTAAAGGTATGTAACATCTTCATTTAGTAGAAAATTTATGAATTAAATGTATGTAAATATTAGGGGGACCGGAAAGTAATGTCGTTTTCTTACATTAAATTCAAAATAAAATATTTTCATAGGTCTTTATTTTTAATCAATAATATTATCGACCTCGTTATCAGCAACCTTTTGCCATCTAGAGTGCAAATTTTGTAATCTCGGATTAATAAAAATTAATTTATTTTTGAGGAAAATATCTTGAGGTGGCATTTTGGACATCATCCAAATTTTAATTTTTTTTTCAACTAAAAAAATTATGCTGGGATCAGAATAAATGGAAATCGAAAGGAGCGATATGAGGCGAGTATTCTGGGTGAAGCAGTACCTCCCACCCTAATTCATTATTTTTTTGGGGTGGTCGCCGTATACAGTTTGGTCTTGCTTTGTCCTGTTGCAGGATGACTCCCTTTCTGTTGACAATCGCTCGATACTTTGACATTAAAGATTGGTTCATGCGATCTAATTGTTCACAATAAAGGTCCGTGTTAAAAGTTTTTCCTGGCTTTAGCACTTCAGAGTGGACAATTCCGCGAATATTCCACCAAACACATAGGGGCGCTTTTTTGGGAAGCAAACCCGGCTTCGAAGAACTTCTTGGTGATTCATTTTAAAAAAACCACTGCCATTTCCGTTTTGGATTATCATATAGGACCCATTTTTTGTCTTCAGTGATCAAACGATCAAAAAACGGTTCCCTTTGGTGCCGTTGAAGCAATGCGTTGCATGTAATGGATCGGTTGACTTTCTTTTCTTCAGACAGATTATGAGGGACCCAAACACATGCACTGGTTATTTTCCCAATCTGCTGTAAATATTCCTGAGTAGTTGACCAAGGTTGGTTAAGTGTGTTTGATAGTTCGTTGATTGTTAGACATGGATTTTCTTCCAATTCTGTCCTTAGCATGTCGGTAAATAATGATGTTGGTCTTCCTGATTGATAGGAGTCAGAAACATCGACATTACTAGATCTGAACTTGGAATACTATCTTTGACATCTGCGAACGTCTAATGCACTTGAATAAATATCGCAAATGTTTTTGGTAGCAACTGTTGCGTCACTACCCTTGCAAAACTCAAAAAGCAAAATATGACGGATACGTTCTTCTGGTATTTGGCTGGCCATTTTTCCTCAAATTACAAATAAAAAACTTTAATATTGAATTATTCAGAAGTGAATAAGTCACAGTAACCTTAAAATAACTTAGGCACCTCTTTGCAATACACAGTAAATTGAGAAATGACGACCGAATATCGACATTCACAAAAACGACATTACTTTCCGGTCCACCTATTAATTATTAATTTTTTAAACAGTGCAATAAAAATTATTGTTTTAAAATTCATAATTGAAGTGACAGTTTTTAGCTTAATTTAATTAATACGAGTATAAGTTCCTATCTAATATTTTACTATAAAGATTTCAATTAGAACTAAGTTATAATTGGAACTAAAAGTCGAGACTAACTAAAATGCACAAGAAATGTTGAAATTGATTGACTGATTCTGAGTCGAAATATAAACTTCACTTCGTCAAGGCTTTGGCGTTACGTGTGACCTGGATCTATTCTTTATCTATAAATATATAAAAAAAAATTACAGGTTTATCATACATTATGCGGGACTGCGGTAATGTATGTGAACAAGCAGCTACATCTGAAGGTCCTAAATACTCCGCCTGTACCATATGTCACCACGACTTATGTAATCGTGCATACAATAACAAAATAACAGTAACATTCTTATTACTTCATTTATTATTTGTATTCATGTTGTATGATAAGATTTTGTAAATAAATATTAATGAATATCGATTTATCGTTAAAAAAATGTGTTCTTAACAAATAATTTTAAACTTTCTAGACTATCGATGTGTAAATTTTAAGAGATATTTATGGGTACTGCTTAAGCACAGTCTGGGTCTCATGAGAACGCGCAGAATTTAAAAGTAGGAGATGTAGCACAAGCTTTACTTGAAACACATTTTTTTGATCAAATCAGAAGCGAAGAAATGCATAGAAAAATAAAAATAATCGATATAATTTATCATAACGGCTATCAGTAGGGCAAGTCAGTATGATGATGAAGATTTTAGGGTACTCAGGTGTAAGAGTGGCGACTCCGCAACGGAAAACGCAGCATCGGCTACCTGTTCCCGAAAGAAAAGCATTTCTGTTTTTATCCAATATGTAACCCCGATTTAAGCTTTAATTGTGCCAAACTTCATTAATATTGGTCCAGCGGATTAATAGTAAAAGCGTGACAGATAGACAGACAGTCACTATGTCTGTATAGACAGTAAATATATATAGATAGAAAATAATAGAAAATATTAGTATATATATAAACATCATCCTCCTGCCCTTATCCCACTCTACGCATGCCTGACGTCATCTTACCTTAGTAGTGTTTAACGACACCTCGGTAAGAAAGAGGGTGGTCTATTCTACTCAGCCGGACATCACACGGTTAGTATTGATTATGACATTATACCTATATAAACGCACCTATATTACGCACTTAACCAAAATGGCGCTAAGGTGGCCCATTTATTCTCGTTTGCCTTCCCATTTCCGGAACACAGCAAATTCAATCGAGTCTCCTTGACGTAGTTTGATTCCCATCTATCCTATTTCCTATCGCCAGATGTTCTATCAGCAGTATTCTGTTCTGACTATTTTATTACCCAACCGACGTTGAGATATTTTATTATGGGTTTTTTATATCATACTGTATTTTTTGTATGTATATAAAAATTACAGTTGATTATAATTTTGACTGTAATTTTTGTTTTAAATAAATACAAGTTTGTATGTATACAGTACGATTTGTAGGGAAATTTTGTTCAACATAGATTCCCTTAGATATTTCTGCTCCAAAGTCATATGCTCCTTATATCTAGTCTATTTATCTATTTTGTAAAGCGTTCTAATAACAATGTTTTTTGACGCCATCATCAGTTTTTGGTTCATCAGTTAACAGTTATTGGAACTATATGACATTTAAAAATTTATTTCGCTTAATTTATAATATAATAGATTTTTTTTTATTCCAATTTTTCTTTTTAATTATAAGTCATTTAATTTTTATTTTTGTTTTATATTTTTACATTTTTTAAGGAAATTTAATCAAGTCATTATTACTTTTTATTTCAATATATATCTATTCATTACACAGATTATAATCTGGTGTTGCTAGATTACACAGCGCATGTAACAATAAGACCTACATATTAGGTTTAGGGTGCACTGAGCCAGGAACGAGATCCCCTATCTTGAATTATGATAACAATGTTTATCCAAGCTCCTTTGTTTAACTCCCTCTCATGCATTACAACAATAAACGACGCTTTTTCAAATTTAGAATATTCAAAAATTAATCTAGGTATTATTTAATACATTAGTATTCAATGAAACTTTCTAATTCAATTCATATCTTTTACTTTATTATAAAACTCATATAAAATTACTGGTTTTAATATTTTGATATTATCATTCCATTCATTTATAGTAACAATAAATGAATTGAATTTGAATATGAATTTATGTATATAATATGGCAAAGCATTGCCAGCAGCAAAAATGATTTTGTTGTATTTTGAACTGTTATAAACACCATTTATAATCATTTATCTACTTTTGCCAATAAATATTTGTTGTGCCAAATAAAACAACACAATTTCTTGTAGGAGATTAAGTGATTTTATTCTGTAAGTCTCTTATATTCAAACATCGTCAGTAAGATGTTTTGGCATGTTGAGCGAAATCTAAAGTCTCAATTACAAAACGAACAACAATATCTATTACAAAGTTTGAATCGTTCTCTGCGGATGTTTGTTTAAAGGATACATCAGTCTTCGAGAATCGGTTGGATTACATATCACATTCAAGAAATACGAATAACAAAATTCCTTACCCAAAATTTGCCGTGTGGTATCCGGCTGAATAGAATAGTATCACCCTCGTTTCTTACCGAGGTGTCGTAAAAGGCGACTAAGGTAAGTTGACCCACCCTGTGGTACCCGGTTGAGTAGAATAGACTACCCTCTTTTTTACCGAGGTGTCGTAAAATACGACAAAGGTAAGTTGACGTCAGGCAGGCGCCCGGTTGTAAAATACGTAGCCAAATCATGTGAAAACATGTTTATAACATGTTGTGCCGACCCTACTTAGAGTGGGATAAGGGTAGGATGATGATAATGAAGGGTGACAAAGTGGTGGGCCTCCTTGTGGCGCACCCTGGGCAGGCCTTTGGAATACTCTAGTTGGTGGGGGGAATTTTTGTTCTGGATCCTATCTGCTGCTGGCGAGTCCAAGTGGTAGCGACTTGCATAAACCCACCATCTGCCGCCCTGGCAGGGGACCTTCGACGTTTCAAACGGGGTATATTGGACGTCTTTCTTACAGGTCCCCGAGGCGGTCGGTGCATCAGGTGCTCCCGATGCACCGGATAGTGGAGGGGGACTTCTCTTTCAAGGAGTCCCTACCAGGAGAAGGTGTTTCTGGGATCAGAGCTGTCGGCGGGGATGGGGGCAATGTGTACAACAATACCCTGTTCTTGCCATCGGCAGCGTGGTAGAGAACACAGGTCGTTTTAGTCGATGCGAGTCCGACATAACGGCCGCCTGTACCCGTCGGACGGCGGTACCCATAAGGGGTCTTTCCTGTGTAAAAAAAAGGAGGATGATGATGATGTGCAATAAAGAGAATACTAACAAAGTCTTATTCTGCACAACTATACAATAACCATGAACAATAATGTAATAGTAGAATGTAACACAAAGCTATCCACTGCCTCCCTATTCACAAGTTAGCGATCTATGTTTTGAAACTACCAAACAATTCACACCTAAATTTTCCTTAATATATTCATTCCGTGTTCGCCTCGAGGAAACAGCATCAACGTGAAATTTTACTTATTTATGCTGGCAAAATAGCAAGGATGCCCTATTTACATATTATTTCTGAAGATGTTTTTATTATTTACAAATAGGTAGAAATGAAAACGGTAATTCGAATTTCATAAGACTCAAACGTTACATTAGGTACGTTATTTATTTATAGTTGTTTTTTTCTTCAATATAATTATATTTGAGTGGATAGATATGTGACTAGGGGAGGCCTAAAAAGAGATAGATTGTGTGAAGTATGACATACATATAAAAGTATTAGCGCCAGAGTTAACGAATGATAGATGGTGTAGTGTAGGCGGGTCGAGACTTGTGTAACGTACTTTGTACATTTATATACAAGACACATATATGTAATACATACATGAACATAGTCACACTAACTCACACTAGTACATACACGGTCTCAGAATGCACGAGAGTAATATGAGAACCCTTGGTGAGAGTGGTCGTGAAGTGACATGTTGTTACTTGTTAGTGCGTGTTTGAGCCTATGCTATATTCATACAACACTAGTTTATAAACACTACAGATGGGATGGGAAAAGATAGGCATGTTGTGCCGACCCCACTTATCGTGGGATAGGGGCAGAAGAAAGAGAGAAATTATATCAGAGTTAATATTATTTTAAATAATTATCTAGTCGATTTATTGTTTTCAAAGTAGTAAAAAGAAATGTAGTGTAATTTGGAAGTTTGTATAAGTTTTAAATCTAGAAATTCCTTCAGAAAAAAACTCTGATTGAAAAACATTAAAAAGAATACTAAATAAATATCGAAAATGTAGAGATGTTATACTTCAAAATAAAATATAAAGTTACGTCAACGACGCTGCATAGTTTTCACGCTACAATGAATAGTTGCCGCCGGCATGGGGTCTGCTACGACTGAATTCGCTTCACGCGTTTATTCAAAAATATCGCTTGATGTTTGTAAAAATACTACTGACTTTTACCCTTTTACCTCTAAAGGTAGAATGAATATTCAACTTTCTGGTGGCTGATAGATAATTGTTTTTCTTATCTACGCAAATTGTTCCGCTTTTGCAAATTAACGAAAATTTTCCTGAAAGCTTGCTTCATAAATTATTTTAGTAATAGCGTCTCAGCACTTGTCACGTTCTGAATTAAAACACGATTTTCATTATGTACACTGTAATCTTTGAACACGATTAACACAAGACATCAAACCTTTTTACGGATTTATTCTAATAAAAAGAAAAAAAATGATTTATAAAAGCAGGCATTATTTTGCGGAATTCCATAGTAAAGAAGTAACAATAAAATAATTTTGTCGTAATCCGCGCTTGTTAAGATATATATAATGCTAAGGGTATGAAGCAGGCAACATTCACGTCACCAAGCGAACCACAAAACGCCGCCATCACCAACACTCCACAAAAGCACTACACACACTCATTGCCACAATCTGTACGATCGTATCGCCCCGAAACCGAAGCATGATCAGAAGGAACTCCACGAACAAAATCGTAACGATTACGATTTACGCATTACGATTAAATTATTAACAGCTAGGCTGCATTGTTAATTATATTTTTTTACAACCGGAAACGTCTAATGTATAAGTACAACCACTTATTCATATATAAATGTAATAAAATTTATGGTAGGTTGCAAATCGACCGCGCCTTGACGCAGCAAGATTGAAATTCACGCCAGTAATTGTCAACGGCGTGAAATTGAATTTAAGGGTCATTATGAAACCACGGCTTCGTTTCTGAGATTTCCTTTTACTCAAAAGAGACTTAACTAAAAACTTTTGCTTTAAAAGCAAAATCCTGTCTGTATTAATGCTACACAATTCTGTAAAAGTTGTCATTGGACCGTAATGACTTCTTAGCGTTGTTATAAATTTGTGTCACCTTTTGATGTTCGTTCATTTTACATCAAAGAAAAATTCATAGCATCTGCCTGTCTTAATAATGTACTTCATACATAAATTAATTTCATAGTACCTAGGTAACCGTGCTTTTCTCGGTATTCTTTAGTAGATATAAAAAAAATACAATATGCCGTGTGGTATCCGGCTGGATAGAATAGTACCACCCTCATTTCTTACCGAGGTGTCGTAAAAAGCGACTAAGGTATGTCGACCCGCCGTGTGGTATCCGGTTGAGTAACATCGACCACCCTCTTTCTTACCTAGGTGTCGTAAAATACGACTAAGGCAAGTTGACGTCAGGCAGGCGGCCGGTCGTAAAATACGTAGCCAAATCATGTCACAACATGTTTGTAACATGTTGTGCCGACCCCACTTAGAGTGGGATAAGGGCAGGAAGATGATGAAGATGATGATAAAAAAATACAATATGAAAAAAAGAGATAGGAGATACCCGGACTCGAACTAGAATATACAACAATACAAATTACAATTTTTCAGGCCGTCCAATTGCCCCGCCAAGGTATTATGTTACAAACGACGGATGTATATATAGAAACTCAACCTTTAAAAAATATGTTTTTGCAGGAAGGTTAACGTATGTGATAGAGAATGAAAATCATTTCCTTGATCCCGCTACCAGTAACTTATACCAACGGTATTTCTAAGGGTTTTACTCCATAATAGGTATACTCCATAACGTGATTAAACTGCGTATGGTCCAAATTTACTATAACTTTAAAATGTATTACACTTTAATCCAAATCTGTTTATTATTCTTGAGCGATTAATTAATGACCATACTTAGCCATAAAAATGTCAATATAGTGTAAACAAACCTATACTTAAATATAATAACTTTAATATAAGCCCCGGTCTTTAGACCTGGATGAGATTAAAATTCTAGGCATGATGAATACACGAGTATGATCATATCAAAGACTGACACAATTCAATCAATCAAAAAAACGATCAATTTTTTAAAACTAATATTTTAAAAAAAATCCAATATAATACCGCATTACTCCTTGTTGCAGTTTTGGAACAACAAAGTATATAAAAACCGATCTGAGGGATAAAGAATATGCGATGCCAAATATGCAAAATGCAGAGAGCAGAACGCATAAGCTGAAAGCTCTACTAGTATCGAGGAACATCGGCCCAAGTACTTCGTAAGTTCGTATGTTTTGTGTTTGCAATCGTCGTTTAAGCGCAGAGGCCCTACGAAAAATTTACTAAGTTATTGGTTGCTAAATATTATAATATAAGAAGTACCTACTACAGTCAAATTGGGTAACTTTGAATTTACGGGTAAAATTGAATAAAACGACTAAAATAATTATTAATTTTTTTTTCAATATCTGTAACCTGATTTAAAACTGATAACTGAGTGAAATGAAAACACTAAATGTTCTAGTTGTCAAATGTCATTTAAAATTTATAGTTTTGAAACAAACTTTGACACTTTTTCAAAATTTTCTGTTAGCTGTCTTTTAGCACTGAAAAGTATGTGAGTTACATTTCCGATTTAATTACATAAAAGGTGTGTAAAACACATGATTTTCGGTTTCTAATGATCAATTGTACGTTGAAATTATACTTTTTCACATAATTTCATGATTTTGCATCGTTTTATATCCATTGACAGGGAAATTTGTGGACCGCCCCTATTTTTAGTTAAATATGGGTAACTTTGAACAGTTCCTTACCTACTAATCCGCATTGGAGCAGCGAGGTAGGTCTTAGCTCCAATCCTTGTCTCCAAAGACGGAGAGAGGAGGCCTATGGTCAGAAGTGGGATAGTAACAGGTCGTTACTCGCGGTCATGGTTTCCAAAAAAGGAATTTACTATTATTAAAAAAGAAAACATCGTTTTCATCTTAAAAGAGCATCAAATATCAAAAAATAAAGATACACAATATGAATAATTCAATACGTACATTGAAGATGACATCTCATTCTGAATTATTTTTCAAATTCTCTTGCCAACCATTAATGTTTTGATCTCATTTGAATGGTAATTGATTATAGAATTTGTTATTTAGGTTTGATTTTTAATAAATATTTACAATTACAAATAAATGTGTATTCGTTACAAAAATAATCTACCCATATGTTGCTAATATTTAATAAATGGCAATTTTAAGTAAACGGTTGGCTGTTAAGTATGACAAGTTGACTTTATTTGACAGATCTATCTTTTATTAATTCAAAACATAAGTATAATTTTACCCATGATACGAAAATTCTGTGAATTCAAGGATTTTTAGTTTTCGAAATAATTCGGTTCAAAGTTACCCAAAACTCAAGGTAACTTTGAACACGCACAAAAGCATATTTTTTTTCCATTTCCTTTCTAGTTACTTAGTAATACAGTTAGTTATTCTAAAACTCGGTATAAAAGAACACTCATTATTCATCAAAACCTTACATAAGGTCATCCTATTTTTTTATATTTAGAAAAATCTGAAAAAGTCATTCAAAGTTACCCAATTTGACTGTAGCGAAATTTTGATACATAGTATTCAAGTCATGTGTATGAAAAAATCAAGTTAGTAGTCTATGATAAATATAAAATATGCTAAATGCCATCTAGCGTGTAGTAGTAAAACTTCTTCGTAACAATCAAAGACAAAAACCAAGAACGCCGAATGCCAAAATATTTTTTTTTTATTCATGTACCATACAATATGTTATAATGTGTCATAGAAAAAATATTTTCAGTTAAAATTAAAATAATTAATTCTTATTTAGTTTCAAAGACATGGCTAAATTCATAATATGGCTGTAGGCCATAAATAAAGCATCGATTACTGGTCGGTCGATTAAAAAAATCGGTAACAGAAATCACTCAAAACTATAGTGAATGTACATATTATAGAGTTAATTCAGGGCGGTTTTACTACAGGCGCCAACACATGCTATCTCGCATAAGAGCTTTCTTAAAATTTACATTCTCACATCACTACATCATCACTACATATTATTAAACAAAGTCCATATATCCCTATGTACGCATAAAACCATGGACGTAGTATATACTGGACGGCGCCAAAAGACGTTGCCGATCTTGCGTCTGTGTGTAAGCAATTTATCGTTTGTCTCTGTTCTTATCGCGAACTATACATAAGAGTGAAAGAGATTGTGATGAAGTTTGGCAACGTCGCTAAAAATGTGTCCAGTTGGTGACACCAAATGAGGCCATAACATTGAGTTAGTTGAACATTATTTCTTGAAATCTAAAGCAAATACGAGTGTTACTGATATATTTTTTCAAAAAAGGTGGAATATGTCGTGTGCTGCCTTAATGTGTCCATCAAGAATAACGAAAGGAGGAGTTAAAAACACGGAATTACTATTTCATAAGTAAATCTTTGACTCTCATTTGCGTGCTAAATTAAAGAGTTTTATTCAGTTAAAGCGTTTCAGATTATAATGTATCAGTACAGTTTGATATTCTCTAGCCGGCACGAGTGTGGGATACTGATAAAACATAGAAATTAATTATTAAATATTTGATTAAATTGTGTTACCTACGTAGTGATGTACACACTAACGAATTATTATGTATCGATAAATATCAGTCAAAGTTATATTTACTAGCCAAGTAAATGCAAATTCTCTAATTTTAGATTATTTTCTAAGGTTTCCTAAATGCCCACATATAAGAGAACAGTGGATAAAAGCTGTCACCGGTCTCACGGATATGTAAATGTTGGGAATAATGTGGATCATGATATTGTTCAATTGGCCACCGAAGCACTAACATTTATGTTAACATTTCATCTATACATAAAGCACCGAGTATGGGCTGCACCTTCGACTTTATTTTTAACGCTTCAATGGATTCTTTGGTAAATCTAGGCTCACAGTCAATTGACTGATACCAATTTTGAGAACCACCCATCACAGTAAGATATGCAGTAGAGATGTGCATCGGATAATTCATGGCATTATACTGCAGACTGTACACTCAGGAAATTATGTCAATCTATTCAAATGTTTAAATCTATTCTGAACAGTAAACCAACTAGGTTGGTTACAACTGTATATTAACTTTACATTACCTGAGCTAGGCTTCGATAATTATCGACGCCTAGTTTAGCTTATCTATAAGCTAAGTACTTCCCTAATCACGCACACTAATGCAGTTCTAAAAGTTCACACAAGCATAAAACGGACACACAAAAATAGCTAAGGCGGCATCCAGTGTATTCTTTATCCAAGCATAAAACGTTAAAACTACGCAACAGATTTTGATGCGGTTTTTTTTTAATAAAGTGATTCCAGAGGAAGGTTTGTACGTATAATAACATTCAATACGGAGTAGAGAGAAATACTGTAATTTTTGAGGTTTCTGTAAATAATTACATTTTTTTTCCGCTTACATTGCAAACGCAGGCTAAACCGAACGAGATTTATCAAAGTAATGTACTAAGTATTTGTACATCTTGAAAAGGTCTACAGAAAAGTCCGCGATGGTATATGTCTATCTCTTATGGATAACCCACTATAGCATTTTTTGTCTTTTACTTTTTAAGAAAAATTATGCCATATTTTTGAAGCAATTTTTATACAATACAGCATTAATCCTTATCCAATTAAGTACCTTAAATAAATAGTTGATTTAATATAGATCAATATGGCTGTTCACAGAATGTTATTTAAGTGAACATTTTCGGAGATATTACAGATTTAGAATTTTTATTTTTTTTATTTTTTTATTTAATATATGGGACACTTACACACACGGTCGTCCGTCCCCAATGTAAGTAACTTAATACTTGTGTTATGGATGAGAGACAACTGGTGAATATATACTTATATATTTTTTAAATACATACTTAAATACAAATATACACCCAGGCTCAAAGACCAACAAATTCATTTATAGAAAATGTTGGCCCTCGGAGCTGAAGGCAGGGTCACTACCCACTGCTCCAACGGGCCAGTCAATGCCGTGAGGACGCCGCGCTTCGCCCTATAACACTTCGACTTTAGCAGCTATGTCGTTCTTTCAAGAGTTTGTTTAAATACATTCTGTAATTAATTGTAAAAATAAAATACATAGGGAAAATGTAAAAGTAAATAAGCAAAAATGTACTATACGAATTTAGATATTCCAAAGATAGCAAGAAATCTTCTTGGTATAGGGAAAGGAATTTTTTTTTCTCCAAATTTAACGATTGGGGGCCCCGGGCAGTAATGAATAAATCAAAACTACTCGATCGATTTTAATCATTTTTTTTACACTGACTGACATGGGATATTTTATACCTGTGCGAAGCAGGGGCAGGCTGCTAGTTCTAAATATAATAACCTAACCTTGCATGGATAACCTAAAACCTTTAACATGCAGTATAATTTTTATTTCCTATTTGACTTAGTTATCGTTATATAAAAATTATGATATGTACATAAATTTCGATTGATGAATTAGCTATATATATGTCTTGCGATTTTATATAGCTTCTAGTGTCTTGTAGTGCAATAAATGATTAATAATGGAACATTAAAGTTAAAGTTTTTTAGAAGTTGTTCTAATTGATCATAAGTGTGTATCTATCTTAGTTATGAATAATTTGGACATAACTTAAATGGTCTACTTAATATTTTTTTTTTAGAAGCATTTTCAATTGAAATTGTTTACTTCATTTTATTATATTAGAACTTTAAAAATGATTGTCAAGTTTTTTATAATGAGACTCGGATGAAAAGGGATTAAATAGCAAAAGAGAGCAAGTTTATTCTGTATAAAGCAATATAGGGTATATTGCTTTATATAACACTATTGTTGATTTTTAATTAAAAAGCAAAAGCAAAATTTTAATTTACGATTGATTAAACGATTGATTGATTAATTGCAGATTCAAGAATCCTCAGATCCAAGATTAAGAGTAATTTTTTATTTTAATATTATTGTCACATGATGTTATTTATAGTTATGATTTGAGATATCTTTACATTTACAGTGCTAATAAAAGATATAATAGTATGTGTAATGAATGAAAGAATAACAGCAATATAAAAAGACTGTTCTATAAAACTGAAAGTAAATATTTATGTAATTTATAAATCACTTAAAATGTGCAACTGTTTATATCTAACAGAAATTAAATAACAAACAATATTTCTACTTCATACTTATGCAATATTAAAATTATATTAATAAAAAGCAATTTTTCTAAAAGTGAACCCATTTACTCTTTCTTAACAAATCAATGCATAATGACACAGACAACATTTTTTTATATTATAGAACAACTATTCATATAGATTCAAATACAACCTCTTTCATAAGAGGTTGTATTTGAATAGTAAAAATTATTTTTAATTTTTTTAATTTTTTAAAATTATTCCGGCTATGCCGCAGCTGCTGTCGCTCCGCCGTCGCCTCGAGCGCTCGAACAGCGCCGGGCCGAACAGTAGCGTCAACCACCAGGAACAGGACCGAAGACGTCGTACGCATCTTTCGACCTCTGTAATTTGAGAAAATGCATTTGAGGTAACTAATACTCAAGTGAAGTCTGAATTTATGAAGCTAAGTTAGATTCCCGTAATTTCAGCCGCAGATGTAAGCGTGCACTCAAACATCAGTAGCCAAAAGCGACTGGGAAAAGGATTAAGGTTTTACATGTATTGCAAGTGCCAAATACCGGCTCTTTGGCAACCGCAACACATTACCATTAAAAAAAAATGTAAAAGTTAATGACGTACAAATTACCACAACTGCGCAATTTCAGAAATCAGTACGACACCTTTATAATGGCTAGCCCGTTAATAAAACGTCTAACAAAGTAGCGCGCTTTTGAAGCTTATGTTCGACGATACAGAAAACGAACATTACCAACAAAACGCCTACACAGTATGGGAAGAAAGAACACTGCAGTGTCCACCTCAACCATACTGTTAAATGAGAAGAAAAAGCCCTACTAGTGCGACGCGGGAGTCCGACAGCTGGCCTCGTGACTCCACGAGCTACGCTGGTCTGGCCTCGCTGCCGCCAATGGAGACGTGCCGCCGCCCCTCACCCCAGGCCGGCCCGTCCGGCTATGCCGCAGCTGCTGTCACTCCGCCGTCGCCTCGAGCGCTCGAACAGCGCCAGGCCGAACAGTAGCGTCAACCACCAGGAACAGGACCGAAGACGTCTTACGCATCTTTCGACCTCTGTAATTTGAGAAAATGCATTTGAGGTAACTAATACTCAAGTGAAGTCTGAGTTTATGAAGCTAAGTTAGATTCCCGTAATTTCAGCCACAGATGTAAGCGTGCACTCAAACATCAGTAGCCAAAAGCGACTGGGAAAAGAATTAAGGTTTTACATGTATTGCAGGTGCCAAATACCGGCTCTTTGGCAACCGCAACATATTACCATTACAAAAAAAATGTAAAAGTTAATGACGTACGAATTACCAACACTGCGTAATTTCAGAAATCAGTACGACACCTTTATAATGGCTAGCCCGTTAATAAAACGTCTAACAAAGTAGCGCGCTTTTGAAGCTAATGTTCGACGATACAGAAAACGAACATTACCAACAAAACGCCTACACAGTATGGGAAGAAAGAACACTGCAGTGTCCACCTTAACCATACTGTTAAATGAGAAAAAAAAGCCCTGCAGCTTTTACAGAGGGCAGTCAGACGCTGCTAGTGCGACACGGGAGTCCGACAGCTGGCCTCGTGACTCCACGAGCTTCGCTGGTCTGGCCTCGCTGCCGCCGATGGAGACGTTCCGCCGCCCCTCACCCAAGGCCGGCCCGTCCGGCTATGCCGCAGCTGCTTTCGCTCCACCGTCGCCTCGAGCGCTTGAACAGCGCCAGGCCGAACAGTAGCGTCAACCACCAGGAACAGGACCGAAGACGTCGTACGCATCTTTCGATCTCTGTAATTTGAGAAAATGCATTTGAGGTAACTAATACTCAAGTGAAGTCTGAATTTATTAAGCTAAGTTAGATTCCCGTAATTTCAGCCACAGATGTAAGCGTGCACTCAAACATCAGTAGCCAAAAGCGACTGGGAAAAGGATTAAGGTTTTACATGTATTGCAAGTGCCAAATACCGGCTCTTTGGCAACCGCAACACATTACCATTAAAAAAAAATGTAAAAGTTAATGACGTACAAATTACCAAAACTGCGCAATTTCAGAAATCAGTACGACACCTTTATAATGGCTAGCCCGTTAATAAAACGTCTAACAAAGTAGCGCGCTTTTGAAGCTAATGTTCGACGATACAGAAAACGAACATTACCAACAAAACGCCTACACAGTATGGGAAGAAAGAACACTGCAGTGTCCACCTCAACCATACTGTTCAATGAGAAGAAAAAGCTCTGCAGCTTTTACAGGAGGGCAGTCAGACGCTGCTAGTCATTAAATATTAAAGATTACAATGTTTATATTTACTTAAGCTATGATTAAAACAGAGTAATTATGCAAAAGTATAAATAAAATTATTTTGCTATAATCGGCGATGAAGTAAAATAGAAAATATATATAATGCTTAATGTAGAGTGGACAATCGGTTATCATACCTGATACATGCAGGATTCGTAAAATACACATGTACAAACCTCCACCATACACAAGCACTATATATATTCACTATCACGAAACTCAACAACTCAAATGTTTGAATTTCAACAAACATTTTAGGATAAAATGTGAGTAGTTATCCAAAACTTAATAACAAATAAACTATACTTTTGCACTATTTAATACGAAGAAAATTGAAACGTACTTACTCACCAGAAACGTTCGTTATACGTAATATATAACTGTACTCACTTTTTACTTACGCAAAAATATACAAACCAACAAATGATTTTTAATTAAAATTAGACAATTCCATAAACTTCTTGTTAACGCACACTATATACAATAACACGATATAATAGGAATACCACAATTCCCGTTCCGAGATGCACTTCTCTTGAATGACGAACAAGGACTGAATATCACTGAAACGTTTTATAAATAAGAAGACTCCCCACCAGAAACAATAACGGCACAGTGTTGCCCCTATTTAATCAAAAAGGGCGTGATTAGGGTTGCCACCTTTTTTTTTTGAAGAAAAATAGTATTTTTCTTTGTAAATCAAAAAAATATAGTACTTTTAGGAAATTCAGGAAAAAAAAATAGTACACATCTATTTTCAATCATTATTTATTTTTCCATGATTATTTTTTATTACTTTTCGCTGGATAATGACACGGAGTTAGAGTTACTAACTAACTAAGCCCCGTAAATATATGAATGAGTTTCGTTCAAACATTCCCTATGCAGTGCTGCGGGTGCGTTCCATTCACAGTTAATTAAAAAAAGCACGACAATTTTGTTTTTATTGAACTGTAATAATATTGGGAAGTTTTATTTTTAATTTTAAAATATAAGTAAAAATAAAACTAAAATAATAAAAATAAAACTTTTCCTTCTATAGTAATATTTATTGTGTATGCTTTATTGAAGTGTTGTATATCATATCCTATATAGTGTATTATCTATGGTATATCATATGTCATACCCAATATCAGTTATATTCTATGTTTTAAGTGATTATTTCAGAACAGTTTTTATTCTTTCTGCGACAGACAATATGGATTATAGACATACTTTAATTATTTAACAGAAAGTTATTTGTTCAAGATACTTTAACATACTATCCCATTTAGTTATGCACATTTCAACTGGATTTTTTGTCTGAGTAACCGTGTCTGGTCAAGGCACTGCTACTGTTGTTGCAATGAATTCATTAATATCTGATACAATGGCTGATATTCTTCAAGTGAGTTAAAATGTTTCAAATATAAATCATTTTTGTTTGTAAACACAAAAATTGGCATTTGTATGTTTAAAGTAACAGCCTGTTATCCACCCCAGCAGTGGGAACCATAAGCTTCCTCTATCCGTTTTTTGGAGAGAAGTATTGTAGCAAAGACCTAACATCGCGTTGCTCCAATGCGGATTGGTAGGTTACGCATATCCCTAGAATTCGCTAGAAGTATGCGGATTTCCTTACCATATTTTCCTTCACCGAAAAGAGTGTCATATATTGCAATTGTCAATTAGACATGTGCCTGCGCGGGGTATAAACCCATGATCGTCTTTACAGAGTCGCACGGCCTCACCGCTGAGCTATCACAGCTTGTTCCATATTTATTAAAATGTTTTTGCAATAATTTTCAGATGTACCTGGTCATTGCCAAAGAGAGTACTCATTGGGATGACGTCTAAGGGCTATATGCTGTTGATGCTTTATGAGATGAAGCACATGATTAGGTCAATTGATTTGACTAGATGAAGGCAAGTAAATATTTGATGTAAAGTATGTCAGTCTGTCCATTTCACTTTCAATTAAAACTGAAGCTTATATGTCTAATGGGCTAACTGCCTAATCCGTTTGAGATATAACAAAAAATGTTTGGTACAATTTTTCCTCTTTTATAGTGATGCAAAAAAGTGTGTGATATAAGAATAGCTTAAAAGCCATATTAGTGATGATCATTGGAACTTTGTTACATATGCTTCTTAATTGTCACATACAATTCAGTATTTGGAAAGCATAATATTTTTAGCCTGGTACTGCTAACAAGTACAAAATCAAAGATATTTAACATAACACAAAGATTGTCACAGATACCCCTTATATTTTATTATTAAAAAAAAATATTATTTATAATTATAGTCTCTATTCTATACTTAAAATATAACTGTAGACAAAGTTATAGACACGTAAAAAAATATTTTCCAGACACTATTTAAGACCAGTAGAAGCTAAAAATATATTTTTAAAATTTAAAATCTCTGTTATTTGTCAATGCATCATTCTCCTCCCTTATCCCACTCTAAATGGGGTAGGCACAATATGTTTTAAACATGTTATCACATGATTTGGTATCTTACGACCGGTCGCCTGCCAGACGTCAACTTACCTTAATCGGTTTTCGCGACACATAGGTAAGATATGAGGGTGGTCTATTCTACTCAGGGGATATCAATGCCAAGATTGTCTGTAAGACTACCTTTGCAAACTAATGTTCTATCTATACATTATTTAAGAATTACTTATTTATTACAGGTTAAATATGCTGCGAACTCTTCCGCCGGGAAGTGTCCACGAGCCCGATGATGCAGACGAACATATATGAAGAGCTTCAGTTGAATCATAATTATTTAGCCTCATTTTGGAATAAGGCTGTAAAACTCCGCTTCCATGCTAGAGACTCGAGAGAAGGTTGTGTCTTCAAAATAGTATTCATATAAGTATAATTGACAAACATTATGAAGTTTGAAACTTCTTAACTAGGACCCAATGGATTTTTTCTCAAATCCGTGGATAAGGGGGCTCTAGCACACTAGAACGGATCATAATTTGGTTTCATTGTTTGAAACATTATTGGTTAATATTATTGTTTGATAGTTATAGTACCTTGTATTCCATCAGAAATATTTTCCAGACCCAAGCCATATCATATTACCGGTTCAGTATATTGATATATCGGTCATGTGCAGCAATAGCGGTACAACTCAAAAACTCATATTTTGAGATGAATGGGTTTAAAATTTTCATTACTTAGGAAAATGAATAACAATTGCTTAGTTGCTAGTTTAATTGCTAGTTTGCTTAAACGACGGGCTTATAATGCATTATGAGTTCTGCCTGTATTGCTGCTAAAAATTGTGTATTTTAACAATAACACCATTTATTCCTATTCAAAACACGTGTTTTTACTTGTGTAGCAAAACTAAAAACCTGAGCAATCCTGGGAGTAATATATTTTCAAAACAGGATTATTTAAATTGTGAAATTTTTATAATTACGCTATTGTCTAATAAAACTAAAAGATTTGATCTAGTTTAAATTATATTATCCATCACAAAAACTTATATCTTTGGAATGGCATTATATGGCATGTAAAGTGTTAATTAGTCAAAAATGTATATAACTTAAAAAACTATTTTCTTGGTTAACTTGCGTTAATCATAAATATGTAAAGTCTATGATACATGAGGCAAAAGTAACTAACTAATATTACTATTATTAATATTTAAAAAGTGATACAATTTTCATATTTAACATATTAGTATTTTACTATACATACTCCATAAGTATAAAAACGTAACAAGATGTAAACAAACAAAACCATGTGATTCAGGAGTGACAAAATTTCTAGTAAAGGAGTTCTAAAATTAAATATTTATATATTTAGTATAGCAAAACAGCAATATATAATTTAATGAATTTCAGCAGATACAAATTAGCCAAGTAAACTACCTAAAATAGTAATTGCATTAGATTAGCCGACGTAACATAATATCAATATTCTATGAGTTTCACTCTGTGATACTTAAATGTGTAGTATTTTAGTGTCTTTAATATTGTCCATCGTTTTCTTTAAAAATTTTATAATTTAGGTTTTATGTTTTAATTTTATGTTTGGGTTCTTAAAAGTGGATATTAAATAATATTCTTATTTTTTTTTTTCAAAGTTTGTAAAATTATTGATACCAATCATACCATATTTAACCTTATTAAGTGGTGCGAATACTATCAATAATTTTAAATTCTTTGATAGAAATATAAATAACATTTAATATTAGTATCATGTGTTGTAATAAAAAAGATACTTTATACTAGGCAGATAATGCCTACTATAAAGTACCTGTTTTGACATGTTTACATTTAGTTAAATATTTAACCCATGGAGTATAGTTCCTCATGATATTTTCTTTCATCGAAAAGCTTGATATCAATTGGCACATTAAATATGGCAAAATTTCACAATTTAATTCTTACTTTATATGTATAAATCCGAAGTGTAAACTGATATGATGGAAAATATTATACTTAGATATAAAAACCACTAATATTCTATAAAACTACTACTAATATATCTAAAAAAGACTTAAATATAAAAGAAATATTTATAATTTACCATCAAGTACACTCCTTTTAAGTATAATGTTTTTTAAATACTTAAACGGTAAAAACGAAAGCATCTATTGTTTCAAATACTAATCTTGTACATTTGTTTTCGAGTGAATATTTTAAATTAATTTTGTTTAATAATAATATATAATAATTTAAATTACAATTCCTACATTTTCAAGATAGTGTGAGGACTGTGAAAGCTCTGTTTGGATAATTTTTAGTCAGCTTTTGCTGTTCCTGTGTCCTATTTAAAAATAGTAATAATTTTTGAAATTGTACTTTTAGCGTGTTTAAGAAGAACGTTTTTTTTTTTAAGAAGCATGCACTTAGAAATGCAAAACGGTTGTTGTATATATATATTTTTATTGCAGTAAAAGTCTTAATAAAGAAGTTCCTTAAATATTTTGTTTTGTTAATATTTCAAAATCATTATTAATATACAACAGGAAAAGCGGTTATCCAAAAATCGGTAAGAGCGGTGTGCGAATCGATAATTATCTTTTGACATCACTAATTACGGTTATAGCGCACCGAGTACATACTAATTTTACTACGATTTTACGTCATACGTTATATATATTACTACTCCATATGTGAGAAAGAGTCAGAGCTGAGACTTAATCCGTTTTTATGATTGAAACGGGTGAGAGGCAGATAGTTTTTAATGAATGAGAATGTAAGTAGCTATAGTGCTACGTGCACCCCCATACCACCGAAAATAGGCTCGCGCCAATGTATGAATCTCAACCATCTATTTTATAGTTAGTAATCTATGAGTTAATCTATTAGACTAGGGGAAGCAGCTTAAAATGTATCCATCTAAAATAAAGATAAAGTACACTAAATTATGTCTTTCTTTTTTATAAAAAAAAATCAGATATAAAAATATGAGTTTATATAATAATGTAGTTTATTGAATATTGGACAAATATAAAATTATGAGTTTCATCTATCCTCTCTTATTGTTTGTTCCGAAACTCAGTTACATGCATAGTGCTGGAGTGTAGCCTGTAGCCTGCTAACTGTAGTACATTGTACATTTTCTAGTATAAAAACTCTATGGTACATCTACTCTAATCCTATCTTTCTGTTTTTTAAAGACGACAACTAAAATAACAAAAGTTTAAAATAAGTATTGATTACTACTGCGTGTGACTAATGCTTAATAATAAATTATTTCTCCAAAAGAGCATTTTATCTTATAATATTTATGCCCAAAGGAGAGTCGATAAAAAGTCTAAATTAATATATGAAGATTTTTATATTCCTTTATTTGTGACAACATACAGGTTACATCTTTTTTATTTACGATAATTCGCAAAATGATTTTAAAGTCTCTGCCTTATTAATAAAATACTATTTCATAATGTGTAATATATATAATAAAATTGAAAATTCAAGTTTTTTATTAATGATTGTACAAAATCGATGATTTGTAACAATTATTATTAGAACACACAAATAATCCGTTGTGTTATGATCTAATCAGGCATCACTGTTGCATTCGGGCAACCCTCGTGGTTTATGACGTTTGAATTCGGTCATCGTTCAATCATCAATGAAATCGGAATCATTCGGCAGTCGTGTGATTTCTTTACGTGGGGTAGTACGAACGTCTCTCATTCATCTTTGAAAAATTACATTAAATCAATAATTTTAATTGTTTAACTGAAATCAGTGAGTAAAATATTTTTATTTAATGCCATTTGTAGTACTGGCTATTAAATCCATGCTAATGTGACTTAATTACCTTTCAAAATAATAACCTCAAATAGTTATTTAAACTAATATTTTAGTGGGCGCTATAGATATTTTTATGGAATAAGGAACTGGTCCATTTTATAAGTCATTTTCAGTCATGACCATAATTTCTTGTTACATAAATTTTTGCACGCTTACGTAATGATGTCATTATCACGCTCTAAGCTTTGCTGTTCCCTCATGACATTGATCCGTTTGTAGTGACCTATTTCCGTGCCCTTGTTCAATGTCTAAACGGAACAGTTATTTTAATACTGCCTTTGTCTACTGTTAATTCGTAGTCGTGATAGAAAATACATTATTCCCGATATTGTGCAACATTTCGTTATATTACATAATAATTATATGAATATAAATATTTAATACGCTACTGGACGACTTTAAATCATTATTGATAATCCTGTTAATCCAATACTAAATATATCTACAGAATCAATATGGGTGTTCCAGCTGGTAATGCTGAAAATGGAAAGAAAATCTTTGTACAAAGATGTGCTCAATGTCATACTGTAAGTAATTTAATAATAACAATAAGTACTGCTTAGAAACTGATTTTAAATGGATTTTGATTGACTTGACTTGAATTTTAATCGGAATTAGATATATGTTACAATCTCGCATTCATAATTGTAGTAATTTGGTATTTGTATATTGTTTAACCTGCAAGTCAGATGAGAATATAAGGCTTTATAGATATTTTTATATTTATGATATTGAGTTTTCTAGAGTTACAACACTTTGTAATGCTACTATAAAACAAAGTAATAATTCAAAATTTATTTTATAGTGTATTTATACTTTTATATTTTAGGTTGAAGCTGGCGGTAAACACAAAGTAGGGCCCAATCTACATGGATTCTATGGACGCAAAACTGGCCAAGCTCCGGGATTCTCATACTCAGACGCAAATAAAGCCAAAGGTAATATTATAAAGCATTTATAATCCAATCCCATTGCTGTGTGGTATCCGGCTGAGTAGAATAGATCAACCTCATTTCTTAACGAAGTGTCGTAAAATGCAGCTAAGGTAAGTTGATCCATTGTGTGGTATCTGGTTTTATGGAATAGACTACCCTCATTTCTTACTGAGGTTTTGTAAAACACGACTAAGGTAAGTCAATGTCAGGCATGTGGCTGGTCGTAAAACCCAGCCAAATGATGTAACAGCATTTTAATAACATATTGTGCAGACCCCACTTACAGTGGGATAAGAGCAGGAGGATTATGATGATTATAATGAAAATGAAAATAATTATTATTATGAAAATGATTATAATCAAATACCAACCCAATTAATATTATTATGCATTACTGAATGATTTAAACAATTTATTGATTGTATAAAACTCAATACATGAAACTCTATAAAAGATTGATTTTTGACAAAAGATAGATTGATTGAAATTTGATTAATCACTTTTAATTCTTGCACTCGCCTTGAAGTATTCGCTTTACTTTTGGGGTGTCTATCAATTTTAGGATGCAAGGTCACTTTTCATTTACACTTTGAAACCCCAAAATCATCTCTTATTTGAAATGTGGACCATTGAGGTTGCAGAGTGAATATATGCAGTGCTACTAATAATGACACATATAATCATTTGAATAATTATTTTGTCTGTCGGTTTATTTTTTTTACAAACAGAAAGGTGTGGCCGGGTATCATATTTTATTTAAGTGTAGTTTTTTTTACATATGTAATCTCAATACTGTTTTATAAATGATAAAATCTGTATTCAGTATTGTAGTAATGTCGAGCATTACTAGTCAAATATCAATCTAATGATATATGATTGATGATATGACATCACAAGATTGCAGTCTATGATTTAAATTTCTAGTAGTTATCGTTTCGTACTATATTTATAACAACAATATTTTTCCTCTACGCCTAATCAATAAATAATAAGTTTTCCCAAAGTCAACCCATTTACTCTTTCTCAACAACTCATATGACACATTGGTTATTATGTGTTGTTCCATTTGAAACATGTTGTAACAGTAGGTATGTTACATAGTTTTATTGGCCACTCACTAACTTTTATGGAGATTACTTTTTTAAATTCACAAATTTTAATTACTAGTTCTGACTAACTTAATTTTAATTTAAACTGTCACCTTAAGTCTAGGTTGATCAGGAGTTATAATCATGACAATATATTATTGAATAAATAAGCTGTATTATTTTTCCATAAAATGTATGAATTTTGCTTTAGGTATGGTAAACAATTATGGTAATCATAGGTAAAATTTTCCTTGTTGGCTACAATTCTATCTCTTTTAATGTCAACTAAATTAATGTAAACTTTTAGAGAGCTATTTAATCGATAATTCCTTAATGGACGTATCAGTATCAAACTAATCGTCGAGATAAGATATCATTACATATTTTCTGGTATATCTAACGCAACTTAGCTAGTAACGTAATTTTTATAATTGTATAAAAATGTCATTAAAAAGTAGCCAATCTTAATTTTACGTAATACTAATACACATGGTTTCTGCCTTACCATGTACATCGTATAATGACACCCCATACTATAAATATAAATAGTATTATTTCCATATTTCTATATACAATTAACCTACCGATCTCCAATGTAAAATTTTATAAATTTACTTCTTAGCCCAGCGGTAACACCGTGTGACTCTTCCGAGGAGGTCACGGGTTCAAACCCGGGCAGACACCAATGAGTTTTTCTGTTAACACTTTTGTGTCTAATTGATAATGTCAATTTTTCACACGCTTTTCGGTGAAGGAAAACATTGTGAGGAAACCTGCATATCTTTAGAGAATTCTGGAAATATGTGTAATACCAATTCACATTGGAGCAGCGTGGTAGGTCTTGGCTCCAATCCTTCTCCACAAAAACCGGAGAGAAGAGGCTTATTCCCAGCAGTGGGAGATTAACAACAGGCCGCTACTTACTTATTTCTATGGACAGATTAGTCCGTATATATTGACTAGTCTGTTGGTTTCCGATGTCAGTGATCATGGCTTCAGCGGGTCGCGGGTTTGATTCCCGCGGAGGGCCAACTTTTTCTAAATATAATCTAATTGTTTTGTTTTGAGTCTGGGTATAATTTAATTTATCGAAGTAATATATTTATTTACTGTCACTCATAACACAACAATTATGTTATTTTGGGGACGGCCGTGTGTGTAATTGTCCTATATACAGTCTTATCCTACAAATGAACACTGTCGCTGCTTGAGCATAAGTACGTTATTACAAAAGCATTATATTCCCTTTCTCGTTAATTTTAAGGTATCACCTGGGGCGATGACACGCTATTTGAGTATTTAGAGAACCCTAAGAAGTACATCCCTGGAACTAAAATGGTATTCGCCGGTCTTAAGAAAGCCAACGAACGTGCGGATCTTATCGCATACCTGAAGGAGGCAACTAAGTAATTTTAATGACATTAGGAAAACAATCTGAATAAGAAGAATATTCCATTTCATGGAATGATCTTCTTGTTTTTAGCCCAATCAGTATAATCATTATTTAATGTATTTATTTCATGTTAACTAAGTGGTATTTATTGCTCCTGTATCACCTTTATAGTTGAGACGATTGTGTGGAATTATGTACATAATTACGTATGACTAAAATTGTTTGCTTCTAATAACAATGTTGTGAGTGATTCTTAATGTTATTAAATTATTAATAGACATGGTAATTAGCTTTTTATTTGTAGGTGTACCCACGTTTTTAATAGTTATAACACCAATGTTACCAATAATTAGTTAATTGTGTTTTAAAAATAGATTATTTTAATAAATATATTTTTTATTTTCATTTATTTTACCTTACCCTTAATTTCCTTGTGTCGATGCTAACCTTGGAAAAGAATGGAACGTGATAATAGATCGAAAAAACATGCACCCAGATAGTTTTCCTCAGTTACTTAAGTACATTTAGATATCTTCTATACATACCTAGTAAATATTAACAGTTTGAGCGGGGCAACGTTATTTTACATAAAATTTGATAAACATTAATTGTCAACGAGTAATCACCTCCGCATAAAATAATAAAGATTTAAATGAGTTAATATTGTATGTATATATTTATATTTTCAGAATTTCGGAAACTGCTCCAATGATTTTCCTAAAGTTCAGCACATAGATAATACACTATATAGGATAGTTCAGCATATGAGGGGTCTTGGGGGAGAAAATCGATCTAGATAAGTTTTATTTTAAAAAAAGTAGTTTTTTTTTGTTAATTTACGTTTTTGAATTTATGAAATTTACGTTTTTGAATTTATGAAATTTCCGTTTTTAAATTTATGAAATTTACGTTTTTGAATTTATGAAATTTACGTTGAATATAATCACAATTTGTCGCTGTCAAACGTAGTCATTTCGGTTTATTTGGGGAACGGGCGGTCTAAAGAAGTGAAAATACCTAGGATCGAGCCCCAGCTGCCCTATTATTTTTTAATTTTTCTTTTTTTTTTTACATCGTTTTAAAAATTAGCGAGCAAGGCTCGATCACCCAGGTACTCTTTCTTTAAACAACGTGCATAAACGGTTGAAATTTGTACCAACTCCATCAAACAGCGTCAATACGCCGTATTACTTTAAATTTGTGGACTGATAACGCCGCTTCACGTCCTATTATATTCTCGTATCAATAGCAGAGAACGTCATTAATCGTAATTTATTTATGAAAAAAAGTTTGCAGAGCCGTGCAACAAATATTTCAAAACCCATATGCTCTACTTAATGTTAATTAATTACTTAATAGAATTGGGCGTTACTTTGCGGAGATCCATAATACTAAAGTAATAATAAAATTATTTTACTTAATCCGCGATGAAGTAAAATAGAAAATATATATAATGCTAAATGTAGAGTGGACAATCCGTATAACATATCTGTAAACAGCATATATCAGGTATGAAAACATACCTGATATATGCTGGATTTGTAAAAACACATGCACAAACCTCCACCACTAGCAAAATAATTTTATTATTATGTACTTAATTAATTATTTAAAATATTCACATGATAACAACATTAAAAAGCCCTCTTAAGCTAAAAATGTGCCAAAAAATATTCCAATGACATCTAGAGTTAGCGGTATAGTTTATTACTTTAATCGTAATTACTATAATGAACATACCTATACCGAAAAGAAGATACGTAAGACATACTATAGTTACGCTTCACGAAAAATCGGATGGATTTAAATTTTTAGTTCTTCGATATTTTGATTAGATTTTACCTGTCAAAATAGCTTCTCTTTTATTTTGGTCAAATAAAATAATGTTATTATTTGCTAAAATCCGAGATAAAACAAATAGAAAATACACAAGCGTTGCACACATTCACTATCACAAACTCAACAATCGTTGCGTTGCTTCGGTGGGGGGGCGAAACGATTGTAGAGTTTGTATAGGTATTAGGTATGAAAACTGATAGTTCTCTCTACATTTGGCATTAAATTTATTTATTATTCATTATAACTTTTGTATTTTTTTTATTGCATTGTATTCCTCCTCCTCCTTCAGTCGTGTGCTCACTGCTGAGTATCGTGATGGTCCCGATCCTTTTTGTTGTGGATTAACTGCCGCCAATTTTCCCGGTCAGCAGCACTGTGTATAGCCGAGCTCAGTCCGATGTCCAGATGTTCAGACACCTGATCAAACCATCTTTTCGGGCTCCGACCCCTGGATCTCTTTCCGTCTACCTTCCCAGTGACCATGAGTTTCTCGAGGTTATCGCTGGGTTTCCTAGCTATATGTCCAAAATACTGTAGTATTCTCTGTAGACATATGCTTGAGAGTCTTTACTTCACCTTCAGCTCACTGAGAATGGAGACGTTTGTTCTAAAGGCTGTCCAGGGGATTCGTAACATGCGTCGCCAGCAGAACCTTTCAAATGCATCGATTCGTTTTCTGTCTGCTGCTTTCAGGGTCCAGGACTCAACGCCATATAGAAAGATCGGGAAGACTAAGGTTCTTACGAGTAAATCTTTGTCTTTTTGAGCACATTACGATCTTTCCATATTTTGTGAAGTTGACTCATGGCTGATTTTGCCATGCCAATCCTGCGTCTGATTTCGGTTTCAGAGCCTCCCTTGTTGGTAATAGTAGAGCCAAGGTAGACGAAATTATCAACGGTTTCGTACTGGCTTAGAGAGGTTTCTGCTTGCAGGATCCCGGTTCTATCAATTACCATGAGTTTTGTTTTGGCCTGGTTGATCTTGAGCCCCAGTTCCAGACTGACCACCTCCAAACGATACAAAATATCTTCCATTGCATTGTATTAAGGAACGGTTAATTCTCTTAATTATTTTGGACACTTAAAATTATGTATATTATTTATTCAATTGAAACTTTTTCATAATAATTTTCTTAGTAATGATTCTATCCTTTTTTTGTTTTTAAATGGCCTTTACAAAATATTTTGTAACTTCACTTCATTTCAATTTATGTATTTTGGAATTTAATCTTGGTTTTGAAACTGACTGTATCTTTCAATGTTTAAAAATATTTTTCTAAAAATTGACTTAGTTTATACATATCTACTTGTGTATATCTAAGCATACTTATGTATAGCGCATGACGATATGTCACTGATAAAATAAACTGTTATCTCCTTGTCAGATTTAGTTATTAGTCAATCACTCATTAATGTCAGTGTCAAAGATTCGTCGGAAACTGCGAAACTTGAATTATTTTAGGTTTCATTTATTACCGATTACTTTGTAATAAAACGATATGTAAAACATTTATACTTTTATTCGGACATAAAGTTGTGTTTATTTATGTTATGTTTCTATACACTTTTATATAAAATACTAATAAGTGCTAGTGAAATTGAGTCAACAATTTTGGGAAGATTTAAAATAAATCATTTGATGTTGATAATTTGAATAGGTAAGTTTGGTTAACTTTAAATAAGAATAAATTTAATATATTTAGCTTTCGTTATTATGTTTATATTTTCTTGATTACCAGATGGACTTGTTGATGCGAATGCGCGTGTAAATCCTGCTTTTGAAGATTGTTTATTTCGTATTCTACTTGTACGTGGTAATGGTGAAATTGGTTATATATTTATACACTATTCGTCAGTGAAAGAAGTGAAGTAGAAAAATTAAACAGTGACCAAGTATGGCAAAATCATCAGTTGTATTAAGTTTTCATGAGATCTTACTCCATCAGTCAGATATACAGATACTGCTCGGGCCACATTGGCTCAATGATACCATTATTTCATTTTATTTTGAGTATTTAGAAAAAATAACATTTAGTAAAACTAAAAACTTATTATTTGTATCGCCTGAAGTAACCCAGTGCATAAAAATGGTTCAAACAAGTGATATTGGAATCTTCCTGGAACCTCTAGATATTAATGGCAAAAAGTTTGTTTTCTTTGCCTTAAATGATAATAATTCACCAGATATAGCTGGAGGCTCTCATTGGAGTTTACTAGTGTATTCAAGGAATGAAAATTGTTTTTTTCATCTTGATTCATCATCTGGAAGTAATCATAATGTAGCCTGGGACTTTGCCAGCCATCTTATGTCATACTTTTCTAAAGAAGGTAAGGGTCAATTTTTTTTAAATTTTCACTGTATTGATTATTGAATTAGATATATAAAATAATTATTTAAGCATTTTTTGTATGTTAATAAAGAAGAGATTCATAAATGTTGAATATTTATATTTCATTCAAAATATTATTTTATAGTATTTATGACATAACAAGAATATCTTAAATATTTGGTAAAAAATTACCACATGTATGGCTTCGGAAACATATATTTCAGCAAACATTGAACTTATTATTTTTGTATTCTGATTTTGGGCTTCTTCTATAGATCAATTATTTATCACCTATTATAATTAGTTGGTTATCTAATAACTGTGGAAATTATACAAAAACAACAATTAATAAATTAAATTAACAATTAATTCATAAATGCCAATAATATCATCAGTATATTGAACCTTGTATTGGATGTCATATTATGATATTATTGTTTCAGGTACTATCAATTTTGTAGATAAAATGTGTATACAGCAAAGCAATGGTTATGATTGTGGAATACATGTTATTTGTAACACAGAGAGGCTTGCGGAATATGCATCTAATCACAGTGAAATCAACACTTGCGACATGTCTGTTAAAGCAAATCCTAGTATTAAAAGAAAGCAACTTCTTGATATTATTAACAGTCTTTCTAAATCTACTTAATTTCAGATGCAATATTACTGAATTGCAATAATGTAAAATATTTTATTCAAGTTGAATATTTTATAGCAACATTATTTTTAAATTGCATAACTATAATGTAATGAAATGTGTAAATTAAAGTGTATAGTAATATTGCTGTTAAATCATTATATCTTGGCTTTGTGTGTATTAATTGGTTATTCTTATTAACCTAGTAGTTTTATACAGTTTTTAAACATTTTTAGCTACAGCATAATTAGGCCAACAATTCTTAACGTTTTTACTATAATGTTGTTGCATATTTAGTTAATATCATATAGACATATATATGAGTGTTGAAAGATAAAATTATCTTTGGATGATAAAGAAACAATTTACACGATTTTACTTTGACTTAAAAAACATAAAAATGACATATTAGGCATTTATATTATAATAAAAAATGTCTGAATTATATTTTCCAAATTAAAAATAGTATGATCAAAATGAAACTAGGAACCTTTATTTATTTTATTTATTAATAGTAAAATAAAAAAAACTGTACCATATTTACTAAAATCAGTTGGAAACTAACTAACTATTTTAATTAAAAATAAAATATTGACACAAACGTTTATTTTTCTTTACAACTTTGAGGCTCTACCCAGCCTCCAAATGCCCTTTCTAATTCCTCTGCAACTGCAAAACATAATCTGTCTTTATCGAAATTAGCTACAACCTGGATTCCGATAGGCACTCCATCTTTATTCAATCCCAAAGGAACAGCGGTTGCAGGCAATCCCAGACTATTAATAATACCAGTATAAACAAAGTTCAGTGGTCTGATCAGTGGTTGGTCGTGATAGGGTGCTGGCACAGGATGTGTAGGGAAAAGAAATACACCATTTTCACCAAGCATATTTCGGAAGATTTCTTCCAAATAATCGCGAGCCTTCATAAAATATTTATATTTTTCATCTTCAGGGTCAAACTTTTTATGGTCAGTTAACGCGGTGAACAAACCAATCAAGGTATTATCTGAGAGGCCCACAATACATTTAAATATCTCTATGATGTTTGAACTTATACTTGGGTTTTTCATTATATGAGCTGCAAAGGGAATATCAGTCTTCATTGTAGTGAACCAGATCGGAGTAGACCGTTTCAGCCATTCTATATTCTGTTCTTCAGCAACAATACCGTGTTTCTGTTTGAGATAAGCAACAACTATTTGCAGTGCCTGTTCAATCTCAGGATCTACGTCGCTAATCATGGGAGCCTCATTACAAAGCTGATAAAAAACTTTAATGTTTTTAATGTCTACAGGTTTATCCAAATCCAGATTCTTGGCATAGTCACCTGATATAACTTTCTGTATATGTTTTAGGTCAACAGCAAACCTTGTCATTGGCCCCACACCTGTAATTGTAATTCATTAATTAATCAAGGAGAGATTGAATGTATTGATTTTATCAGCGACAAACAATACATCTTCTATGCTTAATTAAACCACATATTCTCTAAGGTCAGGCTTCATCACGATATTTTGTTAAAATAGTTCCTATATTGAACTAACAAAATATTAAAGTTATTATCACAAGCAAATTGTCTAAAACTGATTGTACCGATTTTACTTAGCCAACGAAACGTCTTAAAAAAATCATGACAACCACCTATAAGGTACCGCGTTCTAAATGTATTCTTTCACTTAATGATATGGCCAAAAAACTATCAAATAATACATATTATAGTGCATAAGCAACAGGCAACTGTAACAGATAAAGAACCTGAAAAACATTCTGTAATAAGTACGCTAGTGAATATTTATGTGTATTTTTATCTAACAAAAATTTATATTCGTCGCCAATAGTTGCTTAGTTAAGCGTGTCACAATTTTTTTACATTGACAAACACATTTTTAAGTTGTGGTGAGGTACTCTTGAAATAATTGAAAACATACTTAAATATAAATTGATTTCATCTTTCTCAAGTTCTGGATATAATCCCACATTAGATACAGCCCTTCTTGTAGGCTTGTGACCAAATATCCCATTAAAGAACGCGGGCATACGAGTGGACCCGCCTATGTCAGACCCTGAAATAATAGGAAATTTAAGTAAATAATCATAAATACTTTACCAATATCAGTAGTGTCACAACTTTGTGTTTATCGAAAGAAATTGGAGAGTTAACTATAACTATTAACTATTGCAATTAGAAGCATTATACATGCACTAATTTTTTGTGGTGTAAAACGTTTTGTGTCTGGTCTTTTATTTATTTCTATACAAATTTAACGTCCTACGCGTAGAGCCCAACTATTGAAAGTTTTCCAGTTTCGAAGACAATATTTTGCGTTTTAGTCAACGAGTAAATGTACCAACTTTTTAGACCTTTTGTACGCTCCCAAGTCAGTCAAGCTATATTAGCTTTGAATCTCTTACTCTCTTTAATTCTCGTATGATTTAAGTCAAGATTTCGAAAAATATATCCCGGAAGAAGACCGATCACTTGTAAGAAATCCAGAACCTTAATTGACACAAGATCATATCAGTAATGCTATTGTTTCTCGAGTCTACAAGTTGTTAGCCTTCAATTATTATTACTAATAGTAATATAATTATTACTGAAGACCTATTAACCTAGGATTTTTTTTATTTTAAGTGATCAATATTACCAATGCCAAAGATACTGCCTCCAACGGCTTGCATAACACCTTCGCCGCCCGAGGAGCCACCCACTATACGATTGGTATTGTAAGGATTGCTTGTTCTGCCGTATATGCGGTTGTAAGTTTCATACCTGTCATACAAAAGTAAAAGCATAAATACTAAAGAGTATAGTCATATTTAAGGCTTTTGAAATTAATACAAAAAAAAAATAATGCTAGAGGGTAAAAGATATTGTTAGGGCAAGCAGGACATCTTTGTTACTCCCTTTGGTCACAGGATCCACTTGTCGAAAGTCATAGAAAAGTACCTAAGATTCTTTGACTTATTTAAATCAAAAAGGATTTTTTTGTATGTGACAACTGCTTCGTTTTACATAGATCGGCTATAAATTGACATTGCAAATTATACGGGGACACAATAAATTCTACCTCACGGTACCTACCTTCACCATAAACGGTAACGTTTATTGTCTAATATCAACATCTAATAGTTTGTCT
This sequence comes from Morpho achilles, assembly GCA_947086495.1. Taxonomy (NCBI): domain Eukaryota; kingdom Metazoa; phylum Arthropoda; class Insecta; order Lepidoptera; family Nymphalidae; genus Morpho; species Morpho achilles. Next base: position 8,212,343 of record CAMTZB010000016.1, read on the forward strand.
TAATAAAGAACTGTTCTTAAATTACGAAATAAACTTATCCGCTGTAATTAAAGTGTAATACGTAATACTATCACACTATATTCAGAAAGCAGATAATACAGTAGTAGATAGTATATAAAAAATATGAATGAATATTAAATTCGTACCACATGCAAAGTTCTGGAACATTTGTTAATCCAATAATTATAGCACCATTCTTTCTTAACAGTTGTATCACAGTAGCATCTTCATTACTTATACAATCCTTTCTTGAAGTTACTCCAGCGGTTAAATGAAGCCCTATGGTAAACGACATTTTAAAAAGTGCAGGTATGCATTTATATATATTTTCTTGTACTTTGATGAAAATAACACTCATTACCGGAAACACTCAACGCTTGATCATTAAATGTTTGATAATTATAACAGCGACAATATTTCTCCTTTATGCTTATTCAATAAATAAAAAGAAATTTTCCCAAAGTCAACCCATTTACTCTTTCGCAACAACTCAATGACACATAATGACGGCCACAATGTTTTTTCATATTAATGACCAACTCTATGAAGGAGGTTGTATTAGAAACATGTTGTAACATAATTTTCCCTTAAAAGGACAACCGTTACCGATAAGAACAAAAAGAGGGAATTAAATTTTAAACAGTTATAAAATACAAATAAAATAACAAACACCACAATAATGATAAACCAAGACAAAGTTTATAATATTAAACCTTTGTGTATAATATGGTAATAGGGCTTATTTCCTGTCAAATTTTACTGTAATTTGAGGATATAACAGGACAAAATAATACTTATTTTTAAAATACAAATACCTTTAACTGCAATGCTGTCTTTAGTGGTAAATGGTACGCCTAAGAACGGCTTTTCTAACTCTAATTGTTCTTTCGACATAGAACCGCTTCTAATAAGCTCGTCGGCTGCCTTTGCTTCTTTTAACGCTTCTTCAAATCGGTTGTCAATAAAGTGATTCGTAACTGAATTGGTTTCTTCAATTCTCTTTATACAAATTTCCAAAACATCAACGCTAGAGACCTGAAATCAAAAAACAAATTTTAACATAATCGTAATATTAAATGTTTACGACAAGTCAATTTACATGACCTGAAGATTTGATTTGATGAAGATTTCCTGTGTTTTAAAGGCTTTTGGTAAATTGGGACTTTATGTGAACTTAAATTTTTTGTTTACTAATAACAATTTTAGGGCCAACATCAACGTGGCTGCGAAATATTAATTACATATTGCCAATTAAATTGATATATGATTGACAAAAATTATGTTTTAGAAATATAAGTTTTCTTATCCTAATCTTTGTCATGGCTAAGAAGAATTTGAAGTCCTTACTTTCAAAGTGTATGCTACATGCATATTTAATCAATTTATAAAAAACTTTTATATTCGTATCTACATAGATTCATTAAGTAGGCATATCCCTCTACGGCCAAAAGCTTCCAAAAGTAAAACCTGCTATGTCTCAATATTTTATCAATGGCCAACTGATAGTTGTAAGGAAATAACTAAATATCATTTATTACTCATGTGCTTTTATCACTATCTAATCAACTTCAGTCATGTACATTTGTGTAATACACATGACTCATAATTTGTAACCAACTGAAATTATTGATTATTAATGTAATTTATTTTTTGCATTTTATTGAAATTTCAATGTGAATTTCATTTCTACATGCAGAAATGCATGTATGCTTGCCCATTCTATCTAATGATTATAACAATATTAATTAATATTAACATGTCATTTTATGCATAAATGTGACAGAGCGGAAAGCGTTCTGTGAATTAATCACTCGCATTTTCCTTATCGCAGATTATGTGCGGTAAAATTTTCAGTAATAAAAAAATACCAATAATTTAAGTTTAACTTATCATTTATTTATTTATTTAAGTTATATCGCATCGAATTCCAAATACCGTTAAAAGAAAAAAGGCTAGTTCCAATTTGTTTAAAGACATATTCTATATCAACTAAAACTTACTGCATATTTGAAACAATTTTAATACACAAATCCGATGTAGTCGTAATTTGACGCTTTTATATAAATTTGATCAACAATAATGTGGCAATTTATCAGGTATTTAGGATGACATATATTTTCTTTTATCGCGGATTATAGCAAAATAATATTTTCATTACTTTTGTTTATGTTTGAATTTACCACGCTAAGAACGCATCCTTTTAAGAGCGTACCAATTGTGCCAATTTGAGGGTCAATGGCTAAAAATAACCACTAAATTTGTGACTTAGATGTCTAGAATCTTTCCCCAATCCCATCTACGTGGTATTCAACTTGGAGATTAATATTATTGTACAATATAATCTAGGTTATCCGTTTGCCAAATTTCATCCAAATCCGTGTAAGCGTTTTCGCCTGATTGAATCACAAAAATACTTATTTACATTTATAATTTACTAGTTTTGCTAGCAGCTTCGCCTGCTTGGTAATCTGTGTGTCACAATTTTTTTTCCGAATTGAAATTTTAAACATATAAGAACTCATCGTGAGTGAATTATAAGCGATTTTTTAATAACTCACGCAAGGAAAGCTTTAAATTTTGTCATTTTCGAAATTTTTTTATTGCTACTCCTCTCCTATTCATCGCGTGATGTTATCTAGTCTATCGCCTTCCTCTATA